>JAESUZ010001426.1:0-1200000 GCA_017311185.1 Proteles cristata cristata | reverse complement strand
TTCAATCTTTTGTTTTAGGACTAATAATATCTCTCTTTCAGCTTGTTAGTTCTAAAAAGAATGATAGGAGAATGATAGAAGACGGTACAAGTCCGTGCAGTCAAATTGGCTTGGTTAAAAATCAGTTTCATTACTGAATAACCATATATTTGCCATGTTAGGTGATTTCTGTGTCTCATTCATCTTATTTGTATATTGGAGTTCACAGCGCAGCACATTTAACTCATAACATCATTCATTCAGTAAGTATTTATGGAGCACATATTATGAACTATTTAATTCTGGGTACTGGGGACAGAGAAGTGAAATAAAAAGCAAAAATCTCTGCCCTCATGGAGGTTTATCTCTCTCTATATATCTGCCTATGTCTATGTCTATGTCTGTGTCTATCTCTCTATATATATTTCTCCCAATGCAATCTTGAAAACCACTTAATGGGGCAAACTATTTTTATTACTTTAGGCATAATCATTAATTAACTTGCTCGAGATTTCATAGAATTAAAAGAACAAATGTAAAGGACTCAGAGAAGTGCTTGTCATAAAGGCACTAATAAATAGATAGTAGTTCTTGTTTACTGTTCATAATGTATATGTATTTTTTCTTCACAAATGTAATAGTATCCAAATAATACAGAAATATGTGAAGGAAAAATAAGAGTCCCTGTAATAGTCTCCTGTACTGTTAAGAATTTGGCTCATAATTTATTTGGTGGACTTTTCTTCCTAGGCCATCTAAGAAATGAAGTCTTAGGATGTAATAAGCCAAAAATTCTGGTTATAACCAGTATTCATCTAGGAAGCATCAAGACATTTCTTTGTTTGTTTCTTTCTTTCTTTTTTTTTTTTTCCTTTGCCAAATGTTCTCTAGAGAACAAAATCACTTTGGCTGAGAACCACTGATATTTTTTAATATCCTGAAATGTTTTGGTACATTCCTTTCTGGGACATTTTTCCATGCATCTAAGTTTTACGTAGTACTAGACTCTCTATATGTATCTAATATTTGAACAAAGGAAGTAAGTGCTCAAATATGTCAACTTTTGCAATCCTCACAACCACCACTGTTGCTAATTTGCATGGTAACACTATTAGCTCTTCATTATATTTGCACATATTTCTCATCTGGCTAATGTCTTCTGTTTACTTTTCAGAGTACTGTAAATTCTAAGTCAAATTTTTTGGCCTTTTATGATTTTCTCTATCCTATCAAAAATCTCAAACCATTGGCTGCCTTCTAGCTGCTTCATAAACATTCTTCTTTTTATGGTTTACCTTGGCTTTTCCATATTCACTTTGAAAACTTCTCTTTATCCAACCTGGTATTTATTATAAGGTAAAAAGAAAGGGTCTACATTTTCTTCAGTGCTACCTAGAGTATTTGATCATCTTTTCCTTTCCCATGGATTGATGTTATTAATTTATTATATTAATAAATACATAATAAATACATAAAAACATAGTTTATTAATGTTATTTCCCATGGATTGTTATTAAATTTTATTTATAAGATACTTTTGTTTTTAATACTCTATTTTATTAATATCTGTTTTGTTCCACTTATAGAAAAAAGTTTATTTTTGTGCTGGCATAAAGTGATTTATGCAATGTGGCTTTATAATTTGTTTTGATGCCTGGTTGGGCTGGGTCCTCAATTACGTGAATTTTCTCTCTTAGCCACATCTCGAGGATAGTCTAAAGGCATCCAGTCAGTTCCACGGTGAGATTTTCGCCAAGGAGCTGAATATAATTTGCCATGAAGAGAGTGTCAAGTTTATAATTTGGAAATATTACTGAGTCAACTTAGTTAATGTGTTTAAGGGATTAACTGTAAAAAATAGATCCTGAACAATCTTAGTATTATAAAAACAATCAGGTATTATAAAAAAGAATTGTGGAGGGCAACCTTGCACTAATTTAGATTGTTGAAATAACCTATTTTTTTTTTGGTTATTTCTTATGCCCCAATAAATACTGTAGTAAACCCTTTTTCAAAAAAATTAAAAGAATTATGGAGGGCAGCCTAGCACTACTTTAGATTAAGGATGATGATACATTGTTAACATTGCTCATCAGGCAACTTGATGTGTACAAGTTTGGGGGTTAGGATTTTCTATTAAATGTCATTCTCTATTTGCCAGCAGAGGGCCACTTTTCTATGGAGCTCAACAACGCATGATTTCTAAACTGCTCTATCCAGCTGTACCAGCTTAAAATTCCATAGCCTACACCATTGAGGGAGGCTGACCATCTGGCCTCTGCAACTGGGAAAGTTCTCCCTCACTCATGTTGAAGTATTCTTGAAGGTCTGCTTTACCACTGAGGTACTTCTGGCTTTTAAGGCCCACAGGCTGTAGACAAGTCATTTCCATGCCATGCAATTAGCAATAAAGTAATATAGACAAAAAAGGGTCAGGGAGAGTCCTGAGGAGAGTTGAATGGGCTGAGCACTGTGAGAAAAGCAAGGCTTGCCTTACTTTCATTGCCAAGGGCTTTCTTGGAAGAATTAGGGGCTCTCCCACTGGACTCCTTTGCTCTTAGTAGGTGCTGTACACATCACACCACATTCAATGACAGTATGGACGAGTGAATGAACAGTGACCATGACTAAGGAAGGACCTACATTTATTGCAGTTGCACTTACTAGATGTACATACGGCCAGAGGAGGGTCCCATGTGTTATCTGCCTGGCACTGGCTCTGGGGACTGCCTTCCAGAGTATACCCATCTTCACACTCAAAAGTTACATTATCTCCATGGTGATAGATGTTCCTCCTTTCCAAGTCCTTCCGGATTCCATTCATAAACTCTGGGAGGCTACAGTTTACCTCTGAAATTAAAAAAATCAGAAGGAAATTGATATTTTATTAATTGTTAATCAAAACTACCATAACGGAAAGATCTATGACCCCAAACTACTTTGCCTTCAGCAAAGATGAGTCATGTTTTCAGTCAAGAACTATTGACACCCACACAACATCTTACAATTTTAAATTATTTCCTGTTTCTTAGGTAAAGTAAGAGAATATGGAATATGCTACAGTCCACTCTTAATTATTGACATCTCTCCAACTGTAAAGTTGCTGACAGATTGGGAGTTATGATAACCATGTTCTAACCCTGGATTCACTTGGGTCGCACTGTAACAAAAGAAGAATATCATATTACCTCTCTCTAGGTATACAACAAATACTGTATTTTGCTTTTGATTAAATGCATGTTTCTGGCTCATTTCTATGCATAGAACAAAGTTGCCAGTAAATCATGATTCTAAATTTAAAACATAATTTTAAAATTTAATTTATCTTATCTCATCTCATGTATCTTATCCTTTGTTTTGCTTTCTTTCTCTGCCTAGCTATAGATACCTCCTTCAACAAGCAAAGCCTGCTATTCAGTTGTAACTATCCCAAAATTAAGCTAAATTATTATTTTTTTAAAGAACCAACAGGGTGAAATGGTATTTCCCAAAGTGTGGTCTGTGGTCTTCCTACATCAGAGTATGCTGATGGATTTGTTAAAAATAGACCTTGAGACCCCACCTCAAAATGTCAGAATCAGAGTTCTTAGGAATGGAGCTTGAGATTTGAAACTTCTTAACCTGCTTCCTGGCTGATTTTGCTAATGCTAAGGACATAGAATGACCATTATAAAGCACGTTTGAAAAGGACAGTTCTTAAGACAAAATGAATTTTACTTGAAAGCAGCTGCCAAGAAAATAGAATAGTAGCCTCTTAGATTCAGCAGAAGAAACTTCCCAGAGTCTTAATTTCAATAATCAATCTTTGAAGTATTCCCTGAATCTTTATACCTCTCCATGTAACTAAAGCCAGGAGGGGTGAGCTTTCTTCCTATTTCTGCAGGGGTACAGGGACTCTGCAGCTTTTGCAGTCCATTCTTGCAAATAAATACGGGAGAGCCACTTACCATCTCTGCAGAGGATATTTTCTCTATCTCTAAAATCAGAGATTTTAGGCCAAGCAGGACTTCTGAGACTTTTAGGTTGGGGAGAGCCCCATGATCCCGTAACCACCACAGCAGCCATAACATTGGAAACACAGGCCTATCTGAGGTCCCTCCTACCTCATCCCTGCCCTTCGCCTAGTTTACTAAAAAGAAAAGGAGATAAAAAGCAAATCGCCAACTTGCAGTTATGCAAAGTCAAAAAGAACCACATTTAATAAGAGAATACAGTGTGGTGTTCAAAAGCACGGGCTAGGGCAGTCGCCCAGTCTTGGCACCACCACTGCGGTGGTGGTGCAAATCATGGACTAGTTACTGGGGCTCTCTATAACCTCTTCTGTAAAATAGCAAGCGTAATCCCACCTCATCAGATTCTTTTGGAGACTAACACAAATGACTTTAAAAACATTTATTTTTGGGAGACAGAGAGAGACTGAAGATGAGCAGGGGAGGGGCAAAGAGAAAGGGAGACACAGAATCTGAAGCAGGCTCCAGACTCTGAGCTGTCAGCACAGAGCCCGACATGGGCCTCGAACCCTCAAACCGCGAGATCATGACCTGAGCTGAAGTCGGACGCTTAACTGACTGAGCCACCCAGGTGCCTCCAAATGACTTTATAAAGACCTCAGTACCATATTTAGTCACAGAATAATATTTTTAATTCCATATTTTGTGGGGTTTTTTTAAAGAATATTGCCAAAAAAAAGATTTTTGAAGTCAGATGCCAGTTTTGCAAACATAGACAGGAATAAAAGAAATAATTCCTGGCACTTGCTCTAGAGAAGAGATGAAATAGACATTTCACCTTTGGTCTTGGAAATTATAATGAGGACCCATATACAGTAATTCCAGTAATTAATTGCTCTCGACCTTCCTCCATATTTCAGTCTTCCTCATGAGAAAGTGTGCTTCCAGTCTCCTAGTTATTTATGAAGACCACTTGTAAATCCTCTGAGGCCCGTTAGAGCTGAGATATCTTATTAGGTAAAAGCCTGCAAAGCGTTTTAAATTGGTGTTTGATGTCTATTGTATTCCTGGAAATTCCATCCATTCTTGTTACATATTTGGTCGAGTTGAGAATCTTCGGGCAGCCTCCTTCGTATCTTTTTTTTCTCCTTTTCTCCCCTGTCTGTTGATACTCATTTCACAATCCTCTCAGAAAGCCCCTTAGCCTTATCAGCCTCATTCATCAATTTTCCATTAAAAAAAACCACCCAGAAATAATAAGAAATACCTTTGCAGTAAGCCTTGAATTGGCTCCAGGTTCCCAGGTGTGTGCAGAATATGAAGTTCCTTCCCACCAACCAGTAGCCTGGGTCACAAGTGTAGCTGACTGTCATCCCAGGAAAGTGTGGAGAGGCTTGTCCTCCAGTGGAATGCCCATGGAGGATCTTGGGTGGAAGTGGGCATGCTAAGAACGAGATGCACCCCCAAAACACAAGAAAAGACATTCAATTAAACAAAGTACAAATACACCAACATCTCTAATAATATCTTATTGGAGCCACAGGAAGACCCAAGGCAGTCAGGTCCCAAGGCACTAAATATTTACTGATTCCTGGGAAGAGTGATTCTACAAACGGAGACCTCTCAGCCTCCAAGCAGGATCATATGTATTATCCACCTGCCCACTGCACCAGATGGGAATACCATCAAGATCTCAAATGACCAGTTCAAGGCTGTCTGCGCTCGCTGATGCACAGGGCTTGTGTGGACAATCATGGCCACAAATGAGCCTCCAATTGTCAGACATTGTCACACAATGCCAGACTAATACGTAAAAGGAATGAGTTGCCAAGAGCAAAACCTTGAATTCTGCTTCTCTAGGGCGTCTTCAGTTCCCATTGCTAAAAGCGAGACAAAGAGTCAACAAAATGCAGTTCCAGGCTGAGCAGAACACTTAGAAGTAATGAAGGGAATACAAATGCCTACATTGGAGTTTATTTCTGTAGCATCAAATCTGAAGTAAAATAAGGCCGTCAACATGTGCCTTTTGCTCTGCACACCCACTTATTTTGTGGGTATAAAGACAACTTGTACTGGCACGACAGAGCATTTTCCTTGGCACTTGTATTTTAGTGCTTTGAAAATATTCTCTATGAAATCTGGGCCTCACGGATTCTTCTCACTCTCCACCTCCTCCTCTTCGCACTATCCCACACTCCTCACCCCAGTGGGAACGATCAGCAGATTGTCCCACTGATGGGGACACAGCATGGCACATCTAGAACCCATCTGTTATTTACCCGGCAGGTAATTCTATGTGTCTGACTTTTATTAACAAAGCCACATTCACAAGCAAAAACGACTGTCACCACAGAAATGAGGACGTTCTCATCTAGACATTCTGATCTATCTGGGGCATAGGAAAATGGGTACTGACGAGCAGGTCCAGAAGGTTCACAGTAAGGGGCAGGGCCGCTCCACATCCCATTCCCTTCACTGTCACTTGTGCAGCGGATGGTGCTCTTCCCGACGAGGCTGAAGGTCATCCCTCTGGCTGAATGGGGGTCACATGTGTAGGTAATTTCCTTTCCATAAGGAATGCCTCCCTGAGAAATTCCGGTGTGGTTCCCATTAAGGATAGATGGAGGGCTTGGACAAAAGATTTCTAGAAAGCAAGACAGAAAGCAAGAGCTTTAGATCGCATTAGAGTTTTAATCAAAACGATCCGACAGGCGTGGTGCCCTGAGACTGTATTTTTTACATGAGAACACAGTGAAGTGGATGGATTTAAGTATGTAAGGCTTCTTTGGAGAAGGAACTAACTGAAGTGAGGCTTTCATTACAGTTTAATGCAAAAGTCCAAGACCCTCCGGGTAGCTAACATTCATCAATTTGAAAGGTAACTAATTTGTTTTTTCAACAACTGTCATTTGCCTATTTTATGTTTGGCAAAAGACAGTACTGGGTTGACAGTGGGATACAAGACAGGCAAGATTGGCCCTCAAAGATCTGAAGTTGCAAAGAAATCTTCATAAATCTTATTAAACACAGATGACCTTCAGCTTTCTTAATGATTCAAGACCATTATCATCCCTAACAATAACAAATACATAATAGTATCTTTAAGATATATGATTTAAGATATAAGATAAGATTTAAGAATATGATTATAGGACTTTTCAGAGCCAGATTCAGTGGCTCTAGGGAGTCTTTTTTTTCCTGTTTTGTTTTTTTTTTCATTCTTCCAAGTGACCAGCTGTCCTTTCTTCTGCTGTTAGTATCTGTTTCTAGCAGTTCACAGTTTGATGTTTTGAATCTAATATGAACTTAAGAATAGATACCCAAGTCTGTCAGAATTGAGTGTCTGTGAACAAAAATCATGGGAAAATTCCATGGTGATTTTCTTGGGATAAACTCTGGGAAATGGATTTACTGGGTTAAAGGGTATTTACATTAAGGCATTTGTATATATTGCTCATTAGCTTTCCAGAAGTGTGTGCCCACTTTTAGTGCCATCAGTTCTGCATGTTTGATCCTGATTTCCTTATAGCCTAAATATTTAACCAAGTTACAATCAGTCATTCTTCCATGTTCCTCAAAGTTTTGGAGGCTCACTTTACAATATACTGCTGATCTTTGCAGGGTCAACAAATCAAGAACAAATACAGGCAGGAAGAATTTAAAGAAAGGATAAAGCACAGAATGACCAGAGGCTTGGTGCAATGGATAAGACTTATGAGATCTTACTTCCTTTTTCAGAGTAAAAATAATAAGGCAAGGAGTTATCTACTTCTTGGGCTTATCATGTGTTACTAAGAGGTGGCTGGGCTTATCATGTGCTACTAAGAAGTGGCAGAGACAACTTTTATTTTCTTCAGTGTCTTTTAAGTTTAGTCATGAGGAAAAGCTTTACTCTGGGAAGCACTTACTATCAGAGTAGAAAAGGAGGGCAATTTTACCTGAGTTCACATTCACAGTTTCAGACAAACAGCCTCCTAAAATTATGAAGCATCTGGAGAACTATGTAGCATAAGACTCTGGATTTCAAATATCAGAGAGACTACTCTCTGCACGATGGATTCGATCTCCTCTTTGTAACATGAGTCAGATACGGATGGACCAGAGGGAATTATGGGAAAAAATACTTCCACTTACTCTCACAAATAGGTGTTTCCTTATCCCAAGTGACAGTATTGCCTGAGAGATGACAAGTAGCAGAAGGGGAGCCAATGAGTCGATACCTAGAAACAGAATGAAAAATGATTATACTCTACACTTACTTCTTGGTTAAGTGGCCATGAGAAAATAACTGCAGGTAGGTGTTACAAATTACAGGCAGATTAAAACATAGGAGAAGTCAAGGAAGAAACCTCATCTCTATCTGCAAATTAGTCCTTCATTTTTAAGGACAAGTTTATGTTCTTATTGCTTTTAATCCATGTTTGTTCCTAATCCCTCACCACTGGACACAATAATTCCCTTCACTGTGGGACATTTTGTACTTGTCTTCAGGGAACCTCAGGGGCTATTTTACTCATGTGTACTTCCATCAAGGAAATTATAAGCTCCTTGATTAATAGGGAAGATGTCTTATTGAAATATTTACATCCTCTAGCACCTTGCTTAGAGATCAAGCATGTGGTACTCAAAGGACAAAATGATGGCCTTGCTAAGAAGATTCAAAAACAGAGGAAACAGCTAACCGTCTTCACACCTTAAATGTAAAAGGCAGGGGTACTTAAGTATTGTGCCATCGAATCATTCAAAGTAGGCCATAAAATCCAGAACATTTTGTCATTGTTTATTTTTTAGTTATTAGGTATCTATACTGTTACTGTAAGATATGTCACAAAGGATATGGAGCTAAGCCATTCACATGTTCCATGTGCAGTAGGGTTAAACTTGATTAAGTAAAAGGTAAGGGCTATTATGCAATGTCGTATAATAGTGAGTAGTTATTGGAACAGCTAAGAATTTTGTTTCTTGAATACCCAAGACATGTGATCAGGACAATAACCACTTGTAGCAGAGTCTACAGACATCTCCAATATCTGCTTTCCTCTTCTTCATTAGTAATGAAACTGTGTAGTTTTACATGGTGGCCATTGGCCACGTTCATTAAGGTGGCATGGGAGAGTCCATTCTGTAAGGTCAGGGATGGGATAATTGAGGGATGGAAGGTGGTGCTCCTTCTATCCTTTCTATTTGTTCATGGACTTTTAAGTATTTTGGAATAGAGGGAATCTGTGGAGACACTCAATAGGCTGCAAAGGATTAAAAGTAGCTCACAGATAAGATTTTGCAGCACAAATCATATAACAATATGATAATCAAAACACAATTGTGTATTTAAACTTAGTACCTTACAAAGAATATAAACTTTCTCTCTAGGAGCCATTTATAAAAGTTGTATCATATCGGTCAGCAGAGTGCATCCCAGAATCTGCACATAGAAGAAATCAAAACAGCTATACACTCTCATTATAATACAACAACAGTAGGAATTAATAACCACAAAAGAAATACAAAATTCAAGGTTTTGGATCATGGTCAAAGGCAAAAGTAAAACAGTCATTGCAGATTACCTATAGGATAACAACAATACATAATCATTGAGTCATGTGCCCAAAACTCTTCCAAGTGCTTTTCATTGATTAATCTTTAATATGATGCTTTGAAGTGAATATTTGCATGACTCCAATTTTTAAAAAGAGGAAACAGAGTTTAACAAATTTTTCAAATTCCTGTGACAGATATTGAGGTTAGAGTTTGAATAATGTTAACTGACCTTAACAGCCTATAGTAATAAACCTTACATTATTCAGCTACTTCATTACAAATATTGATGCAAATATTACTCGGTGAAAATATCCAGGACACTGATGCCAAAACCGTCCTTAGAGACATATTTAGTACTTTTGTTATTTGACAAGAAAATTTTCAAATAAATGAACACAACATTTTATGTTGGACCTTTTAAAGACTATAAACATGAACATATGTAACAGGCTGGTCTGAGGAATTACTGAAATAAATAATTAAGAAAAATACAATGTAAATGATGAATAAATCTAAGAGCCATTTCTTTAAAGTGGTCAATTAAATCAAACAGTGCTTGGGCCATTGTAACTTGACAAAATGACACATCTATAAATATTACATGAATGAGAAAATAGTTATCATCACAGATATTGAAGAAACTCAATACTGTATATAAGTATTATATCCTCTCTATCTTAATAAATTTGAAAACATCCATGAGATGTGTCATTTAGAAGGGAAAATAAAATTTATCAGAATGTACTTAAAAATAGGTAGAACAGCTGATAAACCCGTATCTGTCTGAGCGTCTGTGTTTCATCTTTTTTGATTTGTCCCCAGGATTGGAATTGCTGGATCATATGTTAATTCTCTGTTAACTTTTGAATCACCAAACGATTTTCTATAGAAGATGCACCATTTTACATTCCCCGGAAAATCACAAGGGTTCCTTTTTGTCCACATCTTCACCACATTTTTATTTTTCATTTTAGCCATCCTGTAAGGTGTGAAGTGGGTTTGATGGCCTAACACTAGGCTTGAACCCATGGACTGTGAGATCACAACCTGAGTCAAATCAAAAGTCAGACACTTAGCTGACTGCACCACCTACGCATCCAGCTGTTGCTACTATTTTTTTTATATTCCTTTGGTCATACGGCTATGTTCAAGCTACCATCTCTGTCCACAAGTTCCTATTGCTAACTTTTTGAAGTGCCAGTGATATCTAGTGTGCCTGGTTCGGAGCAGGTCAGAGGTGGCATTGTTGTTCTGGAACTCATTCCAGGGACAATGCTCTCAACTCACCCTTCATTACAAGAATAATTAACTGTGGATCCAAACTGGGTATCTGTGTTTACGTGCACCAGGCCATTGAAGGGTTCTGGAGGAGTTCCACATGATTTTCCTATGGGAAAGAAGGAGAATTTGGAACTAGGTGTAGAGTTCAATTTACCTTTGTTTATAAGACTCAGACTGGAGTGTAGCACACCCAACAGCCTGTACACTTCTGACTGTTCCACAGAACTGACCACGTTGAGGAAAGGCACCAACCTGAGAATCAAGCAGCTAAGGGGCTCTGCTTTTTAAAAGACGATGCTTGAATCTCCCAACAGAAGTCATATATGGATAAAGAATTGTTTTCTCATCCCATGAGCCTAAATCAAAGGCCTCAAAATTTGGGGTTTCCCCTCCATCCTGGTTAATGAGGCAAAGTTCACTGTGACCTACATGATTTTCTTTTGTGTCCTACTTCACTCATTTCGAGGTTTTAGCCATCCAAAGTAACCTCCAGTGAATGGAGACTTCCCCTTGGATTCCTTTTTTGAAGAGACATTCCTGTGAAATAAATATGGAGTCCAGGTGCAAAAACACCAGGCAATAGGAAAGGCTGACCTACAAGTTTACCCTCCATTTAAATACCATGGGCAAACTCAGATGTCTACAAAATTTGAACAAGTTAAATCAGATCCCACAGATGTTTTGACATACATGGATTAGCTCCTAGGATGGGGTTACTCACGTCTACATGTATCTTCGGCTCTTGTCCAGACCAAGCTTTCTAAGCAGATGATGGAAAACGTCTTCTCAAAATACCCAGGGGAACAACTGTAATTCAAAGATGTCCCAATAGGAAACTCAGATTCATCAGTCCGAGTTGTAGGTGTAGCAAATGGAAACTGTTCGGGGGCTTTACAGTAACCTGGAGAGCAAAACCACAGGAGTAGGAGGGTGAGCAGAGAGATTTCCACCCTTCCTCCTCATTCTGTCCAAGTAAGCTGATAGATGGGCTCGTGGAGACAGAGACTTTGAAAAATGGCATAAAGTCTTCTTAGCCTTCAAGTTTCCCCAGGATGGTACCTTCCCAGCAGCATCTACTCATCAGGACATTTCTGCTACTTGGAAGACTATTCACCCCCCTGGCCTTTCTGCTCTTGTTTCACCAAAGCAAGAATTTTGTTTATTTTTAAAGTTCACTTATTTATTTTGAAAGCCAGGGAGAGCATGAGACTGAGAGGAGCAGAGAGACAGGGAGAGAGAGAATCCCAAGCAGGCTCCATACTGCCAGCGCACTAGGTAGGGCTCAGACCCACAAACCGTGAA
Source organism: Proteles cristata cristata (assembly GCA_017311185.1). Lineage (NCBI taxonomy): Eukaryota > Metazoa > Chordata > Mammalia > Carnivora > Hyaenidae > Proteles > Proteles cristata. Next base: position 1,187,950 of record JAESUZ010001426.1, on the reverse strand, counting down.
ATCATGACCTGAGCCGAAACCAAGAGTCGGATCCTTAACTGACTGAGCCGCCAGGGTGCCCAATGAAAGAGTTTTTACTAATGATGTCATGTGTCAGGCCTATCAGACAGCCTGTGTGTAGAGTTAACCACTCATATCCTCATTTATTAGTGTTAATATATATACTCCTATACATCAAGACGTATTTCACCCTCTCTCTCCATTTATTCCTCCCTACCCCCTTGTCAGCCCCCCCCCCATAAGCTGCCTCCTGACATTAAAGAGCAGCCACTACTTGTCTTGGGTCAAATGATGTCCCCCCAAAAGATATCCAGGACCTCCCAATGGAAACAAGGATCTTTCCAGCTGTAATTAAGGTAATGATCTCAAGATGAGATTGTCCTGGATTACCAGGGTGGGCCCTACATCCAGTGACTGACAGTACCTATAAGGGAAACGAGAGGGACATTTGAGACACCCAGACACAGGGGAGAAGGCCAGGTGAAGACAGAGGCAGGGATCAGAATGATGTGCCCACAAGCCCAGGAAGGCCAGGAGCCACGAGTATGTGAGAGAGGTAAGGAAGGGCCCTCCTCTAGAGTCATAGGAGGGGATGTGGCCCCACCAAAGGCCTGCTTTCAGAATTCTAGCCTCCCTGTCAGTGAAGAGAAGACGTTTCTGTTGTGTCAAGCCATCCAGTCTGTGGTAGATTGTATGGCAGCCCTAGGGAACTAATAGGCCACTCTTCTCCTTCTGATGCTAAAGGAGAGATTTAAGAAAAAGGACAAAGCAGGCCAAGCCATCAAGTGGCTTCTTTAGCTTATGAAAATCTCTTTGGAAATTTCCCCTTCCCCATGCCTTTACCTTCCTGCATTCCCCCTGCCCTATATAAAACCAGCCTCTAAGGTCCGGGGGCAGCTGCTTCTGTCCATGGGTTTGTCCCTCTTCTTTAATAAAATCACCTTTCGCACGGATTAAAAATAAAAGCTATGTCTTTTTTTATGAGAGGTTATTTTGTGTGCTGCTAATTCTGAATAGGGTCTGCACTCAAGTATCTCCTTTTGGGAAGAGACTGCATTTATTTACCCATTCAATAAGCGTGCCTGGTGGCCTATATTGTAGGTTAACCTCAAGCACGGTTAAATACTAATATGCTGTTTCTCCTTCTGTAAATCCACTTCACAAGTCTGGGTTTCATTATTCTAAGTAACTATCACGTTATAAAATACCTCATCGCTCTTTGGAGTCAGATGATGTGTCAGGTAGTCACTGTCCCACAGTTTCTCAAATGTCAATCTATAATTGGTTATATCACAACTTCTAAAGACAAAGATCTTTGAAATGATAGGTTCCCGCCAAAACTAACATCTGTGTGTTACAATGTAATTGGTCACCATGGAATACTGTAAAGTGTAATTCGTTAACTAAATAATGACATATTCTGCCTTGCTAAAATCCATATAAGCTCACTGCTACCTTTGTTTGGGGCCATTCTATGCATTTTTCTCCTTAAGATCAGGATGTCAGGTTGGCCTGGCCATAAATAAAATTTTGCTTCGCTTCTATTTGGCACTAGGTGGTCTTTTCAACAATCATGCTGCTTCAGCCTAGGCAACTGCTCTTAAAGAAATGTCACTGGATTCTAACATGACCACCCAGCTGGAAGGCAAGGGGCATCAAAGAAGGGTTAGATGTGTTTTATCATGTGTTGCCTTCTCTCTGTGAATTGCTTTTCTCTGTCATGTGGTATCCCAATCGGGTGCCACATCCCTGCATACCCTGCTTCTGTCTTTGAAAGGCCCACAGTCTGTCCTAAAGAACCGGGGAATTGCAGTCCTTTGGGAAAAGAAACAGCCTCTTCCTTTCCATACTCTTTTCCTTGAGCTGATCTTTCCTGCCAGTAACTCCCAGAATGGAAAAGTTCAAGGGCAAAGATTAAGGTGGGGGCCCAGAAGCCAGCTGACAGATGGGCATACTCTGAGTCAAGGTCTGAAGCTTAAAAAGTAGAGCCTTTTTGGTCACGTAGCCTATTTGGCATAGGACTAGCTAAAGTCTTAGCGAAATAATATCCATATCGCTAGTTTCACCTACCATGAACTTGCGGGGAGTGGATGGCAATTATCCTGGCCTTGGTCACTGTTCAGAGCCGGTTGTTCTCATGTCCTCTCCAATGAGTCCGTTTTTCTTCTTGATTTACACATGGTGCTTACTGCCTTCCCCTCATCCACGCCCCTCCCTTCTTACCCCACTCTGCTCACCCCTGCACCAGCAAGAAGAGTTACTGGCATCTTACTATTCAAGCAGCTTGGCACTGCTGGAGTCATCTGTTTTAGCTATGGCATACAACTTTGACACTTCCACCTTGACAAATGGAACTTCCAAGCATACACCATAAGCTTAGAGACACATGAAGGATCTGGGCCAGATATTCTGATTCCGCTTGGGGTGCATGGGTACTGACCAGAAGGTTCACAGTGAGGGGCAGGGCCGCTCCACCTCCCATTCCCTTCACTGTCACTTGTGCAGCGGATGGTGCTCTTCCCGATGAGGTTGAAGGTCATCCCTCTGGCTGGGTGGTGGTCACACATGTAAGTAATTTCCATTCCATAGGGAACGCCTCCCTGAGAAGTTCCGTTGTGTTTCCCATTAAGGATAGATGGAGGGCTTGGACAAAAGATTTCTAGAAAGAGAGCAGGAGCTTTAGATCCCATTAGAGTTTTAATCAAGAGTACAGCACTGGTGCCCTGGGACTGTATTTTTTCATGAGAATACACTAAAGTCGATGGACTTAAGTATGTAAGGCTTCTTCAGAAAAGGAACTAACTGAAGTGAGACTTTAATTACAGTTTATTGCAAAAGTCCAAGACCCTCCAGGTAACTAAGATTTTCATCAATTTGAAATGGAACTAATTTGTTTTTTCAGCAACTGTCATTTGCCTACTTTATGTTTGGCAAAAGACGTCCTGTGTTGACAGTCTTGGGTTGACAGGCAAGATTGGCCCTCAAAGATCAAAGTTGCAAAGAAATCATTGTAAACCTTTACTAAGCACAGATGACCTTCTTCAGTAGATATAACTGTTTCTTGATTCAAGACCATTATCGTCTCTATCAAAAACAAATACACAATAGTATCTTTAGGATACACTGATGATAGGACTTTTCAGAGCCATATTAAGTGGCTCTAGGGAGCCTTTTTTCTCCTTCGTTTTTTTTTTTTTCCTTTATTTTAAGTGACCAGCTATCCTTTCTTTCTGCTATTAGTATCTATTTCTAGCAGTTCACAATTTGATGCTTTGAATCTAATATGAACTTAAGAATAGATACCCAAGTCTGTCAGAATTGTATGAATAAACAAAGTGAAGGTTCTAGGACAGCCAGCAGTGATTGACTTCTCATATTTAGATTTTATCCCTGTGTTTTATATTTGCCTAAAGTTTATTTATGTATTTACTTTCACATTTATATGTCTCAGGAAGGTAGAGTGTGTTTTTGTTGGATATCTGAGTTCTATTGATACTGATTGTTCTTATACAGTTCCATCAGCATCCCATTACGTGTCCAAATAGATCTCTAGCAAAGATGTTCCAACAAAAGTCCAGATTAAAATAGCTACTCACAGCTGAACAAAGGTGCCTCTGTACATTACATTTCTGCACACTGGCACTTTAAAAACCAAAGAGGATAGTATCTCAGAGGCTGCTATGGATCGAAAAGAAGTGGGATCCAAGGGAATTGGGGGGTATTGCTCCACACACATTTGCTGCAAAACTGGAGAGAGCAAAACATGGTGGACATGCACCAGAAACAGATTTTGCAGAGGCCCAGCCAGCCTGATGGGATAACCAGGTGCCCATCCAGGCAGGATGGAGGCAGAGGAGGAGGAGGATCTGGAGGAGCCAGCTCCCTCTTCCGGGCCAAGACTTCCCTCACTGAGCAAGTGGAAGTGAAAGTGGTGAGTGACTGAGTGGACCCATTTCTCTCCAGCTGCACAGATTCCTGAGGGGGGAATCTGCACCTGGAGGAGAGAGGAAAGGGGAAGAGAGGCAGTCAAGAAGAACAAAGGGCCTTGAAGGGACCTGTTCCCCTGGATATCAGCTGTGGGATTTTAGTGGGAGGTTGGCTCTCAGACCTCCCTCTGGGAGTAGCCCCGATTTGAGGATCCCCCTTTTGGGGCCATGGGCACCCACAAAGCAACAGGTGTGAAACCCACACCTCCCCCAACTCTGCCATCAGCTGTTTCTACACCAGCTTTTTAAAGCCAGTGTGCTTCCAGGTGCAGCCCAGACCCAAAGCACGCAAAGAGAAACTAAAATCTTGAGTTAAAGCGCCACCTTTTGGAAAACAGAAGAATGGTTTCTAATTGCAAGACCGCTGAACTGAGCAACAAGAAAGCTGTGTGCTACTTCAAATGCAATGGCAGAGACACATTTTGTCAAACACTGTGAAAAATCGCAGAAATCTCAAGCCGCAAAGAGGAAATGATAATTCTCCAGCGACCGATCTCCAAGGCATCGAGTACCGCAATCTAGCTGATAAAGAATTCAAACAGCTGTTGTGAAGAGATTCCATGAGCTACAAGAAAATCCAGAAAGACAATTCAATGAACTAAGGAATAAAATCAGCAGCCAAAAGGAGTTCTTTACCAAAGAGACTGAAATTTTAAAAAAGAACCAGACACAACAAATCCACACTTTTATTTATGTACAATAAAGTTTTCTATTTCTCTAAAAGAAAAAAAAATACCAGAAATTCTGGAGATGATAAATTCAAAAAATCAGATGAAAAATAGATTGGAGAGCTTAGGAAATGGGACAGATCAGCTTGAGGAACAAATTAGTGACCTGGAGGATATGAATTTACAAATGACTCCGAAGAGGCGAGAGCACCAAGATTATTTTTAAAGTGATGAAACCCTATTAGAGCTCTGTGATATGAGAAAAACGCATATAAGAATAACTGGTTTACCCGAAGAAGAGAGGGAGAAGGAAGAAAGTGTCTTTAGAAAAACAGTAGCTGAGAATTTTCTAACGTGGGGGAAGAAACTGAGAAATAAAGCCTTTCCCAGAAACTTGAAAAAAAAAATGAGGAAGATTCGCCACCGCTAGACCTGCTTACAAGAAATGTTAAAGGAAGCTCTTCAGCTGAAATGAAGAAATGTTAATGCGTGAAATAACAGCAAGTGAAAGTACACAGCACTCTAGCAAAAGTGAAAAATAAAGACAACAGTAACTCTATATTGGAGTAGCATATTAACCACTTAATTATGAAAACTTATAGAGGGGCACCTGGGTGGCTCAGTCAGTTAAATGTCCAACTCCTGATTTTGGCCCAGGTCATAATCTCACAGTTCATGGTTTCGACCTCCATGCTGGGCTCCGTGCTTGGGAGTCTTTCTCTCTCCCTCTCTTACTGCCCCTCCTCTGCCCCTCTCCCTCTCTTTCTTTCAAAATAAACAAATAAACTTAAAAATATATATCCTAGTATTTTTAAAAAGCTTATGGAAAAGAACATTACAAATAACTGTACCTACTATAATTTCTCAGTGAATTCACAGCATAAAAAGAGGTAAACTATAACATCAAAAATATAAAGAGGACGAGTAAAAGGGTAGAAACTTTATAGGTGAGTGAAGATAAGGTGTTATCAACATCAGAAGGACTGTTTTATCTGTGAGATGTTTCATGTAAGCCACATGGCAACCACAAAGAAAACATCTAGAATAAAGTCATGAAACATAAAAAATGAGGAGAATGAGCAAATCACCATAGAAAACCACCATTTTGCAAAGACAGACAAAAACAGAGGGAAATAAAACAAAGGAGAAACAAGACAACAACCAGAAGGCAAATGACATGATTGATGGCAGTAGTAAGTCCTTATGTAGCAATAGTTACTCTAAATATAAATGGATGAATTCATCAATCACTAGGCACAGAGTAGCTGGATGAATAAAATGTAACACCAAACTATAGGCTGCCCACGGGAAATTCATTTCAGCTCTGAAGACACATAGGCTCAAAGCGAAGGAATGGAAGAGGATATTCTATGCAAGTGACAATCAAAAGAAAGTGGGCATAGCCATAGGTTATATAAGACAAAAGAGACTTCATGCTAAAAATGATAAGACACAAAGAAGGTCATTATAGAATGACAAAAGGTTGAGTCAATATATCCTGAAGATATAACAACTGTAAGTATATACACACCCAACATTGGAACACTAAATATATTAGGCAAATGCTGAGAGACCTAAAGGGAGAAATAGACAACTATATGATAATAGTAGGGGACTTTAGTACCCCTACTCTGAGCAAATGATAGATCAGACAGAAAGCCACCAAGGACACATTGGAATTGAACCATACTCTAGAACAAATGGACTTGACATATGTATATACATAGAAAACTCCTCCTAATGGCAGCAAAATACACATTCCTCTTGAGTGCACAAAAACATTTTCCAGGATCAATCATATGATAGGGCACAAAACAAATCTCAGCAAATTTAAGAAGACTGAAATCATACAACTATTTTTTTCTGACTACAATAATAGGACACTAGAAATCCACAACAAGAGGAAAACTGGAGAATCTACAAATATGTGCACTAAACAACACATTTCTGAACAACCAATGGATCGAAGAAGAAATCAAAAAGGAAATTAAAAAGTTATCATGAAGAAAATAAAAATGGGTATACAACATATCAAATCTTATGGGGTGCAGTACAAGCATCTTGGAAAAGAAAATTTGTAGTGACAAATGCATACATTAAGAAATTGGAAAGATCTCAAATAACCTAACTTTTCACTTCAAGGAACTAGAAAAAGAACAGATTAAGCCCAAAGTTATGAGAAGAAGGGAAATAATAAAGATCAGAGTAGAAATAAATGAAATAGAGAACAGAAAAACAAGAGACAGTATCAACAAGACTAAAAGCTGGCTTTAGAAAAAGATAATACCGACAGACCTTTAGCCAGACTACTAAAAGAGAGAGAAGACTCAATAAATAAAATTAGAAATGAAAAGGGAGACGACTGATACTACAGAAATACATGAGACCGTAAGACACTATTATGAACAATTACATGCCAACAAATTAGAAGCATATAATATGACAACAAACTAGAAGAAATGGATACGTTTCTAGACACATAAAACCTACCAAGGCCAAGTCAGGAAGAAATTCAAACTCTGAAAGGACCAATAACCAGCAAAGAGATGGACTCAGTAATCAAAAAACTCCCAACACAGAAAACTCTAGAGCTGATCGCTTCACTGGTGAGTTCTACCAAACATTCAAAGAAAAATTAATACCAGCCCCACTCAAATGTTTCCAAAACATTGCAGAGGTGGGACTACATCTAAACTCATTCTAGGAGACCAGCGTTATATTACCCCAACACCAATGCCAGGTAAGGACACAACAAAAAAGTAAACTATAGATCAATATTCCCGATGAGATAGCTGCAAAAATTCTCAACAACATATTAGCAAACCAAATTCAAGAACACATATAAAGGATTATACACTATGACCAAGTGAAATTTATCCCTGAGAATGCAAGAATACTTTAACAGACACAGATCAGTAAATGTAATACATCACATTAATTAAAAAAAATTTTAAATCACATGAGCATCTCATCAGATGCAGAAAAAACATTTGACAAAATATAGCATCCTTTCATAATAAAAACTCTTGGCAGATTAGGTTATAGAAGGAGTATTTACATACCTTAAAGTAATAAACACCATATATGCCAAAGCCACGGCCAACATTATACTCAATGAAGAAAAATTGGAAGCTTTTCCTCTAAGATCAGGAACAAGACAACGGTGCCCACACTCACTGGTCTTATTCAGTATAGCACTAGACATCCTGGCTAGAGCAGTCAGGTAAGACAAAGAAATAAAAGGCATTCAAACCAGGAAGAAGTAAAACTGTCACTATTTGCAGATGAATGATTCTATATTTAGAAAATTCAAAAGAATCAAACAACAGTAGGAACTAATCAATGATTTCAGTAAAGTTGCAGGATATGAAATCAAGATGCATTTCTATGCACTAAGGATGAAACATCTGAAAAAGAGATCAAGAAAAATGTCCCGTTAACAATAGCATTAAAAAAAATAAAACACCTAAGAATTAATTTAACCAAGGATGTGGAAGATCAGTACAATGAAAGCCACATGATTTTGCTGAAAGAAATCAAACAAGACATTAACAAATGGAAAGACAACCTATATTCATGAATCGGGATAATAAATATTGTTAAAATGTCTATACTACCCAAACTCATCTATAGATTCAGTACAATCCGCATCAAAATACCAATGGCATTCTTCAACAGAAAAATAGAAAAACAATTCTAAAATTTGTTTGGAAGCACAGTATAAACACAAATCGTTACGTAAAGATCCAGATGAGCCAAAGCAATTCTGATGAAAAAGAAGAAAGCTGGAGGTATCATGCATTCTGATTTCAAACTATACTACAAGGCTATAGTAATAAAAACAGTATGGCACTGCCACAAAAAGATACATAGACCAATAACACAGAATAGAGAGCCCAGAATGAAACTACTGGTTATACAGTCAATTAATAGTTAGCAAGAGAGTCAAGAGCACCACTCACAAAAATTAACCCAAAATAGGTCAAAGACCTGATACTGTTAAGACTCCTGGAAGAAAATGAAGAGAAGAATGTTCTTGACACTTGTCTAGGAATTGATTTTTTGGATATGACACCAAAAGCACAGACAACAAAAGCAAAATCAACAAATGGGACTACAGCAAACCTGAAAACCTATGCACACCAAAAGAAACAATTAACAAAATGAAAAGGCAACCTATAGAATGGGAGAAAGCTTTTCTAAACCACATATCGGATAAGAGGTTAATATCCCAAAAAATGTAAAGGACTCATAAAACAACTCACTAACAACAACAACAACAACAACAACAAAAACAGTCTGATTTAAAAAGGGCAATCTATAATTCCTCATGGTATACTTTTTACCATCTTAAAAACTTATCAAACTTATTTTTAATAAGCTTTATTTCTTCCATTAGCTATTTTCCAACCATGCTAAACATTTAGATTTTTACCATTTTCCACCGTCATAATTATTGTTGTATTAAGTGTCTGTGAACCAAAATCATGGGAAAATTCCATGATGAGTTTTCTTGGGATAAACTCTGGGAAGTGGAATTACTAGGTCAAAGGGTATTTATATTAAGGCTTATGTAGACACTGCTCATAAGCCTGCCAGAAGTGTGTGCCCACTTTTACTGCCACCAGTTCTGTGTTTGATCCTGGTTTCTTCACAGCCTTAATATTTAACCAAGTTACAATCAGTCATTCTTCCATGTTCCTCAAAGTTTTGGAGGTTCACTTTACAATATACTGCTGATCATATGCAGGGTCAACTAATCAAGAACAAATACAGGCAGGAAGAATTTAAAGAAAGGATAAAGCACAGAATGACCAGAGGCTTGGTGCAATGGATAAGACTTATGAGATCTTACTTCCTTTTTCAGAGTAAAAATAATAAGGCAAGGAGTTATCTACTTCTTGGGCTTATCATGTGTTACTAAGAGGTGGCTGGGCTTATCATGTGCTACTAAGAAGTGGCAGAGACAACTTTTATTTTCTTCAGTGTCTTTTAAGTTTAGTCATGAGGAAAAGCTTTACTCTGGGAAGCACTTACTATCAGAGTAGAAAAGGAGGGCAATTTTACCTGAGTTCACATTCACAGTTTCAGACAAACAGCCTCCTAAAATTATGAAGCATCTGGAGAACTATGTAGCATAAGACTCTGGATTTCAAATATCAGAGAGACTACTCTCTGCACGATGGATTCGATCTCCTCTTTGTAACATGAGTCAGATACGGATGGACCAGAGGGAATTATGGGAAAAAATACTTCCACTTACTCTCACAAATAGGTGTTTCCTTATCCCAAGTGACAGTATTGCCTGAGAGATGACAAGTAGCAGAAGGGGAGCCAATGAGTCGATACCTAGAAACAGAATGAAAAATGATTATATTCTACACTTACTTCTTGGTTAAGTGGCCATGAGAAAATAACTGCAGGTAGGTGTTACAAATTACAGGCAGATTAAAACATAGGAGAAGTCAAGGAAGAAATTAGTCTATTCTGTAAATCTATCTGCATCTCTATCTGCAAATTAGTCCTTCATTTTTAAGGACAAGTTTATGTTCTTATTGCTTTTAATCCATGTTTGTTCCTAGTCCTTCACCACTGGGTACAATAATTCCCTTCACTGTGGGACAGTTTGTACTTGCCTTCAGGGAACCTCAGGGGCTATTTTGCTCATGTGTACTTCCATCAAGGAAATTATAAGCTCCTTGATTAATAGGGAAGATGTCTTATTGAAATATTTACATCCTCTAGCACCTTGCTTAGAGATCAAGCATGTGGTACTCAAAGGACAAAATGATGGCCTTACTAAGAAGATTCAAAAATGAGAACCAGAGGAAACAGCTAATCATCTTCACACCTTAAATGTAAATGGCAGGGGTACTTAAGTATTGTGCCGTCAGATCGTTCAAAGTAGGCCACAAAATGCGGAACATTTTGTCATTGTTTATTTTTTAGTTATTAGGTATCTATACTGTTACTGTAAGATATGTCACAAAGATATGGAGCTAAGCCATTCACACGTTCCACGTACAGTAGAGTTAAATTTGATTAAGTAAAAGGTAAGGGCTATTATGCAATGTCATATAATAGTGAGTAGTTATTGGAACAGCTAAGAATTTTGTTTCTTGAATACCCAAGACATGTGATCAGGACAATAACCACTTGTAGCAGAGTCTACGGACATCTCCAATATCTGCTTTCCTCTTCTTCATTAGTAATAAAACTGTGTAGTTTTACATGGTGGTCATTGGCCACTTTCATTAAAGGCTTTATTTCTCAGCCTCCCACAGTTGCATGTAGCCATGTGGCTAAGTTCTGGCTAAACGGATGCACCTGGAGTGTCTGGCGAAACTTCTGGGAAGTGTCTTTAAAGGAATGGGTGTTCTCTTCTTCCATTATTTCTCTTTGCTGGCTGGAGTTTGGGCCATGTGTTGACATGGAGTCTCACATGGAAAGATCCCAGGTGTATGTGGATCATAGAACCAGCGATCAGCCCTGGACTCGTAAATTCTACAGTCTTCTTTGACGGACTACCCATACTTAACCTCAGAGAGAAATAAACTACTGTCTTGTTTAAGCTCCTATTACTTTGTTAGTTCTGTCTTTTGCAGCTTAATCTAACCCTAACAAAGATGATGGGGAACTATGTGGGTATAGCCATGACAGCGAATACTTTTGTAGACATAATGGAGTCACTTTATATTTAGGTAATGAGTGAATTTTACTTATTGTTATTTGTTTTTTATTGACTGTATTGTAAAATCCTTTCAAATGTGCCAACAAATATTTAATCTTCAAACTTTCTTCAAAGAAACAAGTTGAGGACCACTAGTATGTTGCCTTTGGCCTGCCTCCTGTCAGACATTTAAAAGTTGTCTTAAGATCACCAGATTGGGGTGCCAGGGTGGCTCAGTTGGTTAAGCATCTGACTTCAGCTCAGGTCATGATCTCGCAGTTTTTGGATTTGAGCCCCACGTCAGAATCTGTGCTGACACCTCAGAGCCTGGAGTCAGCTTCTGATTCTGTGTCCCCCTCTCTCTCTGTCCCTCTCCTGCTCGTGCTCTATCTCTCTCTGTTTCTCAATAATAAATAAATATTTTAAAAAATAGAGAGAGCAGAAGATCACGGTTGTCGCTTGACTTTTGACTATAGAGATTGCTCTTAATGTGTTCACTATGATAAAGTTAGAGAATTGGAGTCAAAAAGGTGAAGCATGTTCCAGCCTATGTATGGCTGTAAAGAACAGTGAATCTTCTTGAAAGTATTGTAAGACACTAATGTGCTACAGTCACAATTATGTTGCAACTCTTCCTGACTTGATTACCCATCTTTCTGAAATTCCTAAGTTTACTCAAGCCTTCCTCCTTAGCTTCCATGGGTGTTAGAAATTTGAGTGGCCATGAAGCTAAACCACTGTTCAAGAAGAGCCAGGAGATTCCCTTCCCTATAAGCAAATATACACACTGTGGAGAATCATGCTGAGCCAGGTACAGGAAAGTCCATTACGTAAAGTCAAGGATGGGATAATTTAGAGCTGGAAGATGGTGCTCCTTCTATCCCTCCTATTTGTTCATGGACTTCCAAGTATTTTGGAGTGGAGGAAATCTGTGGAGACACTCAATTGGCTGCAAAGGATTAAAGGTAGCTTACAGATGGGATTCTGTGGCACAAATCATGTAACAATATGATAATCATAACACAATTGTGTAAACTTTGTATCATACGGAGAATATAAACTTTCTCTCTAGGAGCCATTTATAAAAGTTGTATCATATCGGTCAGCAGAGTGCATCCCAGAATCTGCACATAGAAGAAATCAAAACAGCTATACACTCTCATTATAATACAACAACAGTAGGAATTAATAACCACAGAAGAAATACAAAATTCAAGGTTTTGGATCATGGTCAAAGGCAAAAGTAAAACAGTCATTACAGATTACCTATAGGATAACAACAACACATCAAAGTGCTTTACATTGATGAACTTAATCTTTAAAATGATGCTTTGAAGTGAATATTGTGCATAGCTCCCATTTTAAAAAAGAGGAAACAGAGAGCTCAACAAATTTGTTAAAATTCCAATGACAGATATTGAGGTTAGAGTTTGAATAATGTTAATTGACCTTAACAGACTGTAGTAATAAACCTTACATTATTCAGTTACTTCATTACAAATGCTGATGCACTATTACTCTTTGAAAATGCAGGACACTGATGCCAAAACCATCCTTAGAGAAATAGTTAGTACTTTTGTTATTTGACAAGAAAATTTTCAAATAAATGAACACAACATTTTACATTAGACATTTTAAAGACTATAAACGTGAACATATGAAAGAAGCTGGTCTGAGGAATTACTGAAATAAATAGAATATAAATTAAGAAAAATAGAATATAAATGATGAATAAATCTAAGAGCCATTTCTTTAAAGTGGTCGATTAAAACAAACAGAACTTGGCCGATTGTAACTTCACAAAATGACACATCCACAAATACACATGAATGAGAAAATAGTTATCATCACTATTATTGATGTGTTTATGGAGTTCATTCACAGGTGTTGAATATACCCAATACTTTATTAAAATATTATATCCCCTCCATTTTAATAAAACTGAAAACACCCGTGAGATGTGTCATTTAGAAGGAAAAATAAAGTTTATCAGGATGTACTTAAAAATAGGTAAAACAGCTGCTAAACCCATATCTGTTTGAGTCTGTGTCTAATCTTTTTTGGTCTGTACGCAGGATTGGAATTGCTGGATCATATGGTAATTCTGTGTTAACTTTTGAATCACCTAACAGTGTTCCATAGAGGCTGCACCATTTTACGTTCCCAGGAGCAATCACAAGGTTTCCTTTTATCCACATCCTCACCACAATTTTATTTTTCATTATAGCCATCCTGTAAGGTGTAAAGTGGGTTTGATATGCGTTTCTCTAGTGACTAATAATGTTTGGTATTTGACATGTGTTTCCTGGAAATTGGTCTATCCTCTTTGGAGAAATGTCTACTCAAGTCCTTTGCCCATTTTTAAATTGGGTTGTTAGTTTTTTTGTTGTTCAGTTGCAGGACTTCTTTATATATTTTGTATATCAAGCCCTTAGTAGACAAAGGATTTGTAAATATTCTCTCCCATTCTGTGGACTGTCCTTTCACTGTCTTGATGTGTCACATGTTGACTGGGGCTCCCATCATTTGAGGACTGATGAATTAAGAAATCAGAACTCCTTGTTGCAGGCAAGGGGTGATCAGGGCAAAATCTATACTTTCCAGATACAGAATTGATGCTTGTGTCCAATTTAACCACCTCTATCTTCTAAGAGTAACTGAGCTCAACTGACTTCTGGGTTACATGCATATTTACAGATAAAAAAAGGATAGAAGACTTCATAGCAAAATATGATGAGTGATAAAATTATGGGTGGTGATTTTTTTGATCTTTGGGTTATTCATGGCTTCCAAGTATGTCTAATGAATATATGTTCACTTTTACAACCCAATAAAATTCTATTTTTTCTTTGAATTTATTGTGGAAACTGAAAATTAATACACATTCTTTAATTGCTGCCTCTAAGTGGAGGCAATGGTTTCTAGCATGGTCCTCTGTGCCAAGGAAAATTCAAAACAAGAACTCATTAATGTGCCCACTCTGTGTGTGTTCATACTCACATTTTCCAGAGCTGCTATTACATTAAGATTTACCCTGCAACCCCTATTCCAAGGTCCTTCAATTAGGCAATAGTGCTCAGTGATCTTAGTTAAGAACGTTGCATGCATGGGAGCACCTGATGGCTCAGTCAGTTAAGCATCTGATTTGGCTCAGGTCATGATCTCACGGTGCATGAGTTCATTCCTTGTGAAGGGCTCTGTGCTGACAGCTCAGAGCCTGGAGCCTGCTTTGATTCTGTACCTGTCTCTCTCTCTTTGCACCTCCTCTGTTCATACTCTGTCTCTTTGTATCTCTCAAAATAATTAAACATTAAAAAAAATTTTTTTAAAGGAATGTTGCATGCATGGTTCAACTAGCATTTTTTCTTTTACTCGTTTAGTGGGCTGTTTTTTTTATGCAGTGAACATCTTACCAGGCTTCACATGTACTACCCTCAGCAGGAAACTGGTGCCATCCTATAGTTAAAATACAAATACATATTGCTAGTCCTTTTTTATTTTTAAAATGTATTTTATTTTAAAATTATTTTCTCTAAAAGTTCATTTATGTATTTTAAGAGACATGGAGGAGGGGAAGAGAGAGAGAGAATCCCAAGTAGGCTCTGCACTGTTAACACAGAGCCTAATGCTACGCTTGAACTCATGGACTGTGAGATCAAAACCTGAGTCAAATCAAAAGTCAGACACTTAACTGACTGCGCCACCTAGGCATCCAGCTGTTGCTACTATTTTTTTTATATTCCTTTGGTCATATGGCTATGTTCAAGCTACCATCTCTGTCCACAAGTTCCTATTGCTAACTTCTTGAAGTGCCAGTGATATCTAGTGTGCCTGGTTCGGAGCAGGTCAGAGGTGGCATTGTTGTTCTGGAACTCATTCCAGGGACAATGCTCTCAACTCACCCTTCATTACAAGAATAATTAACTGTGGATCCAAACTGGGTATCTGTGTTTACGTGCACCAGGCCATTGAAGGGTTCTGGAGGAGTTCCACATGATTTTCCTATGGGAAAGAAGGAGAATTTGGAACTAGGTGTAGAGTTCAATTTACCTTTGTTTATAAGACTCAGACTGGAGTGTAGCACACCCAACAGCCTGTACACTTCTGACTGTTCCACAGAACTGACCACGTTGAGGAAAGGCACCAACCTGAGAATCAAGCAGCTAAGGGGCTCTGCTTTTTAAAAGACGATGCTTGAATCTCCCAACAGAAGTCATATATGGATAAAGAATTGTTTTCTCATCCCATGAGCCTAAATCAAAGGCCTCAAAATTTGGGGTTTCCCCTCCATCCTGGTTAATGAGGCAAAGTTCACTGTGACGTACATGATTTTCTTTTGTGTCCTACTTCACTCATTTCGAGGTTTTAGCCATCCAAAGTAACCTCCAGTGAATGGAGACTTCCCCTTGGATTCCTTTTTTGAAGAGACATTCCTGTGAAATAAATATGGAGTCCAGGTGCAAAAACACCAGGCAATAGGAAAGGCTGACCTACAAGTTTACCCTCCATTTAAATACCATGGGCAAACTCAGATGTCTACAAAATTTGAACAAGTTAAATCAGATCCCACAGATGTTTTGACATACATGGATTAGCTCCTAGGATGGGGTTACTCACGTCTACATGTATCTTCGGCTCTTGTCCAGACCAAGCTTTCTAAGCAGATGATGGAAAACGTCTTCTCAAAATACCCAGGGGAACAACTGTAATTCAAAGATGTCCCAATAGGAAACTCAGATTCATCAGTCCGAGTTGTAGGTGTAGCAAATGGAAACTGTTCGGGGGCTTTACAGTAACCTGGAGAGCAAAACCACAGGAGTAGGAGGGTGAGCAGAGAGATTTCCACCCTTCCTCCTCATTCTGTCCAAGTAAGCTGATAGATGGGCTCGTGGAGACAGAGACTTTGAAAAATGGCATAAAGTCTTCTTAGCCTTCAAGTTTCCCCAGGATGGTACCTTCCCAGCAGCATCTACTCATCAGGACATTTCTGCTACTTGGAAGACTATTCACCCCCCTGGCCTTTCTGCTCTTGTTTCACCAAAGCAAGAATTTTGTTTATTTTTAAAGTTCACTTATTTATTTTGAAAGCCAGGGAGAGCATGAGACTGAGAGGAGCAGAGAGACAGGGAGAGAGAGAATCCCAAGCAGGCTCCATACTGCCAGCGCACTAGGTAGGGCTCAGACCCACAAACCGTGAAATCATGACCTGAGCCGAAACCAAGAGTCGGATCCTTAACTGACTGAGCCGCCAGGGTGCCCAATGAAAGAGTTTTTACTAATGATGTCATGTGTCAGGCCTATCAGACAGCCTGTGTGTAGAGTTAACCACTCATATCCTCATTTATTAGTGTTAATATATATACTCCTATACATCAAGACGTATTTCACCCTCTCTCTCCATTTATTCCTCCCTACCCCCTTGTCAGCCCCCCACCCCATAAGCTGCCTCCTGACATTAAAGAGCAGCCACTACTTGTCTTGGGTCAAATGATGTCCCCCCAAAAGATATCCAGGACCTCCCAATGGAAACAAGGATCTTTCCAGCTGTAATTAAGGTAATGATCTCAAGATGAGATTGTCCTGGATTACCAGGGTGGGCCCTACATCCAGTGACTGACAGTACCTATAAGGGAAACGAGAGGGACATTTGAGACACCCAGACACAGGGGAGAAGGCCAGGTGAAGACAGAGGCAGGGATCAGAATGATGTGCCCACAAGCCCAGGAAGGCCAGGAGCCACGAGTATGTGAGAGAGGTAAGGAAGGGCCCTCCTCTAGAGTCATAGGAGGGGATGTGGCCCCACCAAAGGCCTGCTTTCAGAATTCTAGCCTCCCTGTCAGTGAAGAGAAGACGTTTCTGTTGTGTCAAGCCATCCAGTCTGTGGTAGATTGTATGGCAGCCCTAGGGAACTAATAGGCCACTCTTCTCCTTCTGATGCTAAAGGAGAGATTTAAGAAAAAGGACAAAGCAGGCCAAGCCATCAAGTGGCTTCTTTAGCTTATGAAAATCTCTTTGGAAATTTCCCCTTCCCCATGCCTTTACCTTCCTGCATTCCCCCTGCCCTATATAAAACCAGCCTCTAAGGTCCGGGGGCAGCTGCTTCTGTCCATGGGTTTGTCCCTCTTCTTTAATAAAATCACCTTTCGCACGGATTAAAAATAAAAGCTATGTCTTTTTTTATGAGAGGTTATTTTGTGTGCTGCTAATTCTGAATAGGGTCTGCACTCAAGTATCTCCTTTTGGGAAGAGACTGCATTTATTTACCCATTCAATAAGCGTGCCTGGTGGCCTATATTGTAGGTTAACCTCAAGCACGGTTAAATACTAATATGCTGTTTCTCCTTCTGTAAATCCACTTCACAAGTCTGGGTTTCATTATTCTAAGTAACTATCACGTTATAAAATACCTCATCGCTCTTTGGAGTCAGATGATGTGTCAGGTAGTCACTGTCCCACAGTTTCTCAAATGTCAATCTATAATT
This sequence comes from Proteles cristata cristata, assembly GCA_017311185.1. NCBI lineage: Eukaryota > Metazoa > Chordata > Mammalia > Carnivora > Hyaenidae > Proteles > Proteles cristata. The sequence goes on along the minus strand of JAESUZ010001426.1, from coordinate 1,170,144 downwards.
GGTTATATCACAACTTCTAAAGACAAAGATCTTTGAAATGATAGGTTCCCGCCAAAACTAACATCTGTGTGTTACAATGTAATTGGTCACCATGGAATACTGTAAAGTGTAATTCGTTAACTAAATAATGACATATTCTGCCTTGCTAAAATCCATATAAGCTCACTGCTACCTTTGTTTGGGGCCATTCTATGCATTTTTCTCCTTAAGATCAGGATGTCAGGTTGGCCTGGCCATAAATAAAATTTTGCTTCGCTTCTATTTGGCACTAGGTGGTCTTTTCAACAATCATGCTGCTTCAGCCTAGGCAACTGCTCTTAAAGAAATGTCACTGGATTCTAACATGACCACCCAGCTGGAAGGCAAGGGGCATCAAAGAAGGGTTAGATGTGTTTTATCATGTGTTGCCTTCTCTCTGTGAATTGCTTTTCTCTGTCATGTGGTATCCCAATCGGGTGCCACATCCCTGCATACCCTGCTTCTGTCTTTGAAAGGCCCACAGTCTGTCCTAAAGAACCGGGGAATTGCAGTCCTTTGGGAAAAGAAACAGCCTCTTCCTTTCCATACTCTTTTCCTTGAGCTGATCTTTCCTGCCAGTAACTCCCAGAATGGAAAAGTTCAAGGGCAAAGATTAAGGTGGGGGCCCAGAAGCCAGCTGACAGATGGGCATACTCTGAGTCAAGGTCTGAAGCTTAAAAAGTAGAGCCTTTTTGGTCACGTAGCCTATTTGGCATAGGACTAGCTAAAGTCTTAGCGAAATAATATCCATATCGCTAGTTTCACCTACCATGAACTTGCGGGGAGTGGATGGCAATTATCCTGGCCTTGGTCACTGTTCAGAGCCGGTTGTTCTCATGTCCTCTCCAATGAGTCCGTTTTTCTTCTTGATTTACACATGGTGCTTACTGCCTTCCCCTCATCCACGCCCCTCCCTTCTTACCCCACTCTGCTCACCCCTGCACCAGCAAGAAGAGTTACTGGCATCTTACTATTCAAGCAGCTTGGCACTGCTGGAGTCATCTGTTTTAGCTATGGCATACAACTTTGACACTTCCACCTTGACAAATGGAACTTCCAAGCATACACCATAAGCTTAGAGACACATGAAGGATCTGGGCCAGATATTCTGATTCCGCTTGGGGTGCATGGGTACTGACCAGAAGGTTCACAGTGAGGGGCAGGGCCGCTCCACCTCCCATTCCCTTCACTGTCACTTGTGCAGCGGATGGTGCTCTTCCCGATGAGGTTGAAGGTCATCCCTCTGGCTGGGTGGTGGTCACACATGTAAGTAATTTCCATTCCATAGGGAACGCCTCCCTGAGAAGTTCCGTTGTGTTTCCCATTAAGGATAGATGGAGGGCTTGGACAAAAGATTTCTAGAAAGAGAGCAGGAGCTTTAGATCCCATTAGAGTTTTAATCAAGAGTACAGCACTGGTGCCCTGGGACTGTATTTTTTCATGAGAATACACTAAAGTCGATGGACTTAAGTATGTAAGGCTTCTTCAGAAAAAGGAACTAACTGAAGTGAGACTTTAATTACAGTTTATTGCAAAAGTCCAAGACCCTCCAGGTAACTAAGATTTTCATCAATTTGAAATGGAACTAATTTGTTTTTTCAGCAACTGTCATTTGCCTACTTTATGTTTGGCAAAAGACGTCCTGTGTTGACAGTCTTGGGTTGACAGGCAAGATTGGCCCTCAAAGATCGAAGTTGCAAAGAAATCATTGTAAACCTTTACTAAGCACAGATGACCTTCTTCAGTAGATATAACTGTTTCTTGATTCAAGACCATTATCGTCTCTATCAAAAACAAATACACAATAGTATCTTTAGGATACACTGATGATAGGACTTTTCAGAGCCATATTAAGTGGCTCTAGGGAGCCTTTTTTCTCCTTCGTTTTTTTTTTTTTCCTTTATTTTAAGTGACCAGCTATCCTTTCTTTCTGCTATTAGTATCTATTTCTAGCAGTTCACAATTTGATGCTTTGAATCTAATATGAACTTAAGAATAGATACCCAAGTCTGTCAGAATTGTATGAATAAACAAAGTGAAGGTTCTAGGACAGCCAGCAGTGATTGACTTCTCATATTTAGATTTTATCCCTGTGTTTTATATTTGCCTAAAGTTTATTTATGTATTTACTTTCACATTTATATGTCTCAGGAAGGTAGAGTGTGTTTTTGTTGGATATCTGAGTTCTATTGATACTGATTGTTCTTATACAGTTCCATCAGCATCCCATTACGTGTCCAAATAGATCTCTAGCAAAGATGTTCCAACAAAAGTCCAGATTAAAATAGCTACTCACAGCTGAACAAAGGTGCCTCTGTACATTACATTTCTGCACACTGGCACTTTAAAAACCAAAGAGGATAGTATCTCAGAGGCTGCTATGGATCGAAAAGAAGTGGGATCCAAGGGAATTGGGGGGTATTGCTCCACACACATTTGCTGCAAAACTGGAGAGAGCAAAACATGGTGGACATGCACCAGAAACAGATTTTGCAGAGGCCCAGCCAGCCTGATGGGATAACCAGGTGCCCATCCAGGCAGGATGGAGGCAGAGGAGGAGGAGGATCTGGAGGAGCCAGCTCCCTCTTCCGGGCCAAGACTTCCCTCACTGAGCAAGTGGAAGTGAAAGTGGTGAGTGACTGATTGGACCCATTTCTCTCCAGCTGCACAGATTCCTGAGGGGGGAATCTGCACCTGGAGGAGAGAGGAAAGGGGAAGAGAGGCAGTCAAGAAGAACAAAGGGCCTTGAAGGGACCTGTTCCCCTGGATATCAGCTGTGGGATTTTAGTGGGAGGTTGGCTCTCAGACCTCCCTCTGGGAGTAGCCCCGATTTGAGGATCCCCCTTTTGGGGCCATGGGCACCCACAAAGCAACAGGTGTGAAACCCACACCTCCCCCAACTCTGCCATCAGCTGTTTCTACACCAGCTTTTTAAAGCCAGTGTGCTTCCAGGTGCAGCCCAGACCCAAAGCACGCAAAGAGAAACTAAAATCTTGAGTTAAAGCGCCACCTTTTGGAAAACAGAAGAATGGTTTCTAATTGCAAGACCGCTGAACTGAGCAACAAGAAAGCTGTGTGCTACTTCAAATGCAATGGCAGAGACACATTTTGTCAAACACTGTGAAAAATCGCAGAAATCTCAAGCCGCAAAGAGGAAATGATAATTCTCCAGCGACCGATCTCCAAGGCATCGAGTACCGCAATCTAGCTGATAAAGAATTCAAACAGCTGTTGTGAAGAGATTCCATGAGCTACAAGAAAATCCAGAAAGACAATTCAATGAACTAAGGAATAAAATCAGCAGCCAAAAGGAGTTCTTTACCAAAGAGACTGAAATTTTAAAAAAGAACCAGACACAACAAATCCACACTTTTATTTATGTACAATAAAGTTTTCTATTTCTCTAAAAGAAAAAAAAATACCAGAAATTCTGGAGATGATAAATTCAAAAAATCAGATGAAAAATAGATTGGAGAGCTTAGGAAATGGGACAGATCAGCTTGAGGAACAAATTAGTGACCTGGAGGATATGAATTTACAAATGACTCCGAAGAGGCGAGAGCACCAAGATTATTTTTAAAGTGATGAAACCCTATTAGAGCTCTGTGATATGAGAAAAACGCATATAAGAATAACTGGTTTACCCGAAGAAGAGAGGGAGAAGGAAGAAAGTGTCTTTAGAAAAACAGTAGCTGAGAATTTTCTAACGTGGGGGAAGAAACTGAGAAATAAAGCCTTTCCCAGAAACTTGAAAAAAAAAAATGAGGAAGATTCGCCACCGCTAGACCTGCTTACAAGAAATGTTAAAGGAAGCTCTTCAGCTGAAATGAAGAAATGTTAATGCGTGAAATAACAGCAAGTGAAAGTACACAGCACTCTAGCAAAAGTGAAAAATAAAGACAACAGTAACTCTATATTGGAGTAGCATATTAACCACTTAATTATGAAAACTTATAGAGGGGCACCTGGGTGGCTCAGTCAGTTAAATGTCCAACTCCTGATTTTGGCCCAGGTCATAATCTCACAGTTCATGGTTTCGACCTCCATGCTGGGCTCCGTGCTTGGGAGTCTTTCTCTCTCCCTCTCTTACTGCCCCTCCTCTGCCCCTCTCCCTCTCTTTCTTTCAAAATAAACAAATAAACTTAAAAATATATATCCTAGTATTTTTAAAAAGCTTATGGAAAAGAACATTACAAATAACTGTACCTACTATAATTTCTCAGTGAATTCACAGCATAAAAAGAGGTAAACTATAACATCAAAAATATAAAGAGGACGAGTAAAAGGGTAGAAACTTTATAGGTGAGTGAAGATAAGGTGTTATCAACATCAGAAGGACTGTTTTATCTGTGAGATGTTTCATGTAAGCCACATGGCAACCACAAAGAAAACATCTAGAATAAAGTCATGAAACATAAAAAATGAGGAGAATGAGCAAATCACCATAGAAAACCACCATTTTGCAAAGACAGACAAAAACAGAGGGAAATAAAACAAAGGAGAAACAAGACAACAACCAGAAGGCAAATGACATGATTGATGGCAGTAGTAAGTCCTTATGTAGCAATAGTTACTCTAAATATAAATGGATGAATTCATCAATCACTAGGCACAGAGTAGCTGGATGAATAAAATGTAACACCAAACTATAGGCTGCCCACGGGAAATTCATTTCAGCTCTGAAGACACATAGGCTCAAAGCGAAGGAATGGAAGAGGATATTCTATGCAAGTGACAATCAAAAGAAAGTGGGCATAGCCATAGGTTATATAAGACAAAAGAGACTTCATGCTAAAAATGATAAGACACAAAGAAGGTCATTATAGAATGACAAAAGGTTGAGTCAATATATCCTGAAGATATAACAACTGTAAGTATATACACACCCAACATTGGAACACTAAATATATTAGGCAAATGCTGAGAGACCTAAAGGGAGAAATAGACAACTATATGATAATAGTAGGGGACTTTAGTACCCCTACTCTGAGCAAATGATAGATCAGACAGAAAGCCACCAAGGACACATTGGAATTGAACCATACTCTAGAACAAATGGACTTGACATATGTATATACATAGAAAACTCCTCCTAATGGCAGCAAAATACACATTCCTCTTGAGTGCACAAAAACATTTTCCAGGATCAATCATATGATAGGGCACAAAACAAATCTCAGCAAATTTAAGAAGACTGAAATCATACAACTATTTTTTTCTGACTACAATAATAGGACACTAGAAATCCACAACAAGAGGAAAACTGGAGAATCTACAAATATGTGCACTAAACAACACATTTCTGAACAACCAATGGATCGAAGAAGAAATCAAAAAGGAAATTAAAAAGTTATCATGAAGAAAATAAAAATGGGTATACAACATATCAAATCTTATGGGGTGCAGTACAAGCATCTTGGAAAAGAAAATTTGTAGTGACAAATGCATACATTAAGAAATTGGAAAGATCTCAAATAACCTAACTTTTCACTTCAAGGAACTAGAAAAAGAACAGATTAAGCCCAAAGTTATGAGAAGAAGGGAAATAATAAAGATCAGAGTAGAAATAAATGAAATAGAGAACAGAAAAACAAGAGACAGTATCAACAAGACTAAAAGCTGGCTTTAGAAAAAGATAATACCGACAGACCTTTAGCCAGACTACTAAAAGAGAGAGAAGACTCAATAAATAAAATTAGAAATGAAAAGGGAGACGACTGATACTACAGAAATACATGAGACCGTAAGACACTATTATGAACAATTACATGCCAACAAATTAGAAGCATATAATATGACAACAAACTAGAAGAAATGGATACGTTTCTAGACACATAAAACCTACCAAGGCCAAGTCAGGAAGAAATTCAAACTCTGAAAGGACCAATAACCAGCAAAGAGATGGACTCAGTAATCAAAAAACTCCCAACACAGAAAACTCTAGAGCTGATCGCTTCACTGGTGAGTTCTACCAAACATTCAAAGAAAAATTAATACCAGCCCCACTCAAATGTTTCCAAAACATTGCAGAGGTGGGACTACATCTAAACTCATTCTAGGAGACCAGCGTTATATTACCCCAACACCAATGCCAGGTAAGGACACAACAAAAAAGTAAACTATAGATCAATATTCCCGATGAGATAGCTGCAAAAATTCTCAACAACATATTAGCAAACCAAATTCAAGAACACATATAAAGGATTATACACTATGACCAAGTGAAATTTATCCCTGAGAATGCAAGAATACTTTAACAGACACAGATCAGTAAATGTAATACATCACATTAATTAAAAAAAATTTTAAATCACATGAGCATCTCATCAGATGCAGAAAAAACATTTGACAAAATATAGCATCCTTTCATAATAAAAACTCTTGGCAGATTAGGTTATAGAAGGAGTATTTACATACCTTAAAGTAATAAACACCATATATGCCAAAGCCACGGCCAACATTATACTCAATGAAGAAAAATTGGAAGCTTTTCCTCTAAGATCAGGAACAAGACAACGGTGCCCACACTCACTGGTCTTATTCAGTATAGCACTAGACATCCTGGCTAGAGCAGTCAGGTAAGACAAAGAAATAAAAGGCATTCAAACCAGGAAGAAGTAAAACTGTCACTATTTGCAGATGAATGATTCTATATTTAGAAAATTCAAAAGAATCAAACAACAGTAGGAACTAATCAATGATTTCAGTAAAGTTGCAGGATATGAAATCAAGATGCATTTCTATGCACTAAGGATGAAACATCTGAAAAAGAGATCAAGAAAAATGTCCCGTTAACAATAGCATTAAAAAAAATAAAACACCTAAGAATTAATTTAACCAAGGATGTGGAAGATCAGTACAATGAAAGCCACATGATTTTGCTGAAAGAAATCAAACAAGACATTAACAAATGGAAAGACAACCTATATTCATGAATCGGGATAATAAATATTGTTAAAATGTCTATACTACCCAAACTCATCTATAGATTCAGTACAATCCGCATCAAAATACCAATGGCATTCTTCAACAGAAAAATAGAAAAACAATTCTAAAATTTGTTTGGAAGCACAGTATAAACACAAATCGTTACGTAAAGATCCAGATGAGCCAAAGCAATTCTGATGAAAAAGAAGAAAGCTGGAGGTATCATGCATTCTGATTTCAAACTATACTACAAGGCTATAGTAATAAAAACAGTATGGCACTGCCACAAAAACAGATACATAGACCAATAACACAGAATAGAGAGCCCAGAATGAAACTACTGGTTATACAGTCAATTAATAGTTAGCAAGAGAGTCAAGAGCACCACTCACAAAAATTAACCCAAAATAGGTCAAAGACCTGATACTGTTAAGACTCCTGGAAGAAAATGAAGAGAAGAATGTTCTTGACACTTGTCTAGGAATTGATTTTTTGGATATGACACCAAAAGCACAGACAACAAAAGCAAAATCAACAAATGGGACTACAGCAAACCTGAAAACCTATGCACACCAAAAGAAACAATTAACAAAATGAAAAGGCAACCTATAGAATGGGAGAAAGCTTTTCTAAACCACATATCGGATAAGAGGTTAATATCCCAAAAAATGTAAAGGACTCATAAAACAACTCACTAACAACAACAACAACAACAACAACAAAAACAGTCTGATTTAAAAAGGGCAATCTATAATTCCTCATGGTATACTTTTTACCATCTTAAAAACTTATCAAACTTATTTTTAATAAGCTTTATTTCTTCCATTAGCTATTTTCCAACCATGCTAAACATTTAGATTTTTACCATTTTCCACCGTCATAATTATTGTTGTATTAAGTGTCTGTGAACCAAAATCATGGGAAAATTCCATGATGAGTTTTCTTGGGATAAACTCTGGGAAGTGGAATTACTAGGTCAAAGGGTATTTATATTAAGGCTTATGTAGACACTGCTCATAAGCCTGCCAGAAGTGTGTGCCCACTTTTACTGCCACCAGTTCTGTGTTTGATCCTGGTTTCTTCACAGCCTTAATATTTAACCAAGTTACAATCAGTCATTCTTCCATGTTCCTCAAAGTTTTGGAGGTTCACTTTACAATATACTGCTGATCATATGCAGGGTCAACTAATCAAGAACAAATACAGGCAGGAAGAATTTAAAGAAAGGATAAAGCACAGAATGACCAGAGGCTTGGTGCAATGGATAAGACTTATGAGATCTTACTTCCTTTTTCAGATTAAAAGCAAGAAGGAAGGGAGTTACCTACCTCTTGGGCTTATCATGTGCTTCTAAGAAGTGGCAGAGACAACTTTTATTTTCTTCAGTGTCTTTTAAGTTTAGTCATGAGGAAAAGCTTTACGCTGGGAAGCACTTACTATCAGAGTAGAAAAGGAGGGCAATTTTACCTGAGTTCACATTCACAGTTTCAGACAAACAGCCTCCTAAAGTAAAGAAGCATCTGGAGAACTATGTAGCATAGGACTCTGGATTTCAAATATCAGAGAGACTACTCTCTGCACGATGGATTCGATCTCCTCTTTGTAACATGAGTCAGATACGGATGGACCAGAGGGAATTATGGGAAAAAATACTTCCACTTACTCTCACAAATAGGTGTTTCCTTATCCCAAGTGACAGTATTGCCTGAGAGATGACAAGTAGCAGAAGGGGAGCCAATGAGTTGATACCTAGAAACAGAATGAAAAATGATTATATTCTACACTTACTTCTTGGTTAAGTGGCCATGAGAAAATAACTGCAGGTAGGTGTTACAAATTACAGGCAGATTAAAACATAGGAGAAGTCAAGGAAGAAATTAGTCTATTCTGTAAATCTATCTGCATCTCTATCTGCAAATTAGTCCTTCATTTTTAAGGACAAGTTTATGTTCTTATTGCTTTTAATCCATGTTTGTTCCTAGTCCTTCACCACTGGGTACAATAATTCCCTTCACTGTGGGACAGTTTGTACTTGCCTTCAGGGAACCTCAGGGGCTATTTTGCTCATGTGTACTTCCATCAAGGAAATTATAAGCTCCTTGATTAATAGGGAAGATGTCTTATTGAAATATTTACATCCTCTAGCACCTTGCTTAGAGATCAAGCATGTGGTACTCAAAGGACAAAATGATGGCCTTACTAAGAAGATTCAAAAATGAGAACCAGAGGAAACAGCTAATCATCTTCACACCTTAAATGTAAATGGCAGGGGTACTTAAGTATTGTGCCGTCAGATCGTTCAAAGTAGGCCACAAAATGCGGAACATTTTGTCATTGTTTATTTTTTAGTTATTAGGTATCTATACTGTTACTGTAAGATATGTCACAAAGATATGGAGCTAAGCCATTCACACGTTCCACGTACAGTAGAGTTAAATTTGATTAAGTAAAAGGTAAGGGCTATTATGCAATGTCATATAATAGTGAGTAGTTATTGGAACAGCTAAGAATTTTGTTTCTTGAATACCCAAGACATGTGATCAGGACAATAACCACTTGTAGCAGAGTCTACGGACATCTCCAATATCTGCTTTCCTCTTCTTCATTAGTAATAAAACTGTGTAGTTTTACATGGTGGTCATTGGCCACTTTCATTAAAGGCTTTATTTCTCAGCCTCCCACAGTTGCATGTAGCCATGTGGCTAAGTTCTGGCTAAACGGATGCACCTGGAGTGTCTGGCGAAACTTCTGGGAAGTGTCTTTAAAGGAATGGGTGTTCTCTTCTTCCATTATTTCTCTTTGCTGGCTGGAGTTTGGGCCATGTGTTGACATGGAGTCTCACATGGAAAGATCCCAGGTGTATGTGGATCATAGAACCAGCGATCAGCCCTGGACTCGTAAATTCTACAGTCTTCTTTGACGGACTACCCATACTTAACCTCAGAGAGAAATAAACTACTGTCTTGTTTAAGCTCCTATTACTTTGTTAGTTCTGTCTTTTGCAGCTTAATCTAACCCTAACAAAGATGATGGGGAACTATGTGGGTATAGCCATGACAGCGAATACTTTTGTAGACATAATGGAGTCACTTTATATTTAGGTAATGAGTGAATTTTACTTATTGTTATTTGTTTTTTATTGACTGTATTGTAAAATCCTTTCAAATGTGCCAACAAATATTTAATCTTCAAACTTTCTTCAAAGAAACAAGTTGAGGACCACTAGTATGTTGCCTTTGGCCTGCCTCCTGTCAGACATTTAAAAGTTGTCTTAAGATCACCAGATTGGGGTGCCAGGGTGGCTCAGTTGGTTAAGCATCTGACTTCAGCTCAGGTCATGATCTCGCAGTTTTTGGATTTGAGCCCCACGTCAGAATCTGTGCTGACACCTCAGAGCCTGGAGTCAGCTTCTGATTCTGTGTCCCCCTCTCTCTCTGTCCCTCTCCTGCTCGTGCTCTATCTCTCTCTGTTTCTCAATAATAAATAAATATTTTAAAAAATAGAGAGAGCAGAAGATCACGGTTGTCGCTTGACTTTTGACTATAGAGATTGCTCTTAATGTGTTCACTATGATAAAGTTAGAGAATTGGAGTCAAAAAGGTGAAGCATGTTCCAGCCTATGTATGGCTGTAAAGAACAGTGAATCTTCTTGAAAGTATTGTAAGACACTAATGTGCTACAGTCACAATTATGTTGCAACTCTTCCTGACTTGATTACCCATCTTTCTGAAATTCCTAAGTTTACTCAAGCCTTCCTCCTTAGCTTCCATGGGTGTTAGAAATTTGAGTGGCCATGAAGCTAAACCACTGTTCAAGAAGAGCCAGGAGATTCCCTTCCCTATAAGCAAATATACACACTGTGGAGAATCATGCTGAGCCAGGTACAGGAAAGTCCATTACGTAAAGTCAAGGATGGGATAATTTAGAGCTGGAAGATGGTGCTCCTTCTATCCCTCCTATTTGTTCATGGACTTCCAAGTATTTTGGAGTGGAGGAAATCTGTGGAGACACTCAATTGGCTGCAAAGGATTAAAGGTAGCTTACAGATGGGATTCTGTGGCACAAATCATGTAACAATATGATAATCATAACACAATTGTGTAAACTTTGTATCATACGGAGAATATAAACTTTCTCTCTAGGAGCCATTTATAAAAGTTGTATCATATCGGTCAGCAGAGTGCATCCCAGAATCTGCACATAGAAGAAATCAAAACAGCTATACACTCTCATTATAATACAACAACAGTAGGAATTAATAACCACAGAAGAAATACAAAATTCAAGGTTTTGGATCATGGTCAAAGGCAAAAGTAAAACAGTCATTACAGATTACCTATAGGATAACAACAACACATCAAAGTGCTTTACATTGATGAACTTAATCTTTAAAATGATGCTTTGAAGTGAATATTGTGCATAGCTCCCATTTTAAAAAAGAGGAAACAGAGAGCTCAACAAATTTGTTAAAATTCCAATGACAGATATTGAGGTTAGAGTTTGAATAATGTTAATTGACCTTAACAGACTGTAGTAATAAACCTTACATTATTCAGTTACTTCATTACAAATGCTGATGCACTATTACTCTTTGAAAATGCAGGACACTGATGCCAAAACCATCCTTAGAGAAATAGTTAGTACTTTTGTTATTTGACAAGAAAATTTTCAAATAAATGAACACAACATTTTACATTAGACATTTTAAAGACTATAAACGTGAACATATGAAAGAAGCTGGTCTGAGGAATTACTGAAATAAATAGAATATAAATTAAGAAAAATAGAATATAAATGATGAATAAATCTAAGAGCCATTTCTTTAAAGTGGTCGATTAAAACAAACAGAACTTGGCCGATTGTAACTTCACAAAATGACACATCCACAAATACACATGAATGAGAAAATAGTTATCATCACTATTATTGATGTGTTTATGGAGTTCATTCACAGGTGTTGAATATACCCAATACTTTATTAAAATATTATATCCCCTCCATTTTAATAAAACTGAAAACACCCGTGAGATGTGTCATTTAGAAGGAAAAATAAAGTTTATCAGGATGTACTTAAAAATAGGTAAAACAGCTGCTAAACCCATATCTGTTTGAGTCTGTGTCTAATCTTTTTTGGTCTGTACGCAGGATTGGAATTGCTGGATCATATGGTAATTCTGTGTTAACTTTTGAATCACCTAACAGTGTTCCATAGAGGCTGCACCATTTTACGTTCCCAGGAGCAATCACAAGGTTTCCTTTTATCCACATCCTCACCACAATTTTATTTTTCATTATAGCCATCCTGTAAGGTGTAAAGTGGGTTTGATATGCGTTTCTCTAGTGACTAATAATGTTTGGTATTTGACATGTGTTTCCTGGAAATTGGTCTATCCTCTTTGGAGAAATGTCTACTCAAGTCCTTTGCCCATTTTTAAATTGGGTTGTTAGTTTTTTTGTTGTTCAGTTGCAGGACTTCTTTATATATTTTGTATATCAAGCCCTTAGTAGACAAAGGATTTGTAAATATTCTCTCCCATTCTGTGGACTGTCCTTTCACTGTCTTGATGTGTCACATGTTGACTGGGGCTCCCATCATTTGAGGACTGATGAATTAAGAAATCAGAACTCCTTGTTGCAGGCAAGGGGTGATCAGGGCAAAATCTATACTTTCCAGATACAGAATTGATGCTTGTGTCCAATTTAACCACCTCTATCTTCTAAGAGTAACTGAGCTCAACTGACTTCTGGGTTACATGCATATTTACAGATAAAAAAAGGATAGAAGACTTCATAGCAAAATATGATGAGTGATAAAATTATGGGTGGTGATTTTTTTGATCTTTGGGTTATTCATGGCTTCCAAGTATGTCTAATGAATATATGTTCACTTTTACAACCCAATAAAATTCTATTTTTTCTTTGAATTTATTGTGGAAACTGAAAATTAATACACATTCTTTAATTGCTGCCTCTAAGTGGAGGCAATGGTTTCTAGCATGGTCCTCTGTGCCAAGGAAAATTCAAAACAAGAACTCATTAATGTGCCCACTCTGTGTGTGTTCATACTCACATTTTCCAGAGCTGCTATTACATTAAGATTTACCCTGCAACCCCTATTCCAAGGTCCTTCAATTAGGCAATAGTGCTCAGTGATCTTAGTTAAGAACGTTGCATGCATGGGAGCACCTGATGGCTCAGTCAGTTAAGCATCTGATTTGGCTCAGGTCATGATCTCACGGTGCATGAGTTCATTCCTTGTGAAGGGCTCTGTGCTGACAGCTCAGAGCCTGGAGCCTGCTTTGATTCTGTACCTGTCTCTCTCTCTTTGCACCTCCTCTGTTCATACTCTGTCTCTTTGTATCTCTCAAAATAATTAAACATTAAAAAAAATTTTTTTAAAGGAATGTTGCATGCATGGTTCAACTAGCATTTTTTCTTTTACTCGTTTAGTGGGCTGTTTTTTTTATGCAGTGAACATCTTACCAGGCTTCACATGTACTACCCTCAGCAGGAAACTGGTGCCATCCTATAGTTAAAATACAAATACATATTGCTAGTCCTTTTTTATTTTTAAAATGTATTTTATTTTAAAATTATTTTCTCTAAAAGTTCATTTATGTATTTTAAGAGACATGGAGGAGGGGAAGAGAGAGAGAGAATCCCAAGTAGGCTCTGCACTGTTAACACAGAGCCTAATGCTACGCTTGAACTCATGGACTGTGAGATCAAAACCTGAGTCAAATCAAAAGTCAGACACTTAACTGACTGCGCCACCTAGGCATCCAGCTGTTGCTACTATTTTTTTTATATTCCTTTGGTCATATGGCTATGTTCAAGCTACCATCTCTGTCCACAAGTTCCTATTGCTAACTTCTTGAAGTGCCAGTGATATCTAGTGTGCCTGGTTCGGAGCAGGTCAGAGGTGGCATTGTTGTTCTGGAACTCATTCCAGGGACAATGCTCTCAACTCACCCTTCATTACAAGAATAATTAACTGTGGATCCAAACTGGGTATCTGTGTTTACGTGCACCAGGCCATTGAAGGGTTCTGGAGGAGTTCCACATGATTTTCCTATGGGAAAGAAGGAGAATTTGGAACTAGGTGTAGAGTTCAATTTACCTTTGTTTATAAGACTCAGACTGGAGTGTAGCACACCCAACAGCCTGTACACTTCTGACTGTTCCACAGAACTGACCACGTTGAGGAAAGGCACCAACCTGAGAATCAAGCAGCTAAGGGGCTCTGCTTTTTAAAAGACGATGCTTGAATCTCCCAACAGAAGTCATATATGGATAAAGAATTGTTTTCTCATCCCATGAGCCTAAATCAAAGGCCTCAAAATTTGGGGTTTCCCCTCCATCCTGGTTAATGAGGCAAAGTTCACTGTGACGTACATGATTTTCTTTTGTGTCCTACTTCACTCATTTCGAGGTTTTAGCCATCCAAAGTAACCTCCAGTGAATGGAGACTTCCCCTTGGATTCCTTTTTTGAAGAGACATTCCTGTGAAATAAATATGGAGTCCAGGTGCAAAAACACCAGGCAATAGGAAAGGCTGACCTACAAGTTTACCCTCCATTTAAATACCATGGGCAAACTCAGATGTCTACAAAATTTGAACAAGTTAAATCAGATCCCACAGATGTTTTGACATACATGGATTAGCTCCTAGGATGGGGTTACTCACGTCTACATGTATCTTCGGCTCTTGTCCAGACCAAGCTTTCTAAGCAGATGATGGAAAACGTCTTCTCAAAATACCCAGGGGAACAACTGTAATTCAAAGATGTCCCAATAGGAAACTCAGATTCATCAGTCCGAGTTGTAGGTGTAGCAAATGGAAACTGTTCGGGGGCTTTACAGTAACCTGGAGAGCAAAACCACAGGAGTAGGAGGGTGAGCAGAGAGATTTCCACCCTTCCTCCTCATTCTGTCCAAGTAAGCTGATAGATGGGCTCGTGGAGACAGAGACTTTGAAAAATGGCATAAAGTCTTCTTAGCCTTCAAGTTTCCCCAGGATGGTACCTTCCCAGCAGCATCTACTCATCAGGACATTTCTGCTACTTGGAAGACTATTCACCCCCCTGGCCTTTCTGCTCTTGTTTCACCAAAGCAAGAATTTTGTTTATTTTTAAAGTTCACTTATTTATTTTGAAAGCCAGGGAGAGCATGAGACTGAGAGGAGCAGAGAGACAGGGAGAGAGAGAATCCCAAGCAGGCTCCATACTGCCAGCGCACTAGGTAGGGCTCAGACCCACAAACCGTGAAATCATGACCTGAGCCGAAACCAAGAGTCGGATCCTTAACTGACTGAGCCGCCAGGGTGCCCAATGAAAGAGTTTTTACTAATGATGTCATGTGTCAGGCCTATCAGACTGCCTGTGTGTAGAGTTAACCACTCATATCCTCATTTATTAGTGTTAATATATATACTCCTATACATCAAGACGTATTTCACCCTCTCTCTCCATTTATTCCTCCCTACCCCCTTGTCAGCCCCCCCCCCATAAGCTGCCTCCTGACATTAAAGAGCAGCCACTACTTGTCTTGGGTCAAATGATGTCCCCCCAAAAGATATCCAGGACCTCCCAATGGAAACAAGGATCTTTCCAGCTGTAATTAAGGTAATGATCTCAAGATGAGATTGTCCTGGATTACCAGGGTGGGCCCTACATCCAGTGACTGACAGTACCTATAAGGGAAACGAGAGGGACATTTGAGACACCCAGACACAGGGGAGAAGGCCAGGTGAAGACAGAGGCAGGGATCAGAATGATGTGCCCACAAGCCCAGGAAGGCCAGGAGCCACGAGTATGTGAGAGAGGTAAGGAAGGGCCCTCCTCTAGAGTCATAGGAGGGGATGTGGCCCCACCAAAGGCCTGCTTTCAGAATTCTAGCCTCCCTGTCAGTGAAGAGAAGACGTTTCTGTTGTGTCAAGCCATCCAGTCTGTGGTAGATTGTATGGCAGCCCTAGGGAACTAATAGGCCACTCTTCTCCTTCTGATGCTAAAGGAGAGATTTAAGAAAAAGGACAAAGCAGGCCAAGCCATCAAGTGGCTTCTTTAGCTTATGAAAATCTCTTTGGAAATTTCCCCTTCCCCATGCCTTTACCTTCCTGCATTCCCCCTGCCCTATATAAAACCAGCCTCTAAGGTCCGGGGGCAGCTGCTTCTGTCCATGGGTTTGTCCCTCTTCTTTAATAAAATCACCTTTCGCACGGATTAAAAATAAAAGCTATGTCTTTTTTTATGAGAGGTTATTTTGTGTGCTGCTAATTCTGAATAGGGTCTGCACTCAAGTATCTCCTTTTGGGAAGAGACTGCATTTATTTACCCATTCAATAAGCGTGCCTGGTGGCCTATATTGTAGGTTAACCTCAAGCACGGTTAAATACTAATATGCTGTTTCTCCTTCTGTAAATCCACTTCACAAGTCTGGGTTTCATTATTCTAAGTAACTATCAGGTTATAAAATACCTCATCGCTCTTTGGAGTCAGATGATGTGTCAGGTAGTCACTGTCCCACAGTTTCTCAAATGTCAATCTATAATTGGTTATATCACAACTTCTAAAGACAAAGATCTTTGAAATGATAGGTTCCCGCCAAAACTAACATCTGTGTGTTACAATGTAATTGGTCACCATGGAATACTGTAAAGTGTAATTCGTTAACTAAATAATGACATATTCTGCCTTGCTAAAATCCATATAAGCTCACTGCTACCTTTGTTTGGGGCCATTCTATGCATTTTTCTCCTTAAGATCAGGATGTCAGGTTGGCCTGGCCATAAATAAAATTTTGCTTCGCTTCTATTTGGCACTAGGTGGTCTTTTCAACAATCATGCTGCTTCAGCCTAGGCAACTGCTCTTAAAGAAATGTCACTGGATTCTAACATGACCACCCAGCTGGAAGGCAAGGGGCATCAAAGAAGGGTTAGATGTGTTTTATCATGTGTTGCCTTCTCTCTGTGAATTGCTTTTCTCTGTCATGTGGTATCCCAATCGGGTGCCACATCCCTGCATACCCTGCTTCTGTCTTTGAAAGGCCCACAGTCTGTCCTAAAGAACCGGGGAATTGCAGTCCTTTGGGAAAAGAAACAGCCTCTTCCTTTCCATACTCTTTTCCTTGAGCTGATCTTTCCTGCCAGTAACTCCCAGAATGGAAAAGTTCAAGGGCAAAGATTAAGGTGGGGGCCCAGAAGCCAGCTGACAGATGGGCATACTCTGAGTCAAGGTCTGAAGCTTAAAAAGTAGAGCCTTTTTGGTCACGTAGCCTATTTGGCATAGGACTAGCTAAAGTCTTAGCGAAATAATATCCATATCGCTAGTTTCACCTACCATGAACTTGCGGGGAGTGGATGGCAATTATCCTGGCCTTGGTCACTGTTCAGAGCCGGTTGTTCTCATGTCCTCTCCAATGAGTCCGTTTTTCTTCTTGATTTACACATGGTGCTTACTGCCTTCCCCTCATCCACGCCCCTCCCTTCTTACCCCACTCTGCTCACCCCTGCACCAGCAAGAAGAGTTACTGGCATCTTACTATTCAAGCAGCTTGGCACTGCTGGAGTCATCTGTTTTAGCTATGGCATACAACTTTGACACTTCCACCTTGACAAATGGAACTTCCAAGCATACACCATAAGCTTAGAGACACATGAAGGATCTGGGCCAGATATTCTGATTCCGCTTGGGGTGCATGGGTACTGACCAGAAGGTTCACAGTAAGGGGCAGGGCCGCTCCACCTCCCATTCCCTTCACTGTCACTTGTGCAGCGGATGGTGCTCTTCCCGATGAGGTTGAAGGTCATCCCTCTGGCTGGGTGGTGGTCACACATGTAAGTAATTTCCATTCCATAGGGAACGCCTCCCTGAGAAGTTCCGTTGTGTTTCCCATTAAGGATAGATGGAGGGCTTGGACAAAAGATTTCTAGAAAGAGAGCAGGAGCTTTAGATCCCATTAGAGTTTTAATCAAGAGTACAGCACTGGTGCCCTGGGACTGTATTTTTTCATGAGAATACACTAAAGTCGATGGACTTAAGTATGTAAGGCTTCTTCAGAAAAAGGAACTAACTGAAGTGAGACTTTAATTACAGTTTATTGCAAAAGTCCAAGACCCTCCAGGTAACTAAGATTTTCATCAATTTGAAATGGAACTAATTTGTTTTTTCAGCAACTGTCATTTGCCTACTTTATGTTTGGCAAAAGACGTCCTGTGTTGACAGTCTTGGGTTGACAGGCAAGATTGGCCCTCAAAGATCGAAGTTGCAAAGAAATCATTGTAAACCTTTACTAAGCACAGATGACCTTCTTCAGTAGATATAACTGTTTCTTGATTCAAGACCATTATCGTCTCTATCAAAAACAAATACACAATAGTATCTTTAGGATACACTGATGATAGGACTTTTCAGAGCCATATTAAGTGGCTCTAGGGAGCCTTTTTTCTCCTTCGTTTTTTTTTTTTTCCTTTATTTTAAGTGACCAGCTATCCTTTCTTTCTGCTATTAGTATCTATTTCTAGCAGTTCACAATTTGATGCTTTGAATCTAATATGAACTTAAGAATAGATACCCAAGTCTGTCAGAATTGTATGAATAAACAAAGTGAAGGTTCTAGGACAGCCAGCAGTGATTGACTTCTCATATTTAGATTTTATCCCTGTGTTTTATATTTGCCTAAAGTTTATTTATGTATTTACTTTCACATTTATATGTCTCAGGAAGGTAGAGTGTGTTTTTGTTGGATATCTGAGTTCTATTGATACTGATTGTTCTTATACAGTTCCATCAGCATCCCATTACGTGTCCAAATAGATCTCTAGCAAAGATGTTCCAACAAAAGTCCAGATTAAAATAGCTACTCACAGCTGAACAAAGGTGCCTCTGTACATTACATTTCTGCACACTGGCACTTTAAAAACCAAAGAGGATAGTATCTCAGAGGCTGCTATGGATCGAAAAGAAGTGGGATCCAAGGGAATTGGGGGGTATTGCTCCACACACATTTGCTGCAAAACTGGAGAGAGCAAAACATGGTGGACATGCACCAGAAACAGATTTTGCAGAGGCCCAGCCAGCCTGATGGGATAACCAGGTGCCCATCCAGGCAGGATGGAGGCAGAGGAGGAGGAGGATCTGGAGGAGCCAGCTCCCTCTTCCGGGCCAAGACTTCCCTCACTGAGCAAGTGGAAGTGAAAGTGGTGAGTGACTGATTGGACCCATTTCTCTCCAGCTGCACAGATTCCTGAGGGGGGAATCTGCACCTGGAGGAGAGAGGAAAGGGGAAGAGAGGCAGTCAAGAAGAACAAAGGGCCTTGAAGGGACCTGTTCCCCTGGATATCAGCTGTGGGATTTTAGTGGGAGGTTGGCTCTCAGACCTCCCTGTGGGAGTAGCCCCGATTTGAGGATCCCCCTTTTGGGGCCATGGGCACCCACAAAGCAACAGGTGTGAAACCCACACCTCCCCCAACTCTGCCATCAGCTGTTTCTACACCAGCTTTTTAAAGCCAGTGTGCTTCGAGGTGCAGCCCAGACCCAAAGCACGCAAAGAGAAACTAAAATCTTGAGTTAAAGCGCCACCTTTTGGAAAACAGAAGAATGGTTTCTAATTGCAAGACCGCTGAACTGAGCAACAAGAAAGCTGTGTGCTACTTCAAATGCAATGGCAGAGACACATTTTGTCAAACACTGTGAAAAATCGCAGAAATCTCAAGCCGCAAAGAGGAAATGATAATTCTCCAGCGACCGATCTCCAAGGCATCGAGTACCGCAATCTAGCTGATAAAGAATTCAAACAGCTGTTGTGAAGAGATTCCATGAGCTACAAGAAAATCCAGAAAGACAATTCAATGAACTAAGGAATAAAATCAGCAGCCAAAAGGAGTTCTTTACCAAAGAGACTGAAATTTTAAAAAAGAACCAGACACAACAAATCCACACTTTTATTTATGTACAATAAAGTTTTCTATTTCTCTAAAAGAAAAAAAAATACCAGAAATTCTGGAGATGATAAATTCAAAAAATCAGATGAAAAATAGATTGGAGAGCTTAGGAAATGGGACAGATCAGCTTGTGGAACAAATTAGTGACCTGGAGGATATGAATTTACAAATGACTCCGAAGAGGCGAGAGCACCAAGATTATTTTTAAAGTGATGAAACCCTATTAGAGCTCTGTGATATGAGAAAAACGCATATAAGAATAACTGGTTTACCCGAAGAAGAGAGGGAGAAGGAAGAAAGTGTCTTTAGAAAAACAGTAGCTGAGAATTTTCTTTTTTTTTTTTTTTTCATCCGTGAACGTGGTTTATTGTCAAATTAGTTTCCACATAACACCCAGTGCTCATCCCCACAGTGCCCTCCTCCATGCCCACCCTCCTCCCCCCCACATCCACCAGTCCTCAGTTTTTGTCAGCGTTCAAGAGTCTCTCATGGTTTGCCTCTCCCCCTTTCCCCCACCATTTCTGCCCTTCTTCTCCCCCTTGGTCCTCTGTTAAGCTCCTCCTAATCCTCCTATACGTGCAACATATGATATTTGTCTTCTCTGCCTGACTTATTTCGCTCAGCATAACACCCTCAAGGTCCATCCATGTTGCTACACATGGCCAGATTTCATTGTTTCTCATTGCCATGTAGTATTCCATGGTATAGATAAACCACATCTTCTTGATCCATTCATCTGTTGATGGACACTTAAGCTCAGTAGCTGAGAATTTTCTAACGTGGGGGAAGAAACTGAGAAATAAAGCCTTTCCCAGAAACTTGAAAAAAAAAAATGAGGAAGATTCGCCACCGCTAGACCTGCTTACAAGAAATGTTAAAGGAAGCTCTTCAGCTGAAATGAAGAAATGTTAATGCGTGAAATAACAGCAAGTGAAAGTACACAGCACTCTAGCAAAAGTGAAAAATAAAGACAACAGTAACTCTATATTGGAGTAGCATATTAACCACTTAATTATGAAAACTTATAGAGGGGCACCTGGGTGGCTCAGTCAGTTAAATGTCCAACTCCTGATTTTGGCCCAGGTCATAATCTCACAGTTCATGGTTTCGACCTCCATGCTGGGCTCCGTGCTTGGGAGTCTTTCTCTCTCCCTCTCTTACTGCCCCTCCTCTGCCCCTCTCCCTCTCTTTCTTTCAAAATAAACAAATAAACTTAAAAATATATATCCTAGTATTTTTAAAAAGCTTATGGAAAAGAACATTACAAATAACTGTACCTACTATAATTTCTCAGTGAATTCACAGCATAAAAAGAGGTAAACTATAACATCAAAAATATAAAGAGGACGAGTAAAAGGGTAGAAACTTTATAGGTGAGTGAAGATAAGGTGTTATCAACATCAGAAGGACTGTTTTATCTGTGAGATGTTTCATGTAAGCCACATGGCAACCACAAAGAAAACATCTAGAATAAAGTCATGAAACATAAAAAATGAGGAGAATGAGCAAATCACCATAGAAAACCACCATTTTGCAAAGACAGACAAAAACAGAGGGAAATAAAACAAAGGAGAAACAAGACAACAACCAGAAGGCAAATGACATGATTGATGGCAGTAGTAAGTCCTTATGTAGCAATAGTTACTCTAAATATAAATGGATGAATTCATCAATCACTAGGCACAGAGTAGCTGGATGAATAAAATGTAACACCAAACTATAGGCTGCCCACGGGAAATTCATTTCAGCTCTGAAGACACATAGGCTCAAAGTGAAGGAATGGAAGAGGATATTCTATGCAAGTGACAATCAAAAGAAAGTGGGCATAGCCATAGGTTATATAAGACAAAAGAGACTTCATGCTAAAAATGATAAGACACAAAGAAGGTCATTATAGAATGACAAAAGGTTGAGTCAATATATCCTGAAGATATAACAACTGTAAGTATATACACACCCAACATTGGAACACTAAATATATTAGGCAAATGCTGAGAGACCTAAAGGGAGAAATAGACAACTATATGATAATAGTAGGGGACTTTAGTACCCCTACTCTGAGCAAATGATAGATCAGACAGAAAGCCACCAAGGACACATTGGAATTGAACCATACTCTAGAACAAATGGACTTGACATATGTATATACATAGAAAACTCCTCCTAATGGCAGCAAAATACACATTCCTCTTGAGTGCACAAAAACATTTTCCAGGATCAATCATATGATAGGGCACAAAACAAATCTCAGCAAATTTAAGAAGACTGAAATCATACAACTATTTTTTTCTGACTACAATAATAGGACACTAGAAATCCACAACAAGAGGAAAACTGGAGAATCTACAAATATGTGCACTAAACAACACATTTCTGAACAACCAATGGATCGAAGAAGAAATCAAAAAGGAAATTAAAAAGTTATCATGAAGAAAATAAAAATGGGTATACAACATATCAAATCTTATGGGGTGCAGTACAAGCATCTTGGAAAAGAAAATTTGTAGTGACAAATGCATACATTAAGAAATTGGAAAGATCTCAAATAACCTAACTTTTCACTTCAAGGAACTAGAAAAAGAACAGATTAAGCCCAAAGTTATGAGAAGAAGGGAAATAATAAAGATCAGAGTAGAAATAAATGAAATAGAGAACAGAAAAACAAGAGACAGTATCAACAAGACTAAAAGCTGGCTTTAGAAAAAGATAATACCGACAGACCTTTAGCCAGACTACTAAAAGAGAGAGAAGACTCAATAAATAAAATTAGAAATGAAAAGGGAGACGACTGATACTACAGAAATACATGAGACCGTAAGACACTATTATGAACAATTACATGCCAACAAATTAGAAGCATATAATATGACAACAAACTAGAAGAAATGGATACGTTTCTAGACACATAAAACCTACCAAGGCCAAGTCAGGAAGAAATTCAAACTCTGAAAGGACCAATAACCAGCAAAGAGATGGACTCAGTAATCAAAAAACTCCCAACACAGAAAACTCTAGAGCTGATCGCTTCACTGGTGAGTTCTACCAAACATTCAAAGAAAAATTAATACCAGCCCCACTCAAATGTTTCCAAAACATTGCAGAGGTGGGACTACATCTAAACTCATTCTAGGAGACCAGCGTTATATTACCCCAACACCAATGCCAGGTAAGGACACAACAAAAAAGTAAACTATAGATCAATATTCCTGATGAGATAGCTGCAAAAATTCTCAACAAAATATTAGCAAACCAAATTCAAGAACACATATAAAGGATTATACACTATGACCAAGTGAAATTTATCCCTGAGAATGCAAGAATACTTTAACAGACACAGATCAGTAAATGTAATACATCACATTAATTAAAAAAAAATTTAAATCACATGAGCATCTCATCAGATGCAGAAAAAACATTTGACAAAATATAGCATCCTTTCATAATAAAAACTCTTGGCAGATTAGGTTATAGAAGGAGTATTTACATACCTTAAAGTAATAAACACCATATATGCCAAAGCCACGGCCAACATTATACTCAATGAAGAAAAATTGGAAGCTTTTCCTCTAAGATCAGGAACAAGACAACGGTGCCCACACTCACTGGTCTTATTCAGTATAGCACTAGACATCCTGGCTAGAGCAGTCAGGTAAGACAAAGAAATAAAAGGCATTCAAACCAGGAAGAAGTAAAACTGTCACTATTTGCAGATGAATGATTCTATATTTAGAAAATTCAAAAGAATCAAACAACAGTAGGAACTAATCAATGATTTCAGTAAAGTTGCAGGATATGAAATCAAGATGCATTTCTATGCACTAAGGATGAAACATCTGAAAAAGAGATCAAGAAAAATGTCCCGTTAACAATAGCATTAAAAAAAATAAAACACCTAAGAATTAATTTAACCAAGGATGTGGAAGATCAGTACAATGAAAGCCACATGATTTTGCTGAAAGAAATCAAACAAGACATTAACAAATGGAAAGACAACCTATATTCATGAATCGGGATAATAAATATTGTTAAAATGTCTATACTACCCAAACTCATCTATAGATTCAGTACAATCCGCATCAAAATACCAATGGCATTCTTCAACAGAAAAATAGAAAAACAATTCTAAAATTTGTTTGGAAGCACAGTATAAACACAAATCGTTACGTAAAGATCCAGATGAGCCAAAGCAATTCTGATGAAAAAGAAGAAAGCTGGAGGTATCATGCATTCTGATTTCAAACTATACTACAAGGCTATAGTAATAAAAACAGTATGGCACTGCCACAAAAACAGATACATAGACCAATAACACAGAATAGAGAGCCCAGAATGAAACTACTGGTTATACAGTCAATTAATAGTTAGCAAGAGAGTCAAGAGCACCACTCACAAAAATTAACCCAAAATAGGTCAAAGACCTGATACTGTTAAGACTCCTGGAAGAAAATGAAGAGAAGAATGTTCTTGACACTTGTCTAGGAATTGATTTTTTGGATATGACACCAAAAGCACAGACAACAAAAGCAAAATCAACAAATGGGACTACAGCAAACCTGAAAACCTATGCACACCAAAAGAAACAATTAACAAAATGAAAAGGCAACCTATAGAATGGGAGAAAGCTTTTCTAAACCACATATCGGATAAGAGGTTAATATCCCAAAAAATGTAAAGGACTCATAAAACAACTCACTAACAACAACAACAACAACAACAACAAAAACAGTCTGATTTAAAAAGGGCAATCTATAATTCCTCATGGTATACTTTTTACCATCTTAAAAACTTATCAAACTTATTTTTAATAAGCTTTATTTCTTCCATTAGCTATTTTCCAACCATGCTAAACATTTAGATTTTTACCATTTTCCACCGTCATAATTATTGTTGTATTAAGTGTCTGTGAACCAAAATCATGGGAAAATTCCATGATGAGTTTTCTTGGGATAAACTCTGGGAAGTGGAATTACTAGGTCAAAGGGTATTTATATTAAGGCTTATGTAGACACTGCTCATAAGCCTGCCAGAAGTGTGTGCCCACTTTTACTGCCACCAGTTCTGTGTTTGATCCTGGTTTCTTCACAGCCTTAATATTTAACCAAGTTACAATCAGTCATTCTTCCATGTTCCTCAAAGTTTTGGAGGTTCACTTTACAATATACTGCTGATCATATGCAGGGTCAACTAATCAAGAACAAATACAGGCAGGAAGAATTTAAAGAAAGGATAAAGCACAGAATGACCAGAGGCTTGGTGCAATGGATAAGACTTATGAGATCTTACTTCCTTTTTCAGAGTAAAAGCAAGAAGGAAGGGAGTTACCTACCTCTTGGGCTTATCATGTGCTTCTAAGAAGTGGCAGAGACAACTTTTATTTTCTTCAGTGTCTTTTAAGTTTAGTCATGAGGAAAAGCTTTACGCTGGGAAGCACTTACTATCAGAGTAGAAAAGGAGGGCAATTTTACCTGAGTTCACATTCACAGTTTCAGACAAACAGCCTCCTAAAATTATGAAGCATCTGGAGAACTATGTAGCATAGGACTCTGGATTTCAAATATCAGAGAGACTACTCTCTGCACGATGGATTCGATCTCCTCTTTGTAACATGAGTCAGATACGGATGGACCAGAGGGAATTATGGGAAAAAATACTTCCACTTACTCTCACAAATAGGTGTTTCCTTATCCCAAGTGACAGTATTGCCTGAGAGATGACAAGTAGCAGAAGGGGAGCCAATGAGTTGATACCTAGAAACAGAATGAAAAATGATTATATTCTACACTTACTTCTTGGTTAAGTGGCCATGAGAAAATAACTGCAGGTAGGTGTTACAAATTACAGGCAGATTAAAACATAGGAGAAGTCAAGGAAGAAATTAGTCTATTCTGTAAATCTATCTGCATCTCTATCTGCAAATTAGTCCTTCATTTTTAAGGACAAGTTTATGTTCTTATTGCTTTTAATCCATGTTTGTTCCTAGTCCTTCACCACTGGGTACAATAATTCCCTTCACTGTGGGACAGTTTGTACTTGCCTTCAGGGAACCTCAGGGGCTATTTTGCTCATGTGTACTTCCATCAAGGAAATTATAAGCTCCTTGATTAATAGGGAAGATGTCTTATTGAAATATTTACATCCTCTAGCACCTTGCTTAGAGATCAAGCATGTGGTACTCAAAGGACAAAATGATGGCCTTACTAAGAAGATTCAAAAATGAGAACCAGAGGAAACAGCTAATCATCTTCACACCTTAAATGTAAATGGCAGGGGTACTTAAGTATTGTGCCGTCAGATCGTTCAAAGTAGGCCACAAAATGCGGAACATTTTGTCATTGTTTATTTTTTAGTTATTAGGTATCTATACTGTTACTGTAAGATATGTCACAAAGATATGGAGCTAAGCCATTCACACGTTCCACGTACAGTAGAGTTAAATTTGATTAAGTAAAAGGTAAGGGCTATTATGCAATGTCATATAATAGTGAGTAGTTATTGGAACAGCTAAGAATTTTGTTTCTTGAATACCCAAGACATGTGATCAGGACAATAACCACTTGTAGCAGAGTCTACGGACATCTCCAATATCTGCTTTCCTCTTCTTCATTAGTAATAAAACTGTGTAGTTTTACATGGTGGTCATTGGCCACTTTCATTAAAGGCTTTATTTCTCAGCCTCCCACAGTTGCATGTAGCCATGTGGCTAAGTTCTGGCTAAACGGATGCACCTGGAGTGTCTGGCGAAACTTCTGGGAAGTGTCTTTAAAGGAATGGGTGTTCTCTTCTTCCATTATTTCTCTTTGCTGGCTGGAGTTTGGGCCATGTGTTGACATGGAGTCTCACATGGAAAGATCCCAGGTGTATGTGGATCATAGAACCAGCGATCAGCCCTGGACTCGTAAATTCTACAGTCTTCTTTGACGGACTACCCATACTTAACCTCAGAGAGAAATAAACTACTGTCTTGTTTAAGCTCCTATTACTTTGTTAGTTCTGTCTTTTGCAGCTTAATCTAACCCTAACAAAGATGATGGGGAACTATGTGGGTATAGCCATGACAGCGAATACTTTTGTAGACATAATGGAGTCACTTTATATTTAGGTAATGAGTGAATTTTACTTATTGTTATTTGTTTTTTATTGACTGTATTGTAAAATCCTTTCAAATGTGCCAACAAATATTTAATCTTCAAACTTTCTTCAAAGAAACAAGTTGAGGACCACTAGTATGTTGCCTTTGGCCTGCCTCCTGTCAGACATTTAAAAGTTGTCTTAAGATCACCAGATTGGGGTGCCAGGGTGGCTCAGTTGGTTAAGCATCTGACTTCAGCTCAGGTCATGATCTCGCAGTTTTTGGATTTGAGCCCCACGTCAGAATCTGTGCTGACACCTCAGAGCCTGGAGTCAGCTTCTGATTCTGTGTCCCCCTCTCTCTCTGTCCCTCTCCTGCTCGTGCTCTATCTCTCTCTGTTTCTCAATAATAAATAAATATTTTAAAAAATAGAGCAGAAGATCACGGTTGTCGCTTGACTTTTGACTATAGAGATTGCTCTTAATGTGTTCACTATGATCAAGTTAGAGAATTGGAGTCAAAAAGGTGAAGCATGTTCCAGCCTATGTATGGCTGTAAAGAACAGTGAATCTTCTTGAAAGTATTGTAAGACACTAATGTGCTACAGTCACAATTATGTTGCAACTCTTCCTGACTTGATTACCCATCTTTCTGAAATTCCTAAGTTTACTCAAGCCTTCCTCCTTAGCTTCCATGGGTGTTAGAAATTTGAGTGGCCATGAAGCTAAACCACTGTTCAAGAAGAGCCAGGAGATTCCCTTCCCTATAAGCAAATATACACACTGTGGAGAATCATGCTGAGCCAGGTACAGGAAAGTCCATTACGTAAAGTCAAGGATGGGATAATTTAGAGCTGGAAGATGGTGCTCCTTCTATCCCTCCTATTTGTTCATGGACTTCCAAGTATTTTGGAGTGGAGGAAATCTGTGGAGACACTCAATTGGCTGCAAAGGATTAAAGGTAGCTTACAGATGGGATTCTGTGGCACAAATCATGTAACAATATGATAATCATAACACAATTGTGTAAACTTTGTATCATACGGAGAATATAAACTTTCTCTCTAGGAGCCATTTATAAAAGTTGTATCATATCGGTCAGCAGAGTGCATCCCAGAATCTGCACATAGAAGAAATCAAAACAGCTATACACTCTCATTATAATACAACAACAGTAGGAATTAATAACCACAGAAGAAATACAAAATTCAAGGTTTTGGATCATGGTCAAAGGCAAAAGTAAAACAGTCATTACAGATTACCTATAGGATAACAACAACACATCAAAGTGCTTTACATCGATGAACTTAATCTTTAAAATGATGCTTTGAAGTGAATATTGTGCATAGCTCCCATTTTAAAAAAGAGGAAACAGAGAGCTCAACAAATTTGTTAAAATTCCAATGACAGATATTGAGGTTAGAGTTTGAATAATGTTAATTGACCTTAACAGACTGTAGTAATAAACCTTACATTATTCAGTTACTTCATTACAAATGCTGATGCACTATTACTCTTTGAAAATGCAGGACACTGATGCCAAAACCATCCTGAGAGAAATAGTTAGTACTTTTGTTATTTGACAAGAAAATTTTCAAATAAATGAACACAACATTTTACATTAGACATTTTAAAGACTATAAACATGAACATATGAAAGAAGCTGGTCTGAGGAATTACTGAAATAAATAGAATATAAATTAAGAAAAATAGAATATAAATGATGAATAAATCTAAGAGCCATTTCTTTAAAGTGGTCGATTAAAACAAACAGAACTTGGCCGATTGTAACTTCACAAAATGACACATCCACAAATACACATGAATGAGAAAATAGTTATCATCACTATTATTGATGTGTTTATGGAGTTCATTCACAGGTGTTGAATATACCCAATACTTTATTAAAATATTATATCCCCTCCATTTTAATAAAACTGAAAACACCCGTGAGATGTGTCATTTAGAAGGAAAAATAAAGTTTATCAGGATGTACTTAAAAATAGGTAAAACAGCTGCTAAACCCATATCTGTTTGAGTCTGTGTCTAATCTTTTTTGGTCTGTACGCAGGATTGGAATTGCTGGATCATATGGTAATTCTGTGTTAACTTTTGAATCACCTAACAGTGTTCCATAGAGGCTGCACCATTTTACGTTCCCAGGAGCAATCACAAGGTTTCCTTTTATCCACATCCTCACCACAATTTTATTTTTCATTATAGCCATCCTGTAAGGTGTAAAGTGGGTTTGATATGCGTTTCTCTAGTGACTAATAATGTTTGGTATTTGACATGTGTTTCCTGGAAAATGGTCTATCCTCTTTGGAGAAATGTCTACTCAAGTCCTTTGCCCATTTTTAAATTGGGTTGTTAGTTTTTTTGTTGTTCAGTTGCAGGACTTCTTTATATATTTTGTATATCAAGCCCTTAGTAGACAAAGGATTTGTAAATATTCTCTCCCATTCTGTGGACTGTCCTTTCACTGTCTTGATGTGTCACGTGTTGACTGGGGCTCCCATCATTTGAGGACTGATGAATTAAGAAATCAGAACTCCTTGTTGCAGGCAAGGGGTGATCAGGGCAAAATCTATACTTTCCAGATACAGAATTGATGCTTGTGTCCAATTTAACCACCTCTATCTTCTAAGAGTAACTGAGCTCAACTGACTTCTGGGTTACATGCATATTTACAGATAAAAAAAGGATAGAAGACTTCATAGCAAAATATGATGAGTGATAAAATTATGGGTGGTGATTTTTTTGATCTTTGGGTTATTCATGGCTTCCAAGTATGTCTAATGAATATATGTTCACTTTTACAACCCAATAAAATTCTATTTTTTCTTTGAATTTATTGTGGAAACTGAAAATTAATACACATTCTTTAATTGCTGCCTCTAAGTGGAGGCAATGGTTTCTAGCATGGTCCTCTGTGCCAAGGAAAATTCAAAACAAGAACTCATTAATGTGCCCACTCTGTGTGTGTTCATACTCACATTTTCCAGAGCTGCTATTACATTAAGATTTACCCTGCAACCCCTATTCCAAGGTCCTTCAATTAGGCAATAGTGCTCAGTGATCTTAGTTAAGAACGTTGCATGCATGGGAGCACCTGATGGCTCAGTCAGTTAAGCATCTGATTTGGCTCAGGTCATGATCTCACGGTGCATGAGTTCATTCCTTGTGAAGGGCTCTGTGCTGACAGCTCAGAGCCTGGAGCCTGCTTTGATTCTGTACCTGTCTCTCTCTCTTTGCACCTCCTCTGTTCATACTCTGTCTCTTTGTATCTCTCAAAATAATTAAACATTAAAAAAAATTGTTTTAAAGGAATGTTGCATGCATGGTTCAACTAGCATTTTTTCTTTTACTCGTTTAGTGGGCTGTTTTTTTTATGCAGTGAACATCTTACCAGGCTTCACATGTACTACCCTCAGCAGGAAACTGGTGCCATCCTATAGTTAAAATACAAATACATATTGCTAGTCCTTTTTTATTTTTAAAATGTATTTTATTTTAAAATTATTTTCTCTAAAAGTTCATTTATGTATTTTAAGAGACATGGAGGAGGGGAAGAGAGAGAGAGAATCCCAAGTAGGCTCTGCACTGTTAACACAGAGCCTAATGCTACGCTTGAACTCATGGACTGTGAGATCAAAACCTGAGTCAAATCAAAAGTCAGACACTTAACTGACTGCGCCACCTAGGCATCCAGCTGTTGCTACTATTTTTTTTATATTCCTTTGGTCATATGGCTATGTTCAAGCTACCATCTCTGTCCACAAGTTCCTATTGCTAACTTCTTGAAGTGCCAGTGATATCTAGTGTGCCTGGTTCGGAGCAGGTCAGAGGTGGCATTGTTGTTCTGAAACTCATATTCCAGGGACAGTGCTCTCAACTCACCCTTCATTACAAGAATAATTAACTGTGGATCCAAACTGGGTATCTGTGTTTACGTGCACCAGGCCATTGAAGGGTTCTGGAGGAGTTCCACATGATTTTCCTATGGGAAAGAAGGAGAATTTGGAACTAGGTGTAGAGTTCAATTTACCTTTGTTTATAAGACTCAGACTGGAGTGTAGCACACCCAACAGCCTGTACACTTCTGACTGTTCCACAGAACTGACCACGTTGAGGAAAGGCACCAACCTGAGAATCAAGCAGCTAAGGGGCTCTGCTTTTTAAAAGACGATGCTTGAATCTCCCAACAGAAGTCATATATGGATAAAGAATTGTTTTCTCATCCCATGAGCCTAAATCAAAGGCCTCAAAATTTGGGGTTTCCCCTCCATCCTGGTTAATGAGGCAAAGTTCACTGTGACCTACATGATTTTCTTTTGTGTCCTACTTCACTCATTTCGAGGTTTTAGCCATCCAAAGTAACCTCCAGTGAATGGAGACTTCCCCTTGGATTCCTTTTCTGAAGAGACTTCCTGTGAAATAAATATGGAGTCCAGGTGCAAAAACACCAGGCAATAGGAAAGGCTGACCTACAAGTTTACCCTCCATTTAAATACCATGGGCAAACTCAGATGTCTACAAAATTTGAACAAGTTAAATCAGATCCCACAGATGTTTTGACATACATGGATTAGCTCCTAGGATGGGGTTACTCACGTCTACATGCATCTTCGGCTCTTGTCCAGACCAAGCTTTCTAAGCAGATGATGGAAAACGTCTTCTGAAAATACCCAGGGGAACAACTGTAATTCAAAGATGTCCCAATAGGAAACTCAGATTCATCAGTCCGAGTTGTAGGTGTAGCGAATGGAAACTGTTCAGGGGCTTTACAGTAACCTGGAGAGCAAAACCACAGGAGTAGGAGGGTGAGCAGAGAGATTTCCACCCTTCCTCCTCATTCTGTCCAAGTAAGCTGATAGATGGGTTCATGGAGACAGAGACTTTGAAAAATGGCATAAAGTCTTCTTAGCCTTCAAGTTTCCCCAGGATGGTACCTTCCCAGCAGCATCTACTCATCAGGACATTTCTGCTACTTGGAAGACTATTCACCCCCCTGGCCTTTCTGCTCTTGTTTCACCAAAGCAAGAATTTTGTTTATTTTTAAAGTTCACTTATTTATTTTGAAAGCCAGGGAGAGCATGAGACTGAGAGAAGCAGAGAGACAGGGAGAGAGAGAATCCCAAGCAGGCTCCATACTGCCAGCGCACTAGGTAGGGCTCAGACCCACAAACCGTGAAATCATGACCTGAGCCAAAACCAAGAGTCGGATCCTTAACTGACTGAGCCGCCAGGGTGCCCAATGAAAGAGTTTTTACTAATGATGTCATGTGTCAGGCCTATCAGACTGCCTGTGTGTAGAGTTAACCACTCATATCCTCATTTATTAGTGTTAACATATATACTCCTATACATCAAGATGTATTTTACCCTCTCTCTCCATTTATTCCTCCCTACCTCCTTGTCAGCCCCCCACCCCCCATAAGCAGCCTCCTGACATTAAAGAGCAGCCACTACTTGTCTTGGGTCGAATGATGTCCCCCCAAAAGATATGTGCATCCAGGACCTCCCAATGGAAACAAGAATCTTTCCAGCTGTAATTAAGGTAATGATCTCAAGATGAGATTGTCCTGGATTACCAGGGTGGGCCCTACATCCAGTGACTGACGGTACCTATAAGGGAAACGAGAGGGACATTTGAGACACCCAGACACAGGGGAGAAGGCCAGGTGAAGACAGAGGCAGGGATCAGAATGATGTGCCCACTAGCCCAGGAAGGCCAGGAGCCACGAGTATGTGAGAGAGGTAAGGAAGGGCCCTCCTCTAGAGTCATAGGAGGGGATGTGGCCCCACCAAAGGCCTGCTTTCAGAATTCTAGCCCCCCTGTCAGTGAAGAGAAGACCTTTCTGTTGTGTCAAGCCATCCAGTCTGTGGTAGATTGTATGGCAGCCCTAGGGAACTAATAGGCCACTCTTTTCCTTCTGATGCTAAAGGAGAGATTTAAGAAAAAGGACAAAGCAGGCCAAGCCATCAAGTAGCTTCTTTAGCTTATGAAAACCCCTTTGGAAATTTCCCCTTCCCCATGCTTTTGCCTTCCCTCATGTCCCCCAACCCTGTATAAAACCAGTCTCTCAAGGTCCGGAGACAGCTGTTTCTGTCCATGAGTCTTGTCCTTCTCCTTTAATAAAAACATCTTCTTGTGCAGATTTAAAAAAAAAAGCTATGTCTTTTTTATGAGAGGTTATTTTGTGTGCTGCTAATTCTGAATAGGATCTGCACTCAACTATCTCCTTTTGGGAAGAGACTGCATTTCTTTGCCCATTCAATAAGTGTGACTGGTGGCCTAGGCAACTGCTTTA
Source organism: Proteles cristata cristata (assembly GCA_017311185.1). Taxonomy (NCBI): domain Eukaryota; kingdom Metazoa; phylum Chordata; class Mammalia; order Carnivora; family Hyaenidae; genus Proteles; species Proteles cristata. The sequence continues at coordinate 1,136,876 of JAESUZ010001426.1, read as the reverse complement.
AAGAAATGTCACTGGATTCTAACATAACCATCCAGTTGGAAGTGGAGGGGCATCAAAGAAAGGTTAGATGTGTTTTATCATGTGTTGTCTTCTTTCAGTGGATTGCTTTTCTCTGTCATGCGGTATCCCAATCTGGTGCCACATCCCTGTGTACTCTGCTCTGTCTTGGGAAGACCCGCAGTCAGTCCTGAAGAACCAGGGAACTGCAGCCCTTTGGGAGAAGAAACAGCCTCTTCCTTTCCATACTCTTTTCCTTGAGCTGATCTTTCCTTGCTTCTAACTCCCAGAATGGACAAGTTCAAGGGCAAAGATTAAGGTGGGGGCCCAGAAGCCAGCTGACAGATGGGCATACTTTGAGTCAGGGTCTGAAGCTGAAAAGTAGAGTCTTTTTGGTCACGTAGGCTATTTGGCATAGGACTAGCTAAAGTCTTAGCGAAATAATATCTGTATCACTAGTTTCACCTACCATGAACTTGCGGGGAGTGGATGGCAATTATCCTGGCCTTGGTCACTGTTCAGAGCCAGTTGTTCTCATGTCCTCTCCAATGAGTCCGTTTTTCTTCTTGATTTACACATGGTGCTTACTGCCTTCCCCTCATCCACGCCTCTCCCTTCTTACCCCACTCTGCTCACCCCTGCACCAGCAAGAAGAGTTACTGGCATCTTACTATTCAAGCAGCTTGGCACTGCTGGAGTCATCTGTTTTAGCTATGGCATACAACTTTGACACTTCCACCTTGACAAATGGAACTTCCAAGCATACACCATAAGCTTAGAGACACATGAAGGATCTGGGCCAGATATTCTGATTCCGCTTGGGGTGCATGGGTACTGACCAGAAGGTTCACAGTGAGGTGCAGGGCCGCTCCACCTCCCATTCCCTTCACTGTCACTTGTGCAGCGGATGGTGCTCTTCCCAACGAGGTTGAAGGTCATCCCTCTGGCTGGGTGGTGGTCACACATGTAAGTAATTTCCATTCCATAGGGAACGCCTCCCTGAGAAGTTCCGTTGTGTTTCCCATTAAGGATAGATGGAGGGCTTGGACAAAAGATTCCTAGAAGGAACAGAAGAGCTGTATGTTACGTTAAATGTTTATATTTTAATCTGAGTTGATTCCACAATTATGGGATGCTGTGACTGTGTTGCCAATTAAATGATTAAAGTCTTAAAGAGAATATAAACAGTAAAATAAATATTTTAGGCCCCTGTTGAGATGTTTCTAAATGTAATGACACTGAAACGAATGTTTATTATTACAAAGTCCAGAAAGAACTTAATCATCCTGAACTCTTTGAAGAGTTAAGACTTCTGGAATACTGAGAGCTCATTCTTTTAAAATAGACAAAAATCTTAACCACATTGACAAAAAGTCTTTCATTAAATAAGGAAGTTATCCATTAATTCAACAGGAATTTTTTTGAGTACCTACTGCACATCAAGTACAACTTTAAGTAGAAGGTAGACCAAATCTTTTAACATCAAGGATCTTCATCCCAGTGGAATCTTTCAAAAAACACTATACATTTACTGTTTATCTATCACTGATTTAATCTTTTCTTGATGACTTGAGGCTGTTTTGCACAAAAGCAAAGTGAATGGTTACAGTAATGCCATCAAAATGAAATGAAACATCCCAATGCTCCTGTGCATGTTCCAGAAGATTCAGAATTGTTTGTGATTTTAATATACTCATCAGTTTCTGCAGGTTTTTTTGTTTCTCATTAAAGAAATACACATTTCTTCTTTTGCATATAACTATCTAGAGAACTCCTTTCCCCTTCTGCTTTGATCTATATTTGGGAAGATGATACTGCAGCTTAAAAGGATTATAAATAAACGAATCAAAAGGTAGACTAGCTTAACCAATGTTTGTACTCTACTAAGTGATTTTAGGTGTATCTGGGTTCCTGGGAGTATTTTTTTCTTTCTTTCATACTTCATAACTATATTCCAGGAAAGTGAAGATTTTCAAATAGCTGACTTCCAAATATGAAGGATACAATGATCAAGTTTCATTATATAAGTACAAAAGTCCAAACAATTTTAGAGCAAAACATTCATCTAAGAAAAAATGTATTATAAACATATTTTCAATAGTTACATCCTATGTGACTTAGTAAATGGGCAGGTTGAATATATTCATAGTGTTTCTGTATTCAACACATTATATTTTTGTCTTCTTCTTTTTTTTTTTTTTTTTATTTCTAGGAGAGAGAGAGACAGCGCGAGCAGGGGAGGGTCAGAGAGAGAGGGAGTCACAGACTGAAACAGGCTCCAGGCTCTGAGCTGGCAGTCAGCACAGAGCCCGACGCGGGGCTCGAACCCATGAAACGTGAGATCATGACCTAAGCGAAAGTCGGACGCTTAACCGACTAAGCCACCCAGGCGCCCCATATTTTTGTCTTCTTCAAAACAAAAACTAGGGTGCCTGGGTGGCTGATTTGATTGAGTGTCTGACTTTGGCTCAGGTCATGATCTCACGATTTGTGACTTTGAGCCCTGTGTCAAGAGTCTCTGCTGTCAGCACAGAACTTGTCTCAGATCCTCTGTCCCCCTCTCTCTCTGCCCCTCTCCCACTTGCGCTTGCTCGCTCTCAAAAATAAACAGTAAAACAAACAAACACAAGACTAGCTCCCTTAATTCCACTTTCCTGTGCAGAAATAATCCCATTTCTCTACTCCTGTGACACAGGACTCCTCTGAGATGTGGTCTACGGTCTGCCCTTCCTTCCCTTCATTCTCCCTTGAACTCAATTCAATCAGACATTTGTCCCACAATTCCACTGAAAGTCCTTGTTGATGCCATTTGGTGCCTTCAAGTCATTATACCCAATAATAATTTTGTCATCTTATTTGACCTCCCTGGAGAATCTCACCTCCTTCAAAGAATTTCTCTTGGCTTCTAAAATATATCATCATCCTGGTTTCTCTCTCTTCCTCTCTCTGAGTACAGTTGACCCACATAGTGACTGGACAACCCTATACATTTTCCTCTATCTTACACTCTGCTCACCGCAGAAGCTCCTATATTTCCCCACCCATCGCTATTGCAGTATCATTGACTGTATTCTTTATGCTGCACCTTTTATTCCCATGACTTATTCATTCTGTAACTGGAAGCCTGTACCTTCTACTTTCCTGATTTTTCTCTTAATACACTGGCTGCTTCTTCTTAATCTCTTTTTCTGATTCATCCTTATTTTTCCAACTTATTAATGTTGGATTATTCTATCTTATTTATGTTATAATGGATACCGTCCTTATCTTTCCAATTTATTAATCTTGGATTATTCCAACTTATTAATGTTATAATGGTTACCAGGGTCAGCCCATGTATCTCTTTTCTGGCCCTATTCACTCCCTAGGTGATCTCATTTAATCTGTACTTTCAACTCTGTTTCTAAACCATCAGTAAATTGTGTCCTTTTTACTTTCAGAATATGCCTAGAATGTGACCACTTTTTACCTCTTCTCCCACTGCTATCTAGCATCTGTGGTCAGATCCTTCAAACAGCCTTCCAGCTTATACCCTCAGCCACGCCCCTTGCCTACATCTCCCTTTTGGGCCCTCAGCTGCTCTCTCAATTGGGAATCCTGACTGACACCACTATTACCTCCTCTTCTAACAGCATTGGCTGTCTCAGCCACCCCAAGGGTGAGATAGGGCCTCTTGCACCTTACGCAGAGGTCACAGCAACTCCCACATCCAAGCCAACATGACTGAGATCCATGGCCACTCTGGCTCCTTCTACCACTTCTGGTCTTACATGGAATGCCATGCAGCAGGTCATGGGCTGTGGTGTCTCCAGAGTTTGACCAGAGGGGTGCGATAATACAGCATAGAAACAAAGGCCTTAATACCCTTGGGATAAACAGGAGACAAGAGACAGGAAAGATGCAGCAAATAAACTGCTCATTCTCCCTCTTTCTCACAGACAGCTCTGGTTTCACAGAACCTCTTCAGGGATGTGTTATATGGGCAAACAGCCAGTTGTTTTGTTTTTTGTTTTTGTTTGTTTGTTTGTAAAGCTTATGGCCACCTCAGAAACTCAATATTTTTTATTTATCAGCTTTTCTTTCCTCCCTGTCTCCTTTTTTTTTTTCTTTCCCACTCCTGTTGCTCTGTAATTGCACCCTCCGGTAGAGCATTACAATTTAAGCTTTGCCTCCAACACTGTTTTCCAGGGAATCTTGATCTAAGATACATTCCTTTCAACTCAGTCCTCTCTAAAGAAGCCAAAGTGATATATTTAAAAATAAATTCAATCACATTACTTTTCTACTTATAATGTTCCAATGGCTTTCTATATTTCTCAGAATGAAAACCCACATTGTTACGGGGTGTATAGTTACTGCTCTTTTGTCACCTCTGACTAATCCTATGTTTGCTCACTCAGTGTCAGTTATGTCGACTTCTGAGAAAATGTCAAAAGCTGGTGTGCCAAAGAAAAGGCCGGGAACATGTCTTCCCTGGGCATTTGTACCATCTGCTCCATCTGCCTGTGAAGTTACTCCTCTGTCTATGTACATTGGTAATAACTACTTCTTGTCAATACTCAAATGTGACTTTCTCAGTAAGGATTCTCATCATCACTTTATTTTATTTACTTATTATTTTTAAATGTTTATTTATTTATTTTGAGAGAGAGAGAGAACAAGTGGAGAAGCGGCAGAGAGAAAGGGAGAGAGAATCCCAAGCCAGCTCTGTGCTGTCAGTGCAGAACCTGACATGCGCTCAATATCACAAACCAGGAGATCATGACCTGAACCGAAACCAAGAGTCAGATGTTCAACTGACTGAGGGATCGAGGTGCCCCTCCATAATCACCCTACTTTAAACGGAAACTATTCTTTTCCTGGCATTCCTTATCCCCCTTCACATAATGATTTTATTATTATCACTCTGGATTTTTTTCTTAATAACATTTGGCATTATTTGAAATCGTCTATTTATGTGTTTGCTTGTTATGTTCTTTGTCTTTCCTTCTACACAAGAATATACACAACATGAAAGCAGGGCCCTCATTTTTCTTGTTGACAGGTATATTCCTAGTGTCTAGAAGACTGGTTGTTGGCACATAGTAGGTGCTCAAAAATTTTTGTTGAAAAAACGGGGACAGAAATGAATAGATGATTGAGGGAAGAATAGAAAAGCTGAAGTGGGACTATCGTTTTTGACAGGAAAAAAAGCTCAGGCCCCAAATTTCTCTCCATCTATGAAAGAATGTCTCTCCATTTGTAGCACACAGTATGCTTGTAAACATTTATAGGATGGTACCCTGAAAACATGATGCTCAATTTCCCCCAGAAACAATCCTTGCAAAAATAAATATTTCAATCAAAAGTAAAGATAAACAGGGGGGCAAATAATAGATAATTTTATAGGCAAATCACATTAAACAAACAAACAAACAAGAAAACAAGGAGGAAGGTGCAGACCTGAACAGATATTCCTTGTACTCACGTTCACACACAGGAACAGGGTTATTCCAATGGCTTTCCATTCCAACCAAGATACAGTAACTGTCAGGACTTCCCTTTAAATGGAACCTGGGGAACAAAGGCGGTAGTGACTGGGTGAATGCACCATTTTTCTCCCCTTCGCTGACAGATCTCAGCTTCTGCCCTTTGGCTGAAATACAGTTTAATGCCTAAGTTAAACTCCAGGTGGAAACGTTCAGCTCATTTGTTTTCTCAGCTGATAAAAGCTTTGACACCAAGTTTCCAGTGAGGACAGAGCAATAACAACCGTCTCTGGTCCTTGACCTTCAGGAGGTCATCTGCCCATGACTGCCCTCAGACAGCTAGCTCCCTATTTGTCTCTATAAGGAACTTTGTCCTCTAATGCAAACCGTAGCCTTTTCCCTTCTTGCTGGACTGGGAGGAAAACAATTCCCAATTCAAGTTAGTAAATCGGAGAACATGAGGAAAGGCATCAGCGACTGCCGTTTTCTGCCAACGCATTCGGAATGTTCCTGAATGACACCTGTGGCATATCTGGATTATTGATGAGTAAAGCCCAATAATCTAGGAAAGATAAGAAAAGGTGAGAAGAGAGGATTCTTTGGAGGATAATCATCCTAACACATCTGGCTTATTGTTGGGCCACTAGCTGCCTGAGTTGCCTCCAGATGTTTATTGGGTGACAGATATTTGATGCCTGCCGAGGAGTCCTTGGGATGTATTGAGAACTACAGTTTTGTCATCCATGATTTCTACCTGTCAGTGCTGTTGGAACCTAATACCAAGCTCACTTAGATTCACATAAAGAGTTAATGACATTGCTTGGAACATCATTCCTCATGCTCCTCCAACACAGCCTAATCCCAATCAGGTGACATACAATTAGATTTTTAAACTCTCCCATTTACTCTTTCATTCCTATTCCACATTCCGCTATTGACTGGTTTAAAATTTTCTTGAAACAATCCTTGCATGATACTCATCTTATAAATAATTTTCTTTTCTATATCAAACCTTTAAAAAACAACCCCTCTGCAATATTTCTCCATTCGTGCCTACAAATTACTCTCTATTCCCATAGGTAATGTTTCACTTAAATATTCAAGATCTGTTCTTATACTTCTGCTGTTCAGTGTATTTTACTGTTCTTCCTCTTTAAGCATCTGCTCATGGTTCTCTGTCGTTGCCACAATCCTTCCCAATCATTGTTTCAGGTTTTAGTCCTTTTTGGTACTTCTGTTCCATTAGACAAATTGCTTTTTGGATAAACCCCCATTGCCCAGGGCGTCAGCATGTTAGCATCCAGAACTGAGTCCCGGGTCTCTATGCCAGGTGATACTCACCCCTCATCACAAATGAAGGACACTTTTGCCCCAAGCTGGAAATTAAGTGGAAAGAGCACACGGCCGTTAGGGAGCTGGTCCAGGAAGTCAGCACATGATTTCACTAGGAAAACAACAACAACAAAGAAGTAGGAGTGTCTCTGTGAGGAACAAGAAGGTTGATCTGCAAACCAGAGGCAACCGTAGGCACCTGCACACGTAGGGGCTGCTGGGCTCCAGTCTCCCTCGGGCGTACAGCGCAGAGAAGCAGTCCCTCTGAGGTCATAGCCAGGCTCACAGCTGTAGAATACTTCCTGCCCAGGGGAAAAACTGTCCTTGTCTCTTGGGGTGAGCTTACCGTGCGGAATTTCTGGAGGCCGCTTGCATACTGTGGAAAGAACGGGTGCAAAGTACCAGTCATTTATGGGGAAATATCTTTTGCTAAATTCTAACCCTTCTGAGGAGTCAGAGACTCACAATTAAAGGGGTTCAGTATTATATGAAGGGAAATCAAATGAAACTCCAGGCCCCTCTGTGTAATGGTATGGAAGTTTAAAATATGGAAGAGATGTAAAGACCTCACAGCTAGTAAGAAGCAGATAATGAGAACCAAGTTCTTTCCAGCACAAGGTGAAATGCATTTACAAGTCCCTTCTTCCTAGTGCTGGCTATTCAAGATGGAGCTGTTAGTACCGGTGGGTTCTCCACCCACATCTTTGCTAGAAAGGCATCCAATTTACAGGCTCATCATAAAGGCTCCTCCCACAGAGGAGAGGGCTGCCTGAGCCTACATCTATTTAATGATTTCCCATCTCTTTTATTATGATCAAAGTGTAGGAATCGTTTATATTTACATGAATATAAACATATCCAGCTCTCTGGTTGTACAGGATGGTATCAGTTGGCACAAGAATGGGAAACTCCGGGGGCGCCTGGGTGGCTCAGTCGGTTAAGCAACAGACTTTGGCTCAGGTCATCATCTCACGGTTCGTGGGTTTGAGCCCCGCGTCAGGCTCTGTGCTGACAACCAGCTCAGAGCCTGGAGACTGTTTCAAATTCTGTGTCTCCCTCTGTCTCTGACCCTTCCCTGCTCATGCTGTCTGTCTCTCTCTCTCTCTCTCTCTCTCTCTCAGAAATAAATAAAACTTAAAAAAAAAAAAGAATGGTAAACTCTGTCTTTGTCGCTATGTATCAGCCACAACATTTACCAAGCCACTCCTAAAGCAGCTATTGTGGCATAGAAGCCCACTGAGATAAGGCATTGAGAACAAAATCCCCTCAATACACCCATCCTTGTAATGGAAGGGCATATCGCTTAGAGAGTATTTGACTCAAGGTCTGGCTACCTCCATTCACAGCCCTCTTGCTGCTCAAGGCAGCTGAACTCATTTGAAATTCAACCTAATCTATATCTAATTAATGGTGAGGGGGAAATCTGCTTGGCTTTAAGCAGCTCTCACTTTTGACTTCAGATTCAAACTGATAAAATGTAGGAGGTAGACCAGAACAGACAAACTCTAAGGTCTTGGCCACTATTCTGAGGCTATGATATCTGTCTTCATAAGCCAGTTTCAAATTTTATGAGAGAGATGCAGATAGAAGTATAACAAGGACTAGAGAACGCAGCCCCTGGGTTCTGACAGATTTGCTTTCCATCCCTGGGTACGCTACTTAGTAGCAGGTGATTTGGACAGTTTCTTTCCTGAGCCTCTGAAATACCAAGCCAACTGCACTGTCCTATGGATATAAGAATAGCCCTATTGTGGGGCACCTGGGTGGCAGTTGGTTAAGTGTCTGGCTTTGGCTCAGGTCATGATCTCACAGTTCATGGGTTTAAGCCCCCCATCGGGCTCTGTTCTGACAGCTAGCTCAGAGCCTGGAGCCTGTTTCAGATTCTGTATCTCCCTCTCTCTCTCTCTCTCTGACCCTCCTCTGCTCACGCTGTCTCTCTCTCTCTCAGAAATAAATTTTAAAAAATAAAAAAAAAATAGCTCTATTGTAAAGGAGTGCTGTGAAGATTAAATGAGCTCATGCATTTAAAATACTGTCTGCAGGGGAGCCTGGGTGGCTCAGTTGGTTGAATGTCTGACTTCGGCTCAGGTCATGATCTCACAGTTAGTGGGTTCGAGCCCCACATCAGGCTTTGCACTGACCATGCAGAGCCTGCCTGAGATTCTCTGTCTCCCCCTCTCTGTCTCTCCCCCTGCTTTTTCTCTCAAAAATAAAGAAACAGTAGAAAAATTAGAGTGCTTATTACACAGCTGACTAGAAAGTCCACCTCAGTTTTCAGTATATTTGAGATAGCGGAGCTGGTATTTCATCCTGAGAATTGCTCAGTAAGAGGGCTCCAAATGTCTCCTTCCTTGATTGACTTAGCTTCTGCTTTCAAAATGAAGGCACATATACATAAGTGCACACACACGCACATGCACACACACACACTTTCATCATTTCATGCATCACCCCACCCCCCAAATTGACCTACCCTGCTTCCCATGCATCCTCTCCTAGAACAAACACTAATCTTCCAATCCTTTTACAACTCATGCCATTTGTAGTTCCCTTTAAAGCCTCAGTCAGACTCACGCTTAAAGCAGCTTGGCAACTCTGGCCCCCATCTGTTTTGAGGTTGGCATTTCACTCTGGGGAGTCCTTTCATGTCAAAGCCGGCCTTACATGTAAACATCACAATTTCATTTAAGGAATATAAGCTTTTGTGCTCAGATACTATTATTGCATTTTCAATTTCTGGAGGTGTGCATTTATTAGGTATAATGCACTGAGGGGGAGGGCCGCTCCACGTGCCAACACGATTGTCTTTGCTGGTGCAGTATATTGACCACTGGCCCACAAGCTCATACAGCTTTTTCCCTCTGTGTCCAGTATTGCAGCGATAGGTCACCACCGTTCCATATGGGAAATATTCTCTGTTGGTGCTAATGAAATTTCCATTGGCAATCTTTGGGGGTGGCTCACAAGCAATTCCTGAAAAAAGAGATAGCAACGTGACAACAGTGAATTAAAATAACTAGTCAGAGATCCAATGAGTATAACTCTTTTTACATTTGCTATTTGTTTTTAATCTTTCTTAACATGTAGATACGTTTTCACAAAGTTGTAATTTAGATGGGCATAATAAATAGCATACATACTCCCTTTCCTACTTACATTATTTCCTATAAACATATGCATTTTTAATACAGTTCACATTCCTTTCATTTTAATAGCTCTTTGATCATTTTGCTTTATCATATATTACACAGCTTTCCCCTACTCTTTTCCATTTTCCTTCTTAATTTTCATTTTTGTTATTAGCTCAGAACAGCTTTAAAAATTTTTTGAAAATTGAAATGATATAAATGGAAATACAAATTTCCAATATGCATTCACGAAGATATAGAAAGCCAGAATGGGCAATGAAACTTGTAAGAACAGAAAACATATTTTACATAAAAATGCTATGAAGTTACTTTCAGGTAATACATACTTCCAAATGTAATTTCAAATTTTTCACAAGATGTGAAAAAAAATTTTTTTCACAAGATGTGAAAAATAGAAAGCTGATCAACTCATTTCATCAAGCCTAAGTTTGATATCACAACATGATACCCATGTAAAAGTGCTTATATATTAGTTCATAAAAAACTCTCAATACATGTGAAAATGTATAAGTGGGACATAATACATTGTATTACTATAATACTATATACTATATAACTAGAACTAAGTAACTTCAACCAAAACACCAAAACACTTGAAATTAAAAATAAAACTTCTTAAGAAGGATACTTCTTCTTATAAGAGTAACCTTAATAATTCAAATCAAACATCACTCTACTCCTCTATTCGCCCCCCCCAAAGAAAGACTATCAATGCTGGATAAAATATAAAATATGTCTGTGGATCTATCAGAAAGCTAATAAACTAGTGAAGCATTACTGGACCATGATCTGAAAGAAGATATAAAGCTAGGTAAGAGTTAGGCATTTAGGCTGCGTTTCAGCTGGAAGGTTAGCTGATTCAGGAGAGGGCATCTGAGTGGTGAGTAGACTTTTGATAGTCTCATGGAGTCAAGGAACTAAACTGGAATCCAGGTCCTGTATAGTGGAAGGCCTGGTAGTATCTTCTGCTGCCTACTGGGCCCTCAAAGAAATAGGCTCTGGGAATCAAGATTACTGAGGTTGTTCTTCAAGTACTGTGGGTGGCCTAGAAAAAATAATAGTTTCTGAAATTGAATGGAAGTCGTCCCAGATTGCTTGTGTCCCCAGATTTCTAGAAGAAATAACAACAAAAATCCTTCCTGAAGAAGGTAGATAACTGTCTATGACTTTGAATTTATTTGTACAAAGAAAGCTTCTCAAATATAATTCCTGACACACAAAGACAACCTAGTACTTAATGAGATAAAATAACATGAATAAGAAGCAGCATAATCACTGACAATAGAAACTGAACCAGTAGGACCCCAGCGATTGGAATTTTCACTCACAGATTTAAAATAATTATGTTCATCTATTCAAAGGTAAAATATACACAACACAAACTTTTGGTAAGAACTAGAAACAGTTAAAAACAACCAGGAACATTTCAAAAGGAACCAAATAAAAGTGGTTATCATTGTAAAATAATGAAATTAAGAATCTGGTAGAATTAACAGCAGGTAGGACACAGTTGAATAAAGATCAATGGATTGGAAGCTAGGACTGATGAAAATATCCAGAATAAAACACAGAGACACAAAAGGATAGAAAGACACAAAAAAGAGTAATAGACTTCTAGGATAGAGGCATAAGGAAGGCCCAACACATGTGTAAGTGAATTCCCATAATGAGAGGAAAGCAATAACACGGGGCGTGAATGTTTGAAGAAGCAATGGCTGAGAATTTTCCAAAACTGATAAAAGACATCACTAAACCTACAGATTCAAGAAGCCATACAAACTCAAGCAGTAAAAATACAAAAAAAGAAAAACTTTACCTAGACACATCATAGTAATATTGTAAAAAAAAAAAAAAAATCAAGAGCAATCAATGTTAAAAGGAGCCAGAAAACAGAGATGATAACTTTTAAAGAAACCATGCCTAGAAAAATGTTTTAAAAATCTATTGCCAGAAGGCCTACAATACAAAAATGCTAAAAGATAATTCTTTAGATCGAAGGAACATAGTGTCATAAAGAACTGATAGCACTGCAGTTTTGAGAAAGTATGACAGAAATAGTTAATATGTGGAAAAGTATAAATCTCTTTTTATAAAAAAATAACGTCTTGTGAGATATATGTAAAGGCACAAACATTGACACAATGAAGGAGAAATAGGATCTGATCATCTCATTAGATACATAGTGATAAGTTAGAAAACGATAAATCTTTTAGCAAGTTAGGTGTAAAAAGCAATTTTCTTAATCTGATGAAGAACATCTCCCTAAAACATTCTGTAAATATCATGCTTCTAATGACTATTAAAAACCCAATATCATCTCTTCCATTCAACATTGTACTGGAGGTTCTAGCCAATGCAGTAAAGCAAGAGATATAAATAATAGCTGCAAGAAAGGAAAAGATTAAAAAATAGGACAATTATTCACCAATGACATGATTATTTATACAGCATATCCAAAAGAATATGCAGATAAACTATTGCACTTCTAAGTAAATTTAGCAAGACTGTTGGTTCCAAGGTCAAATGATTGTTTAAGAAACAAAAAATGTTACATTTTCTAATGTTACATTTCTATGTTTACATTATTTTCTATAACGTAAATTGGCAAATATTATTGAGAAAAATTAAAGATTTCAAAAATGGAGAAATAGATCATGAATATATTCATGTTCATGAATTTAAAATTTAAAAATGTAAGTGGTCCACAACTGGATCTACGGAGTCAACAGAAACCCAATATCAATTCAAGTAAGATTCTTTTTGTGGAAACTGACAAGCTGATTCTAAATTGTATATGGAAATGCAAAGGGCCAAGAATCACCAAACAAATCTTGGAAGAAGTACATGGTGGAGGATATACCACCAGATATCAACTCTTATTATAATGCTATGGTAATGAAAACTGTGATAAATAAACTAGGAGAACAGAGTCTCTTTGAAATGAGACCCACATATAATGACACCTGACTTATAGATATTATACTGTTGTATTGTGACACAGAAAAATGTTTTTAAATGGTTTTTAAAATAAATAATATTAGATGAATTGTCTATCCATTGAGGAAAAACAAAAACACACACACAAAGGAAACAAATACCTTGACCATACTTGACACCACACAAAAAATAAATCTGAGGTGAATCATAGACTTAAGTTGAAAGATAAAATGACAGGCAAAGATTTCTTACATAGAACAGAGAAAGTAGTAGGGTGCCTGGGTGGCCCACCCTGTTGGTTGAGCAACCAATTCTTGATTTTGGCTCAGGTTATTTTCTCAGGATTGTGAGATAAAGCTTCATGTCAGGCTCCACGCTGAGCATGGAGCCTGCTTAAGATTCTCTCTCTCCCTTTCCCTCTGCTCCTCCCCCACTCACAGTCAAAAATAAAAATAAAAACATTAAAAAAAAAGAACAGAGAAAGTAGTGACTAGAAAGGAAAAGACTTATTGAGTCTTATTTAAAAACACTATTAAAATGTGTATCTTCTATCATCAAAGGACATCATTAAGAAACAAAAGGACAAGTTTTAGCCTGAAAGAAAATGTCTGTGTTATGTTTATCAGAAAATCTGAGTGTATAAAGAATTTCTACAAACCAATAAAAAAGATACACAAACTACAAACATTGGACGAAAATTTTGAACAGGCGCTACACAAAGATATGAAAAGGTGCTTTGCATCATCAGTCATTACGGAAATGCAAATTAAAGCCACAGTGAGCCCCCAGAATAGCTGAAATTTAAACAACTGATAAATACCAAGTTGACAAAGATATAGAGCAGCTGGACTTTTATCTGATTTTGGTAGCAGTGTAAATTTGTCTAACCACAGTATTAAATCTTTTAGCAGTATCTATTAAGACTGAATGTATTCATACTCAACAATTTCATTTATATAAATGTAAATACTGTATAGATGTGCATATATATATATAAAGATTTGAAAATTTATACTTGCATATATATGGATATTTATTGCATATGCTTATGCATAAAATACGGCTGATATATAAACAGCTGGGTTTACAAATTAATTGTTAAGTTCTTAAAATGAAATACAATACAACAATAAAAAAGATCCAATTAATCCTATATGCAATGACATGGATAAGTCTCCTAAATATAACACTCAACAGAAATTGGACACAACAGAGTACATGTTTTTTGATTCCTTTAATATAAAATTCAAGAAAGGGAAAAACTAATCCTTGGTGATAGAAGCAGCATAATGGTTATTTTGGGAAGATAATCACTGAGAAAGAGCATGGGGAGGCTTCTGATGTGCTATATCTCATTTGAATGCTATTAAGGTGGTGTGCTCACTTTGTAAAGATTCACTGAAGTGAATGATTACTAGTGAGCATTCTACTACATATATATGAAGTAATCTATAAATATATGTATTTGAATAATAAGTCTAGATGGTGTGAATAAATTGTTTTATCACCCCATTCCCAATGTTTTTTTAAAGAGACCAGACTGTAATATTTTTCCTGTGATGTCCTTATGAGATTTTGGCACCAAACTTACAATAGACTCTTAAAGCAAGCTCGATAATGTTCCATAGATTTATGTTGTTGGAAGTTTTTTTTTCTTTCTTTCTTTTTTTTTTTTTAATCTCCAAGTTTTTATTTAAATTCCAGTCAGTTAGCATGTAGTACAATATTAGCTTCGGGAATAGAATTGATTCATCACTTATATACAACACCTAGTGCCATTACAACAAATGCCTTCCTTAATACCCATCACCTACTTACCCCGTCCCTCTGCCCAGAATGATTGTTATACTGCGGATGGTACAATCAACATAATTCCAAATAATTTGAAGTAAAAATAAAGTTTGAAGGCTTTTCTGCATTTAAGTCCCCAGATTCAGAAAAGGTACATCCCGAGATAAGGAAATATTTAAGAAAACAGTTGCCAGAAACCCCATAGGGATTGAGGGGGCAGAATCAACAAAAGGAATTCAATTAAGATTTTCACAACTCCAGGGGGAAACTTAGAATCCATTGGTAAAGGTAATAGGAAAGAATATTTCAACTCACTTTCACAAAGAGGTGGGTCGTTTTCCCAGATGACAATATTGTCTGAGATTATGCATAAATTAGATGGCTCACCAATGAGTTGGTATCTATAGGTAAGGAAGAATGAATGTTATATTCCTTGTTCATTTTCCTACTTAAATTGCTACTTACAAAAGATTGCACTCTTGGAGATTCAGAAGGACAATTTCCATTTGTCACAGTACTATCACTTTCCCAAATTGCATGTCTTTGTTTGGACTTCAAATTTTTTTCTTCATGCTTTCTCGACTAAATGGGCTCTCTCTTCTTTACTTTATGCCAAGTTTTGTAGAAACCTACCGTATTTAAGACTCATCAACTTCGAACCAAAGGAAATCCAAACAGAACAACAAAAGTCCAACAATGATTTCATATTTAAAATGGTAAAGGCAGAAACTCTCAGTACACCACAAAGTATTCAAAGTTTGCCATAAAATGTGGCATATTCCCCCCCATTGATAATGTCTTGCAAAACGATGTAGTGGAATATTAAAACCAGGATATTGACATAGGTATGACCTGCCAATTTTGTTCAAATTTCCTCAGTTGTGTTTGTGCTAATTTGTGTGTCTTGGTTCATGTGTATTTTCATCTATGCAGCTTTTTTTAAGATAGACTATTTTTAAGAGCAGTTTCAGGGGGTGCCTGGGTGGCTCAGTCGGTTGAGCGTCTGACTTTGGCTCAGGTCATGATCTCACAGTTCGTTGGCTCGAGCCCTGCTTCTGGCTCTGTGCTGACAGCTCAGAGTCTGAAGCCTGCTTCAGATTCTGTATCTCCCTCTCTCTCTGACCCTCCCCTGCTCATGCTGTCTCTCTCTCTCTCTCAGAAATAAATAAAACGTTTTTAAAAAGAGCAGTTTCATGTTCACAGAAATATCAAGCAGAAGGTACAGGCATTTATCATATACTCCCTTTGCACATACATGCAGAACCTCCCATGTGCTGCATATTGTATGGGTTTGGACAAATGTATAATAACACATATCTACCATTACAGTCTCACACAAAGTAGTTTCACTGTCCTAAAATCTTCCGAGCTCTGCCTATTTGCCTCTCCCTTTCCGCAATCTCTGGTAACTACCGATCTTTCTACTCCATATTTTCTTTTTTAGAATGCCACTTACCTGGCGTCATACAACTTTTGTCAGATTTGATTCTTGCACTTGGTAAAATGCATTTAAGTTTCCTCCTGGTGTTTTCATGGCTTGATCATTCATTTCTGCTTTCCGGAGTGGGTTTACCGTTTGACATTCCTATCAGCAATGATGAATGATCCAGTTCCTCTACATCCATGTTAGTAACATTTGGGGTTTTCACTAGCTTGCATTTTTGTCATTCAAATATGTGTGTAGTATTGTGTCATTGGTTTTTTTTTTTTCATGTTTATTTATTTATTTTGATGGGAGAGGGGCAGAGAGAGAGGGAGAGAGAGAAAATCCCAAGAAGGCTCCACTCTCAGCACGGACCCTGACTCAGGGCTCCATCCTACAATCACAACTTGAGCTGCTCTAAAGAGTTGAACCCTCGGGGCACCTGGGTGACTCAGTCGGTTGAGCACCTGACTTTGGCTTCCGGTCATGATCTTGTGGTTCATGAGTTCAAACCCCGCATAGGGCTCACTGCCATCAGCTAGCCAGCTCAGAGTCTGCTTCGGATCCTCTGTCCCCCTCTCTCTGCCCCTTCCCTATTTGTGCTCTCTCAAAAATAAATAAACATTAAAAAAAAGAGAGAGAGAGTCTGATGCTCAACCGACTGAGCCACGCAGGCACCCCAGGAACCCCTCTGTGTTGTTTTAGTTCGCATTTTCCTAATGGCTAATGAAGCTGAGAATCTGTTCATGTACTTACATCCCATCTTTATATTCTCCTCAATGACATGTCCATTCATGTCCATTCTAGGTTCTATGCCTCCAAATTTATGTCCTGAAACCTCAGAATCTGACTTTATTTGGAAATAAGGTCTTGCCAGATATAACAGAGTTAAGATGAAGTCACTCTGGATTAGCAGGGGCCCTAATCCAATGGCTGGTGTCCTCAAAGGAAGAAGAATATTTAGACAAAGAGACACACAGAGGGAAGACAATGTTAACACATATAGAGGCAAAGCCATGTGAGAACAAGGCAGAGATGGAGAGATGTGATACCAAGGACTGCTGATAACCCCCAGAAGCTAGGAGAAAAGCATGGAATAAATTCTTCCTTAGAGCCTCCAGGAGCAAGCAACCAGCTTATATCTTGACTTCAGACTCGTTCAATTCTATTCCTAAGTCGCAGTTTTTATCATGATTTGTTATTGGACTTTGTCAACTGCATTTTCTGAGACAACTGATATTAGTTTCATCTCAGGTCGTGATCTCACAGTGCACCAGAGAGAGCCCCACATCGGGCTCTGTACTAACAGTGTGGAGATGGCTTGGGATTCTCTCTCCTCTTCTCTCTCTGCCCCTCCCCCACTCTTTCTCTCTCTTAAAATAAATAAATACAACATGTTTTTAAAAATTAAAAATGTTTTTCTTCTTTAGCCTGTTTATATAGTTGATTATGTTGATTGAGTTTTGAATGTTGAATCTGTCTTGCATACTTGGAGTAGTTTCCACTGTGGTAAAAAAAAATGCAATTTTTTAAATGCATTACTGGGTTTGATTTGCTAACATTTTATAGATGGTAAAAAATCTTCAGTAAAGTATTAACGAATCAAATCCAACAGTACATAAAAAGAATCATATACCTTAACCAATGGGGATTTATTCCAGGTATGCAATGAATTTTTTTTTAGTTTCATTCATTTATTCAACAATAATTATTGAGTGCCTTCTCTATACCAAGCAGTGCAATGAATATTTTTAAAGAGAGAGAGTTCACAGTTTATAAGTTACTTTCTTTTGTATTTGAAATAGGTGTGCCCCTTCCTTCTGGTCTCCATATTTTCAGATAATAAATCCACTGCCATTCAAATTGTGTTCCCCTGTAAGTTGTGTGTCCTTTCTCTTTGGTTGGCTTTAAGATTTTTTTTAAAGGAATTTGTAGTTACTTATTGAAGCAATTTGAATAAAGCTGATTTAAATTCTTTGTTAGATAGCGACAACGTTTAATTCATCTTGGTATTGGAATCACTTGTGGTATGGTATTGATTATCTTTTCTCAATCAAGTTGTGTTCTTCCCAGTTCTTAATGGGACATGTGATTTTCTCTTGTATCCTGAACACTGGGGATATTGTGTTAAGAGACTCTCACTCTTACTTAAATCGATTTTAGCATGTAGTCACCCTCTTGAGGGTAGTGTGTAGATTTTGGCCTATTTGGGGAGTGGGGTTTAGTTCCAACGACAATTTAATTTTCCAGTCTTGCAGGTCTATTCTGTTCTCTGCTTCATTCTCCTGGCTCCAATGCAGTTCCTGACACATCCTTTCTACTGCTGCCTGGGACAGCAGAGGTGCTTCTCTGAACTTCCTGCTATCACTAGGTGAGGCATGGGAGATGTTCAACCCTTGCATGGAGAGGAACCCTCCTCCGGCCTGTTCTCTGGTTATCTGGGGAGGGTGGAGCTCCCCTTTCATTTGTGTTATGGCTACCAGGGGAGGGAAGCACCTATGTAGGCTGCATTTTGCTGTTGGGTGGAGAATTAGGAGTCATGGATCTGGGAAGCTCTCTCCTACTGCATGACTGCATGGAGGAGCAAGAAACTTTGAACCTGGTTTCCCTTCTCTTCTGGGTTGAAGTCTAGATTTCACCAACTGGCTCTGTTGATACTGTCACTAGAGGCGGAATGGAGCTCACTGCTGCTGGCTGGTGTGGGGCATGAGATAAAATTATCATTGGGACTGAAGCCCAGGTTCTCCCATTGATACAGCTGCTGCTGATCTGGGGACCTGCTGCTTCTTGGTGCTGTGCCTCAAGGAAGAAGGAGAAGGATAGATGCCTCCTGACCCCATCCCTGATTTCTGATTTCTGCTTATGCTGCTAATGTGGGCAGAAGGGCCACTATCACTACCAATGTGTCTCCCCACTACATCCCCACTAAGCTTCCCTTTTCCCAGCCCTTTGCCCAGAGAACAGGCTTCTCTCTCCCTCTCTCCCTGCCTGCTGAATATTCAGGACTGTGTTCCTTCTAAGTACCCAGTCTAAGAGATAAAAGGAAAATCCAGGGACCTCACTATGGTGTCATTCTTTAAGTTCTGTGGTCCTCCAGCCCATCTTCTTTCCACCTTTTGTAGTCCTTTTATGGTTGTATGTTGAACAGTTTCCAGGGTATTTAGTTACGCGTAGAGAGACATGCAGAGAAAAGTGAATCTGCCCATCTTGTCCTGGAACTGGAGCTTCTTACAATCAACATAATAAGCCTAATGCTCTTGGAAGATATGGTAGTATTAAATGTATATGCACCTAATTACATAGCCTCAAATATATAAAACAAAACCCAGAAATACAAGAGGAAATTGGGGGGAAATTGATAGATCAAGCTTGCTCTAGAAAAGAAACACACTTTGCTCATTTTATGAGGATAAATTGGTTGTAAGGCCAGACACAGACAGCATGAGAATGGTAAATTATTAGGCCTATCATACTTATGTGAATAAAAGAAAAAAATATGAAATAAAATATTATAAAACAGATCTAGCAATATATAGAAAATATTTATTGTACTTCCAGACCAAGTTGGGTTCCTCAAACATTTCAGGTTTCATTTGTTAGCATAATTCATGACATTCATTCCTCCTACATCACTCTTTTGTATTTGGTTATTCAGTTGCCTCAGGACCAGTTGTTGGAAAGGTTCTTCTTTTACCATTGAACAGTCTTGGTGCCTTTGTTGAAAAATAGTTGATCATAAATGTATGGTTTTACTGCTGGATTCCCAATTCTGTTCTATTGATCTATCCATCTGTTTTTATGCCAGTATCACACATTCTTGATTGCTGTAGGTTTATATTAAGTTTTGAAACTGAGTAGTTCTGTTTTTTTAAGATTGTTTTGATCGGATGGGTGCCTTGCACTTCCGTAAGAATTTTAGGATCAGCTGGTCAATTTCTGCAAAAGGATGCTGGATATATAGGGATTGTATTAAATCTGTAGATCAATTTGGTGATATCAATATTTTATAATTCTATAATATTCAATATTATTGCAATATTAACAATATTAAGTCATCCAGTCTATGAATATAAGATATCTTTCCATTTATGCAGATCCTCTTTAACTTTGTTTTCAAAAATATTTCATAATCTTCAGTGTATAATTTTATACTTCTTTTTTTTTTTAATGTTTTATTTATTTTTAGGAGAGAGAGAGAGACGGCGTGAGCAGGGGAGGGTCAGAGAGAGAGGGAGTCACAGACTGAAACAGGCTCCAGGCTCTGAGCTGGCAGTCAGCACAGAGCCCGATGCGGGGCTCAAATCCACGAACCGCGAGATCATGACCTAAGCGAAAGTCGGACGCTTAACCGACTAAGCCACCCAGGCGCCCCTAATTTTATACTTCTTTGGTTCAGTTTATTTCTAAGTTATTTTTTTGATGTGATTGTAAGTGGAATTGGTTTCTTAATTTCATTCACAGATTGTTTATTGCTCGTGTATAGAAATGCAATTTAATTTTGTGCACTAGTCTGATATCCTGAATATTGCTGAATTATTTATTAGCTGTAATATGATTTTTGGTGTGTGTGTGTGTGTGTGTGTGTGTGTGTGTGTACACTCTTTAGGATTTTCTATACAACACACATCATTTTCAAAAAGATTGTTTTTTTTAAATGCTTTAAAGTTTGTTTATTTTTGAGAGAGAGAGTGAGAGACAGAGCATGAGTAAGGGAGGGTTGGAGAGTGAGGGAGACACAGAATCTGAAGCAGGTTCCAGGCTCTGAGCTGTCAGCACAGAGCCCGATGCAAGGCTTGAACCGTGAGATCATGAACTGTGCCAAAGTTGGATTAACCAACTGAGCCACCCAGGTGCCTCCCAACAGAAATTGTTTTAATTCTTCCTTCCAATTTGGATGCTTTCTGCTTCTTTTTCCTGATTAATTGTCCTGGCTTGAACCTCCAGTACAATGTTGATTAGAAGTGGTGAGAAGTTTTCAGTAACTTTCAATTAATATACACGTGTGTGTGTGTGAGAGAGAGAAAGAGAGAGAGAGAGACAGAGACAGAGACAGAGACAGAGACAGACAGATAGAGACAGAGACAGAGAGAGAGAGAGAACTATATTTCTTAGCTGTGGATCATGGTAAGAGAAGTTTGAAAGCCACTGTCCTAGGGAAACTTTTGTACATGTGCACTAGGAGACATGCATATTCATAGCAGGAATAGCCAAAACAGAAAAAGCAAAACAAAATGGCAACAATACAAATATAACAAGCAAGCAAAAAGTAAATTGTGGCATACTCACACAAGGAATCACTCTCCTAAGTGAAAATGAATTAACCACAACCACAAAGGAAATTGTCAGAAACAAACTGTTAAGCAGAAAGGCCAGTTGCAGAGAAGTACATAGCATATCATGCCAACGACATAAAGCTTACACTGTGGAAAGCTGAATATAAACTGAGTTGTAGTATGTACGGGGGACAATGGGAAACAAATGCAAAGGAATGAACAACACAGGATTCCTGATGGTCATTACTTCCAGATCAATTTTGGAGGTGGAATGGGAATTGGGAAAGGCACATAGGAGGCTTCCAAGTTACTAACAATGCTTCTTAAGGTGGGTAATATATACATTGAAGTTCATGTTATTGTTATTGCTTATGCTATAGTAAATGTATTTTAAGTAAGCAATAAATAATAAAAACAAAGCAAAGTTTAAGATCTAAGGTAAAGCAGTCTCTCTACTTCTTTCCTGAAGTGGTTGTCTCCCTTAAGGATAAGCCAAGAATATGCCCACAGCAAGATTTCTGTGGTGTGTGCATTCCGAAGAGGTGCTATAACAATTGAAATTTGCCTGTCCACCACATTAGCTCCCTCATCCCAAACAAATCATTCTTTCCGACTTCTGAGTCCAGCATCTCTAGTTCTGGTGGCTTTGGGGCAAGAATATATGCATGCATCAACTAATGTTTGTTCCATTTACTTCTTGAGAGAGCTGGTCCTTCCCATTGAATGAACGCTTCACTTGGTCTTAGGCACGTTAATTTGTTGTCCAGTAGGGCATCTTTCGTCTCCACCCCCGAGTTTCTAGCACAGATATATATTTTTTCCCATTTTCCCAATATTTGTTTAGTCATTTCAGGCAGAGTTGAATGCCGCGATTCAAGCCACCACTTCTACTTAGAAATCTTATTGCTATTTTTTTAACGTCTTTTTTTAAGTTTATTTATTTTGAGAGGGAGAGCAGGGGAAAGGTAGAGAGAGGGGGAGGGAGAGCAGGGGAAAGGCAGAGAGAGAGGGAGGGAGAGAGAATCACAAGCAGGCTTTTCAACGTCAGTGCAAAGCCCGAGGCCGGGCTTGAACTCACAACATCAAGAGCATGACCTGAGCCAAAACCAAGAATCAGAAGCTTAACCAAATGATCCACCCAGGCACCCCTCTTATTGTTATGTTTTTAATGGACAGGTAGACTTTCTAAGAGTATTGTTTAGAGACTGGTACTACAATTCTGGAACTGTCATCCCAAACAATGCTGCTGCCAACTCACCCTTCATTACAAGCATAGTTCACAGTTGATCCAACCTTGGTGTCTCCATTAGCGATCGTTTTGCCGTTTGTGGGTTCTGGAGGACTGCCACATGACCTACCTATGGGAGAGAAGGAGAATTTGTGCACTGGATATGGAACACTCCAAACTTCTCTCAGTAAGTACATAAGGTCCCAACCTGGCTGTCTCAACCTCTACTGAAAAGCATCTGTAGCTCCATAGCTTTTGCCTCCCTGAAGAAACTTACAAAACTGCCTCAGCACCAGTCACCTACTAAGCACCACTTTCAAAAAGAGCCCCCCTCCAGATCTATCTCATCCTCATACTGTGCCTTCCAGAAAAAGGTAAACCTCCCTTATACCCAAAGTGTTTGCTTTGTAATTCAACCAGCATAAAGTCTCAAAGTATGGGATTTTCTCCCCACCTACCCCTTTCTTTCCTTTCCTCGAGGCATTTCGTTATTTAGTTTCAGTGGTGACAATGGGAACCCCTAATGAATGGAGAAGTTTCCTCAGTCATGCCTTGTGACAGTCACTTCTCATGAATTGAACTTGTAATGAAGGTGTCAGGAAGTCAAAGCAGTAGAAAGATATGACACAAAGAATAACTCTCACACCTGCTATCCTCCAGGCAAACTTATCAAGTCCTATGCGTCTTAGCTCCAAACAATTGAATCTGAACAATGGAATCAGCTCTTATGGATGTTTAACTGGCACCGTGGAATTCTCAGCCTAGAGGTACTTACGTTCACATTTGTTTTCAGCACTTGACCAGGTCAAGTTCTTTTGGCAGGTGATACGGAACTCTTTCCTGTAGTAACCAGGGCGGCACACATAGTTCAAAGATGCTCCAATGGGAAACTCAGACTTGTCAATTGGTTTTGCCGGCCTGGCAAACGGAATCCATGCTGGGGCTGTGCATTGACCTGGATACCAAGACCACAGGGACGTCAAAGTTATTGGAGAAACTTCTACTCTGCTCTTTTTCTCCGGTATGCTTCATAGATGTGATCACAGAAAAAGAACACCTTAATAATGAGAAAATGATTGCTTCTCTTAATAGAGATCTTAGATATAAGCTTTTTAAATCAGTATCTACCCACTTAAAAAAGTCTTCACTATTTTGAAGGCAATTAAGATATATATATGTACGTATATATACATATATGTATATATATGTAATTTCGAGGAAATTTCATCACATGTTTTGTAGACAAGCCTCAACAACTAAAGCTGTATTTTACTTTATGAAAACATATATGTAAAAATGCAGATTTTGAATTAAATAGTAGACTCAGCTATCTCCCTTTCAGGCCTAATAGGTTTAAGTTAAGGTAATAAACTTTTTAGAGTCAAACAGTATGTAATCAAGAAGAAATATCTTTTGGAAAAACATCATTTTACTGTAGGTTTGGAAATCTCTTACGGTGTTTTTTAAATTTTTTAATTTTTTTAATGTTTATTTATTTTTGAGAGAGGGAGAGCTCACATGGGGCAGGGGCCCAGAGAAGGCGACAAAAGATCCAAAACAGGATCTGCACTGAGAGCAGTGAGCCTAATGTGGGACTCCAACTCGAAAACTGGGAGATCATGACCTCAGCTGAGGGCGGATGCTCAACCAACTGAGCCACCCAGGCGCCTCTTTTCTGTTTTTGAAAAATCATCTATTCCTCTTCATACTCCCTACAATCATTTGGTCAATTTAATCAAAGAATCAACTCTTGGCTTTGTCGATTTGTTCCTATCTTCATCTTTACTACAGTTTTCTTGAGTTTATTTGCTGTTCTTTTTTAAAATATAAACTTTCTGAGATGATTAGATTTTTTAAAAATTTTCAGCTTTCAACTGTTTCTGAAATAGGCAGACTATTATTTTTGTCCTAAGCAAATATTTAGCTGCACTCTACAAATTTTGATGTCTTGTATTTCATTTTTTTCAGTTTGAAGTATTTGATGATGGCCCTTATGATTTGTTCATTGGTCCATGGTTTATTTAGGAATAGTTTGAGTAATTTACAAACATCTGAAGAATTTTTTCAGCTGCATAATTATTATTGTATTTATTAGCTGAATGTTTATTATTATGAAATTGATCAATGCTTGTTTTATTGCTCAGCATATGGTCAACTGAGGTAACTGTATCACATTTCTTGTAAAAAAAATATGTGTTTGCAGGGACATCTGGTGGCTCAGTCAGTTAAGCGTCAGACTCTTGTTTTCACCTCAGGTCGTGATCTTAAGGCTTTATATGTTTGAGCCCTGCACAGGCTCTGTGTTGGCAGTGTAGAGCCTTCTTGGGATTCTCTGTCTCTGTCTCTGTCTGTCTCTGTCTCTCTCTCTTTCTCTCTGCTCCTCTCCTCTACTTGTCTGTCTCTGTCTCTCTAAAAAGAATTAAATAAACTTAAAAGAAAAATTTTGTCCACAGTGGGTGTAGGGTTCTGGGTATGTCAATGAGGCCCAGTCTGTTAATCTGATTTGTTCAAATATGCTTTGATACAGTCTGCTTACTCTACTAAGAATTGTGTTAAAATATGCCATCTTATTGTACATTTATTTCTTCTTCTCATTTCTTCCATTTTTAACCTTAAAAACTTTATTATATTTTGTGCTAGGTTGGCCATTTTATCATTAGAAAATACCTCTATTTATTTCTAATAATGAATCCAGGACAGATAAAATGCAAATAATAAGACTGTGGATTTAGTCCTCAGTTCATCAATAATTGTTTTAAATATAAACACACAATGATAATTTGAAGACAAGATTGTTATGATGCCACATTTGCTAAATCGGCATTCTTTTGGTTTGTTTTTGTCACGACATGTTTTCATTCTTTTGTGTTCATCCATTCTGTCTCTGAATATGTATACTGTTTCTTTTGTAGGGAACACCTATTTTTTATTTTTAATTCATTATGATAAGGGTTCCCCAACTTCCTCAGTTCACAGTGCCCTGAAGATCTCAGTGATTTTTCCACATCATTCCTAGCCCAAAATAGAAATACCTTACAGTTTCATTTGTTAAATAATTAGGTTCTAACAAGTTAATAAGTCTTGTGTCCACAATTCTGAAGAATGGGATGTTGAGCGCTGTTCAACTTCTCAAACCTTAGAATTGTAAACCACTGCCCGTTTCCGCTTCTACAATCGTTTTTATTTGATGCTGTATCACAGCCACTGTTTAATAACCCAGTTTTGCAATGATTTGATGCCATTGAAAGGAAACTACTGAGAAAAAAATAAAAGGAATCAACTGAAATCTCATGGAACCAGGAGGGACTGGGAGCTAGTAGTTTGCATAGTATCTGAGAGATACTGAATATTTCTGTGTTTCTACTGAAAATTTATCTATCTATTTATAAATATTTATTTATTTTTTGGGATAGTGCAAGCTGGGGAGGGTTGTGGGGGGGAGGGGTGGGGACAGAGGAATTGAAGCAGGCTCTGCACTGACAGGCTGACAGCAAAAAGCCCAAGTTGGGGCTCAAACTCACAAGCCAGGAGATCATGACCTGAGCTGAAGTCAGATGCTCATCTCATTGAGAAACCCAGGTGCCCCTCCACTAAAATTTAAAATATGCCTCCTGTAAGATCATGGAGGCTCCCAGGGCACTCCAGTCCACAGTTTGGGAAATGCAGCAGTGTGCTAGTCTTTGTCTTTAAAGTGGAATTGGGGCTCCTGGGTGGCTCAGTCGGTTAAGCATCCAACTTTGGCTCAGGTCATGATCTTATGGTTCGTGGGTTGGAGTCCCGCATCGGGCTCTGTGTTGACAGCCTGCTCAGAGCCTGGAGCCTGCTTCAGATTTTGTGTCCCCCTCTCTCTCTGACCCTCCCCTATTCATGCTGTCTCTCTTTCTCTCTCTCAGAAATAAATATAACATTAAAAAAAGACAAAGTGGAATTGTTGGGGTGCCTGGGTGGCTCAGTCAGTTGAACGTTGGACTTTTGGATTTGGGTTAGTTCATGATCTCACGGTTAGTGAGTTCAAGTCCTGCATCCAGCTCCACACCGACTGTGAAGAGCCTGGTTGGGATCCTCTCTCCGCACCGCCCCCCCCCAACCCTGCTGTGTTCTCTCTCTCAAAATAACAACAAAAAATAAAGCAGAATTGTCTATGTGTATTTAATATAATTGTTGATATATTTGGGACTAGATGTATCGTTTTACTACCTGATTTGTATTTGTCCTTCATTTTCTATATTCTTTTATTCTCCTCTATTTTGCCTTCATTTTGATTATGAATTATATTTATTATTTTATTATTTATTTTAATTAGATTATTTGTTACACACTCTTTTACTGTTCCTTTAAAGATGGTGTGCATTTTCACCATATTAATATCCAATGAACAATTCTCATTTCCCCATCAACATAAGAACCATAGAAAATTCTAACTACTTTCCTCCTGTCCTTGTTCTATCATGATTATGTTTTTAAATTCTACATATATCTTAAGCTCCCATTAGTCACATTCAAAGTACACACACATTGCTGGGCTACAGCCATTTGCAACTAAACTGGACCCTAATGGTAATGGATTCTCTCAGCAGGCTCAGCTGAGATTTTGGAAATCTGTAGAAATGTGTGGTTGCCTACATGATGAGCTCCCAAAGTCATCCAACCCCTAATCCTGGGATCCTGTGAATGTTACCTAACATGGCACCAGGGCTTTGCAGTTGTGACTCAATTAAGAATCTTGAGATGAGAAGAATACCCAGGATTATCTGGATAGGCCCTAAATGTAATCACAAAAGTCCTTAAAAGAGGGAGGCAAAGGGTCAAAGAAGACAGAGGAAGGAGAGTTGAAGAAACTGTAGGAACTGCATTTCTGGCTTTGAAGGTAGAAAAAGGTGGCCATGAGCTCAAGTATGCAGGCAGTCTCTGGAAGAGAGAAGAGCAAGGAAACCTAATCTCCCTTGGTGATGGGGTTTTGGAGTGGTGGGGGTCCAGAGTTGATGGCCAAGGAAGAATTCTCAAGATGCTTTTGGTGCGAAAAGGTGATTTTATTAAAGCACAGGGACAGGACCCATGGGCAGAAAGAGCTGCCCGGGGTTGTCATGGGTGACTGGTTATGTACCTTCAAGTTAGGATGGGTTAGGGAGAATGTAAGTCTCTAAGGAATTTTGCAAGCAAGGTTTTCCAGGACCTTGAGGGGCTAGCCGCTGGTTTGAAAAGGTCATTTATTACTGTCTAGTAAAGACTCAGTCATGAGACCCTTCAGATGTACATAAGTGGGCCATGAGCTTGGAGTGTGATTGCCAGCATATATCTGGGGGCTGGGGGTTGAGATAAAGGAAGTTTCCAAAGGAAAACTTTGGATAAAGTAACTTACAGGATCCTTGTTGGGGTGGGGGTGGGGGGCGGTAGGTAATGTTAAGCTAGGATTCCCTTTTGCCCTTGAGGCAGCTGAGCTCCCAGAGGAAGGTCACTCTGCCTGTTTCAAAGACTTGTCAATGGGCTTCAGGCATTAAGCCTTTCATTAGCCTTTGTTTCCCACAATATTGGATCCTCCAGAAGAAATACAGCCTTGTGGGCCCATTTGAGAATGGGTCCAGAACTGTAAGAGAATAAATTTCTGTCGATCTAAGCCATTAAGCTCATGGTAACTTGTTACAGCAGCAATAAGAAACTAATATAAAAGACAATGGTTTATAGTGTTAGAAACTGGATTCATACAGAGCTGGACTTGGACCCAGTGCCTGTACTTACTAGCTGTGAGGTAAAAGTAAAAATGCAAATTTGGATAATAGCCCTAATAAAAAAGAACGCATGAATCTTTACTGGAGAAAGCTTGACCTAGCTTCATTTTCCTCCTTCATTTCCAATCCCTCAAATTATGGTTTGTTCCTATAATAAACATATTAACATAAACTCTGTAAACTCAAGATCTACCATATTTTATTTTAAAAAACTCTTCTGCATAGCTTTACAGTATATTAAATACAATAATTGAAAAATATTTATAGTATTTAGTTTGATGACTTTTGACACGTATATGCACCATGAAATGATTACCACAATGGAGATAAACATTTCCATCCCACTCCCTCTAGTTTCCTCACATCCCTTTGTAATGCATCCATCTCTCCACTGCCTCCTCCAGGTGATCTCTGACCTGCTTCTTCTTACTACAGACCAAATTGACTTTGTAGAATTTCATATAAACCAAATCACTCAGTTGGCATTTTTTTTCTTTTCTATTGGTCTAGGTTTTGCATAGAAAATTATTTTGAGATTCATCTGGGTTGTTGCATATATTTAAAAAATTATTTCTTTTTGCTCAGTAGTATTCAGTTGTACAAATATGCTTAATTTAGTTCATCTCTTTGGCTGTTGAAGGTCATTTGGATTGTTTCTAGTTGTGGGCTATTACAAGTGAGGCCACTGTGAAAATTCTGGACAAGTCTTTGTGTGATCACATGCTTTATGTCTCTTGAGTAAATACGTAGGGCTAACATGCTCAGTCATATGATACAATTGTGTTCAACTTTTTAAGAAACTGCCAAACTGTTTTCCAAAGGGGTTGTATCATTTTACCAACCAGCAGCCATTCCAGTTACTTCATCTTATTGCCAATACTGGATGGTCAATTTTTAATATTTTAGCTAGTCTAGTGGGTGTATACTGTCATCTCGCTATGGTTTTTGTCCTGGGTGACACAGTCGACTTGGAAATACTCCCAATTCAAACTTTCCATTCAAGGCAGATTGATTTATTCTGTGCTAGAAACACAATTTACTTATTATTACCTCCATGTCTCTGTTCAAACATGAACTGTCCACCTGTCCGGTCTGCAGATTCTAGTCTTTTATGAAAAGATTTGCAACTGTTTTATTGAAACACCTCTATCAGTTAATGGAAAAGAAATGCATTAATTTTTTTGCATATTTGTATTTAATATTTTAAAATAGTTATATATTTTATAATATTAGCATACTACATATTATATTTGGTATATTATGTAATCTAATGTAATCTATAATATGTATCATAATATGTAGTTTGGAATATGATATTATATGTAAGACATTAGATAAAAGGATATATCTATATTAATGTATTAGATAAAATGATATATCTATTATACAGATTGATGTACATTACAAATTACTTATAAACTATATATACAACCTATAACAATGTAATACTATACATTAAATTATATTCATATTATACAGCTTAATAAATCTCACATATATAATATATAATGTCATTATATACATTAATTATATAACACATTGTAATATGCCATGCTATATACATAAATGTAACATAATTTATATAACATTGTTATATAACAGAACTATATTACACATATCATATATTAAAATAGTAAATATATTTAATTATATGTAATAATTTCATATTTATAAAAATATATAGTATCAAATGTTGTACATAAACACAAATTTTAAAATATATGATAGAGATGAAGTAAACATTTTAAATGCTTTGCTAATCATGATGGCAAATTATGATTAATGTCTAAAGGGGCAAAATAGTCAAAATGAGTTTCTCTGTTCACATGAGTGGATGAAAAGCTACCGTTTCAAGTAGTCTTGATACTTTCTTGATCTTTTGATTTTGTCAACTTCTGGTTGTGATTAGACTGACAATGATTCTTCCTCTTAGTGTCTTTAGCACAGAGCTTGGATATGTGTGTGCCTGCATGTGTCTGCGTGTGCGCACATCTGCGCGTGTCCGTTCACGGAAGGGATTGTCAGCGATGCCATTTTCTTGTTTGGTTAAGTCAGCCTTATGAGAATTAACTTCATTCCGTTTCTATGCGGAAAAACTTTGAAGTTACTCGTGCAATTGTAAAGGTTATATTACATAAAACGAGGCAAAATAAACCATAAGCCTACTCATCTGAGCACATGTAAAGTGAAATAGGTGACAAATCACAGAAAGCCAACAGGATTTCCCATCCTTTCTACCTCTCCTCTTTACCCAGCAGGGCAATAAAGTGAGATCTGCCCCGAGGACCAGGAGAGGGCGCCAGAGTCTGGCCTGCAATCCATATGGCCCTGGCACCCTGAGGGTGCTCATTTGTATATAAAACAACTATCCCTGTTGTTTTCTCCTGTACAACCATTTTTGGATTCACTCCTTAAATGCTGCTAAGGCCTCGTTCCTCGCTCTCTGCCTTCTCTGATCATCAAAGCTGAGATGTCCCCCGTTTGAGGCAAGCTGTGGCCTTTAGGCCCTCGACATGGAAGCTCTTACTCATGGTTTCCCAGATCTGCAGGGGCTTTTCAGTTACGAAACACAGTCACAGACACTCCACTACCTCATTTGATTTTCACAATAGTCTTCTCACATGGCAGGATGTGGACTATGGTCATTTTCTAGGTATGGACACTGGAAGTCAGGGATGTGATTGAGTTGCCAGGCCCCAGGCCCACAGCTAGCCAGTAGCAGAGGTGGACAAAAAACAGCACCCTGGCCTCCTAATTAAGGAAAGCCCATAAAGCCCCACCACGCAGCCTCTACACGAATGCACCCTGAAGAAATTGCTCTCTCATAAAGTCCAAAGTGCTATGTACACTGTCAGCATTCCATAACCGTTTTATCTAAATTCCTTTGGCAAGTAAATTACTAGATGGTGTTTGGTTTAAGCTTTTTCACATTTTCAGGTTATTATGATAACCTTAGTAATTTTTTTTTTTTTTGCAATTAACATTCCAGTAAGAAGAGGGCTAGATATATTCAACAGGTGCACAAAAATTCCTACGCATTGACCCTAGACTGCTTAATATACTTGGCTTGCTTCTCTTCTAGAAATAAAACTTTAGGCTTTATCACGGATCTACACCTGGCAGGTTACTTTAGGAGGTCTATTAATAACAACTATTGTGGAAGCTCAGTTTTCCTTTTCCCTTACTCTCTTCCAAGGCACAAATATTGAACGCGCAATGAATGCAGAATGCCTAATGGGAACGCACAATGTCTAGTGACAGCAGAGAACAAACTCAGGTGTCAAGAAGAGGTTGGACAAATATAATTAAGACTCTCATTTCAACTGAGACGTTACCAATGGGTCCAAGCAACGAGGACTTCCCAGAAAGCCAAAAATAAGAAGAGAAGGGTTCAAACTGAAAACGTTTACCTATTTAAAAGGAAGGAAGGAGGGGGAAGGTGTAACCTCAACATTTCCAGTTAATTATAACAGGCTTTATTTTCTACAAAACACACGACCAAAATGCCGCACTGTGTAAACATCTCTACTCTTCCCTTCCATCTGCAACTAGTGACACGAAGGCTTCTGAAGCTTCCCTGGCTCTTCTAACCCCGAGCGCAGCCGTCGGGACTTAGTTTCTCGTCGGCGCTCAGTAAGTGTGCACGTGGTGGTTTGGGGTGTGAATGGGGCGCAGCCAGTCAGCCGCAAGGCAGTTTTCGGTGAAAACGGCACCCGCAGGACTTGCTTGTCCAAACACCGTCACGCACAAAGTTCAGAAGTAACGGCTGGAGGAAAGAACTTGATTAAGTGCCAGGAGCCCTGTTAGACCCCTGGACACCCTTTATGCTACTTAGGTAACACCACGAGGTAGAAATCGGTGTTCCCACCACACAGAAAAGGAAACAGACTCCGACAGGTGTAGTAACCTTCCTCATGGTTAAGAACTTGCTAGGATTAGGGGCGCCTGGGTGGCTTAGTCGGTTAAGCGTCCGACTTTCGCTTAGGTCATGATCTTGCGGTTCGTGGGTTCGAGCCCCGCATCGGGCTCTGTGCTGACTGCCAGCTCAGAGCCTGGAGCCTATTTCAGAGTCTGTGTCTCCCTCTCTCTCTGACCCTCCCCTGCTCACGCTCGCTCTCTCTCTCTCTCTCTCTCTCTCTAGAAATAAATAAAAATATTTAAAAAAAAAAAAAAAAAGAACTTGCTAGGATTAGAACCCAAGGTGGCCGCATTTCCAGCGCCCCTTTCTTTGCTAGGGTCAGCACCACACTGGGCTCTCGCCGACCTCTGTTAACAGACAAAGGCACGGATTTACTCACGCACCTGTTCGTCATCACCGGTGCGGTGCGCTCCGCGCGCTGGCACAACGCAAACCCCAGCAGAGGGGGATCACCCAGAGGCCCCTGGGGTCCCGCCACGGGCGGGGATCCCAGAGTCTACCTGCCTTCTCGAGCCACCCTGGGGACCCGAGCGCCCAGCCCCGCATCTCACCCCAGGCTGCCGGCAGCGCAAGCAGCACCAGAACGGCCAGCAGGGCTCCTCCGGAGCAGGAGAGAGGGGGAGCCGGCGGCCCGAGAGGCTGCGGGCTCCTTGGAGAAGAGGCTCCCATCCTCCCCGGGCACCTCCAGCCAGCAGGCGCGACCTCGAAGGAAAGCGCCGCCGAGAGAGATGAGAGCCGCAACGTGCTCGCCGGCTCGCACCCGGAGTGTGGGGAGAGCGGCCGGGGGGACGGGGGAGGAAGACTTTGACCGCAGCTTCCCTTTAAGGGGCGAAGTCTTGTTTACTCTTCATTTGCATCATTTCTAACGAATTCGCTTCCGAGACCACCGCCGGATCCCATCTGCAGGAGCACAGCTCGGTGGTGCCTCCTTTCCTCGATGGCGTTCGCGTGGACGATGGGCGGCTCCAGGGAAAGGCGGTGGATTCTCGGGGCTCAGCCCCTGCTGCCTTTGCCCCTGGGCAAGAATCCAAGTGCCTAGGTCAGCAAACGAAATGCCCGTTCCTTGTGTTAAAGCCACAGTTTGCGGCAACATGTACCGCGTATAGGAGAAACTAATTCCTGTATACTGAATTGAGATATACTGTGATAGGGTCCCCTCTCGAAGGAAAGAAAAAAAAAGAGCACCTCAAGGTAAGTTGCTATTTGCATATATGACAACATTCCTTACAACCTTGAAACATGAGACCACTTAACGAGACTACATGTTTGTGTGTTACCATATGTGAGAGACAAAGAAGGGTAAAAAAAAAAAAAGTATATATATATATACTTATATATATATAAAAGTATATATATATATATATATATAAAACACTCTATGTGGTGTTCGGGGCTCAGTTCTTTGAGGGCGAACCCAACTGAGTGATACCAGCTGGAATAAAGTTGTTTCCTGGAAAGAAAAGCCTCTGTGTCATGACTCTGTGTGAGAATCTGCTACAATACCAAGCCACGGAAAAAAAAAAATTTACACTGACTTAATCAGATTCACATTTTTAAAATATAATTGTTTATAGACGGGGAGACTGGCTTGGAATAAGGCAATAGTGCATGGGGCTGACCAGCAAGGAGGCTTTTGCCATCATCCAGGTGAGATTTGATGGTGGTTTTGACTGGAGGTAAAGTGAGCAATTAAGAAACTAGAGACGGAATGAACAAAATTTCTTCATGCTTTGGATATTGGTTACTTCCTTTCTTAAAGTTAGTGCTGAGAAAAAGAAATAGAAATTAGCCCCAGGATTCAAAATCCATAAGGTTGCTATTATTGAAATTTTTAAAACTGTGGAAGAAGGACAGATTTGGAGGAGGGGGTTAAGAATTCTCTTGAATGAGTGTGTGTGATGGGTTGAATAATGACTACCAACAATGTCCACATCCTAATCCCCAGACCAGTGAATGAATATGTGATCTTAGGTGACAAGGGCGGGGTGAGGGGGGAGGGTTGCAGATGTGATTGATCTAAGGGTTTTGAGATGGGAGATTATCTTGGATTATCCAAACCTACAATGTTATCACTGGGGTCCTTGTGAAAGTGAGGCGCTAGATCAGAGTGAGGAAGGCAAATGACTGAAGCAGAGACTGGAGAGGTGCTGACATGAGCCGAACTGAATGACAGCCACCTCTAGGTGCTGGAAAAAGCAACACCTTGGTCTCCGCCCTATAGGATCCATTTGGACTTCTGACTTCCAGGCTGGTAAAAAGAAAAATAAATCTGAGTGATTTTCAGCTACAAAGTAACTTGTAGCACCAGTAGGAAACATATGGGAGAGAGAGGGAGAGTACATTACCCCTCCCCCCTCCCCCCTCCCCCAAAACACACACACCGATTGCCCACCAGGTGGCTCAGTTGGTAAAGTCTCTGACTTTGGCTCAGGTCGTGGTCTCACAGTTTGTGAATTCAAGCCCCACATCACTTTGCATCCTTTGTCCTCTCCTCTCTGTCTCTCCCCAGCTCACATGCTCTCTTTCAAAAATAAACTTTTTTTTTTTTAAGGGAGATTATCAAAGGACTTTTTTTTTTTTTAAACTAAGACTTGGGGGCATGAGACAGATGGAGTTTTAGTGAGAGCCAGGAGGTGTGGGAATGTTCTAGGAAAAGATTGGGGATATAGTCTCTTGATCATGAAACTGGACTTCCAGAGAAGTCTAACAAGAGACCTTTTGAAAAGGAAATGGGTGGAAGAGGGTCAATATCTCAGGAGTTGATGACACTATTAAGGGAGAGCATGGAGAATAAAGGATAGGAAGACCAAGATGGAAACTTTTAGATGTGGTTCATATGCGGTTCGTAGTTTTTAATATTTTTGTGTATGGTGGACCCCTCTGCCTCTTTGGCCAAGCCTATGGACCCTTCTCAGAATTATTATTTTTTAATGTTCATTTATTTATTTTGAGAGTGAGTGGGGAAGAGAGAAAGAGAGAATCCCAAGCATGCTCTGTGCTGTCAGCGCAGAGCCTGATGAAGGGCTTGATCTCAAGAACTGTGAGTTCATGACCTAAGCCAAAATGAAGAGCTGTATCCTTAACCAACTGAGCCACCCACGTGCCTCTAGAATTGATTTTTGTTTAATTTTTTAAATATTTATATTGAGAGAGAGAGAAAGAGAGAGAGAAGGAGAAACAGATCATAAGTAGGGGAGGGGCAGAGAGAGAGGGACACAGAATCTGAAGCAGGCTCCAGGCTCTGAAGGCTTGAGGTACATGGACAGATAATTTGGAGGAATGAAGATAGTACTGATTATGATTGAATAAAAGATGAACTGCATCCCACTCTTGGGTATGTATCCAAAATAATTGAAAGCAATGTCTTGAAGAGCTATTTGCACACATGTTCCTGGCAGCATTATGTACAGTAGCCATGAAGTGAAAACAGCCCAAATGTCCACTGACCGATGAATGAAATAAATGTGATATATACATGCAATAAAATAGCTTCAGCCTGAAAAAGGAAGGAGATTCTGACACGTGCTACACCATGGAGGAATCTTGAGGACATTGTGCCAAGTGAAATAAACCCGTCATACACAAACACTGTAGGATTCCACATACAGGAGGGATCTAAAGTAGTCAAATCCATAGAAACAAGAGTAGAGTGGCGGTTTCTGGGAGCTGGAGGAAGAGGGGCAGGTAGACTTATTGTTTAATAGATATAGCATTTCAAGTTTTTAAGATGAAAAGTTCTGGAAATCTGTTGCACAGCAGTGAATATGCAAACATTTCTGAACTGTACACTTAACAATGGTTAAGGTGGTAAAGTTTAACTTGTATATATTTTAAAACAAAAACAAAAAAGATGCCAAACAGAATACATAGTCTAGGAGAGGGTGGCGAGAGAAATTTGCAGTAGCCAGGGAGCGAGATTTTATGTTCTCAATAGTATATAAATGCTCGACCAAGGAAAACTGGCAGCTGGATTTTTATTTTTTTTTAATTTTTATTTTTTAATTTTTTAAAATATTTTTATTTCTAGGAGAGAGAGAGAGAGATAGCATGAGCAGGGGAGGGTCAGAAAAAGAGGGAGATAAAGACTCTGAAATGGGCTCCAGGCCCTGAGCTGGCAGTCAGCACAGAGCTCAACGCGGGGCTCGAACCCACGAACCACAAGATCATGACCTAAGTGAAAGTCGGACGCTTAACTGACTAAGCCACCCAGGCGCCCCTTTTTTAATTTTTAAATGTTTATTTATTTTTCAGAGAGAGAGACAGACAGACAGAGCATGAGTGGGGAAGGGGCAGAGAGAGGAGGAGACAGAATCCAAAGCAGGCTCCAGGCTCTGAGCTGTCAGCACAGAGCTGGACACAGGGCTTGAATTCACAGACTGTGAGATCATGACCTGAGCCAAAGTTTGCTGCTCAACTGACTAAACCACCCAGGTGCCCAGGCAGCTAAATTTCGAGGGTGGTGGCAGGGGGCTGGGGAAAGGTGTGTTATCCGGACAAATAGAAGAGAAAATCTTGAGGATGAGGGAATTGAGTTTGTGGGTTGAAAAGTTGGCTAAAACAACAGAGTGGAGAGATCCAGAAAGCACAAATGTTAAATCAGGAACTCTAGAAATCTTAACTAACTGCAATGCAAATTAAAAAAAAAACAACCCAAAACAAAACAAAAAACCTCTAAGAGATCATTGATTCTAGGGGAAAAAAAGTCCTATAAGCAAATGTTTTTGTTAAAAGTTAAAATTTATTTGAGTGACCACTGCACACATTATTAAAGGACACAGAGCTTTGACAAAACTGTCAAGGAAATATCTGAAGCCTGAATTGTATACCAAACCTTACAATGGAAACTTGATTCCTGGAATGAAAAAAAAAAAACCGTGCAAATTGGAATTACTGAGTGAATATGGAAAGAAAAAGTATACATTGTGGGGGAGATAAGAACAACAACAACCTTCAGACCAAGTGGAAATAAAGGTGAAACGTTTAACCATATGAGAGCGAGATGCTACTATTAAAATAAAATTAGACTTCCCAACAAAAGTATGCCCTTCATAACCACATGAAATGCTCTCTCTTTTGCTTAAATAGTTAAAACCACTCCAGAACCAAAAGTATATGGTGACAGTAAGCATGCTGATTACAGCAGAATGGTCGAGTTAGGAGGGCAAAGCTTTTTAACGCCTTCCTTAAAATGGCGACACTTTCGGAGTTCTATTCCTTGTCTGGAGCCATAGCCAGGCTGCAGGCACATCACAGGGGAGCCTTCAAAAAGTCCTTGAAGGGAGTGTGGTGGGGAGACTGGGCTCCTGTCTTTGTTATCAAGCAAACTTTCTTTGTTCTGCTTGAGAGAAAGTGCGTATGGGAAATCATAGCTTATAAAATCATTTCATTGATGTCGAAACCATACACATAGACTTGCTGATATTACGATAGCTTCTTCCGAACTGATGGAAGGATCCAAGAACAAC
This sequence comes from Proteles cristata cristata, assembly GCA_017311185.1. Taxonomy (NCBI): domain Eukaryota; kingdom Metazoa; phylum Chordata; class Mammalia; order Carnivora; family Hyaenidae; genus Proteles; species Proteles cristata. The sequence goes on along the minus strand of JAESUZ010001426.1, from coordinate 1,099,168 downwards.
GCACTCTGAAATAGAGAATTTCTGTTCAGAGGGCAGCAGGCAACTCAACATTTACATAATGAGAATGTTAACGTTTTCTCTCTCCCCTAAAGTGCTATAACCGATAGGGCATCCAGCCTCTTAGGAGACACCATTCCAGCCTCTTAGGAGACACCATTCTATCAGCAGATGCCTTCTTCAAATAACAGGATCTGAAGCAAATAATAATTAAATTTTATATTGATGAGTATGAATAATAAGAAATGAGGGAGAAATCCAAGCAATGGCCTCATTCTTTCTCATTCATGCATTCATTCAACAAATATTTATGTACTCATTTTACATGGGCCCCCCAGTGGTTTGGATTTAGGTAGTACTCTGGCCTGGTCTCCGCTGCTGTCTTTCTTTTTCCCATGGTTCACCGGCAACAGGTAATCTTTCCTTTCTCAGCTACCATGGCAGTTTTTCTGTGTCTTGGTTAGGGTACTCATTCTTATACCCTGATATGTCGATGTCTATTTTTTGTACTAAAATAAGTTCCAAGAGGACAAAGGGATTTATTTTTATATTTGATAGATTATGTAAGAGAAAAGCAATTTGAAGGCAGATTTGAGCTTGAATTCAGCCTCTGCCTAGTACTGATCCTGAGACCTTAGCCAATAGTTTAGCTCTGGTTCTCTCACCTTGGATATTATATGCTCACCTCGATATTACTTTGGGATAATTCTCACTTTTCACTGTTGTAGCGAGGGCTGAGATAAGGTGTGAAAAGTGAGTATTATCCCAAAAGAACACCGAGTTTCCCTCTCACACTCCAGGACTCCTGATGTGGAAGGACCCAAGACCCAGCATGTGCACCTTTTCTCTTCCCTAGTCTCTGTCAGCCCCTTGCTAATCTTATTTGATTTCATTATTACACACATCCATACGCTGACAGGGCCCATATTTATGTCTTGAGCCTGGACTTATTCTCTGAAATACAGGCTTGTACATCCACTGCCTTCTAGATACTTCTATTTGGATGTCTATTAGATATTTCATTTCTAACCCCTCCAAAGCGAAACTCCTGAGTTTTTTCTCCCTAATCCTACCTTTTCACTCTGTCAGTCATCCTAAGTAGTGGTGATTCTGTCCTTCTAGTTGTCAGGCCAAAAACCTTGCCATCATTGCCTCCTCCCTTACAAACTGTGAGCCAACCCTACTGGTCGCTATCTTAAAAATAATGCAGGGACGTCTGGGTGGCTCAGTCAGTAAGTGTCCGACTTCTCTTGGATTTTGGCTCAGGTCATAAACTCACTGTGAGATCGAGTCCCATGTTGAGCTCTATGCTGACAGTACTGAGCCTGCTTGGGATTCTTGCTCTCCTTCTCTCTCTCCCTCCTCCCTCTTCTCTCTCTCACAAATAAATAAACTTAAAAATAATGCAGAAGCTTCTCTCTTCTCACAGCATGGTGATGGCCTCTCACAACTTCCTGCCTAGACTGTTGTGATAAAGTCTTCACGGACTCCCCCGTCTTCCACCTTTGTCTTCCTATACTTAGTTCTCCACACGGCGGTTAAAGTGACCATTCTCTCCTCTGCTTAAAACCCATTGGTTTCTATCTCAGAATACACACCAAGCTCATTGCCATGAGCCTGCATACTCTGTATGATCTATCCTCCTCACCCTCCTCACCCTTACCTATCCGATTTCATCCCTACCCCTCTCTCCCTTGGTCAGTCCACACTAGGCCACACTGGCCTCCTTGCTGTGCCTTCAACACCACAGGCTCACACCACCTTATGGTCTCTGCACCTGCCATTCTTTCTTCCTGGAATGTTCTTCTATATGACTAGCTCGTTAATTTATTGTAGTCTTTGCTCCAAGGCCATTTTCTTAGTGAGGACCTCCCTTCCAACTACCCTGCCCTTTCTCCTTTTTCTGCTTTATTTCTCCTCAAAATACGTATCATCTTCATTTTATTCTTAATCACTATTCCATGTATTTCATATTTGTTGAATGGATGAATGAACTGGAAAAAAAAAAAAACCCGTGGCATTAGTTGGCAATGTGATGTAGGTCAGTTAACAATTTCTGTGCATGATTTCTGAAGACTTGTTCAATAGAACCATACTTATTTAGTACTATACTTATTGATAAATATAAACTGAAGACATTATGACAGATGAATGACTAAAAACATTCCAATTTCATTACATACCTGTTTGTTTTCTGATTAGCTTGCTGGGTTGTACGGATCAATAGAGTATACTTCCTGTGTTTCTAAATGAATATCTTCTTTAGGGCTTTTACTTGTATAATAATTGCTAAATGGAAGAAGGAAGAAAAAAGTAAACTCTTTACTCATTGGCCTTGATTACCGTAAACGTGTCATAGTTGTTTGTTTTCTGTAATTCGCATCACACGATAAGTACTTTTCATGAATGATTTCATTTTGTTGTCCAAAGTATCATATGAGATCATCACTATCATCCCTATTACTTGGTAGGGCCCATGAAAATAAACAGCTTGCTAGGATGCTAAGTGTCCAAGTCAGAAATTGATACGAAGTCGCCTTCCCTCAGATCCAGGACTCTCAATGACAGAACTATGACCCTCAGTTTGAAAAAAATAAATTTAAAAAAGGAGATTTAATTTTAGGATATGATCATAAATTTACCTTTTTGGGACACAGTCTTCCAATCTAATTAAAGGAAAGTTCTTATATTTGATGTGAAGTTCAGAATCGTTCTGTAGTCTTACAGCACTAAATGCCTGAAGTACTTTTTAAGAGGGCATTTTTACTTTTACTCTTTGAAAGCCCATATACTTTACTGTGCTTCTAAAACCACTTAGCCAAAATTACCAAGAGACATTAAAATGTGATCATATTATCATGTAGAACTCTGAAATAAAGTATTGTAAAAGTACCAAAGAAAGATTTCTGCTACGAGTACTTAGAGCATGTCACTCACTACAGTAGTATTTAAGAGGTCAGCTTATAGGTGGATACGTTAAGAATATTATACAATGGTAGTTTTTAGGTCTACACGAGATTTAGGTTTTATTAAAATATCTTAGATGATGGGAGAAAAAGGGGCGTCTGGGTGGCTTAGTCGGTTAAGCGTCCGACTTTCGCTTGGGTCATGATCTCGCGGTTCGTGGGTTCGAGCCCGTCGGGCTCTGTGCTGACTGCCAGCTCAGAGCCTGGAGCCTGTTTCAGTCTGTGACTCCCTCTCTCTCTGACCCTCCCCTGCTCGCGCTGTCTCTCTCTCTCTCCTAGAAATAAAGCATTAAAAAAAAAATTAAAAAAAAAATATCTTAGATGATGGGAGAAAAAGAGTGGTCTCTCTCAAATGTTTGGGTGGCTTTTAAAAATATTTAATTTGGGGGCACCTGGGTGGCTCAGTCAGGTAAGCACCTTAACTCTTGATTTCGGTTCTGGTCATGATCTCACAGTTAGTGACATCACGGGGCCTGGTTGGGATTCTGTCTCTCTGCCCCTCACCCATACGTACACTGTTTCTCTCAAAAGAAATAAACATTTTAAACAATATTTACTTTTGTTACTTAGACAAAATTTCTAAGTAACCAATTACTTATCTCATTCACAGAAAGTATTTAAGGCAGTTCAAATGTCTATATCAATGATTAGAAAATAAATTGAAGTCAGTTACAAATTGGAAGTAAAACAAGTTGAGTGGTGCTTAGGAATGGGGTTTAACATACAGGTTTGGTTTATATCAATGGAGGCACTTAAATATAGTATTTGATATAGTCCTATTCATAAACTTTATAAACTGCCTGGAACATTATAAATTCTTTAAGCTTGTAGGCATGTGCAACTCCCTGATAGCAAACTGAGTAGTATGAAGGAACGTGATAGAGACCACACTTTCTATTTATTTAAATTTCTAATTACTCTTGGCTAAAATTATCTTCTAACTTCCTGTGAGGAAAGCCATGTGACTGACATCCCTGGTTTGGTTTTGTTTTTTTTTTTTGAAACCCTTTTCTCCCTTCATTCTGTGAAACTACTTTTGTTTTCCTCCTGCTTCTGACTGTCCCTTCCTCTTCTCACTTTTAAGCATTACTGTCCTTCTGAGATCCGTTTTCATTAATTTTATGATCTTTTTGGTCCCAAGGCTTCAAATGTGACTTAAATGTCACCTGCCTGAGTCCGAATGCCTCTTTTGAGTCCTGCACCGTAGGTGCCCCAAAGTGATAGGACAGAACTGAACTCCTCTTTCTCCACAAACCTGCCCCTCTCTTCTTTTGGTGAACTGGATCCACTCTACAGGAGTCATTCTTTTCACTCCCTTCTGATGGCATTTGGCAAGTCACCAAGTCCCAGAAATCCTCTCTCCTAAATAGTGAAGATTCCTCTTCTATCTATCGATCCCCACCACGGCTGCTTTGGTTAGAAGCTCGATCCTGCCTCTTCTTTTGAAAATACATATCTAAACATATTATTACCTTGCTCAAGATCCTACAGGACACTCACCAACTCCTTTGTCAGGGTATGCAAGGCTTTTGATGATCTAGCTACTGCCCACCTCTCTAGATTTCCCAGTGACTGTTTAGTGAAACATTAATTCCATGCGATGTTCAAGCATGGTGTGAGAAAAAGAATTCTGCAGTCCAATTAGTTTGGGGTGCTCTGGTTTCAAAATAAAATTAAACAGACTTCCTCATTGTAGGGATTAAATATTCTTATGATCACTGTGAATCTTCATGAGAAAAATAAAGCATGTAGTACTTTCCAGTTTTATTTGGTCATAGAACACCCTTTTTATTTCCTGAAGTTATTTACACAATGAGCGTTATATGGCCCATATTCTGCTAAACATTACAGTCTAAAGTATATCACAATTATAGGTCCTGCTAGCACCTGTGGTGCTCAGGTCCTGCCAAGCTTAGAACAAAGCACTCACGTTCACAAGTGTCATCGTTCCAGAGGTTCAGTGTAACCCCTTCATGTCTAATGCTTCCGTCAGGCATTTTTCAATTGTAAACAGTGTGTCAGCACTGGTGGCAGGCTAAACAATGGATCCAGTCCAGGGCATCTGGGTGGCTCAGTCAATTAAGTGTCCGACTTCAGCTCAGGTCATGATCTCATGGTTCATGAGCTCCAGTCCCGTGTCGGGCTCTGTGCTGACAGCTCAGAGCCTGGAGCCTGCTTCAGATTCTGTGTCTCCCCTCTCTCTGCCCCTCCCCACTTGCACTCTCTATCTCTCTCCCTTTCTCTCTCAAATAAACATTTAAAAAAAAATAGATCCAAGTGACTTAGCATGTTAAAGTAATGTTGCTGGAGTTTATGGGTGACATATTTTGGGTGACCCGACTTGGTCACCTCCCATTAGACGGTACCTGAGACTTTGTAAGGCTTCGCCTGGCCTCTAACACCAGCACATACAGAGATTCAAGAACCTATGCACACACACCATTCCCAGGCTGACACCTGATGGTCTCATTTGCTAAACAATATCCTTTGCACTTATCAGAATATTTTGATGCAAGATTTATGGGTTAGAGGGTTTTTTACGCCATCTCTCCACCTACATCTCTGCTGCCTTCCCCTCAGTCACCGTTGTCAGACTGCTTACGCAGTTCTCACAACACAGGATGGAATGTCAGGCCTCTGAGTCTTCACTCAAACTGCTCCTTCCACTTGGAAAACCTTTCTCTCCTGGTCTACAATCTCCCGAGTCCCCTTTGAAACATTGTGCTCACCATGGAATTTTTTTTTTCTGATCAAAATTCTCAGTTGACCATTTGCTTTGTGCACCTGCCAAGTAGCACATAACCTACTATGGCAATATTACGTTATAGATTCAAATGTTTAGGGGTTCCTGGGTGGCTCAGTCGGTTAAGCATCTGACTTTGGCTCAGGTCATGATCTCACAGTTCATGGGTTTGAGCCCCGTGTCGAGCTCTGTGCTGACAGCTAGCTCAGAGCCTGAAGCCTATTTCAGATTCTGTATCTCCCTCTCTCTCTGACCCCCCCCCCCAATTCACACAGTCTCTCTCTCTTTCTCAGAAATAAAGCATTAAAAATTTTTTTAAAAATAAAATGTTCAGTTTTTAAACAGTTAAAAATAAAAGTGGATCAAATCTCTAGATAATAAAACATAATACAACAAAACATAGAAACCTAGTAATATATTTAAAAGCAGTCCTGAAAACAACAACCAAGTGAGAGAAGAGATTACTTGAACAAATAGAAAGGCCTACAATGTTTCCGAATAGGAACACATTACAGAGAAGATGCCAGTGTCTCACCCACCAATCTATAGACTTAAATGCAATCACAACATATGATTTTTTTAGAAATGACAAATGACCTAAAAATCACCTGGTAAGAACAAACAGAAGAGAATAAAAAGGAAAATAGTAAAAATTATAGCAAGGGAATTCTTGCCCTGTCACATATATTAAAGCAGTATAAAACTGTACTAATTAAACACAAAGTGATTTGTGATAGAAAAACAGACAAATCAGTACAGCAGGGAAAACAGTCCAGAAATACAACATATCCAAAATATATTAATTATTCAGTGTACAGTCAAGTGAGAACAAACTTTTTGGAAAGTCACTGGGCAATATTTATTAAGCACCTTAAATGTTCATACTCTGACTCCTAGTAATTCTAGATATCTATGCTACATAAATAAGTAGATGTGGAAAAGGTTTGTTCAAATGTGCTTCTTGTATCTTTATCATCAAAGTAAATGTGGAAGCAATCTAAAATTTCCACAGTACAGAAATACATAGAACAATACGCTGTTAAGTAACTAAAGAGAAAACATAAGATACAAAAGATGAAGGCCAAATTAAAAAAACTAGGTAGGAGACTATCATGCCAAAATTTCGGTTAAAGAGAGGAAAAAGAGAAAGAATATAAGAAAAAGATCTGATAGGAATATACCAAAATATATGCAGTTGTTACCACTGAGATTTTTCAAATTTTAATTTTCTAGGTTTTTAAAATAATATATCATCTGAGTAAACATCATTTAAATACGGTGTTTGATATTTAAAAAAAAATTTTAATGTTTGTTTTTGAGAGAGAGACAGAGACACAACATGAGCAATGGAAGCAGAGAGAGAGAGAGAGGGAGACACAGAATGTGAAGCAGGCTCCAGGCTCTGAGCTGTCAGCACAGAGCCTGACATGGGGCTGGAACTCCTGAACCATGAGATCGTGACCTTAGCCGAAGCCAGTTGCTTAACCAACTGAGCCACCCAGACGCCCCAGTGTTCAATATTTTTTTAAAGTTCTTACACAGGGGGCTTCCCTCCCTATTGCATAAGGTCCCTTACTCCATGATCACACTACAATATTCATGTCATATAACTTGTGCTTCTGAATTTAGTTTCAGGCAGGAAGCCAAAACCTTTTGTGCCGTTTGGCCAAGCATGAATTGAACTTACCGTTCTCTGTGTTTGAATATCATGCATAAGGTGACACTAATCAAGAATATAAGAAGTACCGAACCTGCAGAAAGACCTAGAAAACAAAACAGCAAGTATCAAATCCTAGAAAATTGTGATCTACATTGTTTTGAAGTGATTGTAGGGCTATTCCTACTGGGGGGTGGGGGAGTGGGAATATGATGTGATTATATACCTCTCCTTTCCTAGCCATATAAATATCAAATTCCTAAATAATCATACTCGGGATTAAACTTTCTTTGTATTATTTGGTCCAGCCCACATTTAATCTAAAGCATCAAGCATTTGACTATGGGGCCCCATATTAGTAATATTCTCGTAACTGGCATGATATGAGGAGCTCGGGACACCAGGATCCCACGACTTGGCATAACAGCATAACTCAGCTGTGAAATTGATTTGGCCGCTGCAGAAGAAGCCATCCTACTTGATAGTACCAAATCATGCAGAGGACCAGAAGTTAATATCAACTGCACTTTCAGTGTAAAAACTTGGAGCAACTGGGTGTTTAAATCATTTATTCAACGCGACCCAAAAGTCAGTGTGTAATATGGAGTACACATTAAAAGAGCCTTAAAACAGCAAAAAGGATAATTTCCTAAGACTTAAAGTGAAAAAAAGTAACAGGCAGGATATAGGGCCTCAAATTATTTATATATACACATATATATGTAAATGTATATATGCACCATATATGTATATAAATACACACATATATGTGTGTATATATACACATTGTTTTAATGTTTATTTTTGAGAGACAGAGAGAGAAAGCAAGCACAAGCATGGGAGGGGCAGAGAGAGAAAGAGACACAGAATCTAAAGCAGGCTCTGGGCTCCAAGTTGTCAGCACAGAGTCCAACACAGGGCTTGAACTCACAAACTGCAAGATCGTAACCTGAGCTGAAGTGGGTCACTTACCCAACTGAGCCACCCAGGCACCACTTATGTACTTTTTATAAATCATTAGAAGGGTGTCTGGGTGGCTCAGTCGGCTAAGCATCCAACTTTTGGTTTCAGCTCAGGTTTGTGAGTTTGGTTTCATCTTATGGTTTGTGAGTTTGAGTCCCCACATCGGTCACTGCACTGACAGTGCAGAGCCTGCTTGGGATTCTCTGTCTCTCCCTTTCTCTATGCCCCTGCCACACGCTCTCACTCACCCAAAACACATAAATAAACTTTTAAAAAATCATTAGAGATTTGATGCAAATATTTAAGAAAACTTACCACAAAGAAGAGGAGCAAGCGAGGCTAAAGAGAATACAAAATCATGAAAATATTAGTCTAGCCACAGGCTTCAGTACAGCCCAAAGTCCCATGGTAACATCCCCAGAATTAACATTCAGCTCCTTTCTCTCAAAATCCACTTAAAAAGATGTGTTGGGATCCTGGATTATAATCACTCTTCATTTTTTAATGTAACAACTCACTAGACTTTTAAAAAAAATTTCACTTTAAGTTGGGGTAGTTCATGAATGAAAAAAACCAACATACTCAACGTCATCATCGGAGCTTTCTCAGGTTACGATGCAAATATTAGCTGTTAATATTTGTTATTAATTACAACAGTTGTTCACCGTATTTTAGAGGTCCGTGTCCAATTGGTAAGTGGTTATAAATCAAGACCCGACAAAGGAAATCTCAGTAACGACTCCTTTCAAAACGTAAGGTTGTTAGTTTTGCACCTTATAAGTTAGTATTCCTCTCCCTTTATTTTCTTTCTTTCCTTCCTCCATGCTCAGAGGGTTTTGCCTTTTCTAGAACAAACTACTAGCTTCAAACTCTTCCATTACTATAGTACTGGTCACGGACCCATGTCAATTTAAAACCTAGAACTTAACGTTGAGGGATAGGCCTTACTCTTCTCTCCAGTGAGACAAGTATACAAGCTGCAGTGATGCCCTTGGCACTTACCTGGCGATTTGCAAACAGCCAGGGGCGGGTTCCACCCGTGATCGTCCTGGCACTGGCTCTGGGGACTGCCTTCCAGGGTGTACCCCTCTTCACACTCCAGAGTGACCACGGCTCCATACTGATACATTTTCCCAGGCTCCAGCCCCTTCTGGAGTCCACTAATATACTCTGGGGAGCTACAGTTTACCTCTGAAATGAAAGAAAGCTAATGGAAGCGGGGTCATAGTTTAGCCGTTTCTCAAGGAAATAGATGCCACCCTGAATGAAAAGATTTAGGAAACCAGCTCAGTTCATTCTAAGGAAAGCCTCACTGGGATGACAGCGCAAAAGGATGTCTTAGGCAGAGTCTTTTGTGTCAACAATCCATCTCAATGACCTCTAGGCAATTTAAACCAGATTAGTTTCCTTCTTTGTGATTTAGTTTCTAAACTGATAGTGTTGGATCATTTTAAAGGCTTCTTAGAGAAATGGTGAGGGCTGAATGGGTGATATTAAGAATTCTGAAGGACTGTCTCATCTGCTTCACTGTTCCGCTAGAATTCTCCTGACAGGAATATGCTCCCTCATTTCTTCTTTCGTCTTGCAGTGTAGGGGCTGATAGTGGAAGATTCAGGATTTGAATCATGACTCCTAAACTTGCCAGCTGTGTGACATCAGGTTAAGTTACAAATCTCTCCGTTCTATCAAGACCTCACCTGTCATACAGGAATAATAATGGCACTAACCTCATATCACTCTCAGGAAGATTAAGGATATAATCTGCAAAATTGTTTTGCACAGTTTCTGGTATTTAATAAAAAGTACTCAACAAATATAGGAAATTAACTCACTGCATATTTCATATGCATTGTTTATGTCAATGAAAGTGAAATTCTGAAGCTTTTATTAAAAAATAGACCCATAATGCCACCACCACAATGCCACCACCACTCATAGGAAATATACTGACAAGATTGTGCTTTTTATTAGTATTTTGTTGGATGCACACTTCCATAACTACAAGCACAGTGTCGATTCAGCCTGCATTTAGTTGTATAATTTATGTAAGCACTTCAATTTTCTGTATTTGGAGGATTACATAAGTGATCACTCATCAGACAAACTATTCCCTAAGTCACTGTTTCTTATCGTGTGGTTAATTGATGGAGTAATCAAATTAAATCAATCCAATAAAATGCATTGTGTTAAATGATCCAATTAATGCATTTGTCTATTTTAAGTTGAAAGTACCAAAGTGAATATACTTACGTGGGAGAAATTTAACTGAAAAATAAGAAAATAACAGACATGGCACCTTTACAATAAGGGGCAGGTTGACTCCAGGTTCCCTCATGTGTGCAAAGGAGGAAGGCTTCTCCCACCAGCAGGTAGCCTTGGTCACAGCTGTACAGGATTGACATTCCAGAAGGAAATCGAGCTAGATCTCCACCAGTATGATTCCCATTGGGTATCTTAAGCGGAGGCTGACATCCTAAGAAAGCTTGGACACCAAGAAAAAAAGGATCTTTAATTTAGCACAGAGGAGCATATAGCCAACACTATCTGTGAGCGATAGTGATACTGAAAGAAGATAAGAAACATGCCCAACTAATTGGTAACCAGAAATACTCATCCCGCATATATCCCATATATTTCTACATATATCATGTGATCTGAAGAAAGATGTCAGAAGTAAAACAATGAAAAATCAATGATTGTAGCCCACAACTGTAATCTGTCAGTTAACAGTTTTATTTTCCATTAAAATTTTTTAAAATTTGTTTCTGAGAGAGAGAGAGAGAGAGAGAGAGAGACAGCGTGAGCGGGGGAGGGTCAGAGAGAGAGGGAGATATAGAATCTGAAACAGGCTCCAGGCTCTGAGCTGGCTGTCAGCACAGAGCCCAACATGGGGCTCAAACCCACGAACTGTGAGATCATGACCCAAGCAAAGTCGGACGCTTAACCGACTGAGCCACACAGGTGCCCCTCTTTTCCCTTTAAACAGCAGAAAGGCTATAGTTTAAGAGTTTCACACTCAAGGGGCGCCTGGGTGGCTTAGTCGGTTAAGCGTCCGACTTTCGCTTAGGTCATGATCTCGCGGTTCGTGGGTTCGAGCCCCGCGTCGGGCTCTGTGCTGACTGCCAGCTCAGAGCCTGGAGCCTGTTTCAGTCTGTGACTCCCTCTCTCTCTGACCCTCCCCTGCTCACGCTGTCTCTGTCTCTTTCCTAGAAATAAATTAAAAAAAAAAAAAGAGTTTCACACTCAAATGCCTACAGAAACCAGGAAGTGAAGCCACCGTATATGACAAATTCGAGAGCATCTGTCCTAAAAAATGGTAGCCATTCCCATCCAATTCAAGCTACTGGCGCCCTGCAGGAAAGCAAAGCACTATATTTCAGCCAAAGAAAACAGTTCTGGTGAGCTGGATTCAGTTCTTAGGGCACCAATTAGCAGCCTCTGTTGTAGATAGTTACTGACAGGAATAAAACTGCCAAACAGTAACTAAAAAAAGAGAGAATTCAATGGGTTTGAAGCCAGTATTCCTCTCAAGAAACCCAAAGTTCTCTTTCTGGTTGCTACCACAGCTTTAAATATCAAATTATCAAGTAGTGTTATTGCTGGACCCTTTCCCTCCCAAAAATATGTGTATTTTTAAAATGATAAATGAGTTAAAAGAGTAAATTTTAGAGACTCCATCAATCTGGGAGGGATCCTCTCATGTACTTTTGCTCAACACACTTAGAAAAGGGAGATAAAAAGAATCAGATGAAAAGATAAGACAAGGCAGGCAACTTGTAAAACAACGTGACTGCCTTCGATTTTACGTGCTTTTCTGTTGTTCAAATGGCCAGTGTAGATTCAAAGCCCTTTCCTTTATTCTGTGCAATATCCAGTAATTAATTCCTTAAAATATCTTACCCATTCTGATACAAGTTGGTACACCTGGCACCCACTGGTTATTGGTATGACATCTAATCAAGTGACTGCCATTCATGATGAAGCCGGGATTGCAGGCAACATAGACTGTGTCATTGTGGGAATATGAAGAGCGAGTGTTGTTTAGCTTATATCCATGTCTGACTTCTGGGTTAGGGCAGTGAGTCACAGGTGCAGATTTTAAGCACTGGGGGATAGGTCTGCTCCAAGATCCATGTCCTTCAGGATCACTTATGCATCGGATATTTTTCTCTCCCAGAAGGTAGAATCCCTGGTCACACTCATAAGAGACTTCATCTCCATATAGAAAGTGTTTGGCCATCACACCCCTGTGCCATCCATGGTCAATCACAGGTGGAGGCGGGCAGTGAACAGCTGTAGAAGAGAGTTAGGAAATTCTACTTCAGCGGCACACAGTCTTCATTCAGGCACAAATGAAAGTAGGCGACTGTAGGTATTGCACATAACTATAAAAATAATTTAGATTTTAGGACCTGGGTTATACTTGCTTTAAAACAGCTTTATTAAATTCTCTGTGTGACTAGTACATCATACTCATGAAAAAAAAAAGTCAGAAAACATAGTGAAGTATTAATAAAAGAATAAATACAGCTATGTTACCAAGAACTAGAAATCTAAGCCATATATATATTTTCTTAAATCTTAAGCAGATATATGGCAAATACTCAGTTCCTACTTGACAACTTTGTTTCCCAAAGCTAGTGCCTATCAAACACTGAAAGCTTTGCCTTATCTTATGCACACTGAGACAGAACACATGGACTACTGAGGTAGTTATAGGCTGGTTCCTCAGTGGCCTGTCCTCTCTAACCCCATACAGCCCCTCCGACAACTTTTTTTTTCTAACTTACCTTTACAAAGTGGAATCTTTTGGAACCAAACTCTGTTCTCAGTATCTTGACACTTCTGATAAGCATGTCCAGTCATCCGGTACCTAGAGAGAGACTGTAATGCATTTCCTCTTCCTGGTATCACATCTCTGCAACCTCTCTTCCTCAAATCACAGATATAGGGGTATTTCTAAATAAGAACTGCGGGAGACAGGAGCTAAAACTCTTGGCCCTCCAAATGTGAAAACTACTTTGAGCAGAGTTTTCCATAGCACAGTCATTTCTATGTCAAGAAAGGACTGAAGAGTCAGAGATATTAGACCTTTAGAACCTCACATTCTCTGTGAGTGTGACAATGAGAGAACTCTAGACAGAGTCACCAAGACAAGTTAAGGATAGAATTAATGCATAAAACTAGTGGAGACCCTTTCTAAGAGTGGACCCTCTTATACTCACCCCTCTTGACAGGACGTATTAACTGGTACCACATATGAATGAACAGGAGGCTCTTGAAGATCGTCTCTCACAGGTTGACACGGTGCTTCTAGGAGAGTGAAGATGGAGTTACTTACACATGCCCAGTATCACACAGAAAGACAACTCTGGAACTGAAAGTACCTTCACACCGAGGGGCAGAAGGACTCCAATTTCCTGAAGGCATACAGTGGATGGATTTGTTTCCCACAAGCAAGTAGCCAGGGTCACAGGTGTAGTGTACAGTCATCCCAGAGACAAAAAGGTCCCTACTTCCACCTGTATGCCGACCATGCTGGAGCCCAAAAGGTGGCTGGCAGCCTGAAGAGAAAACTCCCCACATAAATACCAACAAAAAAGAGGAATTTATACGTGAGAACATATAGTATACATCATTTGACGGCAGACAATCTGAAACCTTAAGCCAAAGGTCATGAAGCTCTAATTCATTACTGAACATTATCTGCTCTTTTGCAGGAACTAGGCACCTTTAAAAAGGTCAAGAAACAGAAGCTTAACAACAGAGAACAAACTGATGGTTGCCAGAGGGGCGGTGGGTGGGGGATGGGCTAAATAAGTGACAGGGATTAAGGAGGGCACTCGTGATGAGCACCTGGTGCTGTGTCGCTAAATTCTGCACCTGAAACTAATATTACACTATTACCTAACTAGAATTTAAATAAAAACCTGGAAAAAATGAAAATCTCCTCTCATTACCTCCTCTGAATATATCACAGATCCAAGGGGGCATTTACATAAAGAACATCTAAAAACACATAGAACACTCTGTCCCAGAACGGAAGTAATCTGTGCACGCTTGCCTTTTCCCATCACTCCAGTTTTGGGTTGGAGATAATAAACAAGACTAAATAAATAAATACCTCATTTTACCCCATGGGGTCTTTACCTTTTTCACAAACTGGTATTTCAGGATCCCAGGTGTTATCGGCTTTGCAACGAATCTTACTGCTGCCCTTCAGAGTAAATCCGTCATTACACTTGAATGTCACACTGTCATTGTAGAAATATGGGGCTTCCTTGCCAGATATCTTGTATCCATTTGCAACGTGGGCAGGTGAACACTGAACAGCAGGGAGGGAAAGTTTACAGGCAGGGGCGGGGCCGCTCCAGATGCCCCTTTTTCCGTCATTGCTTATACAACGGATGGTGCTCTCTCCAATGAGGTTGAATTTCACTCCACTCTCAGGCCCAGGGTTACATGTATAGGTGACCGTGGTTCCATACGGAACATTTCCTGAGATATTCCCTGTATGTTTCCCATTGTCAATCACAGGAGGTGGTGTGCAGGTGATTTCTGGAGAGAGAAGAATTTACCGTGGAATTCTGTTCCAGTTTTTGACACCAAAGAAGAGAAATGAAGCTGGTTACAAACTTGTTGTTATCAGGTTTACTGGAGGATATGGATGAGTTTTGATGGTAGACGTTATATCGAAGCTCGTTATGTATGTAAAGTTCGATTTAAACAGATGTCATAGCAAGGATTTTTGTCATGGAAATCTTTGTTTAAAGTGAACATGTACATCAGTATCATGCTGTGAGGCAGTAAAGTCCAGTACTAAATTAGTTATTAAAGTCATTGCATTTTAAACTCACTAATAAGTGAATAAAAGGCACAGGTGAGTAGAATTAAGCATTTTTGAGTATCATCTTTGTGCTGATGTGATATGATAGGTTACCCAAGAATTACTGTTGGTCGAACCTCTATTTTGACAGGTAATTTCCTCATCTATGAAGTAGGAATAGTACCACTTAATTCTAATAATGTAGAAGTCTGCAGTCTTAGGTTAACTTCACAGAGAAGAGGCTAGCATTTCAGAGAAGTTGCGTAAATTGCCCAAGGTCCAGTCAAGCAATAGCAACATAATCTGAGTTCAGATCCCACACTAATTCCTTTTCTCTCCACTAAACTACAGTGTTCCCCTGATTAAGGGTGGTGACTCATATACTCACTGTCCTCATTATTCTTATTCTCCTGAATCACAAAAGAGAATCAGAAACTAAATAGATTTACACTGATGGTCATGCTCTGAAGTAGAAAGAGAGGATGGTGGAAAGACAGCAAGACTGCACCACTAGAACCACTGACAAAGTGAATCGAATGGAATCTAATATTCTTATTCCCATAACAGGACCTCAAGTGGAAATCCCGGGAAATGCATACAACTCACACGGCTTCAGGTCCTCCATAAGTTTTGCTACTCACCTTCACAAAGACGACGCTCCATAAACCAAGGAATCTCACCTCGACACAACAGATAAACACTCCCGCCTAACCAGTACCTAGAGACAAAGAGTCATGTCATGTTGCCATCCGGTGACCGCTGAGCTAAGCAAGAGCTATTGGCTCAAAGCAGACTCACCACTTTTAGGACAAGAAACGATAGGAACAAAAATCCAGCCAGCATCAACACCATCCATCCATTGCATGGACAGACTTTCCGGGCATGGAACAAGAGTACAATCAACCCTTTGGCAAATGTATGACAGGGAAGGGTCTTTGAGACCAATGCTTGCAACAAAGTTTGTAGTGTGTACCGATAAGCCAGACCTAGTTCAGGCTGGGACAGCCCTCACTCACCCTTCATCGCAAGAAGAGTTAACATCTGGTCTAATAAATTGATCCTGGGGTTTGTTAAAGACTTGTTTTTCTATAGGCTCACACTCTGCCACTAGGAAAAGAGATCTGGATGAGAAATCAACTCAAGGCAATCTCAAAACCATAAAACATTTGCATTCAAAGCCTGGCACCTTTGCATTCGGGGGCAGTGGGTGTCCACACCCCATCAGAAGTACAATGTATGGATTTTTCTCCCACTAGCACATAGCCAGGGTCACAGCTGTACTTTATGGATGTTCCTGGGTCAAAGCGGACCATGTGTCTATCTTCCTTTTGCCCATTGAGGATTTTAGGAGGGGCTTGGCACCCTAAAGGAAAAGAACAAAAAATTTTCTTATATAAACAACTGAAAGAAACAGCTGAAGAAATGATCACGAATGCTACAATTCCACTCTGGTGGTAGTTATATGGGGTAGAAGTAATCTGTGCAGCCCAGTTCTGGGTAATTTTAGATCGGTGGTTTTCCATCTTTTTTCTTTTCTCTACTTAGTTCAGTTTCCATCTGGTGCTCTAACTCCTCTCCTGCCTCTTCGTTTCTTAAGGAACAATCTCACAGGTGTTTCCTGGGATATATCTCTGGGGGAGGGGCTTTGCTGACTTTTCTTTAAAAAAGAATTGCTATTGAGACAAACAAGCATTTTTTTCCCTAGAGAAGTGGGCACCTTAGTGATCCTCAGTGGGTTTTTTTTCTCCCAAGGATACTTCCACAGAATGAAGCAATGGTGGGCTGATGATGTTAAGAAAACCTATATAATTTATATTCACTATATTTAGTAGAATTGAGGGGACTAGCAACTGGAAAAGGCTCTGCTTAAATCTATAACCCCATCTTCTAACTCTTCAAAAGGATGAATCAGTAGCAGCTTTTCTGAGTATTGAAACACCCACCCTTTTCACAGACTGGAGCCAATGGCTCCCATGCACCCTGGCCATTACATCGGATCTCCTTGCTGCCTTTCATGGTGAAGCCAAATGTGCAAGCAAATACCACGGTGTCATTATAGGAATATTGCTCTTTCTGTCCAGATGATATATGGCCTCTTAGGATCTGGGGAGGTGGACACCGAATGGCAGAGCTAGAAAGTTCACACCGTGGGCCAGGACTACTCCAGACTCCAGTCTTCTCACTGTCGGCGGTACAACGGATAGTTTTCTCCCCAATAAGGTTGAAGCTCACTCCTTTCTCTGGGTCTGGGTCACAAGAATATGTGATGATGCTTCCATATGGAATGTTCCCTGAAGGGCTGCCTGTATGTCTTCCATTGAGAATAGAAGGAGGTGGCCCACAAAGAATTTCTAGAGAAATTAGAGAAATAATGACAAGACTGCAGCTGTACAGCAAACAAAGAATGCCTCAGATGTTGCTTGACTCTGTGGTCCCATCCATGGTTCTGGGACTGTGATACTTGAATCTGCAATGTATCAATCAGGACACCTACAGCAATGTAATTTTAAAAGTAGGATTCAGAACTTTATTCTTGACTATATCTATTAGCATGATCCTTTGATTTCATCTACCGAATATACAATCTCCTTTATATGCCTGGCCTGACTGGCAAGTCTACATAGTTTCCAGAGAAAGAAAAGCCTAGGAGCCCTGTTTTACTTGAGTAGGCAGAGAATCAAGAGGGGGCTGAAGGATGATTCGGTGAAGAACATATCCCTTCAAGAGATCTACCTGAGACCTTTGCTCTAGGAGATTCTGTAGAATCTATGAATGAACCAAAAGGTTTTAGTTAAGCTGAGAATGAGGTGTTCTGTTCAAGGACCAGAGAACTAGCTGCAAACCAGTTTTCTAACATACCTTTGCACACCGGCATCCTCGTCCAAGAAGCACGCTGTCCAGCAATTACACACTGACTAGAACTTTGGCCTTGTAACCGATACCTGGAGACAGAAGGTGGTCATTCAGGACTATTAAGCAGTTGGTGCTGCAGCCCCCATTAAAACCCAAGACAAATGCACTTAGTTGACATGTGCCAACTCCTTTTATAAGCAGTCTCTCTCACAGCCTCACTCATGCGAGGCTGTCCCTGTATTCTCATGGAGGAGCCTTATGCAGGTGACCCAGTCACACTGTGCACACATAAGCCAAATGAATGAGATCTCCCAGGCCCTGCGGACACTCACCCTTCATTACAGTGAAAGTTCACAGTTACACCAACCCGAAGATGTGGAGGGGCATTTATCTGACCATTGAGAAATGGTCCTGGAGGTTCACACTGTGCCTCTAAGAAAACAAGCCAAAGGTGAGCAAAGCATGGCAAGTAACAGAGTAGCCCAAGCTCTTAAAATTGGTTGCAAATTTAGGTACCTTTACACCTGGGAAGAGCAGCACTCCACCTTCCTGAAGACAAACACCGAATGGTCTTTTCTCCAACAAGCAAGTAACCAGGTTCACAGCTGTAAGTCACAGAGAGTCCTGGGGCAAAGGAGCCAATGATCTTCTCCCCTGTGTGATGTCCATTGGGGATCTTGGGAAGCGATGGACACTCCTGTGGGAAATCTTCACACACACACACACACACACACACACACACACACACACACACACACATTAGGAAAAAAGGCTGTCAGAGGATACATCCTTCACAGCCTAGACTTCAACTTAGTACATAGATCCAAATACATGACATGAGATCTACGGTAGCCAGTCATCATGAATTCTCAACTCAGTCTTCTCAAGATCAGATGGGTGTGGGTTAAGTGTATGCCTTTTATAACACAAATGGTACTTTATTTTTCATTTGTAGTTACACTTTATGTGTTACATTGGCTTTGTGAAAAATTTCAATTACCAAAAGAAGTTCATTTTCACCCATACTATCCCCATACACTTAGCCTATTCTCTGCTCCAAAAGTAGCATGCTATCATTTAGGGGGTCATCTTCTCAGACATTAGTAATATAGCTTTTGGGGGTCCTATATATGATACATATCTACACACACATATGTATGTATGTGTACTTAATACGTATGTCTCTGTGCCTTTTCTTTGCCTCATAATCTGTCTATCTAGATAGATCTATCTAAATCTTTCTAAAGGTTTAATTGTTTTCCATGGTCACCCCATTTTGTGACCATCTTAAGACCTTCCCTACCTCCAAGATTACATACCTACCTACCTAGATAGATCCATATTTTTCTAAGGGACCAACAGCATTTTCAACTCAACTGATTTAGAATTGATCAATACTGTCCTTTATGAAGAAAATAGCTCATTTTGATGGTATAATTTTTGTCAAGTATTGTAGAACTGAGAGTCAGCTTTAGGTTTTGGCAGTGACATAAGCCAAACAAAGTGAAAAGAAAATGAAGAACTTACAGTGGTCCCTATTTTCAAAGTCATTTGATTTGAAATGGAACGGCTCAGTAGGTGACTTGGACAATAGTGGATCACTCCAGAAAAATTCATAAAGACCATAGATAATGGGGCATCATTTCTGCCAGACTATACCAACAGCTATGCAAAGATGAGTTTTAATTCATTGGGTGTATCTTGCTAGTAGATGCCACATTTCTTCTCGAAACCATCTAATTCCCACATCCCAACCAACTCTGGCTCCATTCTTGTGAGATTTATTCCACTCAGTTATTAGGTGTATTCACAGTTACTTCTTCCCCTTATTCTTTGCTCTATGGATGGTTGTTGAATGAACATTCATATCCTTCCAGGACTAAGGACAAGCCAGAAACCCTAATTTTCACCGTCTTACCTTCCTTCCACCCCCACCATTCGCATATCCATACTATTCTTCCTTCAGAATTAAAACTTGATCTGCACAGAAACGCAAGGCTCCAGCCTCCCCACTTAGCATTGTGTTGGGTGTTACTTACCACTCTCGCAGATGGGTAGTGGTGTCGGCCCCCAGGTTTTATTTGCTTGGCACCAAACAGATTTGTTTCCTTTCATGGTGAAGTTGGTATTACAGGTAAATGTCACAGAATCACCATGTCTGTATGGTGGTCTAGATTTTCTATCTCTGTATCCCCCTGGTACTATGGGTTCAGAGCACAAAGCAAGTTTATTATAATATTCACATACAGGGGCAGCTTTATTCCAGATTGCCTTCACTTGGTCATTACTTATACAAAAAATGATTCTTTCTCCAATGAGGCGGAATTTACCATCACAGGTGTACTTTATCATAGTGTTAAGAGGTATGGGACCAGAAGAATAACTACTCCGACCATTTTTGATAGGAGGAGGAGGGTCACAAAATATTCCTGAAAAAGTAGACAAGGAAATATATGGTCATACTGATCCTGACAATGAAAAGATCTAAATGTAGATAAAAGGTCCAAATACAGGGCATGTCATTTTTTTCAGAAACATATTTGTATAATTTCTTTCTTACACATGATATGTGCTTATCCCTAACCTCATAAGTTCTTACCTTTCTCCTGATCTGCAGCAAACAAATCAACTGCTCTAGGAGTACCATCCTGACCAAACAGTAGCAATGAAACAGAATGTATTGAATAGTTCTGAACCTCAACAATTTTAATAATGAAATAAATGGCAAACAGCACATGAAAATAATCTTAATCACATGTCGGGAGGCACCATGAACTAATGAAATTTGGCCTCAATAGACCTGGCTTCAAATCCCCACTGTCAATAGTTGTGTGACCTTAGGCAAGTCTTAACCTCTCTAAACCTCAATTTCTGACTTTATAGTATAATTCAAGCTCCTTCATAAGGTTACAAGAAGAATCCAGTGAGATAAAAGTACCTAAAAATGGCAAGCACAATAGCTGCAACATACTAATAATTCAATGCCCGTTTCAAACACACAAGTGGGGCCACAAGTGGTGAGAACACATTCCGTTTTGCTAGTGAAGGTACTGCACGCTCACGACAGATCATTTGTCATATTCTGATGCTGGACTCCTCAGAAAAAGCCACAGAAAGTGATCAGAGGTTTGGAATAATGACCCCATATCCTTTATTTACTTGTCCTAATGCACACAAAGGGTACGGATTGTGTATAGCTGTGTTGATATACACACACCTTTCCTGAATGAGTCTCAGAATGATGGGAAAATTGCCACCCCCCATCACTTATGGCTGATTTCCATTTAGCTCCCAAGAGTTGCTCATCTGTAGAAGAACTGACGTAAGAAGACACAGCCAAACCATTTCAGCACATCAGTGCTACTCAGTTTCAATAGGGGGAACTTTCAAATCATTTGTCTTTATACATATAGAACACCTAATACAATATGTAGTCAAATAAATTTGGCTTTGGTTTGTCTTCTAGAACAGAGAGAAGGCTGGCATACACACATTCAAAGCACACGTATGAAGATGTTATAATTGATAAATACATGGGAATACACCAAAACTCAAGGGGCAAGATCCAAACTTGATTATTTTTGTTTTCTACTCACGTTCACAGACAGGAAACTTATTATTCCAGAGTACTCTCATTCCTTCTGAGACACACTGACTAGAAGATGGGCCATTTAATCGGTACCTTAAACAATAAGGGGTAGCAAATCATCACCAGAACAAATCAGTTCTCGGCTGCCTGGAATTAATCACTTGTCTCAAGTATGTGGTATTAAGGGCCTCTTTTTTAAAAATCATGTCTGACTTAAGGGAAAAGTCCATGTTTGTGAATCCGCTCAGCTATGTGATGACTTCAGACCAGGTAAAAACACAGAGGGGAAAAAATTCCTAACAATCATATTTTCTTTTTGAATTCCCCCTTTCCTCTTTGGCTTCCAAATGTCAAGATTCTCTTTACCATTTAGAAGGACAAAACCTCAGTTCTTAGCGAAGAAAATGTCAAAGACCTTGTTCCCTAAGATCACACCAAAGAGCCCCTCTTGGTGAAATCCCCTTATTCTCCATAATAAGAGCCTTAATTTCTGACCCTAAATTTTGCTTTTTCAAATGATGAAAGGACAATTTCTAGCTCTCTCTGGCTATGTGCAATATATACAGTTGGAGAAAAATCAACAATATTGGATTAATAATGGAATTATTAGTCACAAAAGATAAAGAAAATAAGAGAAAAATCAGAAAGAACAAAAAACAATTTTAACCATCTTTAGAGATCATTCTTTGCGATGCTTAGCTACATATCATAAGCTCAATTCAGGCCCTCTCACCTCACACTCACCCCTTATCACAAGCAAATGAAACCTCTGCCCCAAGCTTGAGATTAGGAGGGACCACCACACGGCCATTGAGAAGTTGGTTTGGAATGGCATCACATGATTTTGCTAGGGAAAAAGAGACAAGGTTGGCACATGAAGAGCCAGGAAACAGTTGAGCTTCCTGAAGATGGAATAGAGATTTAGGCACCTTCACAATCAGGGGCTGTATGGCTCCAGGTTCCCAAGGATGTACACTGAATAGGGTTAGTTCCAATGAGGGTGTAGCCAGGGTCACAGCTGTAAGATACTTCCTGTCCAATTGAAAAGAACTCCTTATCCAAGATGGTATAACTACCATGGTTGATAGGTGGAGGTGGTAGACACCCTGAGAAAAGAACAGGACCAGAGGCCTTTTATTCCTGAAATAAGAACTTTCTCCTCTACAACCTAAACCAACGTGGAGTTTGCAAGGGTGGAATGAAGGTGGTCATGTCAACGCTCCTAAGTACAAGGCAGAGATTCCTTTGGGTGGGGTGGAGGTGGAGTGGAACTAACATGCATTACTTTTTTAGATAACATGAACCATGAAACTAGTTGCTTTCCTGATCTTGATCAATGCTGGAAAACATTACACCCACTCATCATTTTCCGTTTTATTTAACTAAAAAACGGCCTCAGATATTCTCTCATTAATACTGTTGCCGAGGGAACCTTACTATTGTAGTACATTTTTACTACCAAAATCCACCTATTTCTTTCTGCTGTCCCCAAACCAGGTTGATGAAGTTCCTAAGCCTTGTGGGAGGGGCTCCCAATATTGTCAGGTTTTTAGTAAGTCAGACATTTCTTAATAAGAGTAGGGGAGAAAGGCATAATGGGGAAATGACTCAATCTTAATTCTAGCCTTATTCCACAAAGGCCACATTTTTCAATATGAGCATGTATAATGCCTACAGTATTTTGAATCAAATTCTGACAGCCAATTTCCTCTATTGACATGATCAATAGGATTGAGAGTTTATTTTATCCTCATTTAAATAAAATCAAATCATATATGTTCTGGAAAAAAAATCTCTGATCATTGGTGCTGCTTTTCTTTGCTTTTCAAAGAGTCTTCTAATTTTCTCTACATTAATGCACATCTTGTGCTATCCCAGAATATAGTAAATTTCCTACTTCTTCAACATTTAGATATTACTTTCAAAGTATAACTTCAAATTCTTTAACCAGGATACCCAACTACATATACTATCTTTCCCCTTCTCTTCTCATAGGTACCACGTATCTATTTCTCTAAGAGTTTCATTTTGTTTCTAGATCCCCAGAGTTTCAGCCCAACTCACCCTTAAAGCACCTTGGCAGTGGTGGATTCCATTTGCTGTTTGCTTGGCACCATACTATGTTGCTGCCTTTCATGGTAAAGCCAGGCTTACACCTAAACATCACAGTATCATTTAAAGAAAAGGAACGTCCAAATCCAGATTCCATAATTCCGTTTTCAACTTCTGGAATTGGGCAATTGACTAAAGTAATACACTGAGGGGGTGGGCCACTCCAGATGCCAACTCGATTGTCTTTGCTGGTACAATATATGGACTTTTCACCCACGAGGTCAAACAACTTTTTTCCATTCTGTCCAACGTGGCACTTATAAGTCACCACCATTCCATAGTAAAAGTCCTCTTTACTGCTGCTGTAAAAATTCCCATTGGAGATGGATGGGGGTGGTGCACAAGGAATAGCTTTTGGGTGGTAGGTGGGAAAAAAGAGAAGGCATTTAAATGTTATACCTTCTTGGAATCTTGTCTTCACTCTTGCAAACCAAACTTCAATTCAGCCAACAATTAACCCAGATTGTTGAAATTCTATATCCTCATCTCAAAGATGATTCTAAATAGGAAGTAGCAAAGTAGGAACATTCATGGAACTGGCCTGAAGATAACTTAAAAACAACAACAACAACAACAACAACAACTATGATCTGGTCACCAGTCACCCCTTTCACCCCAAAGTAAGATCAACTGTTCCGGGAAACACCCAGGATGGCTGACATTCTGCATAGAGTAAAGACAGCAGTGTGTAATCTCATAGTGTATTTTAGATTTGAGCACTTACTCACTATGAAATAACTTATCCTCTAAGAACAGTAATCAAAGGAATGTGTGGTGTGATTGGGAGACATGGAGGAAGATAAACCATGGTTCTGTGCCCAGAGCTACCCAAACCAAGTGGAACTCTCCTGGGTACTCATTCTGATGTGTAGATGCCCAATTTCCCTCTCGAAGGGGACAAGAGGAACTGCTTAGGGTATGATAAATGGATTATTTTACTCACATTCACAAAAAGGCAAGTCCTTATCCCAGGTTACAATATTGTCTGAGATAATACATGTAGCAGATGAATCACCAATGAGTCGATATCTAAAGACAAAGAGATGAGTGATCATCTCCCAGCTAGATGTACCTTTTAGGAAAGCTTAGTTCTTCCTCTACTGAAATAATGGCAAAGAATAGATTATCATGTAAGACAAGTAGTGGTGATGAACTAAGGACTCATACAAAAAATTCAACAATTTACAGCCAAGTGAAATTTTGCTCCTGGTTAGTAATGCTGGAGATTTAAAATGGGAAGAAGAGTAGCCCAAATCTCTTTCTCTTCCTGTAGGTAATCTTGAAGCATTGTCTCTGGAGCAGATCAGGGTGGCAATTCTCTTTTTGCTTGTCTGTTTTTAAGGCTAAGTGGCAATTACTTGGATCTCTTTTAGAAAACTGATGGTTTATGGTTGAAACCACTGTTCTAATGTCCATATATTCTGGTGATGTCTCCTGCCAACTCACCCCTTCTCACAAGAAAATGTAATTCTTGACCCAAACAGGACACCCGTGGGCATGAGGACAGAGCCATGGAGGAGTTCTCCAGGACTCCCACATGATTTACCTATAATGGAAAACAGAACAGAATTTGGGACTGGAATTTGGGGGATGTTCTGCATTTGACAGTAGGTACCTACCCAACTGGACTTGCCAACTAGCCACTTATACTAATTCAAAGAGATTTTTGACATTTACATAACTTCTATCCTCCAAAGGATCAGTCAACTCCAGAACACTATTTGTTTAAAGCATGCCCTCTATTTCTGAGCATGGATGCAAACACTATTTGCGGTCAACCATAATTTATAATCTCTATTTCCCCTTTTTATATTCTGTCAGTTGATGGCATCATCTACCAAGTCTGTGGCTTTAAAAAACCTCATAGTCATCATTTCCTTTCTGTAACTCATCCGCTACCCACTGTTCTTCATTCAACTGGTTACCAAATTTTAGTGACTAGATTCCAGAAGTCTCTCTCCAAATCAACTATTTAGTTGTTGCTGTAATCTCTCATTGGATCACTGAGTAACAAAATATACCTTTCTATCTTTGGTATCCATTGGTCTAGTACATCTTCTATAGCACTGCACACAGGATTTTTCAAAAGCACAAATGTGGCCATGCCCCTCCTCACATTGAAAGACTTACAATGGGTTACCACTGTTTATTGGGAAAAAACTGCATGGCCCATCACAATTAAGCTTCAATCCACTTAATTAACTATCATTCCCCACTATGGACCTTATACTCCAGCCACATTGAATTTTTCTGTTTTCCAAAGACCTCCTGTTCTTTTACAGCTCTATGCTTTTGAATATGCTATTTCCTCTGCCTATGATGCCTAGACTTTCCTAATTCTCCAAGACAGTATTCATTATTTGCTTCCCTACAAAGCTTTATATCTATAAATAAATTACATCATAGTACAGCATGATGTACTTATTTAAAAGTCAATCTTTACAGCTAGTATAAGAGCTCCTCAAAAACAAAGATTAGCTAAGTTTTATGTGTATCCCCAGTCCCATCATCTAGCCTAATGCATCACACCTAGTGGTTACTAAAAATATTTCTTGAATTGAATGGGATAAGAATGAGGTGACACAAGTGTTCCTTGTGCACTAACTTCTAAGCTCACTTAACGCAGTATAGAGACCATAGAATCAAGTTGTGGAGATTACAGAATAAACAGGGCTGGCCAGCTGTGATGATTTAATCCCTATATCCAATATTCTTAGGAGCAAAAGAAACATGGAGAACCCAGGAAACCCCCTTCATTTGAAATCATTTAGTAATTTGCTGGGCTTTCACCTTGAAAATAATAGCTTACTCATAAATACACTGATGGACCGGAAGATGCCTCTATTACTCACGTTTACACAATTGCTGAGGATCTGACCAATTGGAGGTCTTTAGGCAGATGATTGAGAATGACATCTTTCTATACCCAGGAAGGCATTCATATTCCCAAGATGTCCCAACAGCAAACTCAGACTGATCACTCTGAATTTTAGGTTTAGCAAAATCATACCTTGGCAGGAATTTACACTGACCTAGAGACAAAGACCACAGGAATGTCAAAACTAGGAAAAGCTAACACTTCCACTCTGCTTCTTTTTGTCACCAACTATCCTGACAACTTTGATCTTTAGGAAGTAAACCTAAAATAGGGCAACATTTTCTGGGACAAAGAACAAACCTTGCAGTATGGGTGCATGTACAGAGGTATAAGCTCAGAAGTTCAAAGACTTTTTAGGATGGATGAAGAGGAAGAGCTCAAGAAAGTAAATTTTTACAAAATTCCATAAAGACCCTGGAGTTGTTTCATCTTCTTACAGACTCATTAAAAAAAACTAAAGCCTTATAAATAATAAGAACTTTTCTGGGATAGCACGGGGAACGAAAGTACATTAGAGACCTTGTAAGCTCAGCCCATGTATGATCTTCTAAAATTACTTTAGTGAATTAACATTACTCTGTTAACCATTAAACCTTTAGATCCTAGCAAGATGAAAATGTCTGTTAATTCTTCATTATTTTATTCCATTAACCTAATAGTGTAATATGCCCCATAAGAGATCACAATAAATACTTCTGATGGGTACTAGATAAAAGGAACTAGCCATTTTGAAATAGTTTCCTGTGATTTAAAATAGTATGATGATGATGATGATGATGATGATGATGATGATGATGATTAATGAAATATTATCATAGGAGATGGTAAGAAACTGTAACACCCATATATTTGAGGATGTATCTGGAAAAGTCATTTTTCTAGGTATGAAAGAGAGTTCAAGTTTCGATGCTGGAATGGCAGTATATTTGAATATCAAGTTTATAAATCTCTTTCAAACAAGTTTGAGTCAGGTACAGGTGCAAGTCAAAGAACAAACATGAACTAAATGACACAAAGGCAAACATAGAGTTCCCAAGGTTGCAGCCTTTCTGTAGCCGGACACCTCTGTTAGAGAAGTCATAGACAGGGTCTAAGAATAGTCATCACTTTAGGACCCAGATCACTGTAGGTCTTCTAGTTCTCTCAACTCCTTTGGGTTTCTTCATTAACCCCCACAAATATCTCCGAGTGCATACCTGTGCAAACGAGCAAGACTCTATAGGGAAAGTAAAGGTTTGACTTCAACAAACACCAGTTTCATAATCCTGGTATTGCTTGTACCAAGTCATCCTAGTCAAGTGATTGAATTTATAATTACATAACGTGAATAAAGGCAATACCAAATAATTCTCTACCAGCTAGAAAGTCCATTTAAAGTTGTAATAATCAGTAGCAATGCCATGAACCAAAGTGGAACTGAGAGACTTGAAGGCTGCAAGAGCAGAATATTTTATAACACGATCTTCTGAGGTGAAAGGAGAGAAGGATCATACCTTCTGGGTTAGAAATAATGAGAAAAATCTTATCCCCAATAAGAAGGCTTGAGGAACCTGTCTCTTTTGGGGGACAAGAGTTCTTATTTGTAGTGAATTGCCAAACATCTGGGTCACAAAAAGAATTTCCATCAATCATCATCTCTTCCATATCAGAAAAAAAGGTTAGTCCATGAGCCATTAGGTAAGAAGACTTTTCTTAAGGGTCACTGTGTCCTCTTTACATCTTTCTATAATCAGGAGGCAAAATCAGAGTAGATCGTGACTGGATCTAAAATAGAGGATAGTAGTAAGACACCAACATATTCATTCTTCAAACAGTTTAAAAACTAAAGAGACAAAGCAGCTTCTGGAGAGCAAGGATACATTTAACTCTTTATTTGGGTCCAAGGGGCTTTACCTAGAATTGCTTAGAAATCCACTTGAAAGGAATGAAGAACATATATATATACAAGGTAATAAAAGAAAAAATGGAAAATTAGGTCGAAGGCAGGTAGGAAAAATTTTTATTGAGAATGACCATGACCATGACCATGACCTGAGTCAAAATCAAGAGTCAGACGCGTAACCAACTGAGCCACTCAGGCACCTGTGATCATTTCTGAATGACAGTTATGCATATTAACCAATGTACTGTCCCAAACACAGGAGACACACCAGTGAACATTAGAAACAAGGTTCCCATCCTTGCTGAATTTATATTCCAATAGAGGGGGACAGATAGGTAATATACCAGTAAATAAATGATATATAAAGGAAATAAATGGAGTGAGGGTCAAAATGTAATGTGCCAGAAGGAGGAGAGGACAGAGAGGCATAGGACTTCAACTGTGGTGGTTTAGGAAGCCCTATGAAGAGGAGACATTTGAGTTGTGACTGGAGGAGGAGCCAGCCAGGTAAACACATTTTAGGCAGAGGTCTCACAGCAGGGATGGATTTGCTATACTTTAGGGATAGACAGAAGGCAAGTATGGCTCAAATGTAGTGGTCACAGCAGAGTGCTAGGAAATCAAGTTAGAACGTTCAGCAGGAGGGCTCGTATTAGGCTTCTTAGGCCATAGTAAGAAGTCTCGATGCTCTCCTGAGTGGAAATTACCAGAGAGTTCAATCAGGAGAGTCCCGTGACCTGATTTACCTTTTAGAAAGAATAGCCTAACAAGTGAGTGGAGAATGGACTGGATTTTTATTTTTAGAAGTAGGAGGTGCAATCTGGAGGCTATTACAGTAGTTCAGACTAGAAAGAAAAAAGCTTGGGCAGTGAGAAGTGGATAAGTTTAGAATATATTTCAGAAGTAGAATTTCGAACCAAAATTTTCTGTTGCATTAGATGTGGGGGGGTGAGGAAATAGCAGGGTTCAGTAATGTCTTCTAGGCTACTTGTAGTGACCTGAGCGACTTGGTTGATGGTAAGACCATGTACTAAGATGGGAAGATAAGAAAGCACTCGTGTGTGTGTGTGTGTGTGTGTGTGTGTGTGTGTGTGCGCACATGCGCATGTGTGCAAGCATGCAATTGCGTGAGTGTGTGTAGAGTTGGTTCCATGTTAGTCTTAGTATATTTCACATACTTACTGGGCAGCCAGATGGAGATGCAAAAGGGCAGTTGGATATACAAACTTTCTACTCAGGAGAGAGTTTGAGACTACAGATAATAAATGAGCCATCAACATATAAACAGTAGTTAAAGCCATGAGGCTAGAGGAGATCTCTTAGGAAAAAGGAATAGAGAAAACCAGGAGGCTCATGGCTGAGCCCCCAAACCCTATAATACTTAGAGATAGGGCAAAAGAGACCAAGAGCAACCAGAGAGGTATAGAAAAGAAAACTGAGAAGAGTGCCCTGTTTTGGAAGAGGGTAATGAAAGCTGTTTCAAGAGAGAAGTAGTCAGCTTTTGCTGAAAGACTGAGAAAGAGAAGGATAGAAAAATGGCCATTGGATCTGTCAGCATGAAGGTCAGTAGCAACCTTACAGAGAGTAGCTTCAGGAGAATGTGGGGCAAGGAGCCTGGAGTGGGTGAAGGAGATAAAGAGATGTGAGCAAACAGTCCATGAGAAGTTTTGCTGAGAAGAGGACCAGGAAAATGGAGTTTCCCTGGGCCACGAGAAGTCCCCTGATCACCCCAGGCAAGAATGCCCTGGAGCATATTTAACTGCTGGTGGGGACAATCCAACAGGGAGATACAAATAGGTGATGGGGCATCTGGAGAAGTCAAGTCCTTGCACAGGCAAGAGGGGATGGAATGCAACCATAATCCTGAAGGGGGAGTGGACTGTTGTCAGGAGAAAGGATATTTTTTCCACTGTTACAGGAGGAAAAAGAATATTCTTACCGAACTCCTTGTTATGTGCTAGTGTGAAGGATTCACCAGGCAGTAAGAGAGATAAAGACTTTTTTTTTCATGGACTTGTATTTCAACGAGAGAACAAACAACGCAGTGAAAAAATAAATAAGTTTTCATAGGATGATAGATAGGCGCTCTGTGGAAAATAGAACATGGTTGTGTGACAGAGTGTGACCTGGGGTACAGACTACTTCCGATGAGAGTCAGAGAAGGGTGATGACGAAGCGGAGACCTGAATGTTGAAGAGACAGGCAACAGATGATATGTGGGGAGAGCATCTCAACAGAGGGAGCCCCTAGTGTTAAAGCTAAACAAACGTGACTGTGTTTAAGGAACAAAATGAGGGTCAGTGTGGCCGGAACAGAGGGAGTGAGGGAGGAGAATAGAGGATTTCAGAGACAGACAGAGATCTATAGTCAAGGTTAAAGAGCATGGATTTGTCCAATGTGATTGGAAGCCCTTGGCAGGTTGCAAGCAGGGCAAAGAATCGGATCTCAGATGGAGGTAGATGATGGGTAAATAAGGGAATTCCTATTTAATGATGTAATGATTTTGTTTTCTAAGTTGTCGGTCTAGGGAAGAGTGAAATTTAAGAGTGCAGGAAATTAGAATTGGTTTATGCAAATAGACAAAAAAGAGAAAAATGGAAAACACTCTCAGAAGGGAATTCGCTCCACATATGACTTTGCTCATAGCAGTGCACTCTATAGACATTTGCTTCAGAATTTTCCAGAGCACTCATTAAACTCAGCTTCCTGGGCCATACCCCAAACCTACGAATCTCTGAAGAATGAGATGGAACCCAGGAACCTGAATTTTTAAAAGGCACTTCAATTCCTCAAAACATTAAAAATAGAACTACCATATAATCCCGCATTCCACCTTCGGGAATATATCAAAGGAAATGAAAACACAAACTCAAAAAGATCTGCATCCCCATGTTCACTGCAGCATTATTTACAATAGCCAAGACATGGAAACCACTTAAGTATCTATCAATAGGTGAATGGATTAAGAAGTTGTGGCATATATATCTACACACAATAGATATTATTCAGCCATTAAAAATGACTAAATCCTACCATTTGTGACAACATGGATGGACCTATTACACCTATAGTGGTAATCATTTCACCGTATCTGTAAGTGAAATCATCATGCAATATACCTTAAACTTATACAGTGATGTAGGCCAATTATTTCTCAGCAAAACTGGAAAAATTGCTAAATTTTATAAAAGGCACCTCAAGAGTTTCTCAAGCATGCTCAAGGTCAGGAACTGGCCAGGAGCTAAGGAACAGTCTGGGGAATGTACACAGTAGAAGCAAAATTCAGGAGGGGTGTGTGGGCAAAGCACCAGCAAAGGACCATGGGGGGTGGGGCAGTCAGGCAACAGAATGAACAGCAGAAGCAACAGGGAATCGGGAGGGGCATGTTTAGATGAGATCCACTGAACTTGAAAGGCTGAAGATGTTAGATTTTTTTTTAAATCCCATAGGCAGTGAGCAAAGGAGTGGAGTAATGAAAAAAAAAAAATATATATATATATATATTTTTTTTAAATGTTGGTTGTCATGATTGGAAAGTTAAAGGCAGGTATCAGAGTAACCTGTAAGGAAGGAGGTTGTTACATAGGTAATCATAATGCTTAGGATTAGAATACTGCTGTGCGAGGGCTAAGACAAACAACAGAAGCACATTAATTGCAACAGTCGACAGGTAGGCCTGATGGTTCATGCGTCTGCAGTCAAGTAGCCAGAGGATGGTGGCACTCAGGTACCGGGAGGGGCGGAGGCCCTAACATACTTAGAAGGGATGCTGAGCTGGCAGGGCTAGTTAAGAACCTGCTTTTTATTGATAATATGCTCTCTAAAATTCAGTCATAGGAACAGAGTACCAATGACAAGTCAGGTCTGGAACTGTACCATGCAGCAGTCTTAGACAAAGTTGTGAACGTGCACTTGGGAGTTCATGCATAGGAAAGAGAGATGAAGATGTTGGTGTGGGGGAAATGTTCAAGTAAGGGTCCGGAGAAAGCTGAATATCAGGAAGCAAAGTAAGCTGTGAAAGAACCAATGTATGCAGTATGCCTTAGCAAGGGGTGGCCGGGGCTGGGGGAGGGGGGGGTGAGCGGAAATTAGGCTTAAATGCTGGCTCCATAAAACCGGGTCTACACACTAGTCTTATGACTGATAGTTAGTAGTAATGAGTAACACCTAACCTTCATTTGCCTAATTTCATCTCCTGCTCAGGGCAGCTCCGTAAGGCGGTAGAGCAGCTTACCGATAGCTTCATTTTACAGATGAAGAAACTGAGGGTCAGGGAGCTAAAAGACTTGCCAAAGGTCACCCAGTTATTGAAGTGTGCAGACAGTAAACTTTTAACTAAACATCCCACTCTACCCTGGGGATAATTAGAAAGTTAGACCCACGTTGTTGCCAAGAGATTCTAATCTTAACAAATTACTGTACTTCTCTAAAATTAAGCCAATCGTGGGCGGGGGGAGTAAAAATAAGCGTGGAATGAGACCTTCTGGAGCCCTTGCCATTACAGAAGGTAAATAACGCGAAGACTGTAGTTTTAATTCACATACCAACTTTTCTGCAATAGCTCTGGGTGTTTATCATTTTTGGATCTCTTTACCAGCATCGCATCCGAAGTTCATACAATAGGGGAGAATCGTGCCTGGGAACCAGACAGTATTCTTACTCTGGAAGGGCAGCACCCTTGGCCCCTACGGTGTGGTTACATGGCCAGCGTTGTTAGAGCTTGCAGACCTCAGGCGACAGCGGGGAGCATCTGCTGAGTCCCAGGGGCAGGGAAGCCCAGGCAGCGCAGAGCGCGCGGTGCCAGCCCCAGGAGGAGAGAGTGAGCACATCCAGGACCAGGAGATCCTAGGGGTCCCCCAAAGCGAGCGGGAGGCAGTCAAGCGTCCGGCACTGACCCCACCTTCTCACTTGACTCTTGTTTTGCATCCCGAACAGAGGCGTCCCTGCCCCAGACGCGTCCCCACCTCCACGCTCCCCCTCCCAGCTCACCGAGGACCCCTGGCGTGACGAGTGCCAAGAAAACGCAGAGCAGGCCCGCAGCGCCCATGCCCCGGCCGGCAGCCCCAGCTGCGGGATGCGTTCCGAGGTGCTCGAGCCTCCTGCACGACTCCGAGAGAACGCGGCTGAAGCGACAGGCATCTGCAAGCGAGGACGGGGGGACCCTTAAATAGAATCTGGCGCCACGTGCTTGCCCTGCCCGCACACCTGCAGGCTGCCGGGGGCGGGACGCCAGCGCCTGTGAGGTTGGCCCCAGCAGCTAGGCGCCCCCCTGAGGAGCCGACGGGGGGCAGGGGGGCAGAGGGGCGGAGCAACTGTGACCGGGGCTTTGGCTCAGGCTCTGGCCCTCAGCGTTGCGGCTTTCCAACATTTTCTACCCTGCAACGCAAGCATCCACTTTTGTCTTTCTGGAGGAATGAAACAAGTTTCACAAAATAGTACTCATTCTTACTAATCTGTAATGCTCTATCCCATCCCATCCCATCCTAAAATTCTGGTTTGGCTCCACTAAAATAATTTCAAAAGCTATTCATGTTTCAGATCCTCTGTTTAAAAATCAGTTTACTTAGAAAGGAAATTTACAAACAGCAGTCTCCTCTGCTCTTATGCCCTTTTTATTTTGAAGCCATTTCTACAGAAAGGTTTGAGAACAGCACAAAGAATTCCCATATACCCATCGTCCAGATCATCCACTGTTAACACTGCACTACATTTTCTTTATTATTCTCTCTATAGATACATAGGTGACATATAGGTGTAATTATATATAGGTAGATCGATCTAGATACATACACACATATATATATATACATATATATGATTATATATACATATACATATACATATATATGATTATATAATTATAATTATAGAATTGTTACTTTGGAACTGAGGTAAGATACAGGTATGATACCCCGGCTCTAAATACTCGGTGTTCATTTTTCCTAAAAGCAAGGATTCTCTTGCATAACTAAATGCACAAAAACAGGAAATAAACATTGAAATATCTAAGCAACAGGCTATACTACTACTCATCTCAGTAGTCTTTATTATTGCAATCTCTCTCTCCCACTCTTTCATTTTTTTCCGGTCCAGAATCATTCAAGATTCACACATTACATTTGACTGTTAGGTCTTTTGTTTCCCCTTATTTATCTGGAAAAGATTCTCAGCCCTTTTTATGTCTTTCATGACCTTGACATTTTTGAAGAGTACACAGCAAGTATTTTTGTAAAATGATTTTTATATTGGTTGGCTATTGCACAATAACAAATTACCCTATGTGCACTGGTTTAAAGCAAGGATAAACATTTAGTATCTCACACAGTTTCTGGGTGTCAGGAATCCAAGAACAGCTTAGCTAAGCGGTTCTGGCTCAGGCCATCTTGAGGCTTCAGTCCAAGTATCAGCCAGAACTGCAGTGTGAAGGCTGGACTCATCCACAATATATTACCTTATTAAAAGTTTTGAAATTGCTAATCCCCATATCATGGTGGAAAGCAAACCTACTAGGTTTTAAGATTTTTGTTTTGCTGTTAGCCTGGGAGCATAAAAATAACATTGCTCTGTTCAAAAGTTACTTTGATTAACCATCACACCCCATCCCCACTGACTTCAGTGTGGTGATGTTATGTAGGTAGATTTATCTGTTCTCTTTGGATTTCATCTTAGCTTTTCCTCATCTTTTTTTTAAATGTCTGAATAATTTTTTTAATTAGAAAATGTTTATTTATTTATTTTGGAAGAGAGAGAGGGGAGAGTATGTACATATGAGGGGTGGGAGGGGAGAGAGACAGAGAGAGAGAGAATCCCAAGCAGGCTCCATGCTGTTAGCTGTGTTAGCAGGGCTCAATCCCATGAAACATGAAATTATAACCTGAGCCTAAATCAAGAGTCGGACACTCAAGCAACTGACCCACCCAGGTGCCCCTTAAGTCTTCTTTATTTAAATTCCAGTTAGTTGATATACAGTGTAATATTAGTTTCAGATGTACAATATAATGATTCAACACTTACATATAAGATCTAGCACTCATCACAACAAGTGCCCTCCTTAATCCCCAACACCTGTTTCTCCTATCCCCCCACCCACCTCCCATCTGGTAATCCATCAGTTTGTTCTCTGTAGTTGAGTCTATTTCTTGGTTTGCCTCTCTCTCCTTTTATCCCCCTTTGCTCACTTGGTTTCTTAAATTCCATATGAGTGAAATCCTATGGTATTTGTCTTTCTCCAACTGACTTACTTCACTTAGCATAATATTCCCTAGCCCATACCTTTTTCCTTTTAATTTTTGCATAGGTGAAGCATTACCATAGTTCCAAGTGTCAGAACTATGTAAAAAGACCTGATCAGAGAAATTTCACTTCTGTCCATCACTTCTACTCCCACCTCTTTCCTTTCTACTCCATTTCCACCCATACTTCGTAGGTACCCAATTTCAATTTTAATAGTTTCTGACTTATCTGTCTTCCTCACTTTGCCCAAATAAGATTCATGTGTGTCTTCTTATTTATGTTTCCTTTTTTAAAGGATTTTTAAAAAGTGTAGTTATTTTGAGGGAGAGAAAGCACAAGCAGGGGAGGAACAGAGAGAGAGAGGGAGAGAGAAAGAATCCCAAGCAGACCCTGATTTGTCAGTGTGGAGCCTGATGCAGGATTCATACTCATGAATGGTGAGATCATGATCTGAGCTGAAATCAAGAGTTGGACATTTAACCAACTGAGCCACCCAGGTGCCCCATCCTTCTTATTTTTTTTTAATGTTTATTTATTTTGAGAGAGAGAGAGTGGAGGAGGGACAGAGAGAGAGGAGAAAGAGAATCCTAACCAGGCTCTGCGTTGAGAGTGCGGAACCTGATGTGGGGCTCAATCCCATGAACTGTGAGATCATAACCTGAGTCAAAAACAAGTCAGTCGCTCAACCAACTGAGCCATCCAGGTGCCTCTATCTTTCTTTATTACATAAAAAGAAAGTATGTTATGGGCACTTTTTTGCACTTTGCTTTATTCTTTTTACTTAACAGATATGCTGGGATTCATCCCATATAAGTTAAGAGATATTCCTCGTTTGTTTACATTCTAGAGTACCTCATTATGTGGATGTACATAATTTATGTAACCATTTTCCTGTATATGGACATTTAGGTTGTATTTAATATTTTACATTTCTACGCAGTACCATAAAGAATAACTTTGTGGATTTTTTTTTATTGTTGAAAGTGTATATTCAATGCATATTCCTAGAAGTGAGAGTCTTGATTTAAAAGGTAAATACAGGGGCAGCTGGATGTCTCAGTCAGTTAAGCATCAGACTATTGGTTTCAGCTCAGGTCATGATCTCACAATTTCATGAGTTCAAATCCTGCACTGGGCTCAGTGCTGTCCAATGCTTGGAATTCTGCCTCCCTCTCTCTCTGCCCCTCCTCGAATCGTGCTGTCTCTGTCTCTCTCAAAATAAGTAAATACATTTAAAAAATGAAAGATAGAAGCATATTTAGTTCTATAACATATAACTAAATTCCCTCATTAAGAGTTGTGTCAATTTACTTTCCTACCTGGAATGTCTGGGAGTGCCTCTTTTCACTGAGTCTCATCAATCAAATGTGTTATTACACTTTTTAATTTTAGCCAATCTAATTGGCAAGATATTGTGCCTCTGAGTCCTTTTAATGTGCATTTCTTTTATTATGAATGAGCTGGGACATATCTTGATCGGTTTTAATAGCCATTTAAAAAAATTCTTTTGTAAATTCTCTGTACGTGTTTTCGTTTTTCTATCCTTTTGCCAAAGAGTTTCTCCCAGGTAGTTAACTTCTGAGTATCTTTTAGTTTTTTTGTTTTGTTTTGATCATTTGTTTTAAGGTTAAACAGGGTGAGGCTGAGCCAGCCTTTCAGGAAGAAGCTTCTAGCTGACATGGATCCACTTGAATTTACATCCTTGAGAAAGCCAATAGCCATGCTTCTCAACTGCAAGTCTTCATCCTGTCCATGGAAATAGTGCAGGGAACTTTGTGAAAACTTTGCTAAAACCTAGTCAGGCACTGTATTTGCTCTTGTTCATCCTTTTGAGTATTGTTATCCCCTAATTCAAAGCTGTGTGGTCTTAAGCAATTGCCCAATTGCCTCATCTTCTTTCTATTTTTCATTTCTGGTGGGGGCAGGGGAAGCTCTGTTGCACGTGGCTGAGTTAGTCATGCTCCTTAGCAACACTGGTCCCTGAAAGACCTCCCATTTGTTTGATTAAGTTGATTATTCCTTCGATTAATCAGAATAGGGCCAGGACGATGCTGCAGGAATAAACAACCCAAATTCCAGAAGCTGAAAATAACAAAAGTTAACTTCTCACTAAAACTACCCATCCAGTACTGATGCATGGGTTTGGGGGGGGCGGGGGGCTCAACTCCTTGTATTCTCATAGAGATCTAGGCTGATAGAAGTTTCTTCTTAACTTGTGCTTTCATGGACATTTTCAGCAGGAGACTAGAGCACTGGATGATCTCCCACCAGAAATTAAATAAGTGTTCTGCCCACACCCCTTCAAACAGAACTAATCCCATGACCTTGCCCAACTACAGAGTGGAGATGGGCAGGGAAGCACAATCCTCTCATGTGCTTGGGAAGAAAGGAGAACAGACTACAGGTGAGCCCTGGAAGGCTCTATGACATTTGCTTTTATCTCCCTTCTTCACTCCTCACCTCTTCTCCCTCTCCATAAATAGCCATTTTAATGTGTTTGATGTGCATCTTTTTATTTCCATAGGCTCTTACAAAATGTATAGTTGTTATGCATATCTGCTTTAATTTACAAAGGTGTTAATGTGCTACAGGTCTTATTTTATTTTTTCTTTAACTCTACACTGTTTTTAATATCCACCCATTCTGCTGAATATGCATCTAATCTGTTACTTCTGACTACTGCATTTACCACATTTTACTTATCTACTTCCTCAGTGTTGGGCAATTAAATTGCCTTTATTTTTTTTCTCAAGTTTTTATTTAAATGTCAGTTAACTGTGTAATATCAGTTTCAGGTGTAGAATTAATGATTCAACTCTTATGTGCAAATTCTGGTTCTTATCACAAGTGCTCCCCTTTTTTTAAAAAATTTTTTAACGTTTATTTTTTCAGAGAGAGAGAGAGAACACGAGTTGGAGAGGGGCAGAGAGAGAGGGAGATATGGAATCTAAAGCAGGCTCCAAGCTCTGAGCCGTCAGCACAGAGCCTGATGCAGGGCTTGAACCCATGAACCGTGAGATCATGACCTGAGCCAAAGTCGGACACTTAACCAACTGAGCCACCCAGGTGCCCCACAAGTGCTCTCCTTAATCCTCATCACCTAGTCAGCTCATCCCCCAATCCACCTCCCCTCTGGAACCATCAATTTGTTCTCTGTATTTAAGAGTCTGGTTCTTTGTTTTTCTCTCTTTTTATTCCCCATGTTTGTTTGTTTTGTTTCTTAAGATCCACATATAAGTGAAATCACGTGTTATTTGTCTCTCTCTGACTTATTTCACTTAGCATACTACTCTCTAGCTCCATCTTGTCATTGCAAATGGCAAGATTTCATTCTTTTTATGGTTGAGTAATACTCCATTATATATATATATATATCTTCTTTATCCATTCATTAATCAATGGACTCTTGAGCTCCTTCCCTGTTTGGCTATTGATGATAGTGTTGTTATAAAGATTGGGGTGAATATATCCCTTTGGATCAGTATTTTTGTATCTTTTGGGTAAGTACCTAGTAGTGCAATTGCTAGATCGTAAGGTAGTTCTATTTTTAACTTTTTGAGGAACCTCCGTACTGTCTTCCAGAGTGTCTGCACCAGTTTGCATTCCTACCAACAGTGTAAGAATGTTTCCCTTTCTCTGCATCCTTGCCAACACTTGTTGTGTCCTGTGTTGTTATTTTAGCCATTCTAACTGGTGTAAGGTGATAATATCATTGTAGTTTTGATTTGGATTTCCCTGATGATGAGTGATGTCGAGCACCTTTTCATGTATTTGTTGGCCATCTGGATATCTTCTTTGGAAGAATGTCTGTTCATGTTTTCTGTTCATTTTTTTTTATCTAGAGTACTCATTTTCTGGGGTGTTGAGTTTTATAAGCTCTTTATATATGCGAGATACTAACCCTTTATCAGATACGTCATTTACAAATATCTCCTCCCATTCCATAGATTGCCTTTTAGTTTCGTTGACTGGTTCCTTCGCTGTGCAGAGGCTTTTCATTTTGATGAAGTTCCAA
Source organism: Proteles cristata cristata (assembly GCA_017311185.1). NCBI lineage: Eukaryota > Metazoa > Chordata > Mammalia > Carnivora > Hyaenidae > Proteles > Proteles cristata. The sequence continues at coordinate 1,059,454 of JAESUZ010001426.1, read as the reverse complement.
TAGTTTATTTTTGCTTTGTTCCCCTTGTCTCGAGAGACATAACCTAGATTGTTCTTCTTTTTAATGTTTTATTTATTTCTAGGAGAGAGAGGGAGAGACAGCGTGAGCAGGGGAGGGTCAGAGAGAGAGGGAGTCACAGACTCTGAAATAAGCTCCAGGCTCTGAGCTGGCAGTCAGCACAGAGCCCAACGTGGGGCTCAAACCCTCGAACCGCGAGATCATGACCTAAGCGAAAGTCGGACGCTCAACTGACTAAGCCACCCAGGCGCCCCAACCTAGATTGTTTTAAACTCTTTGCTATTACAATGCTATCATGAATGTCTTATATATTTACTATCTGCAGTTATAAAATAATTTCTTTGAGAAATCTACCTAAGAGCAGAATTACTTGGGTTATAGAGTATGTGTGTATATTATTCAATGGAGTAATACCAGTTTGGATCCTCTGCATCCTTCTATACTCCTGGCAACAGTGAATCAGGAGCATTTGCCTCTGTATCCATGCCAGCCCTAGACATTATCCAGCTCTTTATTTTTCCCCTTCTCACAGGTGTTCAAATATTGTGTGTTTAGGGGGGATTTTGTCTTGTAAACATTTTTTTAATGTAGTCAAGTTGATCTATCATTTTTAAATTGTATCCAGATTATGAATCATAATGAGCAAACATTTACATACACCCAGGTTATAAAGTATTTCACCCCAAAAATAAATAAATAAAGTAATTCATCCATATTTTCTTGCACTTGTATCATTTTCCTTATTTTACAGGTAAATCCACAAAACATGCAGTGTTTATTTTTGTGCTTGTTCTTGGCTCTTCAAACTATATTCTTTTGGAGATAAACATCTTTCACCAATACCAAAACCCAAGTTCTCAGCAGGTTAAGTGTGCTGAGTGTCTAGTATCTTGCAGTGATCCTATGTAAACCTTTTTCATAAAAACAATCACTTCTTTTTGCCCCAAACTGTGCAGTAATTTTCTCTCTCATTCAAAGTAAAAACTAATGTAACTTTGACCTACACGGTCCCATGTGATATGGTTCTCTTGAACCTCTCTGAGTTCATCTCCTGCTGCTTTCCCTTTCTTTCCTCTGCTCTGATGGCAAAGGCTTCTGCTATTCTAAAATGCAGGCTGCATGCTCTGACTGAAGTCCTCAGACCTCAGAGTGCCTTGTTGCCTCTACCCAGAGGCTCTTCTCCCAAATACCTATAAAGGAGAAATTACCTCTCTAGGGAAAAACCCAGTTCTTCCCCACTGTGTGTTTCTTCCCTGTGTGTCTCCTATATTTTTATGTGGGACACTTTACTTTTGGTCACCAAATGTATGTGGGGTTTTCCCTTTCACAACAAGCAAGTCCCAACACGAGCGAGGTATCCTACAATTTAACCAACAAGGTATCCTACAACTTATCTCAATTCTGACACTGTCTATCTGCAAATAGCATCAGAACTCATGGGTTAAGGGCTGAGTCCCATAAGACTACCATCCGCCAACCCCACGTCAGATGCCAGTTGCAAGCAAGCTCACTTTATCACCTGTACTTCTGACTGACCAGCTATAGATCAGAGGTTCCAATGACTCCCTTCACAGGTTCCAGTAATTTGCTAGAGTGGCTCAGAGAACTCCAGGAAACACTCATGTTTACCAGTTTATTAACAAGAAAAATAAAGGATACAGTTGAGCTGCCAGATGATGACATTCATAGGATAAGGTCTGGGAGGGTCCTGAGCACAGGAGCTCTGTCCCTGTGGAGTTGGGGTGCATCAGCCTCCCTTTCAGCGACGATGTGTTCACCCACTTGGAAACTCTCCAAACCTTGAACTTATTGAGATTCTATGGAGGCTTCTTCACAGAGGCATCATCAATTATTAACTCCATTTTCAGTCTCACTCCCCTCCTTAGAGAAGGGGAGGGAGCTTAAAATCTCAAGCTTCTAATCATAGCTTGGTCTTTGTGGTGACCAGCTCCCGCCCAGGAGGCATCCAGGAGGAGCTCTTTCACATTTGCCTCATTAGAATGAAAGATGCTCCTAAGGCTCTCATCACTTAGGAAATTATAAGAATTTTAGGGGCTCTGTGCCAGAAACTGGGGGCAGAGACCAATGTATATATTTTCTATTATCTCACAATATGCCAAGGGCCAGCTACCCTTTTCTTTTTAGCCTTTATTCAAAGATACCTTCTTAGTTTGGTTTTCCCTGGAAAGTCAATTTTTGCGTTTTTACCTACTTTTCTATTTATATTCCCTTTGATCTATTTTTTTCTCCTTAGTATTTAACTCTATTGAACACTTTATATATTTTACAATGATGTTGTTTATCTGTGTCTATAACATAAGATCCATGAAGGCAGAATTTTGTATACGTGTGTTTATTTTTTTGTGATAAAATCCCTAGTTCCAAGAATGGCACATGGTGAATGGACACTTGATAGAAATTTGTTGAATAAATAAATACAGGAATCCCATGGGGTAATGGGGATTCTACATATGGTAATCCCCCTGTACTGCACTTAAGATATTAGTATGCAATGGAAACATTTTCTGATTACCTATAATAAATAAAATCCAGAATGCATAAAAATTTTTGCCAATGTGGCCAATATAAAATCTAAAAAACAAATTGAAACTAGGGCAATGAATTATAGGCATACATATAAGGCAAGTTGTACTGAGGGCAAGAATCAAGTTTTATTATAATTAGGGGGTTATTGTGGCCTATGGTGTACACCTGAAACTAATATGCTATTGTATGTCAACTATTCTTCGTTAAAAGTAACAATTTTTAAAAATTAAGAAAAACAACTTCAAAGATTGAAATCACAAAGTATATGTTTTCTGACCTCAAGATCTTAAGCCTAAAATCAATAACTAAAAGACAAATACTTTAAAAAATCCATATGTTTGAAAATTAAGGTAGACATATTTAAATAATAAATTCAGCAGAGAAAAAAAAACAGTAGAAATTAACATATATTTATGCGTATTTCAAAGTGAACCATAAGGGAGATATCACATTAAAATTTGTGGGATTCAGCTAATGCAGGTTCTAGAAGGAAGTTCAAAGTTTATATGGATATTGAAAAAATGGTGAGTGAAATAAGTCAGTCAGAAAAGGACAGATATCATGTTTTCACTCATATGTGGATCCTGAGAAATTTAACAGAAGACCATGGAGGAAGGGAAGGGGGAAAAATAGTTACAAAATGAGAGGGAAGGAGGCAAACCACAAGAAATTCTTAAATACAGAGAACAATCTGGGTGGATTGGGGGATGGAGGAGAGGAGAAAAATGGGTGATGGGCATTGAAGAGGATACTTTTTGGGATGAGCACTGGGTGTGGTATGTAAGCCAATTTGACAATAAATTATATTAAAGAAAAATAAAAACTTGACAAACAGTTCTTAAAAAAAAGAAAGTCTGAAAAACATCTATTTCAAGAAGTTAGAAAAAGAAATCCAAAGAAAGGAGAAAGAAGTTGACACTAAAAGTAATAATTTAAAAAATATTTATATATAATATACACACTATAACAATATATATAATATAATATTATTTATATAAATATAATATAATATAATATAATATATATTCTGGAAAAAAAGAAAGAAAAAGAGAAAGACAGAAAGAAAGACAGAAGGAAAAAAAGAAAGACCTATTCCTAGAGATTTCCTGGGAAAAAAAATTGGTCAGTTCATTTAAAAAGCAGAAGAGGAACTTCCCTTTGGGGGGTTTCCACACTGGCTTCAGGGTGTGTAATGCTGGACCCTCGAAGGTGAAAGAAGTTCATTATTCAAGAGTCATATAAAGAGGAATATTCTTTGCCTTTTGGAAAGCAGGATTATTGTAATATCATACCAGACTGCATAGAATCAGCGTCTAGATCCTGGCTAGGACAATTCCTTCCCCCTTCCAAGACACTTGACCATTATTGTGAGTTTAAAACCAATGCACTCAACAGTAAATTACCTCAGAAAATTTCTATTACATAATGCCAGTCAATGAATGACTTTTTCACAAAAATAGTCAGACATAAACTTGCATTTTAGAAACTTAAGACCAGTTCAGCCGGTGGTGCTACTGGTGATAATTAACGATGTGGGGTGGCTCAGGAGGCCAGAGGGCAGGGACATTACAGGGGCTTTCCAGGCTACCTAAATCCCTACAGACATTTCATCACCATTTCTGTTCTCATTTTCAAAGTCAAGCCAGAAGAGCTCTTGCTACCATTTGGACCTACTTTCCTGCAAAAATCATGGATTTGCATCTCATAATTTACTGTATTTCACCTATTTCAGATCTTGTGTTTGTGGGTACTGAAGCAAAGACAACACAGCTCTCAGAAGGGCAGAACACTCAAAACGTGCACCCCACCCACGCCTCTGGAAATGGAGACTAAATGCAGTCATCTATGGTCTATCTTTGCCTCCTTGGGTGGCCCAATTAAGAAGGGCGATGAGGGACTACTAAGTAGTGGGAGAGGGTGTCCAGTCACACTCCTTTCAGACATTCTCCATTTTTTCTTAGTAATTCCTCTGTGTCTCTTACTTGGGGTTGATCCAAATTTGCATGTAAACAAAGATATTTGGTTTCGAGAACACACAGAATGAGTCATGGCTCATTGTCTTTATTTCTATTTGTTCCTGACACTGGACGAAGTCCTGTAGTTGTTCTTTCTTGCCTAGACTTCACGTTGAAAAGAACTTGAGCAAACTAATTTGCTGATGACACTAAATTAAGTTCCACTTAAGACATAATGTCATTAAAAAGACAGCACTTGCCCTAATTTTCTCGGCAATCAAGTATTTTTTTAAAAATTTAGATTTGAAGATTAAGTAAAGACAATGCCAAGTTATACAGGTTATTAGCAATTGATTAAAATATATGTACAAGCTTACAAAAGAACAACATGTTTTTTTTTTAAAGCCTGAGCATTTGGTATTCTAAAAGGAAGCAAATTTTCCCAAGTTGGAGTTCAGTTTGTGTACTAAGAAAAATTAGAAAGAATTATTCTCAATACTGGAAATAAGACAAAGAGTAAGCAAGGAAAGTGGTTTTGAATTTTATCACAAAGTGATAAAGTGAGTAACTCATGTAACAAATAATTGACTCAATGAAAAAATTAGTTTGTTCATGACAAAAATAATAAAATACACGAAATGTTGGAAAACTTACAGAAGCAATTTTCACACATCTGTAACAGCTCCAAGTTGATATGCCCACTTGAGTCCATAGGGGCTCAAATGAAAGCAATTAAACTCAAAGCAATAACAAACAACAGTAGCCATCGACATAACAAAATCTTCATTTAATAAACATTCCCAAAGATCCCTTTTCAAACCTTCTAAATCATCAAAACAATTTAGGATTATGCTATTTTTGTATATACTTGGTAAAAGTTCTATCAGCGATGGCTAATATTTGCAAACACAGCATGTAGATGAAAAGGGCAAAGTTCATAAAGGGTTTACAGCTTGGAATCACAAGACCTTTGACAGTCAGTGTACTGAACCACATACATATATACAATTTCACTTTTGATTCCACTTAATATTGAGCAAAGATACAGAGAATCAATAGTGTCAGCAGATAAGCTTAGACTATCATTCCCCAAACTGTAAATCTCCCAGAAAGTCGACAGATTCTCTCCAGCTAATGTATAATTTTAAGTGGTAACTAGTAACCATTTTTAGTTCTGTGATATATGGCAAATAAAAGAAAATAAAATCTTCCTTACTTAAGAAGGAAAGAAAACAGTGCATGCATTGCAGTTAAATAATGCATGAAAATGTTAATGAGCCACTACATCTAAACATATTCTCTATTCCTATTAGTAACCATTTATCTTTTAACATCTTGGATGTTTTCAGTCATCCCAAGTGACAGCTAATCATTCCCCAGGATGTTGTAAATCATATATCTAAAACTTCGCTTCTCTGGACACTTTGCAAAAGAAGGAGGCTGAGTAATAAAATGTAAACTTGCTCAAAGTGATTAGACTTGCAGTTTTTCTTCCTCTAAGGATGCTTTGTTTTACTAGCCGTTGCTCCTTCTTTAGTTGGTGATTTTGCAAGCCTAATGGTCATCATAAAAGACATCTACTTTGACACCCCTTGCACACAGCCTCTAGAACAGGGCTTCCTTGAGACAGAAAGAACCCCGTGCTGGGGACCTAGCTTGGACATCAGTCTTTACTTTGGCTTTCGATAGAGCAAACCAAATAATCACTCATAGAGGCTCTGTTTTAGGCCTCAGTAAAGGGTGTGGTTTTTGTTTGTTTATGTCCCCCTCTTATTGCATTAATTCTGAATCACTCCCACATTGCATCACTCTCTCCTTGTTCCTTTAACATTTGTTTCTTCAACTGTTAAGACTTCAACTGTCAGTGAATCTTGTCACGACTCTTCCAGTCTCTTCACTTAAGTCTATTTGGAAAAATTCAGATGCTTCTCCTGAGCCGGAAGTCGGTTTCCCAGTTTAAACATGTGATAATACATCACATAGTTTCTTCCTCATGTAACGTCTTTTTTCATGCCAATCTTGCTTTCAGTTCTTCTCCGTCGCTCCATATTCTGTGTATTTACTGCTTCACAAACTATTTCTGCCAGTCTTAACATATTACAGCGAGGAAAATCTTGAAGAATGTTGAGTACTTATCAAGGAGCTTACTGTTTTTGTTGTCACGTTGATACAATGAATGGATAACAATGGTGTTGTAGCATTGACCTCTCCGGGGCAGCAGCCAGTGGTGGAGGAGGGGGTGCCAACAGCTAGGCTGACAGTTTCTTTGAAAACATGGTGGTCACTGCTTGTCCAAAGTGAGCCTCTCTCCTGAGAAAGACTTTTAGTTTGAGAAAAATCTACCGGGAAACTCCACATTTGCATTGAATGTAATTCAATTTATCTTATGCTTGTCTGGTTTTCTGATAGCTGAAGGGGCTGTAAATCCTAAGAGATTTTAAAAGCCAAAACTCCAAGAGAACAGGGCCACCCTGCTGTCATATCCTGTTCCCTACTGTTTGTCATTTGAGAGCCATGTTCCTGTGGGCTCTGACAGGAAGAGAATTTCTTTATGGAAGAATCATAGGCAAGGGCAATGATATTATATATAATATATATTATGTATCATTATAAGGATGTACACATTAGTATAACTTTATTCATTTATATTGTCATTCATTCATTCATTCATTCATTCAACAAATACTTATTAAGCAAGTGATGCGGGCCAGGCATTACTCTAATTGTCTGGGCAACAGACAAAAATTTCATTCTAGTGTCACTGAGTGATTCCCAAAGGAAGTTTTAAGTGTCTGTGAATAACAAAATGATTCCATATATGTTCTAGTTCCCAAAAGATTTCAATTGCATTGAAATCTCTCCTTTCTGGAAGCACCATATGCTATAGAAAGTGATAGTGCATATCTCCTCTAAATATGTGATCCATAATGAGACAGAATTATCTGGTAGATAAAATGTGGAAGTTTATAAAAACCATGAAAAGTCTATCTCCTCTGCCAATGAGATAGAAAAAAATCCTTTCTTGTATTAATTATTTGTTTGTTTGTTTGTTTGCTTGTTTTATGTGTGTGTGTGTGAGAGAGAGAGAGAGAGTGTGTATGTGTGTACAAGTCCACATGAGTAAGGGAAAGGGGCAGAGGGAGAGGGAGAGAATCCCAAGCACGTTCCATGACCTTGGGATTCTGACCTGAGCCAAAATGAAGAGTTGGACACTCAATGGACTGAGCCATCCAGGTACCTCAAGGAATTCCTTTTTTAAAATAATTTCCATTGTTCCATCCAAGTTCTTTGATGCCTAAAGCATTTAATTGCATACGTTTTTCCACTTTCTGTTTTTACATGTCAGTATACTTTTCATATACCCCTCCTATAATTCAATGTAATTTGTAATAATTCATTATCAAATGAGTATTTAGTTCTGCATTTCCACTGATAAACATAGTTTTAAGAGATTTCCCCTGAAATACATAATAAATTTTTCTCTGCTGGCTAAAATACATCATGACTCTTATTTCTTTACAAAGGAAAACTGCATGGCCAAAAAATGCATGACAAGATGGTCACTAGTAATCGAGGAATTACAAATCAATACCAATATTTCATACCTATCAAATTAGCAAAAATTTAAGTCGGTATTGGCGACAATGGCAGCCAAGTGTTGATAGAGATGTGATGCGAGGGAAATTTCACACTCTGCTGGTGGGAAATTAAGTTAGAACTTTTATGGAAAACACTGGTCGTGTCTAGTAAAGTTAAAGATGTATATATATGTTGACCCAACAATCCCACCTCTGGCTATATACCTAGAGAAGTTGTAGCGTGAGAGCTACATTTATACAAACTTAGGTAATTAATACATCAGTGAAAATTGTTTAACTAAAACTACCAGTATCTTCATGAATAATTCTCAGAAGCATACTCTTGAGCAAGGATGAAACATTGCCTGCTATATGGAGAATGAAACCATTTATATAAAAATTATAAATTTATGAACCAGTACTGTTTTTATATCCATTTTTTAAAATGCATCCATTTTTGGTAAAAGGATAAGACACGCATAGAAATAATGAATACCACTTTAAGTGGTTACCTCCAAGCAAAGAAGGAGAGAAATTGGATTTGACAAGGCTGTACAGAACACTTAAATTTATATCTTTAATTGTACAAACAATCTGCAGATGTACAAAATGGTAAGATTTGGCAAAGTTTGGTATTGGATTCAGAGTTGTTTATTATTCTATTTTTTCTGTGTGTTTGAAAATTTTTTAAATGTTTTATTTATTTTTGAAAGAGAGAGAGAGGGGCACCTGGGTGGCTTAGTCGGTTAAGCGTCCGACTTTCACTTAGGTCATGATCTCACCATTTGTGGGTTCGAGCCCTGCGTCGGGCTCTGTGCTGACTGCCAGCTCAGAGCCTGGAGCCTGTTTCGGAGTCTGTGTCTCCCTCTCTCTCTGACCCTCCCCTGCTCACGCTGTCTCTCTCTCTCTCTCCTAGAAATAAATAAAAATAAAAATAAAAAAGAGAGAGAGAGCAGGTATGTGAGCGAGGGAGGGGCAGAGAGAGAGAGGGAGAGAGAGAATCCAAAACAGGCTCTGCTAGGGAGCCCGAAGAAGGGCTCGAACTCACAAACCACAAGATCATGGCCTACACTGAAGTTGGATGCTCAATGGACTGAGCCTCCCAGGCGCCCCTGAAATATTTTAAGTGAAAAAGAAAGTATATGTCATTGGAATAGAAGTGGTTTGTATCAAAAGCTAGAAAACCTGGGGTCAGAAACAAGACAGTTGGCAGTGTGTATCCTGTCTTGTCCAGCAAGGCAGATGCTGAATTTGTAGGAATGTGAACATCTACCCAGCAGATGCAGGAAGTCATATCAAGGGTCTACATCGGTGGCTGACTGTTTGAGTCATGTGAGAGGCTTACACAATTAAATTGGGGCTCACTTCCAGAGATTGTGATTTAATTGGTCTAAGAGAGACATCAATAACTTTAAAAAGCTCCCTGAGTGAGGGTTGAGAGTCACAGGGTGGAATTTGGTGAAGTATCCCTCAGCTTACCTTCCTTGTCTGTTGTCTCAGATCCCAACTTAAGAAGTGACCTTCTGAGGTATGGATTCCTACACAGAGAAGGAAAGGGAGGCTCTGTATAGGGGATGCGAATACCGCTCACCAGAAAATTCATACAATTTATAGAAACAGTTCCTTGGAAGTTCTGTTCGTGTGAGTCTGTCTCCAGGAGAGCAATCCATTATGCTGATGAAGCAAATTTCTGAAACTGTGAAACCAAAAATTAGGACTTGGAATGTGGGGACACAAATATTAACCTTGAGAACCTTTGTATAGGTGGTCAGCCAGTCTGATTTTATCACGATCTCACTCTTCCCTTCTACCTGATCATCTATAACCCCTTGACTGATCATTGACCTCAAGCCCAACTGTCTTAACATGATGTGTAAGACTTACCATCAGGATCCTCCAGCCTCGTGGTCTTGTCTCCCCCTCCACACTACTGAATTGCCTGCCTTACCACCTGAACTTGCCAAGTCTCTGAGATGTCAACCTGGAGCAAACTATTCCCTTGACATTTTTCCTGCTCTTTTGCCATGGCTGCCACCACCATGTCTCTTTTGGATGACTCTCACTCATCTCTCAGCTTTCAAACTTAAAAGAATGTACCCTCAGAGGATCCTTCTTTTTAATAGTTTTGAAGGTTTACAGTCACATTTCTATCTATTGGCATGCATAGTTCTCTTTTAGATCAATATCATTTATCCCAGATGGATATTCACTCCTTTCCTATCCATACAATGTTATCACTGTTTGCCCAAATGCAAAGTGATTTCTCTTAAAACCCTGAGTCTCTGCTATATTTTTATCTCAGTTTGAAGGGTGTTTTTTTTTTTTAATTCCTGCATTTGACAAACACTGAGTGGGGACCTATGGTGTTCTAGGCCCTGTGCTGGAGCTTGGAAAAAGTCTTGACAAGGATCATTAACATCTACTCATTCTTTGCGTCTCAAATTAGGCCTTATTTCTTCCAAGGAGCATTCCTGATTCCTCATTCTGGCTTATGTCCCTTTTTCTTCTCCTAGACTCTGAACTTCCCCATAAGCCAGGGTGTTTTCACACTCTAGGATCACCTGTTTATTTGCCTATATTCCTATATTCACCTCAGACTTTGAAATCCGTGAAGGCAAATCTGGTTTATTTACTGACATATCCCTACTGCCTCAGCAGTACCTGGCACCATAGTTAGGGCTCAACAAATGTTTGTAAAAAGCATAAAGTTTTTTTCTATAACAATGAGAAAGGACTTGGAATTTTGAAGACGACGGTGAGATCTCCAAATGGGCTTAGGCTACTGACAACCTGGAACATGGCGCCAGGGTTTGGGGGGAAAGCCGAACTTGAAATATAGACTAACAAGCTGCAGTACAAGGAAGGTGGAAGTGATAAGTAACAAAGACTCTGAGGTGCACACGAGGAGAGAAGAACTGAAGCACGGATATGGGTCTTGAAGGATATCTTTCATCTTTTGTGAAACAGCCTAGAGCAGGTGCTAGAGCTATAGGTGTCCCCTGTCAGTTCATCTCTACACAACAAGGCTGTTTACTGAAAACCCTGGAATCTTCTGCTTTTTTTCCCCTCTGTATGAAAGAATGCTGGGCTCACAGAGGCCAAGTCATGTTCTTATAAGCAGTTCTCAACCACTACTGACAAATGGGTAGGAAAGCAATGACCTAATCTGTGGAAGCTCTGACGTTGTCTTGGCTTTTTCAGTTCAGCTCTCCTTGCTCCATGGAAACAAATTATTGTCTGAGCTCCTGTTGCCACACACCACGTGAGCATGTACACCCAGTGCAGCCAGAATCCAGTAGTAGATAGCAGATATTGCAGAAACAGTTCCTCAGTTTTGCTGGCTTATGTTCATGCTGACCAAGGACATCTGTGCTTTGTGAAATTTTAACCATAGCAGATTTTTTATATCCTTTTTTTTTTTTAAATGAGTGCCAATCAGGCAATACAGTTGGCTATTGGGACTAAAAAGATCCTTTCGGAAAATCCCTGTATCAGACTAAGAAAGACCCGTGCTTTCTGCAGGATGGCAAAAGAGTATTGTATTTGACCCGAGAACTTCCATAACATCTAGCAAACACCGATGTTTCTAGTGAATCGAGTGGAATAACTAGACAATAAACAAGCTAGTGTCTGATTTTATTTCTTATTTCTTACAAATCCTCTCTTAGATCACATTTCTAGAATTTTCATGTAAGTTAATTAGTGACAAATTAATAAATCAAATCTTAGTTTATTAAATTAAATAAATTAAATCTTAGCCTTATCGAATATTTCATTAGACAGCTTACCCAATAGCATCATCTTTTAAAAGTATTTGTAATTATAGCATTTACAGTACAAATATATTTTTATATATATTTTTTTAATATTTATTTTTGAGAGACAGAGCTTGAGCAGGGAAGGGGCAGAGAGAGAGGGGGGCACAGAATCCTAAGCAGGATCCAGGCTCTGAGCTGTCTGTACAGAGCCCGACGCAGGGCTCAAACTCACAAACCGTGAGACCATAACCTGAGCTGAAGTCGGATGGTGCTGACTGAGCCATCTAGGTACCCATGTTTATTTATTTAAATCCAAGTTAGTTAACAGATAGTGTAGTAATGGCTTCAGGAGTAGAATTTAGTGATTCGTTAGTTACATACAATACCCAGTGCTCATCTCAACAAGTGCCCTCCTCAAAGCCCATCACCTGCTCAATCCATCCCCCCCAACACATCTCCCCTCCAGCAATGCTCAGTTTGTTCTCTGTATTTAAGAGTTTCTTATGGTTTGCTTCCCTCTCCATTTTTATCTTATTTTTCTTTCCCTTTCACTGTGTTAATCTGTTTTGTTTCTTAAATTCCACGAGTGAAATCATATGGTATTTGTCTTTCTCTGACTACCTTATTTCACTTAGCATGATACATACACTCTAGTTCCATCCACATTGTTGTAAATGGCAAGATTCATTTCTTTTGATCGCTGAGTAATATTCCATTGCATGTATACACCTCATATTCTTTATCCATTTGAATTTTTTTTTTAGAAATAATATGATTTGGGGTGCCTGGCTGGCTCAGTCAGTTAAGCTCCTACTCTTATTTTGATTCAGGTCATCATTTCAGTTTGTGAGTTGGAGCCCCATGTAGGATTCTCTCTCCCTCTCTCTCTGCCCCTCCTCACCCTCAAAATAAATAAATAAACTTAAAAAAAAATAATATCATTCAGTGGCTTTTGAACAGGGCCAGTCATCACGATCACCCAAAAGCATGTTAAAAATATAGATTTCTGTGCTAAAGCCCAAAGTAGTTCAAATAGCTTAGAAGGCCCAGGTGAAGGACTTTTAAAATGATGTTTTAAATTTTCAAAATGATCTCCCAGGTGATTATTTTGCAGCTCGGCACCAATATTTGAATAGCTTTTGAAGGCTGATGAACATTTCATCCCTCTGCCTTATGCAAGACTCTCTGTGTTAGCATTACGCCTAAACAGGTTTACAAGTTTCCTCCTGGGATTCAAGTTTATTAAGGCCTTGCCTCACTTCTTGTTTTGGCATGGAGACAAAATTTGTCTACCTGCTCTTTTTACTCATTGGCCTTACTGAGTCCTGCCATTTGGAACTACACAGAATGAATCTAATGTTACTTCATATTTTTAACACGGCTGTGTTTTTTTTCTTCTACAAGCCAAGTATTTTACTTCTTGAATCCATAATATATGGATTATATATAATCATATGTATTATTATATTATATATAATTTATAATATAATATAATATAATATAATATAATATAATATAATATAATATAATATAATATAATAATACATATGATTATATATAATATATATAATTATATATTATATATGGATTATATCCATATATTATGGATTCAAGTCCTTGTACCATAGTCTTCATCCACTATCAGGTACAACCCAGTTTGTTTACGCTCCTTAAGTCTGGTGGACCTCAGCACCATGCAGTGTAATCAGCAAAAAATGAGATTATTTCCCTTTTCCTAAATGCTATACTTGCATGGATCTGTTCCAATATCAGAAACTACTTACACTGTTCTATCATATTATTGCCTAATACTGAGTTAATTAAAGCCAGAAGTTGTTTTCACATGTGCTACTCTTAAGCCATGTTAGTTCCCATGCTAATCTTATGTATTTGAACATTTGAAGATTCTTTTTAATTAAGCACCAGTGTTTATAGATACATTCATAACATTTCTTCATATTGGATTTGACCTCAAGTTTTCCTAGCTCAATGTTATTTTGCATCTTTATTCTTTCAACCAGCTCTGACTATTCATTCCTATGCGGTACCAATCACAAATTTTATACACAAGCCATCAATAATTCTTTCAAGTCACTGAAAGGGCCAAAGTCAGGTTGTCTTTTCTTTTTTTTAGGGCGCAATATCATTTGCAAGGAATCATTACTTTGTAAGTATTAAAGTCGACGCAAAATGAGTATAACTTAAGCATAAACTCAGATCATGCATGTGCCTCATGCTGTACATTCAGTAATGCTTTCTGGACATTGACTATGTTTCTGAATATGTGGACTGTGAAAGGCTTTAATCTCCTCTACCTGGAACTGGTGAGTCTTATCACTATTTTACTCTAGGTATTCTCTGGTGGATCTGACTTACATAATTAAGTTCACTTCCCTCCTTCCCCCATGGGTTTTTTCTCTTAAACTCTCAAAGAGTTCCCGTAGGAAATAGGAACCAAGGTACAGTGCACCTTGAGTTTCAATTCTTCTTTTTCTGGTCCTGAGGTTAAAGACTGTTACAACATTCACTCTGAAAGTTGGTTTTAAGTCTCTGTGTTTTTGTTAAAGTATAAGCTAATGTCAGGAGTAATCATATGACTTGAAATAAGACTATCTATACAGTCTTTACATTCAAGTAAAAAAGCTTTCTACTTAGTGGCACTTAAAAGGACAGCTCTTAATGAACCTTGATTCAGAGTTCCTGTCAAAATCCAAAGAAACTACGCCCAGTTCCAGGTTGTCTCCATCCTGTCTCAAAATCACTTTCAGTTTTTGCTCTTCCTTGGATTTATTTAGCAATTTTTATGGTTTCCACTACCATCCCGTTTACCAGTCTTCTGCAGTATCTTCCCAACTTATCTGTCTTTTTTCGTCTCCAAAAACCAGATATGGAGGAGAATATAAAATGGTAAGCAAACCTTGAGATCAATACCAAAAATGCCGACACCATTTAACAGTCAAGTCTATCATAGAACTATTATCATGCTACACTACAGTGGCTAGCATCTGAGTGTTTCAGAGAAATTGAGAAATAGCCCCTTCTTCCTTTTTTAAGATGAGAAGGAAAAGTAATGGAATGTTTCCACATCTTTAATTTATTCAAAATCCACAAATGAGCTGGACGAAATGTAAATTCGGGCTCCATTTGTGTCTAGTTTGTGTTCCCTTCTTCCCTTCTTCCATCGTTCCCACCGTGTCCTTTGAGATATCTAGCTCCAGAAGTTTCTATCAAGGACTTGAGAAGTCAGAGTCAGAATCCTTCCCCGTCTCTCGGGGGAAAGGGTTGCCATCTATGGCCAGTTGTTAAAATTACCTGGGAAGCTTTTTGTTAATACACAGAGTCCCACGCCCCAGATGAGAACTGCTGAATCTAGTTAACCATGGGCAGGCTGGGAACTTGTGAATTTAAAAAGTTCCTGAGACGATTCTGATGATCAACCAAGGTTGTGAAATCACAGGCCCAGGAAATTGGTAAATGGGTAAGGGAAATCTGAATGCCATTGAGAGGAAGTATGCACCCTAAATATAAAATTTCACAGCTGCTGCCAGCTGATGGCATGTAAATGAACTCTATGAGAATTGATTCAGAGACTGAGCATACAAACCTATCCCTAATGGATTTGTTTTTTTTTTTTTAAATGGTATAACCCCCAATATTGGAGTTAAAAATAATAGTTGTCATTATACTGACTTGAAGAGTGAGGTTAAAATTTAGCATCGTTTCGAGTAGAGAGAGTAGAGAATTTCAACAAATGACTTCCTTGGAAACACCCCGACCTTATGTCATAATATTGCACCTCTTCCAAAATCATTAATTCAAACATCCTGCCCTCTGTCTATAACCTCTGTGTTCATCTTGTTTGTTTAATGACTCACTCTTGACCGCTGTCTGACCATGTTAGGCCTCTGCCCTCCCTAACCCCCACGTCTACCTGCCCACTCTTTCTTCAGTTCCTTATTCAGTGGAGAGACTATAACCACAAATTCAACAGTAATGCCAATAACAAAAACACATTGCTCTTCTGTTTTCTTACTACACGTGTTTAGAAAGCCCTGTTTTCCACTTTCTCTGTACCTTCTTCATCATCAGCTCTAGGTTGCTCTCATGGGTAAATTCAGGATAACCTATTTCAAATGGGATTTCCACCTTGCGTGGCAAGCTTAAAATTGTTTTCTTCCTCACTTGTAGCAGGTGAGATTAGATCTTTCTTCACTGAGAAGCCATCAGAGATCTATTGTCCCACTTTTCCTGTTACTGATTTTATGAACCTCCGTCTGCATTCGTCTTCTCTTGTCTCCCGTTTAAAGTCAGTCTCTCACCTGGGTCTTGGATTCTACGTTTTCCTGATTTTTCATAAACATTACATTACCAAATAATTTCTTTCTCTTTCTTGCATATTCAACTGTTTCCTAATGTTGGATCATTCCCAGTGACATTTATACATACTAAAAAATATAAGTTTTTATTTAAATTCCAGTTAGTTAACATATAGTGTAATATTAATTTCATGTGTACAATATAGTAATTCAACAATTCCATATAACATCCAGTGCTCTTCACAACAAAGGCACTCCTTAATCCCCATCACCTATTTCACCCATCCCCCTGACCTCCTCCCCTCCTGTAACCATAATTTTGTTCTCTATAATTGATAGTCTGTTTCTTGGTTTGTCTCTCTTTCTCTCTCTCTTTTTCCTTCTGCTTGTTTATTTTGTTTTGTTTTGTTTCTTAAATTCCACATACCAGTGAAATCATATGGTACTTGTTTTTCTCTGGTTGGTTTATTTTACTTAGTATGATACACTCTAACTCCATCCATATTGTTGCAAATGGCAAGATTGCATTCTTTTTGATGGCTCAGTAATATCCCATTGTACGTATGTATCACATCTTCTTTATCTACTGTTCAGTCAATAGACATTTGGTCTGTTTCCATAGTTTGGCTATTTTAGATAATGCTGCTATAAACACTTGGGTACATGTACCCCTTGGAATTGGTATTTTTATATTCTTTGAGTAAGTGCCTAGTAGTTTAATTAGTGGATTGTAAGGTAGTTCTATCTTTTAACTTTTTGAGGAACCTCCATACTGTTTTCCAGAGTGACTGCACCAGTATGCATTCTCACAAACATTGCGGGAGGGTTCCCCTTTCTCTACATCCTCGCCAACAACTGCTGTTTCTTATAGTGTTGATCTTAGCCATTTTGACAGGTATGAGGTGATATCTTACTGAAGTTTTGATTTGTATTTCTCTGATAATGAGTGACGTTGAACATCTTTTCATGTGACCATATGTATGTAAGTATTCTTTGGAAACAATGCCTATTCATGTCTTCTGCCCATTTTTAAAGTTGGATTATTCATTTTGGGGGCATTGAGTTTTATAAGTTCTTTACGCATTTTGGATACTAGCACTTTATCAGATACGTCATTTGCAAATATCTTCTCCCATTCTGAAGACTGTCTTTTAGTTTAGGTGATTGTTTCCTTCTTGCTATGCAGAAGCTTTTCATGTGATGAAGTCCCAATAGTTTATTTTGCTTTTGTTTCCCTTGCCTCAGGAGACATGTCTAGTAAGAAGTCGGTATGGCTGATGTGAAAGAGATTACTGCCTGTGTTCTCTAGCAATGGTGTTGGGAAAACCAGACAGCAACATGCAAAAAAATGAAACTGGACCACTATCCTACACCATGTACAAAAATAAACTCAAAATGGATTAAAAACCTAAATGTGAGACACAAAAAAAAATGTTTTAAAGGCTTTTATAAACTCCTTATACTCAGACCCCTTTTCACTAACACTCACTTCCTACCTTTCCCACTTCCTTTCAGGGTCAAATGTTTTAACGCTTTAAAAGAGTTAGAGATTCCCTATTCTTTTCAACACCTTTTACTAGTGTTCAATCTATTTTAATTTGGCCTCTGCCTGTCCCATTCAGGTGAGCAATCCCCTCCATATTGCCAAAGCAAATGGACATTTTTCAGTTCTTGCTAGCATTTGATGTTATTAACCACACTTTTTAAATTTTTAAATAGTTGGTTCTGCTGGTTTCCATGGGTATAATTATCTACTGGTTTTCTACCTAACTCTCTGGCCACTCTTCCTTTCTATAACTGAGGGAAAAAAAAGTGTGTGTGTGTGTGCATGTAGATTTATCCTCTTCTGCTTGTGAATTAAATTTGGGGTTTTTCTTTATTTTTTATTACAATTTTTAAAAAATGTTCATTTTTAAATGAATGAGACAAGACGTTGAATAAACATTCATTTTTAAATGGACAAGAAAGACAGAGAGACAGAGTGTCACTGAGAAAGGGGCAAAGAGAGAGAGACATAAACATTCATTTTTAAATGGACAAGAGAGACAGAGAGAGACAGAGTGTGACTGGGAAAGGTGCAAAGAGAGAGAGAGAGAGACAAAGAACCCAAAGCAGGCTCCAGGCTCTGAACTGTGAGCACCGAGCCCTATGTGGGGCTCACACCCACAAACCACAAGATCGTGACCTGAGCTGAAGTCTGATGCTTAACAGACTGAGTCACCCAGGTGCCCAAATGTTGAGGTTTTTCAAGACTCAAGCTTCATCTCTCTGCACATTTTATTATACTTTCACAGGCAAATACATTTATTACCAAGTATATTTACATGACTTAAAAAATTCTAAACCTAGTTCACATCTGTCTTCTGAGCCTCCCACCCTGTGTGTCTTATTTTACATCTCCACTCACGGGCTTTAGCCTCCATATGTTAAATGCCAAACTCCCTGCCAGGTTTGTTCCCTCCAATGTTTCTAATCTCACTGAACAGTGACACCATGCACCCAGTTGCATAACTTCAAAATCCATGATAACTGCATTCTCTTCAGACTCCAATATTTAATCCATCTTCGAGATCCATCGATTTTTTTAAATCCAGGTAGAGATTTTTTCTTTTCTTTTTTTTTTTACTGAGGTATAATCAACATGCAGTGTTAGCTTCAGGCATACAATATAATGACTCATTAGTTTTGTACATTCCTCAGTGCTCATCAAGATAAGTGTACTCTTAATCTCTTTTATCTGTTTCTCCATCCTCCACCCACCTTGGGAAACCATCAGTTTGTTCTCTATATTTAAGAGTCTAGGAGGACCTGGGTGGCTCAGTCTGTTAAACATCAGACTTCAGCTCAGGTCATGATCTCGCATTTTGTGGGTTCAAGCCCCACGTCGAGCTCTGTGCTGACAACTCGGAGCCTGGAGCCTGCTTTGGATTCTCTGTCTCCCTCTCTCTCTCTGGCCCTCCCTGGCTCATGCTTCCCCCACCTCTCTCTTTCAAAAATAAACATTAAAAATATTTTTAAGAAGAGTCTGGTTTTCATTTGTTTTTCTGTGTTATGTTTCTCAAATTACCCATTTGAGTGAAATCATTTATTCTTTATTCTAAATAGCTCTTCTATCCATTCTAGTGGACTAGTCTTTTAGTTAATTTCCTTTCAATTATTGTATCATCCATTCTCATCCATTTTTGACAACATGCTGGGTGATCTCTTTAAAATGCAGTTCTCATTTTTTTCTTCTCAGCTAGAATGAATTCTTCAGTTATTGAAATAACAACACTTTTAAAAGAACATTGTCATCTACCTCACTTTTGCCAATCCATTAAGCTATAAAATCTTTAAAGATTTGCCTTTGTTTTTAAGCTAAAAACCAAACTCTTTAACTTCCTTGAAATCCTTAGTCTCCAAGAAACTAAATTGTCTGGCTCTTGGAGATCTTTCTAGCGTCATCTTCTCCCACTCTCCTTCTAGCTTTTTCTCTGTTCCTAAGCCATGCCACAGAGCTATAATATTCTTTGGAATAGAATGATGATCTAGGTGCTTCTAGACTAGATTAAGACATAGAGATAGATCTGATGTAACAATAAGAAGTGAAGAAATGTGTATTGATGGCTCTGCTGAGTGAAAGAATACTGCTTCTTGTGATTTTTAATAATAAGCATAGAGAAAAATATTTTCTGGATCATAGAGGACAGAAGGGGCTGTGCTGATTGGCACCATCAACTTGAGTCATAATCTCCTTAAACTAAGGATAAACCAATGGCATCTTCATGATGATTTCTCACCTGAACAGGCCAAACAGGTGAGTTGAATGAAGATGTAGAAATCATGAGTTCTGAATCCTTCTTTGATAATTTCATTAATCTCTGCAAGTTCTCCAGGAAATGAGGTTGCTTTTTGTTTACTCTTTTGGTAAATAGTGGCCGTTCTCCCTAGAGAACTGGTTTCCACTAGCCAGTTTCTTTGACTTTCCTACCAGAATAGTCTTTCATACACCACTTACAGGAATAATATTTGGATTCTTCCAGTTGTCGAGTATGTATATTCCAAATATTCATCCAAGAATTGCAAAATATCTATGAAATTTGTCCAGGGACCACATGGGCTCACTTTGATATGGACCTGAGTAAAAATTCCAATCACCATTAATTCATACCAAAGGCCAACGTTAATCAAGTAGCCAATGCCAAAGATATCTGTGGGCTAACATTCATGTTACTGTTTTGGCATTGATATTCATTATAATAACCATCTAAGTCTACATTGAATAAGTACTACCACTTGGCCCTCATCAATTCAGGATTCAATCATCCCCACTGGATTCAAAGAAACCCTTTCAATAGCAGAATTGTCCACTGTCATTTCTGGCCTGCAAAGAAAATCTAGTACAAAGGATTTAACACCAAAACTCCTCTTACCAAGGTATTTCTCAAACTCTTGGAAAGGTAGTATCCTCTTAATACCCATAGCACATACTCTCATGTGGCAGTTGAAGAGCTTACATAATCCATTTCAGAATTCCAATATCCCTTCGTGTTTGAATAATAAGAAAAACTTACATTTACTAATGTAGTTACCATTTCTGGTACTCTTCTTTCTTTGTATACGTCGGTGTTTCCATTTTTGCTTTAACATCTTTGCTCATGGTGAATCCTTTCAGTATATTAGAAAAAAATTGTTTTGCCTTTATTTTTCAAAGTTATTTTCACTGGTTATAAAATTCTAGAACAAACAACCCTAAAATTTGTATGGAACTACAAAAGACTCCAAAAGCCAAAGTAATATTGAAGAAGAAAACCAAAGCGGAAGCATTGCAATCCCGGACTTTAGCCTCTGCTACAAAGCTGTCATCATCAAGACAGTATGGTGTTGGCACAAAAACAGACACATAGACCAATGGAATAGGATAGAGAACCCAGAATTGAACCCACAAGTATATGGCCAACTAACCTTTGACAAAGCAGGAAACAATATCCAATGGAAAAATGACAGTCTCTTTAGCAAACGGTACTGGGAGAACTGAACAGCAACATGCAGAAGAATGAAACTGGACCATTTTCTTACAGCATACACGAGAATAAACTCAAAAGGGATGAAAGATCTAAATGTAAGACAGAAAACCATCAATACCTTAGAGGAGAAAACAGGTAACAACCCCTTTGACCTCAGCTGCAGCAACTTCCTACTTGACACATGTCTGAAGGCAAGGGAAATAAAAGCAAAAATGAACTATTGGGACCTCATCAAGATAAAAACCTTCTGCACTGCAAAGGAAACAATCAACAAAACTAAAAGGCAACTGATGGAATGGGAGAAGATATTTGCAAATGACATATCAGATAAAGGGTTAGTATCCAAAATCTATAAGGAATTTACCAAACTCAATACCCAAAAAACAAATTATCCAGTGAAGAAATGGACAGAAGACATGAACAGATATTTTTTCAAAGAAGACATCCAGATGGCCAAGAGACACATGAAAAGATGTTCAACTTCATTCATCATCAGGGAAATACAATTCAATACCACAATGAGATACCATCTCACACCAGTTGGAGTGGCTAAAATTAACAACTCAGGAAACAAGAGATGTTGGCAAGGAGAAATGGGAACCTTCTTGCACTGTTGGTGGGAATTCAAACAGCTGCTCTGGAAAACAATGTGGAGGCTCCTCAAAAAATTAAAAATAGAACTACCGTACAACCCAGCAAAAGCACTACTAGGAACTTATCCAAAGTTTACAGGAGTGCTGATGCATAGGGGCACTTGTACCCCAAGGTTTATAGCAGCGCTTTGAGCAATAGCCAAATCATGGAAAGATCCCAAATGTCCATCAACAGGTGAATGGATAAAGAAGATGTGATTTATATATACAATAGGATAGTACTTGGCAATGAGAAAGAATGAAATCCTGCCGTTTGCAACAAAGTGGATGGAACTGGAGGGTGTTATCCTGAGTGAAATAAGTCAATCAGAGAAAGATATCATATGTTTTCACTCATATGTGGAACTTGAGAAATTTAACAGAAGACAATGGGGACAGGAAAGGGAAAAGATAGTTTTAAACAGAGAGGGAGACAAACCATAAGAGACTCTTAAATACAGAGAACAAACTGAGTTTTGATGGGGGGGAGGGGAATATGGGTGATGGACATTGAGGAGGGCTCTTGCTGGGATGAGCCTTGGGTGTTGTATGTAAGCAATGAATCATGGGAATCTACCCCTGAAACCAAGAACACTCCATATACAACGTATATTAGCTAAGATGACAATACATTATATTTTTAAAAATGTAAAACCAACACCATAATTCCATAGGTGCTTTCCCATAAAATCACAGTTAAGTTTCAATCAGTACACTTTTAAGTGTTTTCTTAAAAAAAAAAAAAAAAAAGAAAAGAAAAGAAAAAACAAATAGGCATATGTATATCAGCTATCATACTGGACAGCGAAGAGCAGGCTAGATAAAACTAGAAACAGTGGATAAAAAATAATTAGAAGAAAGTAAGCAGGTTCTCTGTCATCCAGAAGCCTCAGAGCTAGTGGAGAAGGAATGAGATTTCTGAAAATCTCAGGAAATAGAAGATTAAAATATTTTATTTAGTTAAGAAACAGTGACTATAAAATGTTGAAAGGTAACACTCATGGTGTGAACTCATGGTATGAACTTAAAGTTTCAAAGTAGTTTCTGTGTTCTGAGAAAAGATTGGAAGGGTATATTTCAAAGTGTTACCTTTAGATGATGTGGTTATAAGTAATGTCTACTTTTTTCCTTATACTTAAAATTGTTTTAACGTTTATTTATCACTGAGAGACAGAGAGAGACAGAGCATGATTATGGGAGAGGCAGAGAGAGGGGGAGACACAGAATGTGAAGCAGGCTCCAGGTTCTGAGTTGTCAGCACAGAGCCCTCTGTGGGGCTAGAACTCACAAACCATGGGATCATGACCTGAGCCGAAGTCGGACGCTCAACTGACCAAGCCACCCAGGCGCCCTTTTTCTTTATAACTTAAAATGTCTTTCTCAAAATTTCTCTATGAGCATGGAAAAGTTTCTATTTTTGTTTTTGTTTTAAATCTAATTGGTTATTTACCTGGATAATGTTTTGAAGTGTTAATGACACCCACCCCTCCCACATTTCCCCATTTCCTTCCCATTCAACTGATCCGGTTCTTGACTAACCAAGCTACTTTGCTTTTGGGAAAGTATGTGGTCAGCAGGAAGGCAGAAGTAATCTACAAGATTTCCGGTGTTCGGTTTGAGTGTGTAAATGTTTGCAAAATTTTTAAGAGAAATTAGGGGTTGGGAAGAAACAGAAGGAGGACTGAGGTACAGCTTGTCCCCCAAAACGCAGAGTGACGTCTAGGGATTGACGTCTAGGGTCTGTGCATTTCAGAGGAGCAGGGATTGGAATGGGCTTGTTGGTAGTGCTAGGGTCTTGCATGATTCCCTAGGGAAAATGGCTGCATTATTGACCTTGGGGTTCCCTGTCTTATAAGAATGTCTCATGTCTCAAAGATAGTGTGGACACAACAGAAAGCTGCCATCCCTCAATCTGTCAGATCCTGGGAAAGAACATTTCATGATGACCTGTGTGGGCCAAAGGGTTCAATCCCCAATACCACGTCCTTTGGAGTTTGTCACAGTGCTGGGGTGGGGATGGAAGGCACAGGAAGGAGTGAAGATGAATCTTCCACCAGCTGGGAAAAAAGAAATTAATGAAATTAATTATTAAATTGTCTAAAGAGGGTTTAAAAAAGAAAGTGAAGAAAATGGAACTCTTCTGCATTATTGATAGAATGTAAAATGGTGCAGCCACCATGGAAAACAGCTTGGCAGTTCCTCAAAACGTTAAACATAGAATTAGCATACGATCTAGCAATTCCACTTTTTTGGTATAAACCCAAAGGAATTTAAAGCAAGGACTCCAACACATACTTGTACACCAACGTTCATTGCAGCATTATTCACAAAAGCTCAAACGAGGAAACAACTGAAATGTCCATCAATAGACGATGACTTTTTAAAAAGTGATATATGCATACAATAGCCAAAAATTCAACCTTGAAACGGAATGGAATTCTGATTAAGCCCACAACATGGATGAACCTAGAAGACATTGTGCTAAGCGTAATAAGCCAGACACAAAAAGACAAACGCTGTGTGATCCCACTTACATGAGGTGCCTAAAATAGGCAACTTTATAGAGACAGAAAGTAGAATAGAGATCGCCAAGGGCTGGAGGGCAAGAGGGATAGGGAGTTATTGTTTTATGAGGACAGCATTTCAATTTGGGATGATGAGAAAGTTCTGGAAATGGGTAGTGGTGATGGTTGCACAAAATGGCAAATATACTTAATGCTGCTGGAGTGTATACTTAAATGTGAATAAAATGGTAAATTTTATGTTATGGATATTTTAACATAATAAAAATAATACTTAAAAAGGCATTTAATTTGCAGTTTCCTGTTCTTAAGCTTTATTAAGTGGGTTCGGTCTTCAGAGTTAAGTTAGCTTCTGCCGTAAAGCAATAAATAGGTTTCTACCTGATGCCCCACGTGTCAAGCTCTTTCTACCTTTGCCAGTGAGAACACAGATTGTTCCTAAGCTTCTGAGCTTCAGGAATTTTCTGACTTTGTCCCTCTGGTGCTTGTTACTCTGGCTTCGGGTGATTCCTCATACGTGTGTAGCTAGTACTTCGCCCAATACTTGAGAGTATCCCTCTGTTGCTTTCTGGGTGGCTTGTCTTCTCTCTGACACTCAGCCCTGCAATTCGAGTCACCTTACACCCACCAAACTCCAATGTCTGCCTGTCAGCTCTGTGAGATTGCTGGTTCCTGGCGCTGTCGCTTGGTGACAGTCTCCAGGTAGCCAGCTGTTTGGCCATGACGCTCACCTTGTCTGTTTCCCTTCTCACAAGGATCACAGCCCAGTGCTGTGTCTGGTACAGTGATCCCTTGGCAGGTTCCTGGAGCTTTTTCTGCGTGTGGCTCTCTCCTGTCTGGTACCCTGCCCAGAAACTCGTGCCACTCCAGATGCCCTAAACACTGATTTCCATCTCTTAAAGTCTTTGAGCTCACTGTGTTCTGCTTGGGTTTTCCCTTTTCCCATTGTGACCTAAAATATGTGCCCATGTAGAAGCCAGAGCAATTGTTTCTCCTCTCAGGCCGTTCTTTAATGTCTGCAAATTGCAGTCTGTATTTTCTCCAGTTTACTTGTTGTTTACGGTATCGGGGCAATTCTGGCCCTACCTATGGAAGTGTGTGTGAATTACTGTATTTTTAAGGTTTAGAATATCTTTGGATGTTTTTTAAAATTATCTGATCCTTTTCATTGTGTCTTGTTCTTACATTATGGTTTCCACTCTTTGCTTCTCTTTGAACATTGTAAAGATCCTTAATTTAAGGCATGTTTATATTTTTCTATTATCTGCATTTCTTTGGATGTCATTTACCTGATTCACTGCACTCTGTCTCTTCCTCAGGTTTGTCTGCTCTCATGGAATACACATTTTTACTAGGAACTCTCCTGCACAGGGAGCTATTTCTACAGGAATCAAGCATCCTGATTTGTGAAGGATTTGTCTGTGGGGCAGGAACACAGTTGACTCTTTTGGCCAAGGCCCCAAAGGTTTTAGTCTTTGTAAGAATTTATAAATTGGGGTTTTCCACATAGACAGGATAATGCAAATTCATATAACACACCAAGCAAGGTTCAGATGCAGGCTTCCGATTTCTTTTGTCTCCACCCTCTTACTGTTCACTGGCTTAGTTATCAGGCTATTCTAGTTTCCATTTTATGGACTGGCTCTCGGATTTACGAATGGGCCCATTTCTGGGTGGCAATGTGGCCTGGGACCTCAGACTCAAGTCTAGAGCTTCATATGTGTTAAAACCACGGTTCCCATAGGGATTTACTTCATTCTGGTTCCTCCATAGGTCACTGAGTTTAGCTCTTGCTCACTGCACTGATTTTGAATATTCTATTTGTTTCTTCTATCTGGGGATTTCCTATTCTCAATTTCAAACTCAGTTGTCTGCTTAAAAAGTGAATTAGAATTCATTGTATCCAGTTTTTTAATATTTTATTTATTTTTCTTTTTTAAATTTATTTTGATGTTTATTTATTTTTGAGAGACAGAGTATGAACAGGGGTGGGGAGAGGCAGAGAGAGAGGGAAAGACACAGAATCCGAAGTGGGATCCAGGCTCTGTGCTGTCAGCGCAGAGCCCAACACAGAGCTTGAACTCATGAACCCTAGGATCATGACCTGAGCCGAAGCTGGATACTTAACCAACTGAACCACCCAGGCACTCCTATGTTTTATTTATTTTTAAAAGAGAGAGAGAGAGAGTAGGGGAGGCCCGGGGGGGTGGGGACAGAGGATCTGAAGTGGACTCTGTGCTGACAGCACTGAGTGGATGGGGGCTGGAACTTTTGAACTGTGAGACGGTGACCTGAGCCAAAGTTGGACACTTAACCAACTGAGCTACCCAGGCTCCCCTGTATCCAGTTTTTCTAAGCCCTTGCTTGGGATGGGAAGCTTCAAAAGTCTGTTTCATTTACCATCCTGCCTTGAAGGATGTGTAGTGTTAAGATCTCTGTCGTCCTGCCTCTCAAGTGAGACATTTTTCTGGAATTGTACTCTTTAACTTTTTAAAAAATATTTGTTTGTTTGTTTGTTTACATCCAAGTTAGTTAGCTTATAGTGCAATAATGATTTCGGGAGTAGATTCCAGTGATTCGTCCCCTATGTACAACACCCAGTGATCATCCCAACAAGTGTCCTCCTTAATGCCCCTTACCCATTTAGCCCATCTCCACTACAACCCCTTCAGCAACCCTCAGTGTGTTCTCTATATTTAAGAGTCTCTTATATTTTGTCCCCCTCCTGGTTTTTATATTATCTTTGCTTCCTCCCTCTTATGTTCATCTGTTTTGTATCTGAAATTCCTCATATGAATGAAATCATATGATATTTGTATCTCTCTGACTAATTTCACTTAGCACAATACCCTTTAGTTCCATCCATGTAGTTGCAAATGGAAAGATTTCATTCTTTTTGATCACTGAGTAATACTCCATTGCATATATATACACCACTTCTTCTTCTTTTATTTTTTTTTCTAGGAGAGAGAGAGAGACAGCTTGAGCAGAGAAGGGTCAGAGAGAGAGGGAGACACAGACTCTGAAACAGGCTCCAGGCCCCGAGCTGGCAGTCAGCACAGAGCCTGATGCGAGGCTCGAACCCATGAACCGCGAGATCATGACCTAAGCGAAAGTCGGACGCTTAACCGACTAAGCCAGCCAGGTGCCCCAATACCACTTCTTCTTTATCCATTCATCCATCGATGGACATTTGGGCTCTTTCCATACTTTGGCTATTATCTATAGCACTGCTATAAATTTTGGGGTGCATGTGTCCCTTTGAAACAGCACACCTGTATCCCTTGCATAAATGTCTATTAGAGAAATTGCTGGGTTGTAGGATATTTCTATTTTCATCGTGAAGTTCGGAATTGTGATGCCTCCAGCTTTGGTTTTCTTTTTGAGGATTGCCTTGGCTCTTTGAGCCTTTTCTCATTCTGCACAAACTTTAGGATTGTTTGTTCTAGCTCTGTGAAGAATGCTGGTGCAATTTTGATAGGGATTACATTGAATATGTAGATTGCTTTGGGTAGTACTGACATTTTTTTTTAATGTTTTTATTTATTTCTGAAAGAGACAGCATGAGCAGGGGAAGGTCAGCGAGAGAAAGAGACACAGAATCTGAAGCAGGCTCCAGGCTCTGAGCTAGCTCAGCACAGAGCCCGAGGCGGGGCTTGAACCCACAAACCGTGAGATCATGACCTGAGTCAAAGTCAGACGCTTAACCAACTGAGCCACCCAGGTGCCCCTAGTACTGACATTTTAATAATATTTGTTCTTACAATCCATGAGCATGGAATACTTTTCCGTTTTGTTGTGTTCTCTTTCATTTCTTTCATAAGCTTTCTATTTTTTTCAGTGTATAGATTTTTCACCTCTTTGGTCAGGTTTATGCATGGTATTTTATGGGTTTTGGTGCAATTATAAATGGTATTGATTCTTGGTATCTTTTTCTGTTGCTTCATTATTGGTGTACAGGAATGCAACTGATTTCTGTGTATTGATTTTATATCCTGAGACTTTACTGAATTCATGGATCAGTTCTAGCAGGTTTTTTGGTGGAATCTTTTGGGTTTTCCATAAAGAGTATCATTTAGTCTGCTAAGAGTGGACATTTGACTTCCTCCTGGCTGATTTGGATGACTTTTATTTCTTTGTGTTGTCTGATTGCTGGGGCTAAGATTTTCAATATTATGTTGAATAACAATGGCAAGAGTGGACATCCCTCTTGTGTTCCTGACCTTAGGGGGAAAGCTCTCAGTTTTTCCCATTGAGGAGGATATTAGTGGTGGGTCTTCCATATATGGCTTTTATGATCTTAAGGTATGATCCTTCTATCTCTACTTTCTTGAGGGTTTTTATCAAGAAAGGATGCTGTATTTTGTCAAATTCTTTCTCTGCACCTATTGAGAGGATCATGTGGTTCTTGTCTTTTCTTTTATTGATGTGATGTATCACATTGATTGTTTTGCATGTATTGAACCAGGCCTGCATCCCAGATATAAATCCCACATGATTGTGGTGAATATTTCTTTTAATGTATTGTTGGCTAGTATCTTGTTGAGGATTTTTGCATCCATGTTCATAAGGGAAATTGGTCTGTAGTTCTCCTTTTTAGTGGGGTCTTTGGTTTTGAAATCAAGGTAATTCTGGCTTCATAGAATGAGTTTGGAAGTTTTCCTTCCATTTCTATTTTTTTGGAATAGCTTCAAAATAATAAGTGTTAACTCTTCTTTAAATGTTTGGTAGAATTCTCCTGGAAAGCCATCTGGCCCCGGACTCTTGTTTTTTGGGAGGTTTTTAATTCCTAATAATATTTCTTTACTGGTTATGAGTCCAATCAATTTTCTATATCTTCTTGTTTCAGTTTTGGTAGTTTGTATGTTTCGAGGAATTTGTCCATTTCTTCCATATTGCCCAATTTATTGGCATAATTGCTCATAATATTCTCTTATTATTGTTTATATTTCTGCAGCGTTGGTTGTGATCTCTCCTCTTTCATTCTCAGTTTTATTTATTTGGGTCCTTTCCTTTTCCTTTTTGATCAAACTGGCTAAGAGTTTATAAATTTGTTGATTTTTTTTTTCAAAGAACCAGATCTTGGTTTCACTGATCTGTTCTACTGGGTTTTTTTGTTTGGTTCGTTTGTTGGTTTGTTTTGTTTTTTTTATTTTTGGTTTGGTTTGGTTTTGATAGCATGGATTTCTGCTCTAAGCTTTATTATTTCCTGTCTTCTGCTGGTTTGGGTTTTATTTGCTGTTCTTTTTCCAGCTTTTAAGGTGTAAGGCTAGGTTGTGTATCTGAGACCTTTCTCCCTTCTTTAGGAAGGCCTGGATTGCCACTCCCTCTTATGACCATCTTTGCTGCATCCCAGAGGTTTTGGGCTATAGTGTTGTCATTTTCACTGGCTTCCACGTATGTTTTAATTTCCTCTTTAACTTCTTGATTAACACATTCATTCTTTAGTAGGATTTTCTTTAGTGTTCAAGTATTTGTTGATTTACCAAATTTTTCCTGGGGTGCCAGGGTGGCTCAGTCGATTAAGTGTCTGATGTCAGCTCAGGTTCATGAGTTCAAGACCTGCGTCAAGCTCTGTGCTGACAACTTGGAGCCTGGAGCCTGCCTCGGATTCTGTGTGTCTCCCTCTCTCTCTGACCTTCCCTTGCTCACACTCAGTCTCTCTCTCTTAAAAATAAATAATAACCTTGTGGTTGATTTTTAGTTTCACAGCATTGTAGTCTGAAAATATGCACGGTATGACCTCAATTATTTTGTACTTATTGAGGGCTGTACTTGTTTGTGTCCCAGTATGTGATCTATTCTGGAGAATGTTCCATGTGCACCTGAGAAGAATGTGTATGCTGGTGCTTCAGGATGAAATGTTTTGAATATATCTGTTAAGTCCATCTGGTCCAGTGTGTCATTCAAAGCCATTGTTTCCTTTTTGATTTTCTACTTAGATGATCTGTCCATTGCTATAAGTGGGGCATTGAAGTCCCCTACTATTATGGTATTATTATCAGAGTTTTTTTTTATGTTTGTGATTAATTGATTTATATATTTGTGTTCTACTTGTTTGTGGCAAAAATGTTTACAATTGTTAGATCTTTTTGGTGGA
This sequence comes from Proteles cristata cristata, assembly GCA_017311185.1. Lineage (NCBI taxonomy): Eukaryota > Metazoa > Chordata > Mammalia > Carnivora > Hyaenidae > Proteles > Proteles cristata. The sequence continues at coordinate 1,029,022 of JAESUZ010001426.1, read as the reverse complement.
TAGACCCCTTAATTATGATATAATACCCTTCTTTGTTCTTTCTAATTTTGGTCCTTTTTAACTTTTAATAAACGTACTTTTTATCCCATGCTTCATTCCAAAGAAAATTTTACATGCTAGTGGTGAATTCATTGTTTGATCATAAAGTACTTATGTAGCACAGAACGTTTCATTTTAGTTTCTATACTCCAGGATTCCCGATACAGCACCAGCCTAATACCTTGCTGAGAAAATATCTGTTGAAAAGAACAGAAGGAACGTTTCTAGAACTTTATTAAGAACTTGTATTTATTAAGTTCAGTTTCTCTAAAATGAAACCTAAGACAAAATTTCACCCTTTTTATTTGACTGAAGATAAGTGTTGAATATTTAAAGAGGTAGACGATCCCTCAACCAGTAGCTATTTTTTATTTTCTCTGTTAATCTGATAAGAAAATACAACATTAGAAAAAACTCAATAAAAAGATAATTCTTCAAAGAAGCAATGCTTCAATTAGTTAAAGCAGAAAGTGACAAAATGGGCCCAATCCTTTTAAATTTCATTGGTTATCATTGAATAATTTAGCTATATGAAGATGCAGAGAGAATGGCATAGTAAATGTCTAGCAAACAACGTAAGAAACAAATTCTTCCCAATGGGGGTAGGAGGTCAGGAAGGAGTGAGTGGTGGCACTGTCTCTCTTGGGAGTCTGTTATTGAACCACCCAGTGATAACCTTAGGATCTGGAGCCAGAGTAGAGATGTGGGTGCAGGGCTCCTTCTGCAAAGAGGATACTCTGAAACCCCCTTACACTTGCTGCTTATAGCTCTATAAGGGGTGGTGTTTCCTGGACAGATGTATGGTGTGGGGATTAGAAGAGCCTCTGGTTGACCTCCCAGCCAGAAACTTCAGGAGTAGTTGGAGGCCACTCATTCCTCCACAGTTTTAGAAAATCCCTAAGAGATTTATGCAACTGGATTGCCCCAGACTTCCCAAAAGAGGAGGAACTTGTTGCTTTTGCAAAGAAATGAATCATTTGGAAAACTTGGGACTCTAGATATTCCTTCAGATGACTTTTCTAAGGAGAGACAAGCACAGAGAGAATGGGGACATGACACCAATGTGAAAACCCTGAGAATCACAGCTGGGGAATCATTTATTTTGTATCTGTTTCCTACATCTGAAAGCCTCTCTCCAGAAGGATCCAAGATCCCTATAATGGCAGTAGCAAGGAGTGAGGACAGATTTAGAAGCACAGTGGGTTCAACACTGAGCAGAACAGATTTCATGGATCTTATTGCCAAACTGAGGACAGTGCTCCATCCCAAGGGCATCTTCTCCTTCACAGAGGGTTTCTGGAAGAACTCATAAAGACAAAACTCAAGCTGTATGTTGAAAAAAGCTAGAAGTCCCCAAATATCTGTGACTATCATGACATTTTAAAATTTAGTTAAAGAGAAAGAAGAAGAGCCCGTGTGTGGCTCAGTTAGTTAAGTGTCTGGCTCTTGGCTTTGGCTCTGTTCACAATAACACCGTTCCTGAGATCAAGCCCCACATCATGTTCTGACAATGCAGAGCCTGCTTGGGATTCTCTTTCCTCCTCCTTCTCTCTCTCTCTCTCTCTCTCTGGCTCCAAAAATAAATAAACAAGCTTTTTTTAAAAAAAGAAAGAAAGAAAGAAAGAAAGAAGAACACCAGTAATGATAATGGTAATCTCCAGAGGCAGGTAGAGATGTCTACCTGTCTATCAGGAAGGATAGTTAAGTCTATCCTTTTGGCACTTGTAAGACAAACAATGAACTCTGCTGACAGAATGTTAAACTAAAGGAAAGGAGAGCTCCTTTCTCCGAAGAACTTACACCAACTTGGTTCAGTTATTTTCACAGCAGACTCTTCGGCAAAGATTGCCCAGAGAATTGACTCATTCCAGTACCAGGGACTTTTGAAGTAAAGGCTAGGAATTAATTTCCAGCTCCTGATTAGACTGTATAGTCAATCTACCAGTTCTAGAAGAAACCTTTGCTATTCTTCAGTTTAACTCATTTAATTTGCAGGAAAGGGCCTTAAGGCCCTGAAAGACCGGTGATTATACAAGTCATTGATGGCCAGCCTTGCAACCTTATTTCCTGACACAAAAACTAATGTTTTGTTGTTTTTTTCTAGAACAGTCCAGAAGCTCTTGGGCTGGAGAACATGCTCAGAGTTGGGTCACCTGTGAAAGACACTTAAGGTAATATTGGCTTTAGGTTAGGAAGTGACTTGTTCAGACATAATGGAACCTGTCTAGGGGAGAAAAAATTGATATGGTCTAGTCACTTGCTTATTACCTGTGACAGGAAAGAAGAAAGCCTGTTTCTTAACTCCATTTCAGGCTTTATATTTATTCTAAAGTAAAAATCTGTGATTAGTTTTGAGTGAGTCTGGTTGAATTAAGAGAACCACAAGGAATTCTAGTCGCCCTCTGTGTTTAGTACTGACTGAGAGGAAAGACTGGATTTGAGATGAGATCTTTGGATTTTGCTTCCATTATTGCTTAAAGGAGAGCATGAGGTGGGGGGCAGGTGGCAGAAGAGAAAGCGAGGTTACAATTCAGTTGCTCTCCACATAGAGTATATGTTCCCAATGTGCTTTTGTACAAATTTGTAGGGCAGGTTGCTAAGGAGCTACTAAGTACAGTGGACCTCCAAGTGGGCTTGGGGCTACTTGTTCAGATGTTAGAGAACCTCAATGGGATCACAGAAGATTTGACTCAACTTTATCTCTCCCCTCCTTTCCGGTTGTCTCACTGTTTTATCCATGTCACAATTCCTTTGATGGGAATAGAATGAAACAGGAAAGGGAAGCGTAAGAGCAGGAGAAATAAGAACCTTTTAAAGAACCCGAGTTGGTCTTCACAGCCAGCCTCCAGCCCCACATGCACACTCCAAACACACAGCGTCTTATAAATACAACCAACAAATCTATACACTCAGCCTGTTCTTTCTCTGTTTTTGCTATTGTAACCAAATGTTTGTTGGACTATATAGCATCTCCTTGTTGCTTTTCTAGTCTATGGCAGAAATCTTAACTTGGCAATAATTCACCCCATTGTGCTTTAAGAAGATAGTGCAGAAAATGTGCAGGAAGGTAGAAAAATATTTATTTGTGTAGATTGTATGTAGGTAAAGCCTCTCAAATTTCTGGACATTTTCCATTTTGACGGTCAGTTCAATTCAGCCTGATGTATATATTTTTTATGAAGTGTTCTTCTCTTTTCTCTCCATAACCTCGTCACATTCAGAAACCTCACCGTTCTCTTTATTATGTAAGCTTATAATGACATTTTCCTATTGGACTTAAGCATTTGTACAAATATTAGCTCAGCTAATTATCATAACTGCAAGTGAGGAGAGGTCTAAAAGAAAGCACTGAATTTGGAACCAGAAAATCTGTGTACATTTCCATCTCTGACATTTGTTTACTGAGTTTGGATAAATTATAAGATCTCTTTACACCACATCTCCTTCATCATAAGACAAAGACATTAAACACCTTTCCTAACCTTCTGACAAAGTTGTGGGAAGTGTTGAGTGAGACCCTATGCATAAATGCAGGAAGGACTGGAGATACAGATAAGGAAATGAAGGCTCAGAAAGGAGAGTCATTACAAATGTATCTACATTTTATACCTGAAATCTTTTCATTTTTAAGAAAGTCTGAAGGCTATATGTAAGTGTGGATAACCCGAGCTCCACAATTTAGGTTTAGACTGACCTGAAAAAAATGGCCAGGTAGCCAGTTGACTCCATCACATTAATAAGAACTATTAGAATCTTTAATATATGCTTTTATATTAGAATTTTAGACTTCATAGAAAGGGCTGTTGTTAACATTTTAAAACTTGACGCTACTAATTTAAATAAAGTAAATTTAAATAAAGTTATCACACAGCAGGAAATATTATTTCCTCCCTACATGACAAGATGAATTGTGGAGACCCTGATGATATGTACCCAGTAACAGCGACAGAAATTCCTATGTATGCAAGGGTTCTGACTTTTCATGGTAAGGTGATGTACCTACTTAGCCTGCAAATATTTGGAATACATTTCTACCACTAGATGGCGATATAACCATAAGAGATCAAAGTTCCCTTGCCTGTTTAAAAAAAGGAAGAACACTTCATCCCCTAATAATTGCTTATAGAAAGGGACATGTACACTAGTAATACACTGTGGTAATTTTCTTTGATATTTTAATATACTTGTTTTAATGTTTCATATGTCGTTAATATTAAAGCTTGACACTTGTAAAGGTTCCAGGTAATTTCCAGATGCCTATTACTACCTCAAATCTCTGGGACTGAACAGAAGGTGGTCAGTTGTAAAAACAGAATAAAGTGAAACTGCATATGTAAAGTTATTAGAACAATGTTTAGAACCTAGTTTTCTTTTAAATAATGATAAAAGAGCTAATAAAAACTATTATATAGAGCTACTGTCTGCCTTGGAATTAAAAAAATTTTTTTTTTCAGAATAATCTTAGATGGAGGAATTTGCTCCATCATGTCCGCCTAAAATTCTGTAACTGTTTTCACGCTATACTCAAGACCATTTTCAAACTAGAAACAACGTCCTTTATTACTTCTCTAGTTACTGTCTATAATGAAAGTGATTTTATGTACATTATTATGTGCTTATATATGTATATACTTTTTGTTTTTTAAGTTTTATCTATTTATTTACTTACTTACTTACTTATTTTGAGAGAAAGAGGGAGAGATTGAGAGGGAGAATGTGAGCAGGAGAGAGGCAGAGAGAGAGAGAATCCTAAGCAGGCTCCACACTGTCAGCACAGAGCCCAATGCAGGGCTCAAACTCACAAACCATGAGATCATGACCTGAGCTGAAATCAGTAGTCCAATGCTTAACCGACTGAGCCACCTAGATGCCCCTGTGTATATATGGGTTTTTAACTTTTTTAAAATATTTATTTATATTTTCGAAAGAGAGAGACAGAGAGACAGAGAGAGAGAGACCACCAGTGGGATGAGGTTGCAGAGAGGGAGAGAGACACAGAATCTGAAGCAGGCTCCAGACTCTGAGATGTCAGCATAGAGATGTGGGGCTCTAACACACACACACGGTGAGATCATTACCTGAGCCAAAGTCGGAGACTTAACCGACTGAGCCACCCAGGTACCCCAGGTGTATAAATGTTTTTATAAATTTATATACACACACACACACACACACACACACACACACACACACACACACACATATACATATCTTTTTATAAGACATAGATCATAAAATTGAGATTTCTAGGTTAAACATTAAATGTATTTACATGTGATCATATACTGCCAAATTACTACCCATTTTTAAAATGTATTTTATTTATTTCTAAGAGATTGAGAGAGAGAGACAGCATGAACAGGGGAGGGTCAGAGAGAGAGGGAGATACAGAATCTGAAACAGGCTCCAGGCTCTGAGCTAGCCATCAGCACAGAGCCCAAGGCGGGGCTCGAACCCACAGCCGTGAGGATCATGACCTGAGCCGAAGTTGGAAGCTTAACCGACTGAACCACCCAGGCACCCCTACAATCCAATTGTTGACACTGATACTTCTGTCACTGATGTATAAGTTTGCTTTACCAAAATCTTTTTTAACACTGAATGCTTAAAATTTTGCAGACCTGATAAATGAAAATCAACTTGTAATTTTTATTGTCACATCTTTGAACACGTATGAGATTGAACTTCTTTTTGTATTTCTATTGGCTATAAGCAATTTTTCCTCTGTACCTGCCTATTTGTTGGCTTATCCAATTTCTTATTTGAATGCTTACCTTTTTAATTATACAATTAATTTTGTATCACATATTAATTTTTCCTATTATATTGGTTGCAAATATAGTCTCTCTAGCTTACATTTATAGTGACTTTACCATATGTAATTTTGAAGGTAATCAAATATTTTTCATTAGAATTTCCGGTTTTCTAGTATTGTTCAAGTTTATTCAATTGTTATTCTCAATTGTTATCATATATATGTATGCTCTCACAAAAAGATAATAAAATAATATATGCATATTTAAATGTTAGATACTTAATCTACCTGGATTCTACTTACATAAATGATGTATACAGTTATCTTTATTTTCTTCCAGAACAAAATGCATTTATGGTGGCCTCATTTTTATAAAATACATGTTTCTTCTTCTACTGAATTAAGACATCAAATTCATCCTAAATCAAGTTTCCATACGATATTAGAGCTGTTTCTGCATTTAAACACTTCACTATATTGGTTTATCTATTCTGAAATATAGATTAGTACCTTTCATGATGAATTTACTTTTGTAGTTTGAACAATCTTGTTTTGAATAATTAAAGAAATAAAACAATGGTTATTGTGAAAATTACAGTAACTCTCAAAATCAGTGTAACCTCTGCTCTACTGATAAGGAGAATAAGCAATTTCACTTGTTCCTCTTTCTGAAGATAAATCTAGGTGATTCCTAGTTTTTCTGAAACCTAAACCCAACACAGGGCTTTTGTAAAAAAATGAATTTTCTGTGATGAATAGTTCCATTGTCTTGAGCTGAACTTTTTGGCCTTACAGTAAATAATTGTTTTCTCGGAGCAGCATGGCATACTGTCCACTATTATAAATTACCTAAACTTAGAAAGACCTTTTTCTCTGAGTGGGACTTTCAGTAGGGGAAAGCCCGCATCAGCTGCTTAACCATACGCTCGCCTGATTGGAATGTATTTCTCCCAATGTCTCCAAGAAGGAATCTCAGAACTGTATTATGTAGAAGTCATCCTATGGTTTGTCACATATTCCCTAAAAGTATGGGTTTCTGATTGGTTGTTTTAATAATATTAGCCCTGGTTATAGTACTTAAATGCATGTATCTGCTTTGCCAAAGATGTAAATACTTGTGAGCCTTATTTTTATGTAAGAGCTTTGAAATTTTCTTTTTTCACTTTACTCAAAAGATAAAGCAAAATCCACAATTGTGTTGGATTCTTATTCAAACAGAGAATTAAGAATCCTTGTTTCTTGAATGACACATTGGACCAGATGGATTTGACAGATATATTTAGAACTCTACATCCTAAGGCTATGGAATTCACTTTCTTCTCAGGTGTGCATGGCACGTTCTCCAAGATAGCTCACAAGGTGGGTCATAAAAGAGCCCTCAACAACTAGAAAAGAATTGAGAACATACCATGCACAATTTCAGAACACAATGCTATGAATCTTGAAATCAATCACAGGAAGAAGTCTGGAAAACCTTCAAAAACATGGAGGTTAAAGAATAGCCTACTAAAGAATAAATGGACCAATAAATCAATTAGAGAAGAAATTTAAAAATATATGGGAACAAATGAAAATGAAAGTACAATACAAACTCTATGGGATGTGGCAAAGGCAGTCCTAAGAGGAAAGTACATTGCACTCCAGGCCTATTTCAAGAAATTAGAAAAAGTGCAAATACAAAATCTAACAGAGCACCTAAAGGAACTAGAAGGAGAGCAACAAGAGCACCCCAACCCCAGTGGATGAAGAGAAATAATAAAAATCAGGGCAGAAATAAACAATATAGAAACCAAAAAAAAAAAAACAGTTGAACAGATCAATGAAACCAAGAGTTGGTTTTTGAAAAAAATAAACAAAATTGATCTAGCCAGGCTTCTCAAAAAGAAAAGAGAGAGCACTCAAACAGACAAAACCATGAATGAAAATGAACTTATTACAACAAACCCCTCAGAAATACAAGCAATTATCAGGGAATACTTTGAAAAATTATATGCCAACATATTGGACAACTTAGAAGAAATGGACAAATTCCTAAACACACACTCACTACCAAAATTCACACGGAAGAGATAGAAATCTGAACAGACCTATAACTAGTGAAGAAATTGGGGGCACCTGGGTGGCTCAGTCAGTTAGGTGTCTTACTTCGGCTCAGGTCATGATCGCATTGCGGTTTGCGGGTGCAAGCCTCCCGTCGGGCTCTGTGCTGACAGCTAGCTCAGAGCCTAGAGCCTGCTTCGGATTCTGTATCTCCCTCTCTCTCTGATCCTCCCCTGCTCTCTCTCTTTCGCTCTCTCTCTCTCTCTCTCTGTCTCAGAAATAAATAAAAAACATTAAAAAAAAAAGAAATTGAATCAGTTATCAAAAATCTCCCAACAAATAAGAGCCCTGGACCAGATGGCTTCCCTGGGGAATTCTACCAGACATTTAACAGAATTAATACCAATTCTTCTCAAGCTATTCCAAAAAATAGAAATCAAAGGAAAACTTCCAGACTCATTTTACAAAGCCGGCATCACTTTGATTCCCAAGCCAGACAGAGACCCAGCAAAAAAAGAGAACTAAGGCCACTATCCTTGATGAATACGGATGCAAAAATCCTCAACAAGATACTTGCAAATCGAATCCAACAGCACATAAAAAGAATTATCCACCAAGATCAAGTGGGATTCATTCCTGGGTTACAGGGCTGGTTCAATATCACAAATCAATCAATGTGATACATCACATCAACAAAAGAAAAGATAAAAACCATATGATCCTGTCAATAGATGCAGAAAAAGCATTTGACAAAATACAGCATCCCTTCTTAATAAAGACCCTCGAGAAAGTTGGGATAGAAGGAACTTATTTAAACATCATAAAAGCCATCTATGAGAAGCCCTCAGCTAACATCATCCTCAACGGGGAAAAACTGAGAGCTTTCCCCCTGACATCAGGAACACCACAGGGATGTCCACTCTCACCACTGTTTTAACATAGTGCTGGAAGTCCTAGCATCAGCCATCAGACAACAAAAGGAAATAAAAGGCATCAGAATTGGCAAAGAGGAAGTCAAACTTTCACTTTTCGCAGACAACATGATACTCTACATAGAAAACCTGACAGACTTTACCAGAAGCCTACTACAACTGGTCCATGAATTCGGCAAAGTTGCAGGGTACAAAATCAATGCACAGAAATCTGTTGCATTTTTATACACCACTAAAGAAGCAACAGAGAGAGAAATCAAGAAACTGATCCCATTCACAAATGCTCAAAAAAACATGAAATACCTAGGAATAAACCTACCCAAAGATATAAGAGATCTGTATGATGAAAACTATGGAAAAGTTATGAAGAAAATTGAAGAAGACACAAAGAAATGGAGAAACATTCCATGCTCATGGGTCGGAAGAATAAATATTGTTAAAATGTCATTACTACCCAAAGCAATCTACACATTCAATGCAGTCCTAATCAAAATTGCACCAGCATTCTTCTCAAAACTAGAACAAACTATCCTAAAATTTGTATGGAACCCCAAATAGCCAAAGTAATATTGAAGAAGAAAACCAGAATGGGAAGCATCACAATCTCAAACTTTAGCCTCTACTACAAAGCTGTAATCATCAACACAGTATGGTGTTGGCACAAAAACAGATACATAGACCAATGGAATAGAATAGAGAACTCAGAATTGGACCCACAAATGTATGGTCAACTAACCTTTGACAAAGCAGGAAAGAATATCCAATGGGGAAAAACAGCCCCTTTAACAGATGGTGCTGGGAGAACTGGACAACAACAAAATGAAACTAGATCATTTTCTCACACCATACACAAAAATAAACTCAAAATGGATAAAGGACCTGAATGTGAGACAGGAAACCATCAAAACCCTAGAGGAGAAAGCAGGAAACACCCTCCTTGACCTCAACTGCAGCAATTTCTTACCTGACACATCCCCAAAGCAAGGGAATCAAGAGCCAAAGTGAACTATTGGGACCTCATCAAGACAAAAAGCTTCTGCATGGCAAAGGAAACAATCAATAAAACTAATAGTAGGCAAGTGACAGAATGCGAAAAGATAGTTGCAAATGACATATCAGATAAAGGGCTAGTATCCAAAATCTATAAGGAACTCACCAAAATCCACACCCCAAAAAACAAACAATCCAGTGAAGAAATGGGCAGACGACATGAACAGACACTTCTCCAAAGAGGACATCCAGATGCCCAACAGACACATGAAACGATGCTCAGCATCCCTACTCATCAGGGAAATACAAATCAAAACCACACTGAGATACCACCTCATTCCAGTCAGAGTGGCTAAAATGAGCAAATCAGAGGACTCTAGATGCTGGCAAGGATGTGGAGAAACGGGCACCCTCCTACACTGTTGGTGGGAATGTAAACTGGTGCAGCCCCTCTGGAAAACAATGTGGAGGTTCCTCAGAAAATTAACAACAGAGCTCCCCTAGGACCCAGCAATAGCACTGCTAGGAATTTACCCAAGGTATACAGGAGTGCTGATGCATAGGAGCACATGTACCCCAATGTTCATAGCAGCACTCTCCACAATAGCTAAAACATGGAAAGAGTCTAAGTGTCCATCCACGGACGAATGGATCAAGAAGATGTGGTTTATCTCTACAATGGAATACTACATGGCAATGAGAAAGAATGAAATCTGGCCATGTGTAGCAACATGGATGGACCTTGAGGGTGTTATGCTGAGCAAAATGAGTCAGGCAGAGAAGGACAGATAGATACCATATGTTTGCACATATAGGTGGATTAGGAGGAACTTAAAGGAGGACCATGGGGAAGGAGAAGGGGAAAAATAGTGGGGGAGAGGGAGGGAGGCAAACCATGAGAGATTCTTGAATGCTGAAAACAAAATGAGGACTGATGGGGGTGGGGGAGAGGGGAAGCGGGGGATGGGCATGGGGGAGGTCACTTGTGATGAGCACTGGGTGTTATATGGAAACCAACTTGATAATAACTATTTAAGAAAAAAAAGAATCCTTGTCTCTTTTAAATGAACAATTGTTTGGGGATCGAATGATTCAGCTAAGGTGGGCTGCGTGCTAACGGAGGTAAGATTAATCTCCATCTGGAGCTCAGAGGGAAGATTGTCTTCTGCCATCTGTCCCAGCTGCTGGTTGTTCCTGAGGTTAGATTTATAGGATTCAGATTTTTTTTAATGACATGAGGCTGTCTGCAAGTCTTTCAACTTAAAGAGGGATGATTAAACTCCTTAATTCCCCATTTCTGGTTTGATACTTCACCTACCAAACTGGTTAGAACCCTAGTCTGGTTAAGGGCAGGAAACAGGTTTCTTTCTTTGGGTGAATTGAGGGTCCAGCAGAGGGAGCTTTTGTTTCTGTAATGTGGGTGTCTCAGCCTCGGAGCTCTGGCACTTTGAGGACACACAGGGCACTGCCATCCCACGAGGGGGGGAGGGGGTTGGGTAAAGACATCGTCTGATGGTCTGGTTCCCCAAAGCTCACTCAGGTCAGTGACAGGCACCTCTGGGTTGGACAGAGACTCTCCTTGCCCTGGTTCGTAGTTTGCTATTTCTTTTCTTTTTTGGACACAAAGGATGGCCAAAGCCTCCACTTTGCCCAAGCATTCGATGGAATTCCACTACTGAAGATGATCTGTTTTTTCTTCCATGAATGAAAGCCCATGAATTAAAAGACAGAGAATGGGAAATCCAGGTGATATTCCTAAATTCTAAACGGGATCTGCAGCCTTCTAGAAGCAGTTTGTTTTCAGGATCCACATATTTCCTGAGAAGTGAAATGGACATATTGAAGACAACCCTGATATATTCAGAATATGACCCAGTTCCCATGGAAGGAATGTTGATAAGAAAAGTTTATGTGCCTAATTCTTTAACAGAAAGAGTAATGTTTTTCAGTATATGTGCTGCCAAAGCGAGCACGATAGTAATGTTTTTCAAATGCAATGATATGTTAGTACAAAAAGGCCACTCAATGAATATACATAAATGGGAGTAGAGTCTAAAGCTTCAAACATGTAAGAAATCAAGATAACATTCCTAATGTTTTAAATGTTCTATTTCTGAAATAAAAGCAAAAACAATAAAACAACTACAAACTTCTCTAGTTTGAAGAAAATGGAGGTAACTGCCTTCCAGTCACTGTTGACAAAGACAATTCTTTATATACGATAAAGAAATTAATATTTAGGGATGACATCTTACAATGTTTTTTCTATTTGCAAATGTTGCCTTCCAAATAAAAATACTGACTTGTTCAAATGTTCTAACATCATTGGCTAATGATAATACTATGTTTTGATGAGAGGAGAAATAAAATACACATTATCTGTGTAGAAAAATATAAATTAAAAATTTAAGTGATTTTTTGTCCTAGTATAAATATTTGGTATCTTTTAAGAGTTTGGGGTGAGGAAAAGGAAAATCTATGGTTTATTTTTTTTAATGTTGTTTTAAAATTTACTTCTGAGAGAGAGAGATAGTGTGAGCAGGGAAGGATCAGAGAGAGGGAGATACAGAACCTGAAACAGACTCCAGGCTCTGAGCTAGCCGTCAGCACAGAGCCCAACGTGGGGCTCGAACCCACAAACCATGAGATCATGACTTGAGCCGAAGTTGGATGCTTAACCAACTGAGCCACCTAGGGGCCCCAGAAAATCTATGGTTTAAAAGCCTCTGTGTTTCTACTGAAAATAATATATTAATCAGCAATACTCTAATAATTAATAGTCATGAAAAGGCCAAAGGAGAAACACAAACACAGAAGGCATTAGGCCTCAATTGGCTTTTATAGTAACAAGACAACATTTAAAAATACACTGTACATATAAACAATGTTAAGAATCCACTTTATTTTTACTTATATTTAATTCAATAAACACATAGCATATTGTGCCTGGCAGTACTCTAAGCCCCTACAAATATTAACAGATTTCATTGTTATAAAAATCCTGTAAGGTTCTACTATAAGGCTTACAATGAGGAATAGAAAGATTAAAAAAAAAAAAAAAACTTGCACAGAATCATACTGCTGAAAATCTCAATAAACTTTTCAGTTTAAAAATTAATATAGGGGCATCTGGGTGTCTCAGTAGCCTGGGTGTCCGACTTCAGCTCAAGTCATGATCTCACAGTTGGTGAGTTTGAGCCCCAAGTCCAGCTCTGTGCTGACTACTCTGTGCTCTAATATTCAGTGTCTCCCTCTCTCTGACGCTCCCCTACTTACACTCTGTCTCTTTCAAAAATAAATTAACATTTAAAAAAATTTTGGAGGCATCTGGGTGGCTCAGTCAGTTACACATCTGATTTCAGCTCGGGTCATGATCTCATGGTTCGTGGGTTCAAGCCCCGCATTGGGCTCTGTGCTGACAGCTGAGAGCCTGGAGCCTGCTTCGGATTCTGTGTCTCCCTCTCTCTCTGACACTCCTTTCCTTGCACTCTGTCTCTCAAAAATGAATAAGTGTTTTAAAAAATATTTTAAAATTTTTGTTATTAATATAAAGTATGTCCCTTTATTTTTAAAAATGTTAAATATTTTTATTTCTGAGAGCGAGAGAGAGAGAGAGACAGTGTGAACAGGGGACGGTCAGAAAGAAAGGGAGATACAGAATCTGCAGCAGTCTCCAGGTTCTGAGCTAGCTGTCAGCACACAGCCCAATGCAAGGCTCGAACCATCGAACTGTGAGATCATTACCTGAGCCGAAGTCGGATACTTAACCGACTGAGCCACCCAGGTGCCCCTAAAATGTCCCTTTAAAATATAACTAAAGTAATTTTATCTAGTGTTCTAGAAACAAACATAAAATAGAGAGTGAACATATTTGGCTATTATAGTAGCTAGAGCTGTCATAACAAAATACCATAGATTCACACAACAGAAATTAATTTTCTCACATTCTGGAAGCTGAAAGCCTAAAATCAGAGTGCCAGCATGGTTGGCTTTGGTGAGGGCTCTCTTCCTGGCTTGAGGTTGGCCACTCTCTTACTGTGTCTTCATTTGGTAGTGGTCGGTGATGGAGACAGAGAAAGAGTGCTTGCTTTCTGGTGTCTCTCCTTATGAGGATGTCAGGCCCATCATGAGTGCCCTCACCTGTGACATCTTTAACCCTAATTACCTCCCAAAGGCCTAATCGCCAAAACCATCACTTTGGAGAGTTAGGGATTCAGCATATGAAATTTGGAGTGGACACAATTGACTCAAAAATAAAACCAGTTAATTATTTATTAATCAGCATGTTTCAGTGGTCTTGGTTTCTTCCCAATACTTCCAAACTGTTTTAATATCTGGGCACGAATAGAAAACATTAGTCATCCTATGATAAACTGAAGGTATCTGGGAGCCCCTATTCAGGGCATGATGAAAAAATTCATTACATTAAAAATACCACATTGTTATGGTAAGAATAATAAAAACACAAGAATTAGGAAAGACTTTGTATATTGAGTGTATATAAAATTTCTAAATAAAATATTTTCAATTTTTTAAATTAGAAACTTCATCTTTCTCACTTTTGTAGCTTTGTCTAAATTTTAAAACCATTTCTTTTAGTATTTAGTTATTTTGAGAGACAGAGACATAGCACAAGCAGGGGAGGGGCAGAGAGAGGGAAACACAGAATCCGAAGCAGGCTCCAGGCTCTGAGCTGTCAGCACAGAGCCCGATGAGGAGCTCAAACTCGCAAACTGCAAGATCATGACCTGAGCCAAAGTTGGAAATTCAACCAACTGAACCACCCAGGCACCCCACAAGTAAACCTTCCCTAGGGTGGTTTATTGATAGCAGGAAACTTACATTTATCTTTTTAATTTCATAGGGCAAGAGGAACAGAAGTCATTTCCCAGGGCCATCCAAGGTGGAAAGTTACCAGATGCGGTCCCAGCTTTCCACTGGACATGCAAAGGACTCTACCCTCAGGCTTAGAATGAACCCAAAATAAGCCTGCTTTTTCTGAACCCAAACCTGGGGGATTCCAGGGAAAGTTGCCATAGTGTTGAATGAAGCAGAAAAAATTAAAAATGAAAAGAAATTTTAAAAATTAACCCTGAGAGATGTGTGGTCATTGTGCAGTCATTGTGAAGATTTACTGCCCAAGTTCTCAAGACCTGAGTGGGTCAGGAAATCCCACACCCTAAATGTGGTTTAAGGTACTGCCCAAATGATACTGCCAAATAAATTTGGAAAATGGAAAACCAAGTATCTCTGGAAAGAGTACCTTCATCCTATGCTTTATGGAATCCCAATAAGTAATTTGCAAAGAGTAGTGCAACCAAAGGCAACCGGGCACACAAGGAAATAAGCCCCCATGAATAAGAGGCTGCAGAAACAAGGGAAAGAATGACATGGTGCATAGGAGTCAAAGAAATGGATCAGGCTTAAGAATTCAAGTTAAAGAGTTGCCTGGGTGGCTCAGTCAGTTGAGCATCTGACTCTTGATACTGGTTCAGGTTGTGATCTCACGATCGTGAGTTTGAGCCCCAGGTTGGGCTCTACACTGAGCTTGGAGCCTGCTTGAGATTCTCTTTCTCTCTGTCTCTCTGTCTCTCTGTCTCTCCCTCTCCTTCTCTCAAAATAAATAAACATAAAAAAAAAAAAGAATTCAGTTTAGTAAATTATTCGGTAGTGGCAGCTGTCCCATAGTATGCACTGGAAGCAAATACATCAGTAGTCCCCTGAGTTTTTGAGGTAATTGTGTAGACAAGGAAATTAAGATCCTGGACTTAGAAAAACTTTGGCTGTTCAAGCTTTCGGGTGCCCCAAATTCCATGGGCAGTAGATGGACTTCAAAAGCTGTACGTGCCAAGGAGAACAGAACCCTTGACCTCCATTCATGGTCATTCTGAAGTGGTCATGGAGATAGATGAATAAAAAGAAACCTCCCTGGGGCAGATCCACAATACTAGTAACAAATGATGTTGGTTATGAGACTTACTGACAATACAGGAAACAAAGGGAAAGCAGAGCATATGGAATTCCTAAGTTCTCACTGATATCCTGTAGATAGACATGTTTGGACCTGAGCAGGATTCCAAGTGCTGTGGAAGATAGTTTAACAGTGAATCTCATTTCAGTACCACTTACGATATTGATAAGTTGGTCTGATAGAGAGTATAGAACACTGCTGTGACAAAGAGTTCCACAAATCTTTTTGAAGTATCTATTCTCAATTGTTTCCACTTGGGGTGACTCAGGCTTCATTGTATCCGTGCCATCCTCTGCCAAATATTATATGACTGTTTTTATATGGCAGGCACAATTAGACTCGTGGCTTCAATGGACTGGGAGAAATAGAGTTTTTAGTTTTCTGACCTTTTTAAAAACAACTCTGGAAAGAGGGTTAAGAGAGGAAATTTATATTTCTACATAAATTTTAGGATCAGTTTCTTTCTTTCTTTCTTTCTTTCTTTCTTTCTTTCTTTCTTTCTTTCTTTCTTTCTTTCTTTCCTTCCTTCTTTCTTTCTTTCCTTCCTTCCTTCTTTCTTTCCTTCCTTCCTTCCTTCCTTCCTTCCTTCCTTCCTTCCTTCCTTCCTTCCTTCCTTATTTTTTTTTTTTTTGAGAGAGAGGGTGTGCAAGCAGGAGAGGGGCAAAGGGGAAGGGAGACAGAGAATCTGAAGCAAGCTCCCTGCCCAGCATGGAGTCCTACATGGGGCTCAATCTCAGACCATGAGATCATGACCTGAGCCGGAACCAAGCGTGAGACTCTTAACTGACTAAGCCACCCAGGCGCCTCCAGGATCCGTTTCTTAAAATCCCTGCTGAGACTATGGATGCATGTGTGGAGAATGAATATCTTAACAATATTGAGTTTTTTAATACATGAAATTGAATTTTATAATTCATTAATTTCTATTTCATAACATTTATTTAGGTCTATAATTTCCCTCAGTAAAGTTATATAATTTTTGTAGAGTTCTTGACATGTTTTAAAGAATATATCTCTAAATATTTCATATTTTTGGATGTGATTTGAAAGAGTTGTTTTTAAATTTCATTTTCTAATTGTTTATTGCTAATATATAAAATTAAAATTGTTGTTTGTATATTAACATTGTGTCCTGTACCTTACTAAATTCCCTTATTAGTTCTAGTAGATTCATTTCTATGTACATAATCATGTACATAGAATGTATCACGCCAATAAAAACAATTTTACTTCTACCTTTCCAATTCATTGATTTTCATTTCTTTTTCTTCCCTATTGTACTGGCTAAAACCTCCAAATGACCACTGAATAGGAGGGGAAGATATCCATGCCATCTCCTTAGGTAGAAAGCACTGAGCCTGTCACTGTTGAGAATGATGAAGCTTGTATGTTTATTGAAGATGCACTTAATTAGTTTAAGAAATTTCTCTTCTTAGTTTGCTGAAATTTTAACATGAATTTCTGTTGGATTTCATCAAATGTTCATTTGGCATCTACTGAAATGATCATGTGGTTTTCTTCCTTCTTGTATAAATATGGTGAAATTTCATTGATTGATTCTTGGATGTTAAACCAACATTTTACTCCTTGGAAAAACCTTATTTGGTCACGGCAAACCATAATTTCTTATATGTTGGATTTGCTTTGCTAAAATTTTGTTAAGAATGTTTGTGTCTATGGTTATGGGGGATATTGGTTTATAGTCCTCTTTTCTTGTGATGTTTTTAGCCTTATAGAGTAAGTTTACAAGTATCTTCATCTTCTGAACAAGTTTGTGTAGGATTGGTGTAATTTCTTCCCTAAATGTTAGACTTTACCACTGAAGAAGCCACCTGGGCATGAAATACTCTTTTTGAAAAGATTTTTAATTAAAAATTCCATTTCTTTTCTATTAAAATTTTTTAATGTTTATTCATTTTTGAGAGAGAAAGACAGAGTGTGAGTGGGGGAGGGGCAGAGAGAGGGGGAGACACAGAATCCGAAGCAATTTCCAGGCTCCGAGCTGTCAGCACAGAGCTCCATACTGGGCTTGAACCCATGAACCATGAAATCGCGATCTGAGCCAAAGTTGATGCTTAACCGACTGAGCCATCCAGGTGGCCTCAAAAATTCCATTTCTTCAATTAATAGAGGTCTATTCAAGTTTTCTATTCTTATTGGGTTGGACTTTGTAATTAATATCTTTAAGTTAATTTGTTCATTTTATCTAATTTGTTAAATTGTTGGTATAAAGTTGGATTTAAAAAATCGATATTCTATTATTGTTCATTTATACATTCTTTTTTAAATGTTTGTGTTGTTGTTTTTTCACATTTTAGAGAGACAGAGCGAGCAAGGAAGGGGCAGAGAGAGAGGAGGACAGAGGATCTGAAGTGGACTCTGTGCTGACACCAGAGAGACCCATGTGGGGGCTTGAACTCACAAACCATGAAATCATGACCTGAGCTGAAGTCGGACGCCTAACCAACTGAGCCACCGAGGGGGCTCTTATTGCTTATTTTAATCACCAGGCTTTATAGTGAGTAATATATTCTATTGCATTATTAATACTGGTGACTTTTGTCTTTTATCTTTATTTTTTATCAGCCCAATGGAAGTTCATCAATTTTTTAAAGATCTAACTTCCGGTTTCATTGGTTTTTCTCTATTCTTCCTGTTTTCCATTTCAATGATTTTTCCATTTATCTTTGTTTTTTTTCCCTCTCTTCTATTTGATTTTCGTGACCTTATTGCTTTGGAAAGGTACAGGCAAGCCATTTTGAAAAAATGTCCCTCAAATTGTTTTTTTTTTCCTGGTGCTCCCTCATAATTTGATCCAGATTATGCAGTTTTTGGCAGAAATACCACAGAAATGATGCTGCATTTTTTCTCAACATGTCCTATCAGGAGGAACATCCATTATTGGGGATGTTAATTTTGACTCAATTCTGTCTGTCAGGGTTCTCTACTATGAAGTTACTTGAAAGGAAGTTACTGTAAAATATCTTGTGAGGAAAATGTGGAGTCATTTGTTCTCTTATTTGTCATCAGGTTTTCACTCACAGATTGCAGAATCCATTGATGATTCTTGCCTGAAAGTATTACTATGGTGAGGGTTGCTAAATGCTTTCTAATGGAATCATTCCTTGTACATGTATTTGTTAGAATTCTGCTGTAAAAAAAAAAAAAAAGGAATTTTCCTTCTCATTTATTTATTTATACCAGTATGGACTCAAGTTTTCACTCTTTTCTATATATTATAATCCATTTCCTTTATTATTATTATTATTATTATTATTTTCTAATTGTCCCAGATTTGGTCAATGGGAGCTTGTTCAAGCTGGCTTCTTGAGACCTTATGACATGTCACCATCATTTTTTGAGCATTTATTTTCTAAAACCATTAATTTCTAACACTACAAGATGTTCCAGGCTCATCCTATACTTTCCTTGTCCTGGCACAAGTATCAGCCTTTTTCTCCAAGGAACTTTGATTTATTTTATTGGACAATAATATTTAGAAATCTAGTTCTAGAGCTGAAAAGACGTATTCATTTCCTTTTAACCAGCAAGCCAGAAAGTCCTCTGGAATTAAGAGATGCTAAGTAATTACAAGAATAATGAAGTGGCTTGTTGATTTATTTCTTGAAATATTCGCTAAAAATGCAAATAACATTAACTTTTGCTTCTTTGTGAAGCTTATTCAAATCATTACAATGTGCTCAGTTTTGCTTATCTACCCTCATGGGCAGTGCAGTAACAGAACTTGCTCTGATCCCACGGAGTGGATAGCCAACTCGTGTACCAAGATTAAAGATTTTGGCAAAGCACACAAACCTCAGAAGTGCCATTTGAGGTATTTCCTGGCCTTCTTTGACACACTTAGCCCCTTATCACAAATTGAAGGGGGACGAAGCCATGCTATCCAATAAAATGTGCATCCTCCCAGATCTGGAAGGAAAATGTGCTGAGAAATTTAATTAAATTTGGGAAGAATCATAACGTGAATCTCAGTAGGTTGCAGCTAATGTCAAGGTTCTGGTTCACAGTTTTAAAAAGAAAAAAATGACTCCAGACATGCTAAAATTCCAACATCCTAAGAATGCAGTATTGCATACATTGTAGTAAGTAAAATAACTGGAAAGCAGCATTAAATCTTCTCAAAATTAAAGTGACTACATCTTATATGTTTTTTATGCCTAATCAACAAATTTGGTTGAAGGAAATAAACTACATCTTTCCTACAAATCACAAAGTAAATTGAAGAAATGCCCCCCCCCCAAAAAAAAAATAAAATAAATCTAGTTCTGGAGTTGCGCTGCCCCTAAGATTTCGGAGCAGATAGATCTAATATATATTTAATATATATCATATAGAAGTCCCTCAGTAAGTAGGGCCAGAAAGTAGGCAAATTATGATAGCAAGGAGTGAAAGAGGAATGTACATTGCATTTGAACTTGCACATAAATCTCTGGTAGGGCAAAAGCATCTCTCGTTTTTGAGAGTGAGGAGTTTTTTGAATGAGGAGGCCCTCGCTCCACATATTACCAGGCCTGGATGTGAACTTGGTGTCCTATGTTTTTCATTACTGATACTTGTAGACCAATCTCCCTCCTACTTCCTCACAAAACACTTTCCTTTGAATCTCATGTCATCAGAATATCTCACCTGCTATTTTCTTTTCTTCCATCATCGTTAGATATCTGGGCAGCTCCAAGCCCAATGGTTGCAGTCTCGATTAATGAACACTCACACCAACTGGCCCACTCACTTTACTAAATTTCTCCAGTCTTCTCCTTCTCTTCCTCTCTTCAAATGAATAACAACTCCTTATATACCTCATACTCATGATGATCTTGCTTTATATGTCAATAGAAGAGTAGAAGAAAGTTTCCAGAAGTTGCCACCATGGCATCCTACATGCTCTTGCAACTGGACCTTTACATGCTACCTTCCTTCCTGTTAACTCTCAGTGATCTGTCTTATCTACTTTATCTAAGACCGGGCTCTCCATTTGTGCACCAATAAGAGCTAAAACCTACTGAGCACTCACTTCCTATGTGATTGGCACTATTCTAAGCACTTTATGTTTATTAACTTAATTCTCACAGCATCTTATGTATCACCACCTTACAGATGGAAAGGCACTTTATAGATAGATCATGAAATTTTCCTAAAGTCACACAGTTGTTAAGTGGTGGGAGTTTGATTTGAGCTCAGGCAGGCTGTCTACATAAGTCATGCTCTTAACCACTAATTATACCACTTTTCAGTGGAGTCCATTACCTCTCACCTCCTCAAGAGCTAGAAATTCTCCCTTCTTTCTCCTGCATTATATCTCTCAGGATACACCATGATATAATTTTCCCCACATTTTAAAATAAAATGTCTCTTGAGCTCACAGTATGTTCCAAGGAATACTTCTCTGCCCAAACTTTTCTGCAAAGCTTCTCAAAAAACTTTCTGTATTCACCTGTGTTGGTCATCTTTAATCTCTCTTGTCCCAGTCTCTTTCTGGCCTCTCAATCTTGGCTTCGACTCACAACCGCTGTACTAGAAGAGCTTTGCTCACGGCCATCAGTGATGTCCATATTGTAAACCCTAATGCTGAATCTCAGTCTTCATCTTGCTTTCTTCACTTGGGTTCAATGACATACGATCACTTATTGATGACTCCCAAATATACATCTCAACCCTAGACACCCCCTTCAGAACTCCAGATTTGTATTTTTGACTACTTGTACAACATCTCTACTTTGATGCCCAAAAGGCATCTTAAATTTACACGTATAAACACAAACTCCTGACCTTTCTGTTACAAAAGTCTTCCCCAAGGGAATTAAGGTTAGTAAGTGCAACCTCCCTCTTCTTGTTGCTCAGGTTAAAACTCTTAGTGTCATCCTTAATTCCTTTCTTTCCTTTTTAACTGCACACTTAATCCTTTAGCAAATCCTGCTAGTCTCAACTTCAAAATATAATGTTATGCTTCCCATCACATACCTCTGAGTTCTTAACTTTCCACCCCAGAAGGTGTCAGGATGCCTGGCTCAGAGACTTTGAGGTTGTTAGCAGCATCTGCCTTGTTATTCACAGGAAACTTCTCTCTTCCTGGTTCTGTTTCTACTCCCCACCTCACCCCCCCGCTTATTTAGTCTATGATGAGAGTATAGGATTTCAGAGAATAGCAAGAAAGAGAGATGTCTTTTAAGTGGTTCTGCTCCCATAAGGCATGATGTTTCCCTGGAGCAAGGAAGATCAAAATTTGGCTACCTGCTTGGAATTGAGAAAGGGAAAACTATAGTGAAAAAACTTAATATTTTAGTAAATTGTCCTACCAGAGTACAGACGAGATACTCTTTTTAAAGAATATATGGGAAGGGTGCCTGGGTGGCTCAGTCGGTTAAGCATATAACTTTGGTTCAGGTCATGACCTCACAGTTTGTGGGTTTGAGCCCCACATTGGGCTCTGTGCTGACAGCTCAGAGCCTGGAGGCTGCTTCGGATTCTGTGTGAGTGTGTGTGTGTCTCTCTCTCTCTCTGCCCCTTCGCTGCTCACACTCTGTCTCTGTCTCTGAAATAAATAAACATTAAACAAATTTTAAAGAATATACGGGAAACGAGAGATGGATGGAAGTAGAGGCAATGAGAAGCAAGGAAAAGAATGTTACTACTTCTCAACACTGAGACAACATGGAGCATGAAAATGAAGAAGCCACCACTGGAGTAGTTTGCAAAAGAAGCATTGACTTTAGGGAAGAAGCTGATTTTAATTTAGAAAAGGGGGTGGAAGGAACACTCAAGTTGGTTGAGTAGAAAAAAAGTCATTTCCACTTTGGGCATTAACCAACAAAAAGTGCTAGAGTGTGATACGACAAAATCTATTAATATTTAAGTGTTCTAAGAAATTAGATAGTTAAATATTATACTATTTACCACAAATTTCTGTGGTAAGCATGTATAATTTCCTTCACGGATAATCAGCATCAATCTCAAGGGTAAAGGCAATACAATCTTCACAAAGTATCATCTCAAAGGAGAGCTTACCTTGGGAAAAAATTAAATTATTTAAGTTCATGACAACAGGACACAAAGTACTTACACACCCTATAAGAAAATGTCATTACCTCCAATATGCCTACTGTTTATATTATTTTTTCAAGATAACTATTAAATATTTTTTCAGCTTTAACTTTATCTAAATAATAAGATATAGAGGTTAACTCAGTGTATTATATTGCCAAAGTTCAATATTTCCCAATATCTAAAATTCTTCCTATTATAAACGTGTGTCCGCTGATTCCAACTTTAAATTTAATCATACAGAATAACTAAGTGGAACTTACCATTTTTACTTCTACGCTAAACACAAGTCTTCTCTGTGAACCTTTCCTGCTCTGAGTGCACTGCATGCTTTGCATTTCCCATTCCTGCTCTGTGAATCTTATCTATTTGTCCTTTCATTTGCATCCTGTCTCGAATGCCTCCCTGCCCACCACTCACTCCTGTAGCAAAGATAGCGTAGGTACTCCCTGTTATCTGTACAGGTGATTGCCATAATATTTATAATTCTATACTCTTTCACTAAGTGTTAGTTTTAGTGATAGAACATAAGCAAATTGAGGGTGCTCACAGTGTTGTAGATCTTGGTAAGCTCACACCTAGCACATGGTAACCGGCACATAGTAGGCGCTTGGGTAGTTTTTTGAGTAACTGAATCAGTGTTATGCTCACGGCTACCCCAGGAAGCACCAAACTTACAAAATTGGCCGAGCAGACCCTCCTATTTAACAAACAAATGAATTGGTAGCTATATGCAGCTAAAAACAGAACTTTTAGGAGAGTTCAAAGAATTTCTTAATATTAGAAACTATCAGGAAATTATTGTTAATCTTGTTAGTTGTGATGATTATGGTTAGGTAGAAAATGCCCTTATTGTTAGAAATACATATTGAAGTATTTACAGTGAAATACCACGATGCATATGACATTTACTTTAAAATACTTCAACAACAAAATAGATGAAGCAATATGGCAAAATAATTGTTAAATTTAGTTATATGTATATGCTAGTATATTTCAACAGTTGAAATGTAATCGGTAAGTTGATGAGAATGGATAATCACCTAGAAGTTAACGTGGTCAATATTAATCAGTAACAAGTGACACAACTCTAATATGAGAATCTGACATACTTGGGGTAGTACAGTATGGCACAATATAAAAGTAACTTAAGGGGCACCTGGGTGGCTTAGTTGATTGAGCGTGCTGACAGCTCAGAGCCTGGGGTCTGCTTCAGATTCTGTGTCTCCCTCTCTCTCTGCCCCTCCCTGACTCACACTCTGTCTCTCAAAAGCAAATAAATATTAAAAAATATTTTTTAGGGGTGCCTGGGTGGCTTAGTTGGTTAAGCGTCCGACTTTCACTTAGGTGGCTCTGTGCGGACTGCCAGCTCAGAGACTGGAGCCTGTTTCAGTCTGTGACTCCCTCTCTCTCTGACCCTCCCCTGCTCACGCTGTCTCTCTCTCTGTCTCCTAGAAATAAATAAACATTTAAAAAAATATTTTTTTTAAATTTGTTAAAAAGATTCTCTCTCTCTCTCTCTCTCTTTCTCCTTCTGCCCCTCCCCCGCTGACGCTCACCCTCTAAATAAAGAAATAAGTAAGTAAAAGTAACTGAAAATGTTTCACCCCAGGAGAACCAAATGACAGCATTGTAAAGTACTTACGGATGCAGGAAAAGAATCTCCTACTTAGAAATAAATATTTATATTTATGAAAATAAATTTCAAATACTACATGAGCCAAAAATGTGATCCATTATTTATTTCCATTTAGGGAAAATAAATTTTTCTTTACATATCTTCTTGAATTTTTCTTGCTATACATGAAAACCAATGCATTCACTGACATAAATTAATATAAATAAATTAATCTTAATATTACAAAACAATAAGATTTAGGATTTGGCTATGAACACCTCCCTTAAGAAATATAGACTCTTATATTAATGCTGTAATATACTTTTAATGACATTAAGTCAATGAAGACACCTTTCACCCTTTCACAGGGTCTTTCTCCAAAAGAAAGAAACGGATTGTCCTTAAACAAAATTATAGCCAAAAGAATTATTTACTCATTCTGTGTCCCCCCTCAGCATATTTTTCCTTTAAAAAATTTTGTCAGCGCATTCAGACTCATCATAATGGAATAAGAAAACATGCCAATGCCTTATAGTCAAGAGTTATTTTACAATATGGTTTGTCTCTCTTTGGCAAATTTGCTCAGAAGAGACTTCAGATTTTTTGTTTTTAATATCCAGTCTGATTTTAGGTGTTTTGTTTTCAATATCCAATCACTGTTTTTAATATTTAATTTTCTTTGTAAACAAAAATACCATTACACATCTAGTGAAAAAAATCACTTATTTCCTTCACGTTCACGTTCTAAGCATGAACAAACCTCTACACTTTCCTACACTTTAAGGAAAGTAATCCCTCTCAATCTTGCAAGTTGTTCTATTTTCAAGAGGCTTAGGAGTGTCCCAGGACAGATTCGCTTCTTGCTCCGTTGATTTTCCTACGCACCTCAGACAGTGATAACATGAAAAATGAAGAACACTATTGCATTTATTGTGTCCACTCCTCCACAAGGTTCTAAGAAACTAGAAATATTCTGCACACTTGTGTGTACTTTCTTCTGAACTCTTCTTCGGCTAAGTCAGCTAGCCAATGGTTACTAGCATCATAAGCAAAACTGTCAATGTTATACATTTGTGTCCTGAAAGTTAAAAAAGAAAACTAAAATCAAAATAAGTTTATTGATCGATGATACACATTAATCTTTTGGTTATTATGTGACAAATGATGAAAATTAATCCGTTAATGTAGCATGCAAAACAAATGCAAAATTAGTAAGTTATCCAACCTCAGCCAGTGTAGACTTTAGTGTTTAGTAGCTATCGCAACACTAACTAATATAGGATACCTGAGTTTTTTAGTTCCTTGAAATTAAGCAGTCAAGTTAGACTCAATGAAGATACTTTCAGAATAAAGGTCAATGAAAACCCCTGTTTACTACATGTGCAATAGAGGAAAGTTTCATCAAAGGACACCTAGAAAAAGACACCCAGAATGTTTCACAGATACGTTTATATTATTTTGTGTCTTAATTTTGTATAATATAAAAGAGATATAAGATCTATAAATATGAATTATAAAAGATGCCATAAGATGAATTTTAGTATTTCCTACACACCGGAAATTCTAAAAGCCACCAACCAAAAAGGAGAAACAAATACAATATAAGCCAATCATTTCACAATGCAAATAGTCATAACAAAGACATTCCTAACTGTAAGCCCTAACAAATCCACCTTTTATTTTTTCCAAATACTTGCAGTATCGCTAGCATCCAACCATTACAATAAACTGAGTGCGAAACCCAAGACGAGATGATGAGCTGGCAATGGAGGACATGTCATGCTAATGAGAGATGCAATACATTAAACAGTCACTCAAGAAAACCAATTCAGACAAGATAATAGAGGTTTAAGCCTCTATTATCCTTGAACAGTCACAGGCAAATCCTGCCCGGGTGTACTGATGGACATTTTGCAAGACACAAGGTGTGACTTTATAAAACCATATACCTTTTAAAATTTACCAGAAGGTCTCACTTCTGAGGTATCACCAATCACGGTGAAATTACGAAAGACACTGCATGTTTTTCTGTTTTCATGTATGTAATAAGAGCTGAACAGCAGAGAAGGAAAACACTCATTGAACAATATAATTGTAATTTCAACCGAAAAGCAAGATCAGCATTTCCTTACAATCAGGGCCCTCTAAAACTTATCATGCAAGCTCGACATTTCTAAAAGTAAGAAAGCAAATCCTTTGATAGGCAAATACAAAGGATCACCAGGTGAAGGTACATTATCACCTTCATACTCACTAACTCTTTTCCCTGTCCCTATTAAGATCCAATTTTTAATTAAATCAGTATGAGATCAGGAGTATAACCAGGAATGTAGGAACTTAGCTCTTCAACAGCTTATACTTGCAAAAACAAGGCCAAGGGAGTGTTTTTTTTAAGGGCACTTGAAAAGGGCAAATTCTTCCTCAGGGGTTTGCACGAATTTCTCTGATTCAGAAATAGGGGGATTTGGTTTACTGTAAAACCCCAGTGAAATTCAAAACAGATATTCTCTCCTATGTCTCAGCCCTTTTCATCCTACTGAAACCATCATGGCCAATTATTTTACCAAAGTATGTAAAGAAGCTGAAGCAGCTCAGAGAGTGCCCAAGAAAGTTCACATTCCCTTCCACCCCTCTCACCTACCAGGCGCTGGCTGTGGAAGGTAAACTGATAATGCTCTAATTCAAGGGAAGAGTTGGAACGAGGGCAAGGACGTCCGTAAGGCGGGTGGTCTACTTTTTTTTCCCATGGTAGTTTTGCTCAAGCATCTGTACCAACGTATAGGTCTTAGAATTCTATATGTTTTTGGTGGACTCTAAACCACATTCTTAAAAAGCTGCTGAAAAATCTGAATTTATCTTTTACTACACTTGCTATTATAGTTGTAAAAACTATTTTAAAAACCCACAAAGCCCAGGACCCAGTGGTCAGATAATTTTACTAAAAGACTGAACCGTTTAGACATTTACACAATTTTGCTTAGAATAGGCTTAAATCCTATTGTTAATTTAAGGAGAAAGGCAAGAGTCACAGAGGGTAAAAAGTTAGATAGCTCACATCAACCCCCAAATTAAAACAGGCCATTTAGTAACAGCATTAAAATACAGTTGTTTTGAGGAGCCGGGGTGGCTCAGTTGGTTAAGCATTCGACTCTTGATTTTGGCTCAGGTCATGGTCTCACAGTTCATGGGATTGAGACCTGCATCCGGGTCTGCACTGACAGCTCAGAGCCTCCTTGGGATTCTCTCTCTCCCTGTCTCTCTCTGCCCCTTCCCCACTTGCACTCTCTCTCTTTCTCTCTCAAAAAAGAAAATATATATATATATATACATACGTGTGTGTGTGTGTGTGTGTGTATGTGGTTGTTTTGAATTAATAAAAAAAGGCATCAGGGCAGTTTAGAAATAATTCAAGTTTATATGAATTCTACAGTAAGTTTTCTCAACAGTGAAATCTATAAAACAGAGGAGGGTCAATTTAAATAATCCTCTGTCTACAGGAAATGTCAGAGCCAACCAAGACATACTTAAAATACACACATTTAGTGCAGGTCAGATGTTTCAAATAATACTGACCTTTTTTTTCTAGGTGTTGCTGTTTTACCATCTGAGGGCTTTTGATATGCCAAGCAATATTCTACCTTCTTCTTTATGGTGGGCAACTCATTTGATCCTTACTACAATCCCCTGAGCTAGGTGCTATGCTTCTCCCACTTCACAGATAAGAAAATGGAGGCATTAGAGAGATGAAGTTGCCCATTGTCACACAGCATATAAAGTGCAGAGCCAGGTCGACTCAAATCAAGCAGTCAAGCAGTCAGGCTCTAGAGCCTGCCCTCTTAACCACTGGGCTGTTCTTAGCTATCTTGGCCTGTTTTAATAAGTACAACTGAGAAAAAGGCTAAGCACAGACAATTTAACAGTATGTTAGAGTCTGACTCTTCCTGAGTTCTTGCTTCTGTGTAACACACAGATCCTATCATAAATTGTACTGGGGAGGGACACAAAGTGATTTGATTAATAGATGGAAAAGTGAGAATTTAGCTTTCAAATCATTTGCCTTTGAAATGTTAATGTCCTTGAATTTCCAGGAAAAAAAAAAAAAAACACAAAAAAACAACCAGACAGAAAGTCTGTTGGCCCAGGGTAAGAATTACAGAGAAAAGCAATAAAGAGAGGTCAGAGGATACAATTAAGCAAAGAACGTTACCTTCTGATAGAGTGTCAAGTTTTACCGGAAAGAAGCTAAGAACAATTACTTTTAAATCATCAGAATTTCTGCTCACCCCGATTTTCCATAGTGCCAGATAATTTTGCCTAGAATTAGGGTACCAATTACAGTACCAGCAACAAGTCCTTGAGAAGGAAAAAATTTGGTAACATAGTTAATAGGAACGTGAACAATTATATTTACAGTGCAGTTAGTTTCACAATGACAAATATGTTGGATATGAGGCAAGTTCAAGAAAAATAGGAGACCTGAATTACAGTTTGTGTATGGCTTTCTATGCCACAAGTTTGACAGTAAAAATTGCATGATATTTACCCTGCTTTCTGTCAAAGGAAAATGAAATAAAATGTGGAAAGTATCACCATGCTCAAGTAAAATTCGTTTAACAGGTTGGAGGATAACGAAGTGTTTCAACCCAACCCTATTCAAGTTTCAATGCTTTGATCGCTGATCTTTCAAATATGACGACTGCCTTAATTAAGTTCAGCACTAGAAAGTATCTTGAAGTTCACTCTCATTTTGCAGATGAGTAATTTGACTCTCAGAAAGATGAGACTTACATACGTGGTTAACGGGAAAGCCACTTACTTAATTCATAGTAAAGACAGGAGATGTAGGGCATTTTTCCATCACAGGAAAGGTAAAATCACCTGTGCATGGAGGGTAAAGCATATTTACTTTGCTTACATATGCCAATATGTCCTTCAGTGTTTAGTCTTTTGTAGATCAAATTTCAGTTAGTAAAGTTAATATTTACTTTTAAGATTAAGATGCACTATTTGAGTTGAATGATAGAAAAACAATTGGTCAAATAAGTTGGTCAACAATAATTTTTTTTGTTTTATTTTTACACATAATTTTTCTTTTCTAAACTGACCCAATTGCCCTTTATCTGTACCATTGTTGGGTCTCCCTTATCCTCCCTACTTCACCCTCTAGTGTTCTTGAAATCTATTATTTTGATCTGCATTGCATAGGGAATTACAGATAACAAAAGGAAAGCAACTGAGGTTAATGTGGCCAAAATCACAAATTGGGTCCAAATCAGCAAACTACAGGTGTCACACAATCACACTGTCGTATGGCTACGTGATTTAACTAAACAGCTATTTCCACCACAGGTAAGTTTTTATAGTATTTTACCCAACCAATTTCTTTAACTGATCCCCTACCACCATATCATTAGCTTGGAAAGACTGTATTCATAAAATATATCATGGTTCCTCAAAAATTGGAGGTTTCTTTTCCCTTCCCCATTCCCCATTAACCTCCACCATTTTCAACTGTTGTAAAACCATCCCATTTTCAATTTGAATGATAAACGAAGACAGAAAATTTTAAAGTGATCCAGAGTATCTGGATGGCAAAACTAAAATCTTATTCTTAGAACACTGATCAACCCAGTAATTCTAGAAGAATGTGTGTGGAGACTGATGTTTTTGCAGGGAACTAGAACAAAATACAGAAATAGTAGAAACAGGATTCTACATAAATGCTTCTTTAGTAAATTACTAAGAGTATTACCTCCCAAGTTGTAAACAAAGAACACTTTAAGGTATAAAGGCAATAGTTATGATCTCAAAATTCACTTGGTATCTACAGAAAACCAATCCAAAGGTGAGTCAGTGTTAAAGACTTACGACTTAGAATAAAAGAGGCAATGGGATTATGATTATAATACTAATGTTCCTAACCAATAGAGTTTTTAGGTAGGAAAATTATATAATTTTACAAAATGGGTTTCTGCCAAGTAAAAGGAGTGCTTTAGCAATGTTCCTCATTGTCTAGAATGATACTTAGAGTTTAAAACACTGCAAAGCAGTTGGCCACCTCATATTTCATTACTCCAATAACTAGCACTGTACTTGGCAAAGAGTAGGAAGTGTTTAGTAAATATTTATTAAATTACAATTAATCTTTTTACATATGAGAAAACTGAGACCAAAAGAGGGGAAGGTGAACAGTTTATTACTGGAGAAAAATGTATTTCTAACCCTAGGCTCAGGTCATGATTTTAATTGTTCTCAATTAAATTTATTCTCGATAAAAATACCCAAGATTATTCAAGCACAATTTACACTAGATGGAATACCCCCTCCATTCCTGAAGAACCCACGTCAGATTCCACACACAAGATATGATGTTAATTTGGTGATGCTTTTTTTGAAGGAACGTGAATTTGTCTCACTTCAAAAGATCTCACTTATATTGTCAATAAAATGGAAACGTAGTCCAGATGCTATGATAACCTTAAAAAGTTGTGAATGGGTTTTTCTTCCTTCTAATCATATTTAAGAAAACAGAATAAAGGAACTGAGGTCTGTGGACAAGTCAAGTCACAACGGAAAGGGATTTTTATAGAAGGAAAAAGAATGTGCTTGATTAAACCTTAAATTCTCAGATTTAGAAATCAGACTTCAACACTGCTTCCTCAGCAACATCCACAAGACCCTGTTAGGGTTTTGTTACTGTCAATGGCTTTTCTGTGTCTCTGTATTTTTTAAGTGGGAGAAATTTACACATTTCTCTTTCCAGCCAAAGGAGATCAATGAAAAATTATATGATTATGTTATCTGACTTCTCAACTTTGAATAACTTGTACATAATTGAAGTAATTTTATAATGGGATTTAAGCTCATAATACATATAGACAGGTAATAACACATACCAAACACCTTGTATCATATCATATCTTATGCATTTCAAATTACTACTGATGGTTCAAGACTCTTAGAAGTCCACTTCCATCTGGGCTAGTCTGTAACATATGTTGTATGCCAGTGGATGTATAAAGCATAAATTAATAAGCATGTGATATTAAAGGATACAGGAAAAAGCATTTTAGATATTTCACTGAGTTTTCTCTAATTTTTTCTTAAATATTCCTTCAACAGACCTGTTAAATGCCATGAGAGATTTACGAATTTCACAATATAAGATCTCAGGAACGATGCGGAAAAAAGTAAAGAATCAAGGCAACATTGTCAAATTTGAGTTGTGCTGATTTTTGTAAAAAAGAAGAATCTGTCCATCCTTTTGAGTGCCTATTGCTGGAGAAACAAATCATCTGCCTCTATTTAAGCACCTAAGAGATGTGTGACCTCGGGCAAGTTACAAATCTTGCAAAAAAAGTTCTTTCAGCTGAAAAATGGGACATAGAGACATCGTAAGATGTTCTGAGAAATAAATATAATAATTTATATAAGAATCTTACTATAGGACTTGCCACACAGCAAACACGCAAATATGACTTTAGTAAAAAACAATTCTTATTCTTTGGTGTGGCTAGAGGGAATTGCTAAAATGCTCAGAACACCATCTTAAGAAAACGACAGTGGCTGCATTCTAGGACTTCCTTAAGCTAACATTTATTCAATGTTGAACACTGTGCTGGGACTTTTCATATCTATTATCTTATTAAGCTTCGAAGACCTTAAGTAGGGATAGCATGAAAGCAGAAAACTGGGACTCAAATTAAGTTCGGTCACTTGGGTTGAATAATTACTAGATTAAACAAAACAAAACAAGATTCAAACCAAGTTCTGATTGACTCCAAAGCAGAAGCCTGTCATCTTCTATACAATGTTGGCAAAAGAAACAAAACCAGAAACAAGGGCAAAAATGAAGTACAATTATGAAGAGCATGTGCTCTCAGTGGGGTGTAGTATCATTCAAGGAGGATGAAAAAAATCTTACTTTCTTATGTATAAAGTAAAGCTAGAAATACAGTATATAGATTTACATTATATTTGTGGCAGTAAAATGTCATAGGGAGATGATTAGGGGGGAAAATGTCTAAAAAGTTCCTTGAGGGGGAGAGGGCAATAATGAAATTAAAAAACAATTTCTGAGGAACACTAATACGAAGTCAGCAGAAGAACAGCTTTGAACTTCACAGTAAGGTCTTCACTTACGTGGCAAATAGGGAAGTTCGAGTATCATCTGTATCACTCACTAACATTGCATTGTAATCAATAAAAGCAATTAACTTGTGGGGTGCCTGGGTGGTTCAGTTGATTGAGTTTCCGACTTTGGCTCAGGTCATGATCTCGCGGTTTGCGAGTTCAAGCCCCTCATCGGGCTCTGTGCTAATAGCTCAGAGCCTGGAGCCTGCTTCAGATTCTGTGTCTCCCTCTCTTTCTGACCCTCCCTTGCTCGCACTCTGTCTCTCTCTCTCAAAAGTAAACATTAAAAAAAATAATAAAAATTACAAAAAAGCAATTTACTTGTTAAGTAGAGTTTATCTTTAAAGTGCCACTTAAAAGCGGCAGGAATAAAAGGCACGGCAGAAGGAATTGAGTGACTATTGTAAGAGCGCTGTATGGGGACAGATGGTGGCTACTGGTGTATGAGCAAGCGTAACGTATACACTTGTGGGATCGCTGTGTTGTACACCTGGATCTGATGGAATGTGCATGTCAACTACATTCAAATAAAAGCAACTAACAAATATAAATAAAAAATAGAATGAGAAAAGGGGCCTGATTCACAGACTACATTGAAGAAATAAAGATAATATTTAGGTTTATATTTTACGAGGATAGGCTCCCAAAGAAAACTATTGCTGTAAATCTTATTTAAGAAGAGAAGAGCTCCCCTTTATTTTTGAGCACACGTTAGAATTAAAACTACCCCTGAGAGAAAGCTTCTGGAAAATCACACAGTCCATAGTTCAAGAATTTCAGAGAAAATAAGCACCTCAGAACTTCATCCAATGCTACTGAGCAGCTGAGAAAAAAACCCATCCGTTAGACTCATCATTCTTCATGTTAAATCATGAAATCATATGAGATTTTCATTTAGAATACATTTATTTCTATTTAAAATATCAAACAGACAAAGTGAATTCCAGCTGTCCAAATCTCTCAAGATAAATGCTTTCGCTAAGGAGAGGTTCATTCAAAATATAAAAGAACTATAAATAATAATAAACACCTGCTTTCAACTTTAGCCCCTTGTCTCACTCATGCATATATAGATAGGAGACTTTGGCTTTTAAGACATAGTTTTAAAATATTCACTTTCCTTGTAAGAGTATATTTTCTATTGGGTATTACTTATGCCAATTTAGCTGTATTGCTTTTGAACAAACATTTCATTTACCATCTTCTTTAGGAGTTATTAATATTCTTGTTAAAAGGTATAGCATCAAATCATATAATTTATGAACAACAAAAAAGGACTGGAACAAAGGCTAGAAGAAGTTGCCACACAGGTAGGTCCTTAGGGCTACAGGAACAGAATATTTTTTAAAGCTCTCTTTGCTTTAAATCACTGACAGGAAAGGGAAAAGGAAGTGGATATAACCAAAGGTAGCAGTCTGGTTTCTCTCGAATATGACAGAAGTCTAGAAACAGTCAAGGAGTAGTTTATGATTACTTGTAAAATAGTAGAGGCTTAAAAACTGCATGGGTACTGCCTCTTCCTTGTTATTCTTTGGCCCCGAGCCTGACTATACATTGAGACAATAGGCATTCAATAATACTTTCTTGACTGGCCACATGATTTGAAGTTGACCTAACACTACCTTGGAACAAGAACATGGTTGGGAATCCTTAGGAACATACCGAGTGCCTAACGGTGTCCACCAAACGTGTCGATAAAATGCTTTTACCTGTTTTCTCTTTGATACCTTTAAACACCGCATTTTAATAGTATTCCTAAGACACTTAAAAGACAAGATTCTCTTCCAGGAATGTGGATTGTACATCCCACATTTATGACAATTTCTTTTAACCGCCGAAGAACCAAACTTACCAATTGCAATGATGTTAGCATCTGAAGAAGAAGAAGAAAAAAAAAGAATTACAAAAAAATTTAAGTCACGGATTTCCTAGCAATTTTATAGATCAACAAAATGTACTTCAAAGTTCAAAAGGAACTCAGATTTTCATAATTAAAAGAAATAATTATAAACAAAATATGAAAGTTATGTATTAACTTAATCAAGCAACATATACACCAGTGCATATCTATTCAGCAGAGTCAATGCTGTATATATGAAACATGACTAAGAATACTGTAACAAATGCCATATAGTTTGGTTATAGGACTTGACAACAGGAAACGAGTTTGAAAGCTTAAATGGTAGACTGTGATGCAATCCTATGAGGTGTAGAAATACACACACAACATAAGAGTTAAAACTAGATAGAATGCAGGGCGCCTGGGTGGCTTAGTCAGTTAAGCGTCCGACTTTCGCTTAGGTCATGATCTCGCGGTTCGTGGGTTCGAGCCCCGCGTCGGGCTCTGTGCTGACTGCCAGCTCAGAGCCTGGAGCCTGTTTCAGTCTGTGACTCCCTCTCTCTCTGACCCTCCCCTGCTCACGCTGTCTCTCTCTCTCTCCTAGAAATAAATAAAAAAAAAATAAAAAAAAACTAGATAGAATGCTTACACACCAGCCTCAGGGCAATAATTGTCTTGAAGGAGAGAAACAGAGGTGGTGACGTAGAATAGCGTCTGTAATGTTTAATTCTTAAAAATACCCAGCTAATGGCAAAAAAAAAGGCTTCAAGATAACAACTGTGAAATGTATGAAATTGTTACAACAATATGGTCACAATGTGTAAAGCTATCTTTAAAAAAACGCAATTATTTGATACCATTGAGGAATGACCAAAAGCAAGCAGGAATGGTATAAGATTCTGTGTATTTGCATCATTTGGCTTTTTGCCTAATGGAATCCAGAAATATACAAAGGAAATTTCAATAATGATATCTGTAAAGTTTTAAGCTCTTAAAAATTATCTGGGTGATGGCAAAATAGACTTCATCATAGCAGTTATAAAATCTGGACAAAATATGGAAAAACAGTAATATCAGTGACTTGGAGGCACTGTGGGGGCACAGGAAGACAGCCAGAAACTGGTCAAAAACAAAACAGAGAGAGCTGCCTGGAATGAGGTTGGCATATTTGCAATGAGGGAAATCCCTGGGCCATGTGGTATATAGAGGGCAGAATACCAGGGGCCTACTGGCTGGATAAGTCAGTGGATGTAGTCAGGATAGAACATCTGGAAAGTGAGGGGGTAAATCTGAGGGGCTTCTAAGATTTTATTTCTTGACATTTGTGGTAGTTACACAAATATTTGCTTTAGAAAAGTTATTGAGCCATACATGGATATTTTATGCAGTGTGTGTGTGTGTGTGTGTGTGTGTGTGTGTGTGTGTGTGTTGACTTCAATCATAAATTTAAAACAATTAAAATAATTCTCCTGGCTCATAATTCTATTGAGATTTTCCAAGGAACTGAAAACAAAAATAGGTATCTCTCATAGGGAACGAGAACAAAAATTTGGGCTATACATTAGATAAGTTATGAGACAAAAGGCCATTCTGGTGGCCTGAAGCAGTAACTAGTAAAAAGGGTTTCACTGGTTCACTCAACAGGTATTTCTGAAGTCTACAGCGTATTTTACTCCACCTTTATAAAAGCTGTCATTTAAAGAGTCTTGTGTTAATATAAACTATTCCCAAGAATTCTGTGTTTTCACTTACTTAGAAGACACTGTTGAGATTCATTATCAACTTAGCAATTCTAGGGAATCTGGAGACCCTTTACCATGCATAAGAAACGGATATCTATCAATAAACCAGACCCAGAAATCAACCTTAAGGATGGTACATATTTGGTTCTCAGAAGGGTCTTGAAGAAGTCAATGACTCCCTAAAGCTAATATAGAAAACAGAATTTCTTCACCAACCTTCATTTAGCATTGTTTCTATGAAGCCACATCTTTTTCTATGTTATTGTAAAATGTTTCTTTTTCAACAATTTGCCCTAGCATCCTCCATGTCTGCCTCTGAAGAAAGTCAAGAGCATTACCATGAACAACTCTTTCTACCATAGCACATGAGATCCATACTCAGGAAAACCCGAACAGTGTCAACTAACCTGAAGAAGCAGTTCCTCTTTCTTTTTGTGGGCTTGTTGCATGAAAGTGCGTGGTTGTCCTGGGAGCAACAGCTGAACTCTGTTTTGCTGTAATATGAGCAGAGGTCAATCTTTTTGTTGCATGGAAACCCTTAGTCACTGGGGCATGTACAGTAGTAAACTTTTGTATTGCTGGAACATTCTTTGAAGTTCTTGCTGTGGTGGATCTATGGGTTGCTGGTATGGCCTGTGTAGCAGATGCATTTGCCATGATGGGGTTCTGGGCTGCTGGTGGGGTCTCTGTAGATAGAGCACTTGATATGGGGAATTTTTTGGCTGTGGCTGAATCATTTGCTGTGGTGAGTTTCTGAGGAGTTGGTTGGGACTTTGTAGTTGAAGAGTTTACTTTGGTTGGGTTCTGAGGAGTTGGCAGGACTTCTGTACCTGGAACATTTACAGTGGTAAGTTTCTGAGGAATTGGGAGAGTTTTAGTAGCTGAAGAACTTACTGTGTCAGGTTTCTGAGGAGTTGATGGGACCTTTGTAGCTGCAACATTGCCTATGTTGGGTTTTTGAGTAGTTGGTAGGATTTCTGTAGCTGAAGAATTAATTGTGTCAGGTTTCTGAGGAATTGATGGGACCTTTGTAGCTGAAATATTTATTGTGTTGGGTTTCTGAGGAGTTGGTAGGGCTTCTGTAGCTGAAGAACTTACTGTGTCGGGTTTCTGAGGAGTTGATGGGGCCTTTGTAGCTGAAACATTGACTCTCTTGGGTTTTTGAGTAGTTGGTAGGATTTCTGTAGCTGAAGAATTTATTGTGTCAGGTTTCTGAGGAATTGTTGGGATCTTTGTAGCTGAAATATTTATTGTGTTGGGTTTCTGAGTAGTTGATAGGGTTTCTGTAGCTGAAGAATTTATTGTGTCAGGTTTCTGAGGAATTGATGGGATCTTTGTAGCTGAAATATTTATTGTGTTGGGTTTCTGAGTAGTTGATAGGGTTTCTGTAGCTGAAGAATTTATTGTGTCAAGTTTCTGAGGAGTTGAGGGAGACTTTGTAGCTAAAACATTTGGTGTGTTGTATTTCTGAGGAGTTGAAAGGACTTCTGCAGCTGAGACATTTACTGTGTTGGATTTCTGAGGAGTTGACGGGGCCTTTGTAGCTGGAGCATTTATAGTGGTGGGTTTCTGAGTTGCTGATGGGACTTTGGTACCTGGAACATTTATGGTGGTGAGTTTATGAGTTGATGCAGCTTCAGTACCTGCAACATTCACTATAGTGGGTTTATGAGGAGTTGATGGGACTTTTGTACCTGGAACATTTGCCATTGTGGGTTTCTGAACTCTTGGTATGTCCTTAGAAATCTGGGAATTTTCTGCAGAAGAAACTTATTAAAAAATATTAGCTAAATAATGCTGTGAAGTTAAGACTGAGGAAACTACTTTTTGCTCTGTGACTTCTCCCTTTCTCTCTAACAAACACCTAAATTTGACTTTTAGGAAACCAAGTCTTATTGTGAATTTCCCAAAGACCTGAAATGCCCCCTTATTTTTGCTCTGATATAAATGATACCAATTTATATATGCACCAAAGTAGTACTGAGGTTTGTAAACTATTTTCTGTGTAACGAAAGGAAGCCAAAGTCAAAGTTGGTAATAATCTCTGTCTGTGACACACCCCAAATTAAGATGTTTCTCTCACTAAATGTCTTCCTTTGCTTATGCCCAAACCAAAGAACAACACTGGACTGAGAGATAATGGCAACACAGTTCCTTTTCCCCATGCTTTCTAGCATGTTAGTGACCTTGGGAACTTGTTTTGTTTTACTTCTTTTTTAAAGTAATAAAGTCAATCTGAATAAAATTACTCTATTTTCTCTCGTGCTGGCTATCGATTTTACATATATTCAATTTAGTTCCTCCTTAGATTTCAGGTCAGGTAACCAATATCTGAAGTGCAACTTCCATTATGATCTTATGAGAATCACAAATCTAAACACGTGGTACAGGGGCGCCTGGGTGGCTCAGTCAGTTAAACGTCTGACTTCACCTCAGGTCATGATCTAACTATCCATGGGTTGAGCCCCGCATCCAACTGTGCTGACAGCTCAGAGCCTGGAGCCTGCTTCAGGTTCTGTGTCTCCCTCTCTCTCTGCTCATGCTCTGTCTCTCTCTCTCTGTCTATCTCTCTCTCACACACACACAAATAAGTAAACATTAAAAAATAATTAAAAATGAATAAAAGCTTTGCCCATCTCTCTCTTTCCTGGCAGCGGTCTTTTATGTGAGTTGCCACGGATCTCCAGTTCAAGTGTACCTCAGAATGGCTGCCTTCACTCTCCACCCCCAATAATTCTAGTACATGCAGTTCTGCTTGTTCCCACGACTTGAAACTTACACCTTTAAAACTATGACCTTAAAAGGGGTGCCTAGGTGGCTCAATCATTAAGTGGCCAACTCTTGAATTTCATCTCATGTCATGATCGCATGGTTCATGAGTTGGAGCCCCACATCAGCCTCTGTGCTTACAGTGTGGAACCTGCTGGGGATTCTCTTTCCTCCTCTCTCTCTCTGCCCCTCCCCTGCTCTCTTTCTCTCTCTGTCTCTCTCAAAAAATTAATATTAATAAATAAATTTTTAAAATGTGACTTAAGAAATTGATCTAGATATTGCAGTTATTGTAATTAAAACATTAGACTACCATGCCTAGTTGGGCACTACCCTAGAGCTGTAAGCTCTAAATAACTGATGATTCAATAAAATGGGAAAATAAAGATGAAGTACATCAAATCAGCAGATTAAGAAAAAGAAGCACATATCAAATCTCACCCATCATTAAATTAATTCAAACAATAAAATGAAATGTTCCCCGCTTACATGATCACATCTCCACATCCCAATAACCAGTATCATTAACTGTACAGGGAAGCAGCACAATGATGAGATATCCCTGGGAGAGTAAATCGCTAGAGTTTCTTCGGAAACAGTGTTGGTACCGTCTATCAAAACTTTAAATGCATATGACCTTGTTCCAGTAATTGCACTGTAAGGACTTTACTGTACAAAATGTACTTGCACACACATGCAATTCCAGGTGTACAGTATTCCATGTAGCATCTTTGGTCATAATAATTCAAAAAGCAAACTAGGATCAACAGGTTAATCCCTCAACAGGTTAAATGATACATCCACACAACAAGCTATGATTGAAGAAATAAATATATGTGTGTGTGTGTTTATTTACTAGAAACAAACGCAAAGCTTTGTGAACGGTGCTCACTTCTGAGAGATTACGTCTCATTTTATACGAGTCTGCATGGTTTTAATATTACTGCATTGTTTATGTACACCCTTCATAACAAAAACCTACTTTTCATGAACACTGCTATTTAGAAATTCATGCTAAGGCAATTCCAAGTATAATTATAAAAGTAGCATTTGCTTGAGTTATACTGGCATTCAAACACCACATTGCCCAAACAAACACCACCTCCTGGGGCCACTATCTAGATCCTTCAGTTTAATCTAAATTTCCCTCCTAACTGAATAAAATAAACCACCCTATACACCCATTGTATTAATATTAACTCATTGAAAGGAATACGGTAAGAAAGACCAAAGCTAATTCACTAAACGCATGAGACATTATGATATGTGTGTGCACAGGCATGTGTTTTTGTATATGCCATGTGTGTGTGTCTGTATGTATTTATACATTACCACATGTTCTCCGTATCAGTGCTTCTTCCTTTCTGGGAAGACATAGACCCTTCTGAGAATCTTAGGAAAAACTGTGCCCCCCAGAAAAATGGACAACATTTTTACATTCATTTCTCAGGAAGTTCATGGAATCTCTGTAGCCCACATACAGCCTTCAGGGCAAAAATAAGACAAGAACATAACTATGAAGGCTGATTACCTTTGCATTCAGGGGGCGGGCCGCTCCATTCTCCTCGGTCATTTTTAACAGTACAGTAAATAGAGTGCTCTCCGGTCAGGGTAAAGCCTTCATTACATTGATAGGTTACAGACTGTTGATTTACATAGGTTTTCTGTGGATTCTGAATGGTTCCATTCCTAATTCCTTGTGGTTCTGGACAAGAAATTTCTTTAAAAAATGCCAACATATTTTAAGTTAATAAAACTGCTAAGGTATTTTTACACAAGATT
The DNA here is from genome assembly GCA_017311185.1 of Proteles cristata cristata. NCBI lineage: Eukaryota > Metazoa > Chordata > Mammalia > Carnivora > Hyaenidae > Proteles > Proteles cristata. The sequence continues at coordinate 988,352 of JAESUZ010001426.1, read as the reverse complement.
AAATTCTGTTAAATTACGTTATTTAAAAAAAAATAAAAAATCTACCATTTTTTAAATGTAGCATTATCAGCAAGGGATGCTTGTGAATACCTATTAAGTAATGAATAATATTTTGGGGCTTTGGATGCAAATACTGCAAAACATGAATGCTAACTTTGACACCAATTTATAGAAGAAAGATTTAGGACCGGGGTGCCTGGTTGGCTTAGTCATTTAAGCGACTGACTCCTGATCTTCACTCAGGTCATGATCTCGTGGTCCTTAGGATCTGGCCTTGGGTTAGGCTCTGCTCTGATAGCATACAGCCTGGTCAGGATTCTCTTCCTCTCTCCTCTCTGTCTCTCTCTCTGCCTCAACCCCTGCTCGCTCTCTGTCTCTCAAAATAAATTTAAAAAAGAAATAAATTTGAACATATATGTAAAGCAAAAATTACAATAAAGTCTGCACATATTACAATTGTGCTAGAAAAAAACTAATACTGCCAGAGTTCAGTAGTGAAAGCAGGACTGAGATTTTAAGGAGAAAATGGAACTTGAATTTAATACTGAGATGTGCCCTTCTGCAAAGACAGCAGAGAAGAGGCCAGCGCTCTTCATTCCAGGAGGAAATGATGCTAAAAGAAAGGAGCTTAGAAGTCAAGTGGCAGGGCGCCTGGATGGCTCAGTCCATTAAGCATCCGACTTAAGTTCAGGTCATGATCTCAAGGTCCATGAGTTCGAGCCCCGCGTCGGGCTCTGTGCTGACAGCCCAGAGACTGGAGCCTGCTTTTCATTTGTGTATCCTTCTCTCTTTGCCCTTTCCTCACTCATATTCTGTTGCCTTGAAAAAGTAATAATCCTTTGAAAAATTTTTAATAAAAATATTTTAAAATGAAGTCTATTGGCATACTTGGGAAAGAGGAATAGATCATTCTGACAGAGCAAAATACCTTAAATATCAGGAGTACATTTTAGCTTTTAGGATAATTTTTTTAAGCATGTACTGACTCACAGCCTTTTACTTCAAGTAAATTTATTGAGTAGAATACGTCCAACAAATACAAGCAGAATCTCTCTGTTATACTCTAAAAGGAGGCTCTTCCTAGAAGTTGCCCTCATTAATGAAAATAATACAATAGTTTCACATTCTCTAGAGCCATGACATTGGGTTTTGTTTTTTTTTTGTTTGTTTGATTTTTTTTTTTTTTTTGCCTTGAAGCAGGAAAGCAATGTGATCACCTGTATACATCAAATTATGTTACATCAAGCGGCCTTAAGTAACCAGAGAATACTAGAAAATTTATAAATTACTTTTAGGCCATTGATTAAAGCAGGAGCAAGGGCAAGTTAATCTGCCTGACACTGAGCTTGGGTGTGTGATAACGACACATGTCTCCATCAGTACAGTGCAAATATTTTCTGAGCCCCTAACGCGTACTAGTCATTGTTCTAGAAACAGAATTGCAAAACAAAATAAGATATGAAGTCTTACTTCTTAAAACAGAGTGACCAAAAAAAACATTTTAATTTAATTTTTAATTAAACACAGAAGGTTCTAATCTTAACACAAGATAGTCAGGCTTATCGTAGAAGTGCGTTCCGTGGTGTGGAAAGAGAAAAAGGACAGTTAATCAGCTGGAAGGTCAGGGGAAACTTCTAGAAGGACTGTCAGAGCAAACTCTTAATAAGAAAGAAAGAAAGAAAGAAAGAAAGAAAGAAAGGAAGGAAGGAAGGAAGGAAGGAAGGAAGGAAGGAAGGAAGGAAGGAAGGAAGGAAGAAAGAAAGAAAGAAAGGAAGGAAGGAAGGAAGGAAGGAAGGAAAAGAAAAGCCCAGCAAATGGAGGGGCCAAAGGACATTCCAGGCTGAGGCTGTCACAGAAGGAAAGCTGTAGGGCAGTGAGTGTGGATAAAGCATGAAGTATGAGGGCAAGAAGTAGGCAGACCATGGCTAGCCTTGTATGCTTTACTAAGGAGTCTGGATTTTGTAAATGATGAAGAGACATGGATCAGCTTTAAGAAGGAAGAGATGAGACACATTTGTGCTTCAGAGGCATCACTCTGGGTAGACTATGGATGAAATATTATAAGAATAGAGGACGGGGCCGTTGCACTCAATGTCACCTTTGAGCTCAGGCAAGTGGGACTCCTGCCCTAGCTTGCACACTTTATTTTTTTTTAAGTTTTATTTATTTTGAGATAGATAGGGTGGGGAGGGGCAGAGAGAGAGGGAGAGAGAGAATCCTAGGCAGGCCCTGCACCAACAGCACAGATGCAGGGCTCAAGCTCACAAACCGTGAGATCATGACCTGAGCCGAAGCCGGATGCTGAACCAAGTGAGCCACCCTGATGCCCCCCGCTCCCATACATGAAACCAGCATGCCGTGGCCCTGCTCTGACTGTGCCTCGCCTTACCACGTGGGACATCTGCAGGCCCGAGAAGATATGCTCACTGAGAGCTCCTCCTCCACTCCCACTGTAAACCATGCTTTAGCAACTGGCCCAGAATTCCCTGTTTTAGCACTCCCTGCAAGGCCTGAAAGGGTCCCTTCCACTGGTCTGTATTCTTCTTCTTTTTTAATATGTAACACTTCACAAATTTGTGTGTCCTCCTTGAGCAAGGGCCATGCCAACCTTCTCCATATCGTTCCAATTTTAGCGTATGTGCTGTGGGAGCAATCACAGGGTCCCGACTGCGGAGGATGGTCCATACTGCTGATGTGTACATCTGTAGCCCACAGTGTAGTGGAGGGGGGAAAAAGGTCACAGGGTACGTGACTTGGGTGTGTGGGCCGAGTTGTCCACTGACACGCGTCAGAGACTTCTCACAGTGACAGAAGGGGATACCTATTTGAGAAAGGTTGGGTCTTAGGTCATGAACCTCCATTTACATTTGCTCTGGGCCCTTGAAAATGTTAGGAGTGGCCCTTACTGCAAGAGCCCAGATGAAGGATGATCAACTATATGTAAGTCATACAGATGGAGGGTTAAACACAGGTTTGGAAGTATATTAAGGACATAAAGCAACACGGTTTCGTGATTAGAAGTGGGAGATGAAGATATTGGGATGGGTCTGGGATGGCAGATATTATACAGCAGGGATTGATTCCAGGCTCGCAGGGGATAGCAGTTCATTAAACGTACTTCTGAAAAAGAAAACTTTGGGAGAAAGATAGGAAAACAGATCCTTCTGACACTGAGGCTTCATTCAGAAAGGACCAAGCACTACTCATGTTTGCTGTATAACCAAAGACAAATCTTGAACATATCTCTTTGCCATCTTTCCCGAATCTACACACAGACATTAAAGCACTGTTGTGTGTCAAGAGGCCACAGCTGTGTACTTGAGGTGAGACAGCTCACTGTTTTAGAATGTATACTTTCCACTTCATCCTGTGGCATTATCAAAACAGAAAAATTAAGTTGTGTGGAAAATCAAAGCCGGAGCTAAAAGAACTGGGCATTGTAGGGATCGTTGAAGACACAGGTTGTTTAGGAAGAAGGGCTCCTTTTTGTAGGACACAGTTGTCAATGGTTGCTGAGTTGAGAAATGGATAACAGAATCAAAGAGGAAAGTAGGAAGCTCAGGCAAAGAGGAAAATGGAGTTCAAGTTACCAGACAGGGAGTAGGACCGTGGCCCAGCCACGGCTAGGCATGAAGAGAAAGTGTGTTTGCAGTGTAGAAGCTCTTTTGTGCTGGATTATGTGCTTGGTGTCCACAGGTCTGTGAAGTTCCTGACGGGACTTGCTTGGGAAGACAATGGCCTCAGAATGGGAGACTGCTTGTCCAGTCTCCTGGACAAGTTGTTTGTGTCAGGAAAAAATACAGTCTAGTTCCCCTTTGCTGTTCAAACTTACTTAAGTATCATTTACAACACCCCTTGCTGGATGGTGGAAATGGGAAAGATTTTTAGTTACACTAAAAATGTCAAAGGGATAACCACAAGGAAAAGATGTAGCAGACATATGAGGGTGGAGTGGGCACAGGGTGGTATGCTGGGTAAGGGTGTGCGTGTGGCCGACTTTCTCCTGTAAACTCTTGGTTGGCAAGGCTTCATTTTATTTGTCTTCATATCGACTGATCCCACACATTCCCTACCACAGTGTGCCAATCAATATATCCTTGACAAATTACACTAATTCTACTCTAGTTTCCTGTTCCCAATAACACCAAGAACTTGAACTTAGCAATGATGTTAGCAAAGATGGGAGAAATAAAGCCTACATTTTTAGTTTGTTAAAAAATGTTTATTTACTTTTGAAAGAGAGGGAGAGAGAGAGGGAGACAGAGACAGAGAAAGGCAGAGAGAGAGGCAGAGAGAGAATCCCAAGCAGGCTCTGCAATGTCAGCATGCAGTCCGATGCAGGGCTCGATCTCATGAACTGTGAGATCATGACCTGAGCTAAAGTCAAGAGTTGGACACTCAACCAACTGCATTCACCCAGGTACCCCTAAAGTCTACATTTTTAAATGCTGCATTTTACTTAAGAAGGAAAAAGAAATATGTTGCATATATTTTACCCCTCTCAATTTTCAGGAGACTTATGTATCTGGTGGACATAAATTTGACTTGATATATGTATTTATGATAATATTTCTATGCCCTATCTCCTCTTTAGAAGATAAGATTCTCAAGGGAAGAAATCATATTTTTTTCTATATTGTATAATCTTATTTCCCTAATGATGAAAAATAAATCACACTTTGAAACATTTACTGATAATTAGCTCAGCTCAGAATCCCAAAAGAGGCAGCGAGGCAGCACTTGGTTTAGAAAAATAACGGATTTGAAGTCCAGAAGTCTGGGTTAAATGTCTTCTCTTGCCACTTGTTTGGGAAGTAGGGTGAGATCATATAGACTCTCTGATCAAAAGTACTTTAATCTATCAAATTAAAAATTGTGGGGGAAGAAAAACTGTATCCATTTTGCTTGATGTTTAGAAGGAAAGGCAGGATAATGAACGACTGAGCACAATACATATCTCAGTTTGTTGGCTTTTGTGTATGTGTATGTTTGTTTTGGAGGTTGTTGGGTTTTTGGTCCTTTACCTCCATAACTAACATAGTAAGAAACATTACTAATGAAGTAGCTAAGACATTCTTACATTGGAAAGTGAGGGTACTATAAATACACACTGTGGATAATTCTTAACGAGAGAAAGTAATGTAGGGGCACATGGGTGGCTCAGTCAGTTAAGCATCCAACTCTTGGTTTCCGCTCAGGTCTTGATCTCCTGGTTTTGTTGCATTCTGGCTCCTCATGGGGCTCTGTGCTAACCACGTGGAGCTGCTTGGAATTCACTCTCTCCCTCTCTGCCTGCCCCACCCCCACCACTTGTGCTGTCTTTGTCTCTCTCAAAAATAAATAAGTAAACTTAAAAAAAATAAGAGAGAAAGCAATTTATCATTGATTATTCAGCCTTACTACCAGAGCATTGAGGTTTTTTTCAGTCTTACCTTCACATTTTGGCAATGGATTAGACCACTCCATAGTCCCGTTTGGCGAAAGGTAACAGAAACTAGAATCTGCACCTACTAACCTATACCTAAAACAATGAAGGGAGAAAAACGTTAGGTCTCATCCACACGTGACTGACTTCCCTTAAATTCTCCAGAATATCATCTTAAAATATTTACTACACCAGTAGATGGAGACAAGACAACAGATGATTAAAGTTTCTTTAAAGGAAAAGAAAAAAATTAGTTTTAAAAAGGTGATATCCAAAGAGTAAGAAGATATAAGACATGCAAAACATTTTTTATTTGGGTGGGGTCCCTGTGAGGAAAACATGAAAGTGTTTTGAAACACTTTACAGCAGTACAGGTGCTTGGCTATTTTATATTTCTGAGTTCTAAAAGATCAATACAGGATTCGTAGAACAACAGAACATATTTTAAGGGTTCAAAGCACTCTGCAGATTTGATGTGAATCACACTAATGATCCAAACATGTCTGTTTCCTACAGGAGACAAGTGATACTGGTATTTTTATTTTATAAAGTGCAGGGACACACACATATGGAGTAAAATATCGTAATTCAATGTGCAGATATTTAATGAGAAAATGAACATAAAGTTTCCAGCAGGGTCTGAGACTCTGATGATACTCAGTGAGTGAGTTCCTTTTCCACACATATGGGACTTAGAAAAGACCTCAGGTCAGAATGATATTTTCACATCAGGAATAAGTGTCTGACACATAATACTTTCTAACAGGTCATCTGCATATAGAAGAAAATATGGTAAGTTTAGGTAAATTAAGGATTGGTTTCACTTGAACCATTAAAGGATTTAATTTCTGCAAGTGCCAACACATTTTAAGTTTTTTCCTTCACTAATCACATTTAAAATTTTATAGTGAATCATATATGTACTGAAATCTAGCAGTTGAGGGAATCTGATGTTATGAGAAATTGTCCTTTCTTGCCCCATTTTATTACATGTAGCTGAGATGTGCTCATGATAAAAGATCTCTGAGCAGAGGACTTGTTTTATGGAGACTAGCTTGTAAACCCTGGCCACAAATCTAAACACTTGCATCTTCAATCCTAATTTATTTCACATTTATTAAATATAGAGTATAAATACGCAGTATGCCAAAACTTACCCCTTGTTACATGAGAAGAAAATAGATGCACCATATAATATGTCAGTTGTTATACTGACATGACCATATTCTATATTTCCAGGAGTAGCACAGGATTTTTCTAGAAGAGAGCACAAATTTATTTTTTTCATTATATTATGAGGCACAGCTATGCAAATTCATTGTCACCTCTTATCCTTAGACTTTTAATATCCTGCTTTCATTTGGTAAGTTTCAAATAACAGAACATATTTAGAATATACGCTTATTACATCTGAGGTAGCCTTAAACTAATGAAAAGTGAAATCTATGTCTTAATTAATATTCCTATCTCACAAGTATTTAGTTTCCCTAGTTTCAAATAAAATGAGTGGTTCTTTTCAGAAATTTTAAATCATGACATGCACACATAGACTTCCAGCATGAAGGAAGGAATACTATTTTCCAAAATACCATGTGATTGAGAATACTCTGTAAAATTATACTCACTTTTACAAAAGTCTTCTGATTTGGACCATGTAAAATTCTGAAGGCAAGTTAGTTTCCCTGAGAGAGTATGGTCCCTTCTGTAGCCCTGACGACACTCGTATTCCACAGTGAAACCCTCTGGGAAATAATTCTGTATGCTAAAAGACTTGTTGAGCAATGCAAAACGTAGTATGGGTGGAACATCACAGCTACCTGAAAGTATTAACAAAGTCAACAACATAAGTAGCATCACTTTGTTTTATAATCTATGTTTAATTATCCAGAATTATTTGATCCTTTACATCACTTCTTTTCCGTACTTCTTTGTACATATTTGGTATTTACCATATTAATGACTATTACACTGCATATCTAGCATATTCACACATATATTTTAATTTCCTAATTATTAGAGGCCTATGAAGTAAATCTGGTATGTAGATATCACTGTGCCCACAATTCAGGAAATAGAACCCATTGAAGTTGCTGGCACAGTTCCGGCACTGACGCTTACTTGCCCTGTGGAGGACAGGGATGAGATGAGAACCAGTATTTCCAGACCCTTGGGCCAATGTCCTGGGCAGCAACAATAATAGTGACAATAATAGATAGCATTTACTGACTACTTCCAAAGTTTTAAACATAGAACTCATTTCATCCGAACAACCCAGGAGGCCAAAGATCAGATGAGCCAACAGTGTACATCAAAGTGTTAACTGTAAATGTCTGTCTGGGCAACTGTGAATTTGGAGAAGTACGGGATCGTGGAAGGGACATTGATTTCTAATCCAAAGACTCAAGTTTGGACGCTGGCTCTTGTGCATAAGAACTGTTGATCTCAAGAAGTTATTTAACTTCTGGGGGATTGTTTCGCCACTGTAAAATGGGAGTCAGAGTTCCTACTTGACTCAAGAGGTTGTCTGGAGGAGTCCGTGGAGTATTATATGTAGAAGAGTTATAAACTCTAAAACTGGATACGTGCTTAAAGTCTCACATCACATTCTTCAACACATTGCCTTCTGAAATCATGGATACATTAAAAACAAAAAGTGAAAGCTGATTTCATACCTGGTTTCAAAAAATACTTGTGGCAGTTTCTGTATTTATGTACCTTCTATTACTGCAGGTTGTCCAAAGGTAGGAACCAAGCCTTATCTTTATCTTTACTTGTATACGTCAAAGCTAATGCAGGACTATGCCTCTAATGATAGATTTGGAGGCAAAAATAAAGAACTTTTAAAAACACTACCACAGAGTTGTATTTGCTAAGTCCTACCTTGCAAAATGAAATTTAAGAAAACAGACCTATGTTATGTGTCTCAGGGTGGTTCCCAAACATATATCATTGACTTCCTAAATTGCACCTATTGTTTATTTTCTCTATTATTTCAGGAGGTACAGCCTTAGGGGAAAACAACAGCAACAGAAACAAAAACCAAACAAACCAAACAACAACAGAAAACCCAAACCTGTTAATGAAGGATCAGGACCTATTCTGGGAAGTAATGTCAGGCAATTATCCACAGGGTAAAGTGCCAGGTATGCCTTAGGGCTTAATAATGCTTGAAAACTATCAATTACCAGTCACTCTGAAGAGGAATAAAATTAAACTAACAAGGTACATTCCATTCCCATAACTCATATATATAGATAAAAATTAAGAACTTACGGTTACAAAATTCTGCCATCTCTGACCATTGATTGTTACTGAGACAGACCACTGAGTCTGTCTTGCCAGGAACTTTTACAAAGCCTTTGTTACATTTGTATGTTACTGTGCTTCCTTCAGGAAAATTCTTAACACCATTACTCAAAATTGGGTGGGCATTAGGTACATCTGGGGGCAAGCTGCAGTCACCTAGAGAGGGAAAAAAAAAAAGCACCGAAGGAAATAATAGTTTTCAATTCACAGCAACATCCCTTTTCCAAGAGGAGTAAGGGAACCAGCAATAGCTTTTGAAGCACATGTAACATTTCCATCCAGCGCTGAACTGACATACCAGGAACTTGCTAGGCTGCCTGTCTGGTCAATTAATTCAGTGCTAAAATAAGGAATCAACCCCCTCCCTTCATTATTTTGTTTTTAAAGTGGCTTAGAACACGTGTAGATACAGTTGCTAAGCGCACAATAAAGACAGACGCCCCCTCGGAGCGTTACTACTGTAAGAGAAGACGTGCTAAGCTGTGCACACAACTATTTAAGAGGGGAGAGTGGTCGACTCTTTGGCCTCCCACCCTTAAAGAGATGTTGGGGGGCTGAACACTGACTCTTTGAGCCCTGCCCTTTGGGGTCCCCGCCTTTGGCCGCTCCGCAAACTCAGCCCGCGCTTCCTCGACAGTCCGCGCCTCACTCCTAAAACCATAGGAGCTGGGGTCCGCACCAGCAATACCCCAAAACTGCAGGTTGGCAGCGGAGATCTCTCCCTGTCCCCAAGAGGTCGTGCTCGTCGGAGCTCTGAGCCTCCAGGGTAGAGGATTACAGGAACAATTACCCTTGCCCACATTCCTCACCTCCCCCGGGTCCCCGATTTCCCGGTCTTCGCGGAGACGGATCCCGCCCCTCCCACCCAGACCAAGGGGTCACCCAGGGCGGGGGCTGCCCCCCCTCCCGGTCCCCGCTCACCCTGCGCGGCGGGTGGGCACAGCAGCAGCAGCAGCAGCAACCGCACGGTCAGCCCGCCAAGGAGGCGCAGCGCTACGGGGACGCTCCGCCGCGCGGGCCCCATGGCGCGCGCGGGCACAGGGACCCGGAGTGAGTCGAAGCCGTTCCAGCAAAGAGCGGTAAGTAGCTGCTGCCACCGACGGTTCCGCCCTGCGGCTTAAATTAGCGCCTGGGCGGGGCTGGGACTCTGAATCACAAAGTGCGGGGCGAAGAGGCAAGTGGGGGGAGTTTGCAGCGCCAGGTGCCGGGCGCGGCGGGGCGGGGCGAGGGCGGGGGCTCTCGCGCCACCCGCCCCCAGGGACCCCCGACTCGGAAAGACAGAAAAGGGGCCGGGAGAGGGGCTCTCTGGCTGGGCGCTTCGCTAGGGTGGGGCCTGCGAAGAGCTCCCATCTGGAAATGTAAACATCTGCCTTCCAAGTAAACAAAAAATTGGGGGGAACGGCGGAGAGGAGAGTGGTTCGAGCGGCAAGAGATTGGTTCCCCGGGAATCTGAATTCGGTTTCTAGCAAAGTAGGCGATCTTGAGTGCTGCGGGGCGGAGCGGAAGGGGCCGAGGATTCCGGAGGTAGCTCTTCAAAGCTGAGAGTGCCACCCAGGGTCCTGGTGTCCTCAGCCAGATGCCTTCACATGCCAACTACGAATAGGAAAAAAAAAAAAAAAGGGGGGTGTGATCTCCCAGGACGCTCTGTAATCTGAAAACTGCAAGTGGGAAATGGCCCAAGAAAACAGGTCGAGCAACACAGAAAGGAGTGACCGTTGTTCATACTAAGCTTGGGTGGGAATCACTTTCCTCGCCAGGGTTCTTCTCATTTACCAAGGACAGCTCATGAATTCCACTTTGGGGCTATTTCAGTCTGACTACTGGGAGAAATTCACCATCCGGCGGGTGTGTGTGTGTGTTGGGTGGGGAGAAAAATGCCAAAACAAAACCAAACGCCAGAAAAATAAATGATAGGGTGGTGGTTTTAAGAGGAAAGTTTGTTGGAAGACTTTAAGTATATGCCAGTGCAGTGTGATACTAGCCACACGTTAGAATCACGTGGGTGGCTTTTAAAAATTCCAGAAGCTCCAGCTACACCTCGGACTAGTTAGATTAAGATTTCTGGGGATCTGAAGGGTGCAGCCGGATGATTTAACGCATTCTAGGGGCCCCTGGGTGGCTCAGTCCGTTGGGCGTCAACTTCAGCTGAGGTCATGATCTCACTGGTTCCTGGTGTCAGCACAGAGCCCGTTTGGATTCTGTGTCTCCCTCTCTCTCTGCCCCTCCTCTGCTAATGCTCTGTCTCTCTCTGTCTCAAAAATAAATAAGCATTTAAAAAACATTTTTTAAATAAAAATAAATAAATAAAGCATTCCAGTTGATTCCACCGGGGAGCAGTTTGAGAAACACAAATCTATACGGTGCTGGTCAGAATACTGACTTCCCCAACTCCCACCTCCCTCCCCAGCCCAGCTCTGTCCCTGTCAGAAACAGGAAAGGACATTGATGAAAGGCCAGTTACTCGTCTTCATGGAGAGTAACCCCAAGAACATTTTCCTCTAGTAATTCACCTGGATCTGGTTCGCAGAGGCCTACCCTAGGATTTCCTATTCCCTCAAAGACCTTACTTTGTTAGGTGAAATCCTTGACTTGGAAATATGCCTTGGTCCATGGGCCAGTTGTGGGGAGTATTTGTGGCATATCTGTCATGATATTCGTTCCTACATGCTTTTGATCGCTCTTTTTATGTTAGTACGGGATTTGTAAGAAGGAAAACCGTAGCAGTTTTCCTGACTCATGATTACTGTAGCAAACTAGGTGAACCTTGTGCCACCCAGTGCTAAAACCAATTGTATGGGCCTTCCAGGAAAGGAACTCCTAGAGGCTTTCATGGAAACCTATCAGTATTAAAACATTCTAGAGTTTAGGGGCAGCTGGGTGACTCAATCTTGATCTCTTGGTTTGTGAGTTGGAGTTGGGCCCTGTTCTGACAGTGCAGAGCCTGCTTGAGATTCTGCATGTTCCCCCCTCTCTCTCTGCCCCACCCGGATTCTGCACTCTCTCTCACTCGCTCTATCTCTGTCTCTCAAAATAAATAAACTAAAAAAAATAAAGCCCAACATCATATAGTTTAGAAGCCGGTAGAGACACTTAAAATATCTACCATGACCCTCATATTTGATATTAAAACCCCTGACATAAAACAGCTTGATTTTACTGCCATATGTGATATAAAAACAAAGTGTATCAGGCCCCAGCAGTGTTCTGGAATTGATAACAGATATTTGTTTATTCCCCCCAAGAGTCTCCAGTGCCCTTAACCCACCATCCCCCTCTGTCCTAACATTATAGGCAAATTAGCATGAAAGGCAAAGAGGCATCATGAAAAAGAACTAAACATCAAGGCCACTTACTTAAGAGCTTATCAGAAGACTTCAAGGCCTGTTAGAGCTTTCTGTTTGTTAAGTGAATATAATACCTTTTTATCCAGAAAAACAATAAGCTCTGGAAAGTGGTTTTTTTTTTGTTGTTTTTTTATTTTTTAATGTTTTATTTACTTCTTATTTTTCTTAAATAGTTTATTGTCAAGTTGGTTTCTATATAACACCCAGTGCTCATCCCAACAAGTGCCCTCCTCCATGCCCATCACCCCCATCAGCCCTCAGTTTTTTCTCAGCATTCAAGAGTCTCTTGTGGCTTGCCTTCTCCCTCTCCCCTATGGTCATCCATTAAATTCCTCCTAATCCACCTATATGTGCAAACATATGGTATCTGTCCTTCTCTGTTTGACTTATTTTGCTCAGCATAGTACCCTCAAGTCCTATCCATGTTGCTACCAATGGTCAGATTTCATTCTTTCTCATTGCCATGTAGTATTCCATTGTATAGATAAACCCATCTTCCTGATCCATTTGTCAGTTGATGGACATTTAGGCTCTTTCCATGATTTGGCTATTGTTGAGAGTGCTGCTATGAACATTGGGTTACATGTATCCCCATGCATCAGCACTCCTATATCCCTTGGGTAAATTTCTAGCGGTGCTATTGCTAGGTCATAGAGAAGTTCTATTGTTAATTTTTTGAGGAACCTCCACACTGTTTTCCAGAGGGGTTGCACCAGTTTACATTCCCACCAACAGTGTAGGAGGGTGCTTGTTTCTCCACATCCTCACCAGCATCTAGAGTCTCCTGATTTGTTCATTTTAGCCACTCATATACCAGTGTGAGGTGGCATCTCAGTGTGGTTTTGATTTGTATTTGCCTGATGATGAATGACATTGAGCATCATTTCTTGTGTCTGTTGGCCATCTGTATGTCCTCTTTGGAGAAGTGTCTGTTCATGTCTTCTACCCATTTCTGGATTATTTATTTTTCGGGTGTGGAGTTTAGTGAGTTCCTTATAGATTTTGGATACTAGCCCTTTATCTGAAATGTCATTTGCAACTATCTTTTCCCATTCCATCAGTTGCCTATTAGTTTTATGGATTGTTTCCTTTGCTGTGCAGAAACTTTTTATCTTGATGAGGTCCCAATAGTTCATTTTGCTCTTGATTCCCTTGCCTTTGGGATGTGTCAAGTAAGAAATTGCTGCGGTTGAGGTCAAGGAGGTTGTGGAAAACGTTTTTGTTTTTTTTTTAAGATCTCTAACACCCAGTTTAGCTACATTCATCTTCCAAAATATTCTGTTCTGGATAAAAATGGGAAAAAAGGAACTTTTCCAAAAGTAATTGGGTAATACTGTGACCACCTAAAAAAATTTTCAACATTCTGAGGGCAAAGGGAAAGAAAGAAATCCAGTATCCATTTACTCAATTTAGAAAAAAGATGTTATAAAAATCTTTGCATTAAGAAAAATGAAATATGCAAGTTGGTAATTTATGAGGATTATTTTAAACAATGGCTTCAGGGACGCCTGCCTGGCTCAGTTGGTTATGCATCTGACTTCAGCTCAGGTCATGATTTCACAGTTTGTGGGTTTGAGACTCACATAGGGCTCTTTGCTGACAGCTCAGAGCCTGGAAGTTGCCCCGGATTGTGTCTCCTTCTCTCTCTCTGCCCCTTCCTTGCTAGCACTCTCTTTCTCTCTCTCTCTCAAAGATAAATAAACATGAAGAAAGAAAGAAAGAAAGAAAGAAAGAAAGAAAGAAAGAAACAAAGAAAGAAAGAAAGAAAGAAAGAAAGAAAGAAAGGTATTCCAGACACTTCAAACACATTACACCATTTTACTAACACCACTTCAAGAAGCGGAAATCATTGTCTACATTTTATATATGAGAAAAGGTGCTTAAAAGTGAAGTAAGTTTCCAAAATTCATGCAGCTAATAAGTGACCAGGCTAGAATCTACATCCAGTTTGTCTGATTCCAAAACCTATTCTTCTCCAACTCTACCACACGACATTCTTTTTATTGAAACCAGTTGGCAAAGATTTCTTCTAAAGAGAGGGCACTGAATAAGGACCTTTGGGAGGTGCTTTGGGAATCCAGCTGGTTCTGGTGTCAACAGTTGACTCAAGTCTTCATAATAGATTCTTCAGAAACTAGCTGTGTGTTCTCAATGAGTCAGTCTGCTCCTTAAGGCTTCATCCCCACTTTGACTTAGAAAGAGTATGGAGCTGAAATGAAATAATCACTACAGAGCTTTCCAATTCCAAAATGGCAAGTTTATGTAACTAGGTCAGCAACATTTTAAAAAATAGTAAATAGGTCTATGACTTTGGCAGAGGTTATGGAACATGGCTCTTACCCTGCCCCAGAAACCATACAATGACTAAATCAAAGACTTTTAATACACTGAGGAGCACATAGTATTCAGAAGCACATTAAGAAAGTGCCAGAACTTATGTTCAAGACTCTCCAATCTACGAAGGAGGTGTTAAGTGATGAGGACTATGAGAATACCATAGCCAGTGGACTTTGTGGGATCAAAAAGGGAGAAGCCATGGCCACTGGGGTGGAGGAGACTAATGGTCTAGTGATTCAGCTAAATATGATGAATGAATATCATCAGTGCAATAGGGAAAAAATATGAAAGATGATAAGAATGGTATGAGTGCATGTTTGCAGTCCAGAAAAGGTTAGTCGCTTCCAAGAATAGTAAGGTTATGGAGAACATGGGGAAGTGAACTAAAGCAGTGGAGAAGGGGGTGAAGAAGTCAAGAGATAGGCTGGCAAGAGATCTGAGAGCTTTAAACACAAGGATTCTTCTTCTTATGCTACTCAGAAGCGTTGATGGACTGTTAAGATCTTCAGCAGAGAAGTCCAAGGATAGGTTGGATATCACATGCAAGATGCCGCAGTGAAGGTGACCGAGAGCAAAGACCCAATTTTACTAACTGTGCAGTAGTTTCAGCTGTTAATATTGGAGAATAGAAGTGTCTTTTCATTTTCAAATTAATAAATCTATAATAAGGAAACAGTCTTGTTACTCTACAAAACCCCTGACACAATTACTATAGCCATTTAAGTGCTCGAGTCTGTTCTGATCAAAGAAGTTTCAAAGGAAGAACTCACAGAATTTGGTGACTGATTAGATAAGGAAAAAGAGGCGGAGGAAGCGTTTGAGATGACTCAGAAGTTTGGTGTGTCAGAGACCAGGGCCCTTCTTACAAGAACTATCTATTCCAAAGTCAAGGGAAGGATTCAGGGAAGGAATAGCAAATTTGGCTGCACACTTGCTGAATTTAAAATGCCGTGGCAGTGTGTGTGCAGATATACAGATGAGATGGACACATGAGGAGACTGAGTTGGAGCCTGGATGAGATATGGCTGCAGGCAAGGTGACCGATGGAGACAGTGTAAACCAAAACTCAAAGAGGCCCGGGGTGAGCTTTGGGAACGCCCGACCACCACGCTTGAGTACAGACAATAAAGCAGAAGGAGACATGGAAAAGGACAGAGAGTAGTGCAATTTCCTGAAAACCCAGGGGTACGAAACTGTGAGCCAAATGTTACCATTTCAGTTACAAGTGAGGCAACTGGTGTTTAGGGAAGTTAAGTAACTAGCCTGAAACCGCAGGGATTGTGGAGGTGGAGCTAAGCTTAGGATCTTAGACCCTCTTTTAGAGTGCTCAGGCATCACCTCCTCCAGGAAGCTTCCCTGCTTACAACATCAGACCCTGTCCCTTCCTCCACCCTACCAAAGTACCCTATGTGTCTGTCAGTCTGCCAGTCTGAGAGATCAGTTTGCTTCTTTCTCGCATTCAGAGCTCAGCCTAGAATTACTCCCAACTAATCTTACCATGGCCACGGAAAAACAAAAAACTTTTAATTGAGGTATGTTGCACCAGGGCAGTGGTGCTTTGCAGAATAGGTGCGGTGTGCTTTTGAAAAACAAATCAACAGACTCTTATTTCTTGTAAGGGAAGTTCATTCTCCAGGATTCGCTAATCAAGTTATCAGAGTACTTCGTCAAATACAGTATATTTTTTCTCACTAGGTAAAGGTTTAGCAGGACCTAGTAAAATAGTCTACTATCATGTGATATTTTCAACTGACCAGATGGCATCCTGCCCTGCCTCTGGCTTCCCGGTATGTGAGGAAAGGCTCGGTGGCCAAACAGAAGTGTAATAATGCCTGACGCACATGAGCAAATGCTTCTTTGCCAAGCCCTAATTTTCTGAGATTGCAGTGAATTTTTGCCAAAGTAGAGGAAGTGGTGGCAGGAGCCAGGAAACTTATGTGGGGTGTGTGTGCACGCACACGCAATGAGTGACAACTTAGCACCAAAACTGAATAGGTGGGTTTGACAGTCTAACTCACTTAGGCTGAAATACTGACTCCATTTCTCTCTTCCTTTCTGTATGGCTTGGTGTTCAAACTGCTCTGTACCACACATGCTTCAGTCATAAAACAGGTGTGATAGTATTACCTGGCTCATAGAGTTTTTGTGAAGGATAAATTAGATAATATATGTAAAGCATTTGGTATGGCCACAGTAAATATTCAAGAAATATTAGCACTAATTGATGGCAATGACTGCCATGAATGAACACATTATGTACCAGAACTTGCCCAATTTTCATGTAATCTATAAAAAGGGACATGTTGTGATACAGAATCTGAAAAATCTATAAAAGAAATGGAAAATTTCCAAAGAAGATGCTAACAGAGTTGACATCATTCAGTTATTCTCCGTTCCTTCCCCACCCAGTGGAATATGTTCTTTGGCAAAGATTAGATGATTTACAAAGGTCCAGATTTGTTTAAACATTGTCTTCTTTCCCTCCCTCCACTGTAGTCCATCTGCATTTTGTTTGCCTTGATTTATGATCTTTCAGGATAAGAAGTAGAAGTGCACTCATGAGACTCGCCTAAGGGTGAGGACAGAAGAAAGAAATTTGCCTTTAAGGATCACGTACCATGTGCTTGTAGTTTGAGACCAACCCTTCCTGCTCAGTCGTTACATCAATGTCATTTGTAAACTATTATAACCTCCATTTTCATTTGATGAAACAGAAGTTCAGATGGGGAAATGACCAGACCAAAGGAAATAGATAGCAAAGCCGAATCCAAGTCTAAGTAAGCTCTGAAATTAGACTCTTTCCACTACATGTGTCCCCTTATAGTTGTTAGTGCATAATTTAAGCTAAATGTTTTCTTGCTTTTTCTCAGGAGTATTCATTAATGGGTAAATATTCTTCTAACACTTTTCTCCGATCTGTCAAATCAAAGCCATTTACCCAAATGATGAGCTTTTCCCAAGGATAAATTGTAATTTCTCATTCAAAACCAAATGGTCAGCTGTAAAGAAGGCAGTTTACCTGAACACACACACACACACACACACACACACACACACACACACACACACACAGTAATTGCAATTACTCTTGAAAATGCTACTCTTTTCCCCAAGGTCCCCATCTGTTACCACTTCCACCTCTAAGACTTCTGCAATACCTTTGAGTGCCCTCTCCTGAATGTCAATCCTTGTGTTTCAGAGCACTTGGAATCTTTTTGGTGGTACTTTCTTAATTTGTTCTACCTTGTGTAGGCCAATCAAGACTCAAATCTAAATCTCAGGGAGATTTGAATTTACTGAGGGCAAGTGTAATGTCGAATTTCATCTTTGCATCTGTTACTCTCCAGTGCAATACGATGCATAATGTCAGCCTTGAATAAATGTTTGTTAAATTGTAGTTATTGGTCTGTCTTCTTTGTGACCCTAGAACTTACCGACTCATTCAATAAATCCTACCAACATATTAATGTTAGCACTGAAAACATTGTTTCAACTTTTGGCTCTTTTTCTTTCTTACTTCATGGTCTAGGTAAACTCTCCCTGACCTCTATACCAGCTCTGAATTTTAATAAGTAGAAAAGAGAGGAACAAATTTCCCAGAATGAAAGACCTAGATAAGAGGATTTTGAGTCTATACAGGAAATATACAGAAGTGTGCTCATTTTCATATTCTTATCCTCTTTCTCTTGAATTCAAACCTGCTTTACCTCAAAGAACAGTACCATTCTCCACCCACACCTAGGTGTCTCCACATCTGTTGCCTGAAGATACCTTACCAAAGAAGATATTGGAATGACCAAAAGAAGCACAGAAGGGAGAGAAAATCTCAACATGATTATTCATCAGAGAAATGCAAATCAAAAGCACAAGGAGACTCTATTGAACACCCACTAGAGCAACTAATATTTAAGAAGACCGAAAAAAAAAAAGCCCTCTAGGTGTTGGTAAGGATATAGAACAACAGAAACAGCTCTCCTGCATCGCTAGTGAGAATGTAAGATGATACAACCACTTTGGAGAACACTTTGGTGACTTATAAAATTAAACAGATACCTTATGACCCAATAATCCAATCTCCAAGTATTGGTGCAGGGAAATAAAAACATGTCTACAGAAGACTTGTGGGTAAGTGTAATCACCACAAGTGGAAACAATTCAAACGTCCATTGGCAGCTGAAAGGGTAAGCAAATTGCGATGCTTCCATACATTGTAATTTCCATACAACTACTCAACGTTGAAAAGAAACAAATTAGTGACATACATAATATGGACAAATCTTAAAAACATGCTGAGCAAGAGAAGCTAAATACATGAGAATACATACTATAGGGCTCCATTTATGGGATGTTCTAGAACATACAAAATCCATTTACGGTGGCAGAAACCAAAGTAGAGGCTGTCTGGGAGTTCAGAGGGGTGGGAGGGCTGAGTACAAAAGGGCAAGAGGAAATTTTTGGGGACAGCAAAATATTCTCTATTTTGATTGGGTTTGGGTTACATTACATGTGTATACATTTATCAAAACACATCAAACTGAAAACTTTAAATGTCTGTCGGTAGATAAATGGACAAGGAAGATGTGGTACCTATATATAGTGGTATATTATGCAGCCATAAAAAAGGATGAGATCGTGACATTTGTGGCAACATGGATGGACCTAGAGGGTATTATGCTGAGTGAAATATGTCAGACTGAGAAAGACAAATACCATGTGATTAAACTCATATGTCAAATCTCAAAAAAATGAATAAATAAAAAGCACAATCAAAACTATAAATGCAGAGAGCAACTGATGGTTGCCAGAGGGGAGGGGTGGGGGGTGGACAACATGGTTGAGGAATGGGAGATACAAGTTTCCAGTTATAGAATGAATAAAGTCCATAAAAAATATAGTCAAAGATATTGTCATAGCGCTATATGGTGAGAGATGGTAGCCACACTTGAGGTGAGCATAGCATAATGTATAAACTTGTTGAACCACTGTGTTGCATGCCTAAAATTAATGTTAGCATTGTGTGTCAACCATACTCAAATTTAAAAATATATACTTTTAATGTTTCTATTTGTTTCATATAAATTACACCTCTTTAAAGTTGATTAAACACCATAAAATGAGATCAAAGACTTCAGTTCTGGAGTTTGTGGGCTTTATCTACAAAGAACCCAATAAGTAGCTGTGCCAAGGATAGGATAATCAAACATACCTTTCCCTTTTTTGCCCCCCAATTTAGTAGATCAGTTTTAAGTAGTATTAACCTTGCTTGTAAAATAATCTTAGCCTATATGGAACAATGTTAGTGCATTCTACTGGCTTCCAAAAAACTGAATTGTTACATATATACAAGGACTTGATAGGACAAAAACAATTATTATTTTTTTATGTTTGTTTTTGAGAGAGACAGAGTGCAAGAGGAGGAGGGGCAGAAGGAGAGGGAGGCACAGAATCTGAAGCAGGCTCCTGGTTCTAAGCTGTCATCAGAGATCCCGATGTAGGGCTTGAACCCATAAACCACGAGATCGTGGCCTGAGCCAAAGTTAGACACTTAACCAATTGAGCCACCCAGGTGCCCCTAAAAACAATTACAAGCATGTTCGATCAACTTTTTGATTTGGATGGTATAACGCTGGTTGTTTACTATGTTCTGAGAGCCACAGGGTCACATGAGAATGCTCACCAGGACATGCCAGGACAATCATGGGAATTTCCAGTGTAACTTCCCACCAAATAAGAACCAAGGAAATTCCATGATCCCTATATTAAGAGTCTGCTCTTACCACTCGAGCTGAGTATACTTTTTCCCGAGCTAGTGAGGAGAGTTTCGGGCTCTTTTTCCAATGACCTCTCCCTTGCTCAGTGAATCCCCACTAAATCTTGTGCTGCACAGTGCAGAGAACAGAAGTAATGACAGCAACAGTATAGGTTTGCACATGGCTTTATTGTTTCTGGGGTGTTTTTCATGGACATCCCAGTTAATCTGCAGATCTAGTCTGTGAGGTAGCTATCAGGACCATCTCCTAAGTGAATTTCAAGGGTTACCTAACCTAACCAGTCCATAGTCTCACATCTGGTAATGATCAGGCTGAAACTTGAACCCAAATCATCTGACTGCAGATTTTGTGATTTGCGCCTCACGCCACTCACACTTCAAACATACTGGAAAATGAAAAGCTGACCCCTAGAGACACCGTGTATTAAAGGGTGGTGCGTACCTAGCACCAGTATTTTCTTTTCTTTTTTATAGTTTATTGTAAAGTTGGTTTCTGTGGCGACCCCTCGGAACAATGTGACCCATAAAATGTAGTTACGGAGAAAAACAGTACACAAAACTATATAATGATTAATATATGATTAATACAGCTCTGAGAAAATACACATTGTAACGTCTCTCTGGGAAAGTGGCTGATTTATGACACTGGAGCCGGGGAGCCGGGAACGCCACCTGCTTCTTTCATGTTGACTTCTCCACTTCCTCAGAGACCACCTGTTCAGATGAAACTTCTTGATTATGCCTGATCAACCAGAACATACCTGCCTGAGCAAGTTCTGTTTTTCTCATGAAATCATACTCAGATCACTAAAACCAATCCTGGCATTGATTAACTATCATATTCTCCATGAATATGGACTGCAGAGTTGCTCGGGGTGACAGCCGTTCTAAGCTGTCGTCCCCTGCTCCCTTACTCTTTTACAGCTGACTTGTTTGTGCCTAGTTCTTCTCCCATGTGCCCTTACAGAAAGTGGCAGGTTTCCATATAAACCCAGGGCTCATCCCAACAAGTGCCCTCCTCCATGCCCATCACCCCCTTCCCTTCTCCCTCACCCCCATCAGCCCTCAGTTTGTTCTCAGTACTCAAGAGTCTCTCATGGTTTCCCTTCCTCCCTCTCCCCAACTATTTTTTCCCCCTTCTCCTCCCCCATGGTCCTCTGTTAAGTTTCTCCTGTTCCACTTATAAGTGAAAAATACGGTATCTGTCCTTCTCTGCTTGACTTATTTCGCTCAGCATAACACCCTTGAGCTCCATCCATGTTACTACAAATGGTCAGATTTCATTCTTTCTCATTGCCATGTAGTATTCCATTGTATAGATAAACACATCTTCCTGATCCATTCGTCAGTTGGTGGACATTTAGGCTCTTTCCATGATTTGGCTATCGTTGAAAGTGCTGCTATAAACCTTGGGGTACATGTGCCCCTATGCATCAGCACTCTTGTATCCCTTGGGTAAATTCCTAGTGGTGCTATTGCTGGGTCATAGAGCAGTTCCATTGTTAATTTTTTGAGGAACCTCCGCACTGTTTTCCAAGGGGCTTCACCAGTTTACATTCCCACCAACAGTGTAGGAGGGTGCTCGTTTCTCCACATCCTCGCCAGCATCTAGAGTCTCCTGATTTGTTCATTTTAGCCCCTCTGACTGGTGTGAGGTGGTATCTCACTGTGGTTTTGATTTGTATTTCCCTGATGATGAGGGACGCTGATTGATCATTGTTTCATGTGTCTGTTGGCCATCTGGATCTCCTCTTTGGAGAAGTGTCTGTTCATGTCTTCTGCCAATTTCTTCACTGGATTATTTGTTTTTGGGTGTGGAGTTTACTGAGTTCCTTATAGGTTTTGGATACTAGCCCTTTATCCAATATGTTATTTGCAACTATCTTTTTCCATTTCATCAGTTGCCTATTAGTTTTATTGATTGTTTCCTTTGCTGTGCAGAAGCTTTTTATCTTGATGAAGTCCCAACAATATTTGCTCTTGATTCTCTTGCCTTTGGGGATGTGTCAAGTAAGAAATTGTGACGCTTGAGGTCAAGGAGGGTGTTTCCTGCTTTCTCCTCTAGGATTTTGATGGTTTCCTGTCTCACATTCAGGTCCTTCATCCATTTTGAGTTTATTTTTGTGTATGGTGTGAGAAAGTGGTCTAGTTCATTCTTCTGCATGTTGCTGTCCAGTTCTCCCAGCACCATCTGTTAAAGAGGCTGTATTTTTTCCATTGTATACTCTTTCCTGCTTTGTCAAAAATTAATTGGTCATACATTTGTGGGTCCCATTCTGAGTTCTCTATTCTATTCCATTGGTTTATGTGTCTCTTTTTGTGCCAACACCATATTGTCTTGATGACTGCAGCTTTGTAGTAGAGGCTAAAATCTGAAATGGTGATGCCTCCCGTTTCAGTTTTCTTCTTCAATATTACTTTGGCTATGCGGGAGTCGTTTGTGGTTCCATACAAATTTTAGGATAGCTTCTTCTAGCTTCGAGAAGAATGCTGGTACAATTTTGACTGGGACTCCTTTGGGTAGTAATGACATTTTAACAATATTTATTCTTCTGATCCATGAGCATGGAACGTTTTTCCATTTCTTTGTGTCTTTTTCAATTTCCTTCATAAGTTTTCTATAGTTTTCATCAGATCTTTCGCATCTTTGGTGCAGTTGTGAATGGGATCCGTTTCTTGATTCCTCTTTCTGTTATTTCATTATTGATGTATAAAAATGCAACCAATTTCTGTACATTGATTTTGTACCCTGTGACTTTGCTGATCAGTTAATCATGGATCAGTTCTTGTAGGCTTCTGCTAAAGTCTGTCGGGTTTTCTATGCAGAGTATCATGTCATCTTTGGAAAGTGAAAGTTTGACTTCATCTTTGCCAGTTCTGAGGCTTTTTATTTGCTTTTGTTGTCTGATTGCTGATGCTAAGACTTCCAGCACTATGTTAAACAACAGTGGTGAGAGTGGACATCCCTGTCATGTTCCTGATCTCAGGGGGAAAGCTATCAGTTTTTCCCCATTGAGGATGATATTAGCTGTGGGCTTCTCATAAATGGCTTTTATGATGTTTAAGTAAGTTCCTTCTATCCCGACTTTCCAGAAGGTCTATATTAAGAAAGGATGCTGTGTTTTGTTCAAAGCTTTTTCTGCATCGATCGACAGGATCATACGGTTTTTATCTTTCCTTTTGTTAATGTGATGTATCACATTGATTGATTTTCGAATATTGAACTAGCCCTGTAATCCAGGAATAAAAGCCACTTGATCATGGCAGATAATTCTTTTTATATGCTGTTGAATTCGATTTGCAAGTATCTTGTTGAGGATTTTCGTATCTGTATTCATTAAGGATATTGGCCTATAGTTCTCTTTTTTTTGCTGGGTCTCTGTCTGGCTTGAGAATCAAAGTGATGCTGGCTTCATAGAATGAGTCTGGATGTTTTCCTTCCATTTCTATTTTTTGGAATAGCTTGAGAAGAATGGGTATTAACTCGGATTTAAATGTCTGATAGAATTCCTCAGGGAAGCCATCTGGTTCAGGGCTCTTATTCGTTGGGAGATTTTTGATTACTGATTCAATTTCTTCACTAGTTATGCGTCTCTTCAGATTTTCTATCTCTTCCCATTTGAATTTTGGTAGTGTGTGTGTGTGTGTTTAGGAATTTGTCCATTTCTTCTAAGTTGTCCACTTTGTTGGCATATAATTTTTCATAGTATTCCCTGATAATTGTTTGTATTTCTGAGGGATTGGCTGTAATAAATCCATTTTCATTCATGATTTTGTCTATTTGTATGCTTTCTCTTTTCTTTTTGAGAAGCCTGGCTAGAGGTTAGTCTATTTGTTTACTTTTTCAAAAACCCAACTCTTGGTTTCATTGATCTGTTCAACTGGGTTGTGGGTGTTTTTTTTTTTTTTATTCTCTATTGTTTATTTCTGCCCTGATCTTTATTTTTTTCTCTTTTTCTTCTGGGTTTGGAGTGTTCTTGCTGCTCTCCTAGTTCTTTTAGGTATGCTGTTAGATTTTGTATTTGCACGTTTTCTATTTTCTTGAAATAGGCCTTGAGTGCAATGTACTTTCCTCTTAGGACTCCTTTGCTGACTCCCAAAGAGTTTGGATTATTGTATGTTCATTTTCATTTGTTTCCATATATTTTTTAATTTCTTCTCTAACTGCCTGATTCACCTATTCGTTCTTTAATAGGGTGTTCTTTAACCTCCATGTTTCTGGAGGTTTTCCAAACTTTTTCCTGTGATTGATTTCAAGTTTTATAGCATTGTGATCTAAAAGTGTGTATGATATAATCTCAATTCTTTTATAGTTATTGAGGGCTGCTTTATGACCCTGTATGTGGTTGTCTTGGAGAATGTGCCATGCACACTTGAGAAGAATGTGAATTCCATGGCCTCAGGATGTAGAGTTCTAAATATATCTGCCAAATCCACCTGGTCCAATGTGTCGTTCAGGTCCATTTATTTTTTTAGTGATTTTCTGTCTTGTTGATCTATCCATTGCTGTAAGTGGAGTATTAAAGTCCCCTGCTATTAGCACATTCTTATCCATAGATTGTTTCTGTTTGTGATTAATTGTTTTATGTATTTGGGTGCTTCCAATTTTGGTGTGCAGACATTTATATAATTGTTAGCTCTTCCTGACGGATTGACCCTGTAATTATTATATAATGCCCTTCTTCATCCCTTGTTACTGCCTTTACTTTAATATCCAGTTTGTCTGATATAAGTATGGCTCCTCCAGCTTTCTTTTGACTTCTAGTAGCATGATAGATATTTCTCCATCACCTTACTTTCAATCTGAAGGTGTCCTAAGTTCTCAAATGACTCTCCTGTAGACAGCAAATAGATGGATTTTGGCTTTTTATCCATTCTGATACCCTATGTCTTTTGATTGAAGCATTTAATCCATTTACATTCAGTGTTATTATTGAAAACTATGGGTTTAGAGTCATTGTGTTCTCTGTAGAATTCATGCTGGTACTGGTGTCTCTGGTACCTTGTGTTCCTCGCAACATTTCCCTCACAGAGTCCCCCTTAGGACTTCTTGTATGCCTGGTTTAGTGGTGATGAATTCTGTCAATTTTTGTTTCTTTGGGAAAACATTTATCTCTCCATCTATTCTGAATGAAAGGCTTGCTGGATAGAGGATTTTTGGCTGCATAGTTCTTCTGTTCATCACATTGAGGATTCCCTGCCATTTCTTTCTGGCCTGCCAGGTTTCAGTAGATAGGTATGCAACTACTCTGATAGGTCTCCCTTTGTATGTTAGGGCCCTTTCATCCCTAGCAGCTTTCAGAATTCCCTCTTTGTCCTTACATTTTGCCAGTTTCACTATGATATGCTGTGTAGAAGATAGATTCAAATTATGTCTGAGGGGAGTTCTCTGTGCCTCTTGGATTTCATTGTCTGTTTCCTACCCCAGATGGGGGAAGTTCTCAGCTATAATTTGTTCAAGTACTCCTTCAGCTCCTTTTTCTCTCTTCTTCTTCTTATGGAATTCCTATGATATGGAAATTGTTCCATTTGATTGCATCACTCTGTTCTCAGATTCTCCCTTCGTGTTCCTGGATCAATTGATCTCTCTTTTTCTTGGCTTCCTCTTTTTCTATCATGTGTCTTCTAGTTCATCTATTCTCCTCTCTGCCTCTTCAGTCTGTGCAGTGGCCGCCTCCATTTTATTATGCACCTCATTTATAGCATTTTTAAATTCATCACAATTATTTTTAAGGTCCATAGTCTTCTTAGCAATAGCTTCTCTGGTGTTGTCCATGCCTTTTTCAAGCCCAGCAGTTAATTTTATGACGATTGTTCTAAATTCTTGGTCAGTTATGTTGCTTATATCTGTTTTGAGCAATTCTTTAGCTGTCATTTCTTCTTGGAATGCTTTAGAGGAGAGTTCTTCTGTTTCATCATTTTGCTAGCTTTCTGTCTCTTGTCAGTTTTAAAAGCTTGTTCTGTGCTCTGCACCTGCGAGTTCTGCTATATTAAAGGAGGCTCATTGCCTGTCCATGGCCTGTCCATTCAGGACCTGTTCTTTTAATGGTGTCCCTTAGTCTCTCTTGTTGTGCCTTTGGATATTTTCTTTCCTTACTCGTAGTGATATTTGGGACTCTCCACCATGTATACTTTAGTTTGTTTCTTGAGGTAGCCCTGAAAAGGAAAACAGACAGACAAACACATAGGGAACAAAAGCACACAAGTGCACAGACAAATCAAACAAACAAGCAAACTGAAAGGGGAAAAACAACAACAACAACAAAAGGCAAAGCACAGTCTAAAAGCATAAAACCAGAAACCCAGCTGGAAATAAAGAGCAGGGTGGGAGCGGTGCTGATGGAAGAGCATATACAAAGAAAGAAATGACTGCGTGGGGAGAAAGCAAAATTGAACATTGACCAGGCAGAGAGACCAAAAAACTTTAGAGAGAAAAGGAGGAGAATATGGTAGGAGGCAAGGAGAAAGAAACAAAGATAATGTTACCCAAAGAAACTATATAGTCTGATTACTCCAGAGAGAGAGAGAAAGGAAGGTAATGATGGAAGTGTAGTATATGCATCAAGAGAATGGATGAAATGTGACTGTTTAAGCAAACCAATGACCAGAGTGCCCAGTCCAGCAGAGGGGAGGGATACGAATGAGACAAAGGAAAATATATGTGAATAGCAAGAATTGATCTTGAGTTAATCATGGCAGTACACATCAATGTTGGCCTTTTCCCGGCTCTGGTAAAAAACAAACAACAACAAAAAACAAAAAACAAAAACAAAAATCTCTCCAGGGCGGATGGACGTGGCTTGGTGTAGGCAGGTCTCACTTCCACTGCACTCCCAAGGGCCACTCCCTGAGGCTCCACCTTTGTGGATGTTGGGAGAAATCTCGTGGAGCCCCAGTCCTTTCTCAAACCAAGCATTGCAAATCACTCTGTTGGGTCAGATCTCCCTGTGCCTCGGCCATAGTCAAGTTGGGCTATGTTCTATGTCCCAAGCCCCATTTTGTTTCCCGATATTAGTCCAAGTGCTTTATTTTCTTTTTTAATTTTTAATGTTTTATTTATTTTTTGAGAGAGAGAGAGAGACAGCATGAGCAGGGTAGGGTCATAGAGTGAGGGAGACACAGAATCTGAAGACAGGCTCTAGGCTCTAAGCTAGCCATCATTACACAGCCTGACAATCTCTTTGTTTGAGAGATGCAGGTGGGCGAAAAGTATGGAGCCCTCACTTCTCTGCTATCTTGCCTCTGCAGGTGTTTGTTAATTTATGTAGTTTTTTGGGGGGGAGAACTGGGAACTAGTTTCAATGTGTGCATTATCAAGATTCTTATAGTACATTCTGTAGAGTTATTTTCAAGCATGTACAACTATCAATGAAAATATGTGCATTCATATACACCTCTGTTACTTTGATACTTTACAAGAGCCCCTCAAAGTAGGGATAGAAAGTATTAATATCCTTCCTTTATGATGATGAGCTCACTTTGCTGAAGGTTACATGATAATTTTGTTGTAAATGTCAAGCTAGACTCAGAATTTTTGAGCAGATCCTCCCTAGAAACCCATGACATGAATAAAACCCACAAAAATACTTCTAGCATCCAATGATGCCTACACTACAGAAATGGCCCATAAAATGGGCCATTCATTTTAATGAAGAATTGACTTAAGTTGTACAAGCAAAAGCATGTGAAGTTTTGTCCTCTATTAATATTAGTAATGGAAACAGTGGGCTCTAATATCCTCAGGTTTGTTTGATACCATCTTATCTGCATTATGGGCATGGAGATGTTTAGCCAGGATATGTTTCTTTGCCCCTCAAAAGCCCCATAACATATAGTGATATGTATTGAAGCAGACAAGGAGCCTTTGGGTAGTTATGAGTCCTTCAGCATGATTTTTCCAGAAGCCTTGCCATAAAATGAAAATTGTTTGGACATTTTCAGCTGTGAAGAATTTGTTTGAATCTTAATTTTCATGGTAAGTGAAATGGGCTTATTTTATCTCTGCCACCTCTCATATACCTTTCTCCATCCTCTGTTTTGTGTTTGGAAAGACTTCTGGAAATGAAAACTCAAGATAGAAACTAAATGACAACGTAGATGTTATCTGGGATATTTTGTTGGCTTACATGAACATGCAGAATTAAATATGACCTAACTCAAATGTTTATTTTATTTTAGTATTATATCTTAGGGTGGAACCTCCAAAGTGCCGGGAAACAAGAACTCACCTATCCTTTTTCTAACTGCAGCCCATACACACCTTCAACTACTCCTTTTGCTCTTCCTGTAGAATCACCTTCAGGTACCACTGTTTTCTATGTATCTAGTACATATCTGACTTAGTTTTAAGAATTTTCCAGATTCAGGGCACTTGGGTGGCTCAGTGGGTTAAGCATCTGACTTTGGCTCAAGTCGTGATCTCATGGTCCATGGGTTCAAGCCACGCATCAGACTCTGTTCTGACAGCTCAGAGCCTGGAGCCTGCTTCGGATTCTGTGTCTCCCTCCCTCTCTGCTTTCCCCGACTTATTTTCTGTCTCTCTCAAAAATGAATAACTGTTAAAAACTTTTTTTGAAAAAAGAAAAAAAATTTTCCAGATTCTTCTTAATATGCAGTGCTCAAAGTTCAATTTTGCCAAGTCCTGCACCAGTTACATATAACACAGGAGTTTTATTTCTCTATATCATTCAAAACTCAATAAAGAACTGTGGAGTGGAATCGATGATATCAGGTTTCTGATCCCACATCTACCATAAAGTAATTGTGTCCCCTTGGGAAAATCATAGTTATTTTGGGGCCCTTTCCTTTTCTTTATTTTGACGAGTTTTGTCCTAGATGATTCAAAATAACATGTGTACTCTTTGAGTAATAGTTTAAATGTTACTGGTACTCTAGACAAATGAAGACAACTGTGTGCATAAAACTGTATGTCGTTTCTGTGACTGTGGTTTTCAAGTTGCCTCCATTTTACAGATGTTAAGAAGAGAGAGCACAGCAGAAGCAGATTATTTAACCAGAGTAGAACTAAACCACATTTCCTTTTTTTTCCTGAAGTTCATTTAGCCAAAACATAGACCTCTGAATATTAAGCTGTGAAGCATATCATCAGTGTGTTTAAGGGAAGCTATTCATAAAGGGATTGCCAATTAATAGCAGGAAGGTTTGAAATTCTTATAAGATCATGTAATCTTGTGAGATTTACAGCTCTGTTTTCATATCAAGCAAGTCCTTCCAGTGTCAGGTAATCATCTGATTTTCTGGTTGCTTCTCTGAACTAAACTTCCGAACCCCTTGAGATTTTCTTCTTGCTATCTGAAATTTATGCCAGAGTTGCCTTTTTTTTTTTTTTAAAGAATACGTCCAGGTATCTAGATTCCACGTAAGAAAGATTCAGTGAGTCAGGGTAGGGGTTAAGCCCTCCTTCTCAGAGTGGTATCTAATTTTGGAGAGAGAGACAGACAAAAAAGCATGAGCAGGGGAGGGACAGAAGGAAAAGGAGACAAGGGAGACCCAGAATCCGAAGCAGGGTCCAGGCTCTGAGCTGTCAGCAAAGAGCCCGACAGGGGCTCAAACCCGTGAACTGCGAGACTGAGATCGTGACCTGAGCTGAAGTCAGATGCTTAACTGACCGAGCCACCCAGGTGCCTGAGCATGCCAGAATTTAAATTGCCACTCTGAAACATCATAAGACCTTGGGACAAACTACTTCCCTAAACTTTTTTCCTGCATCTTAGACAAATGATACCCTTGCCCAAAATGTCATGTACTAATCTCTGGAACCTGAGAATGTCACCTTAAAGGGCAAAAGGGATCTTGTAGATGGAATTAAGGATCTTAAGAGGGAGATTTTATTTGGGATTATCTGATGGGCCTCAAAAGTAATGCCAAGTGTTCTATGAAAAAGGTGGAAGGAGATTTTACTTCAACTAAAGAGAATGTGCTAATGAAACAGGGATTAGATTAATGTGGCTAAAAGCGAGGAGGGTAGCAGTGGCCAGAAGCTAGAAAAGGTAAGGAAATGGAGCTTCTAGAGGGAGCACAGCCCTGCCAACTCCTGATTGAGCCTAGCAAAGATGGTTTAGACCTCTGACTTTGAGAATTCTAAGAGAATAAATGTTTTAAGCCACCAAGTTTGTTGTGACTTGTTATAGCAGCCGTAGGCAACTCGTACCTCACAGAACTGATACTCCAGATAAAATGTGTGACTGGTGGTTCATGAGTTCATGCCCTGCACTGGGCTCTGTGCTGACAGCACAAGGTGTGCTTGGGATTCTCTGTCCCCCTATTTGCCCCACCCCACTCTCAAAATAAATAAACTTAAAAAAAAATGTGTGCCTGGAAATACACTTAGTAATGTGTCTAACACACAGTAGGGATGCTGTAAAATGTATGTCCTGTTTTGAAACTGAAATCTGGTTTGAGGGATCACTGAAACTAGTACAATGGTCACCATTTTTTTAAATATATGTTTTTTAATGTTTTAGTTATTTTTGAGAGACAGTGAGAGCAGGGGAGGGAAGCGAGAGAGGGAGACACAGAATCCAAAGCAGGCTCAGCACAGAGCCTGTGGAGGGGCTCAAACACACAAACTGTGAGATCCTGACCTGAGCTGAAGTCTGAAGCTTAAGCGACTGAGCCACTCGCTCACCCACAATGGTCATCATTTTTTATCTGTGTTCATCCTGGTCAAAATGCCTAGACACCTACTAGGAAGATCTCTGTACTTCCCCACAACCCCACGCTTCTCCTAACCCTTAGAGGAGAAAGATTCCTTCTCCTCACTTAAGTCACATTATTTTCCTTTCTACTTTTTGTTTTTATTACTCTCATTCAATCAGTCTTTCTGAACTTTAAAGAAAACGAAGTCATTTCTCAATAGATTCAGGTGCTCTCTTAAATGAACATCCCAACCAGCATCTTATTATTTCTAAGCCTCATTACCAGAAATTACTGAACGTAGCTCCTCTTCAGTTTCTGCTGTCATTCGTTTTCTCATTTCTCCCTTCTGCTTTTAGTTCATTCTTGACCACTTAGTCCTTTCCCTAAACACAGCTTTTAATAAGGTCACACAGCAAAGTGACAAATGTCTAGATGGCCTGGTTTCAAATCTTGGGTTTTGCCATCTATTTCCTGTGTGACACTGGACAAGCTATTTAACCTCTCTGGTTTCCCCTCGGAAGTGGCTATTAGGAGTGATACCTACTGTTATTATGAAGAGAAGTGAGATCCTTAGAACAGTGCTAGTCACCATGCAAGCACTACAAATGTGCCTGCCAGCAACAATACATGCTAAGTTCAAACGTACAACTTTCTCAGCTTTCTGTCCTAACTTCGAGATATGTATTTGGTGAAATCAATATACATATTTTCAAAGAAAATATAGAAACACAAAGGTTTCATAGAAACACAAAGGTATTTCTATCCAGGAAAATAGTTTTCATTGAGTGTCCATGTGGCTAGTTTAGGTGTTTCACCTCAGTGTTTCCAAATTTCTATATGACAGAACCTGGGTTTAGTCCAGTGAAATTCAAATTAGAAACATGAGCTTCTGTTTGAAACCCTTTACCTTAAGGCCCCCACCCTCATCGCTTTGCTCATTAACACTCATTTGTCCTCCATGCTCTGAAAATCTACTTCTAAGAAAGTCTCTGATGTCCGGCTTAGCATGGATTTAAGACAAAGGCACTGTTTACATGACAGAGATGAGTTTTCAGGACTGGCTTTGTCTTGCTTTGTTTGGTTGCCCTCCTCACAGCGGCAGCCTCGGACCATACCGGAGATCCATGTCGTGGCTCTAATTCTCAGCCGTCTTTGATTATGTGAGCCTCAGTTCTCCTACCTGGAAGGGGTATCTGAGGGCAACGCGCTGTCGCTGGGACTGCTACAAAGAACATTTCCAGCTCAGGTGTGAGCGCTGCCAGGAAGCCTGGTTGTATCACATCACCCCGGGATCCTAGCAGGGATTCGGTCAGGAAGGGCCTGAGCAGGCTTATCACAGTCAGGTGGATTCTAGATCTCGAAAATGAACGTATTTAGGGCAAGAAAGACATGCATCCGGGAGTCTGAACTACTGGAAATTTTCACAAGCTGCCTTTTGGTTCTTGAGAAATAGAGGTAGGGAAAATGTCCTGCTTACTGCTAAGCGTTTTAGCCCAAAATGTGATACAAAATTTTTAATCTTATCAAATGTTTGGGGCCTTAGGTGAGCTCTCACTTAAGGCCTAGTCCAGTGTTTGGTCCAACGTGGAATGGGGACTACCCGGAGTACTGGCTGAAATCCATGTGGCATTTCTCCCACAAAGCCACCCAATTAGGATGATGGGGCCAGAATTATGCATTTTTCATAATTAGTTACTAGTGAGCATTTCTGGCCTAGCCTAAAGGCAGTCTAAGGAGTCCCTCTGGCCCCCTTTCTTCTTGGATCCTATCTTTCAGTGTTATAGCTTCCAAACTGAGGAGGGGAACTGTGTTCTAGAAAAGGAAGGATCCCAACCAAGTAAGTAAAAGAATATCAAGTTTGAGAAGAAAATATTTTTAATGTACAAACAGTGCAAAGATTAATAGAGGATAATAGTTCAAATCTTAGGAAAAATAATTTAAAATATATGAGAAGCATAAACCAAACTAAAATGTAGCATGATTTTGAACTGATGTTAATGACAAGAAGGAGCGCTATCCTGGCACAGTAGGAAATACAATCCGATCACACTCTTTTCCCCAGGACTAAGCAATACTTTCTCAGTACAGTTGATCAGTTTTCAACCCTTAGAGTCAAGCTGTGGCTAAAACACAGAACCCTTTGCTACAACTGTATGGGAAAATGTAAATGCTAACAGCACAAATGAAAGCAAGCACGTATTCCTGGAAGGTGATTTGTACAAGGGGAAAGGAAAGGCAGGGGTGCTCCAGAGCACAGCCTCATGCATTGAGAGAATCATGAGATTAAGTTGAAAGTTAATAACACAAGATATAAATAATAATCGCTAATGTTTCTTGAGCTCTCCTGTATGTTAGACACTAAAGGCTACAAATGCATTCTTGGTTGCTTTATCACAAGCAACCCCATAAGGTAGAGGGGAATCCTTTCCCTGGTTTATGGATGAGAAAACAATGGACATGGGTAGGATGTGGACATTTCTCAGGGGTACAGAGCTAATAAAAGTTGAAGAACGGGGATTCTAATTCAAGCCGTCCATCTCCAGGGCCAGTGCTGTTAGGCCTCTGCTACCACTTCCCTCACCGAGAGAGTCAGAAAATTACATGAAGTTGCAGGAGAGAAGCAGCCAAATTAATTAAATATGACGTATTGGAAACGAAGAGGGAGGGAAAACAGGGGGAGTGGAGTTTTGTCTTCCTCCATCATGGCAGAGGGGCAAAAATATTGTTTAAAATGAGTGTGTCATGATGCACCAAGATAAGCATCATGTTTACAGTTAAGGGGATGACATCAAAGTAGCAAAATACTGTCTCTGGAGAGGGGAACTCAGGAGAAAAGGGCTACATTTCAGTATGATTCAAGTTGCTATTAAACTTATGTATTATTTTCATACCATGAAAGTATTTCTGTTAATTTAAAAATTGCTTCTGGGGGGGTGCCTGGGTGGGTCAGTAGATAAAATGTCCAACCTCAGCTAAGGTCATGATCTCGCAGTTCATGGGTTTGAGACACATGTCAGGTTCTGTGCTGATGGCTCAGAGCCCAGAGCCTTCTTCAGATTCTGTGTCCCCCTCTCTCTGCACCTCCCTTCCCCCGAAATAAACATTAAAACAAATTAAAAAAAATAGAAATTGCTTCTACTGTGTAAGTGCATCAAAACATGAAACTCAAGTGGCACTTGGGTGGCTCAATCGGTTGAGTGTCCAACTTCAGTTCAGTTCATGATCTCACAGTTTGAGTTCAAGCTCTGCATCAGGATCTCTGCTGTCAGCTCGGAGCCCGTTTCAGATCCTCTGTGTCCCTGTCTCTTGGCCTCTCCCAACTCGTGCTGTATCTCAAAAATAAATATTTAAACAATTATGAAATTCAAAATCTTCTTTACATCTACCACATATTTGTTAAATATTTGTCCTATCAGGATATTTCTTTTAGCTTGAAGGCTTTAACAAAATCAGCAAGTATGAATGTTTAAAAGTTGTCTCTGGTAATATCACGAGGCATGGCTGAGAGAGGGTGCAGAACTATTAGAAGCAAACTGGATTTCAACCCTGCTTCTGAGAGGCAGCTCTGACTACAAAGGGCAGGCGATTCTCTGCAGTCACAGAGCAATAGGAATGTTGTGTATTTTTTGGCTCAGTTATTGTAGTTTTCCATGTGTTTGCTTCATAAAAGTAGGCACTTTTATGCTCCTGTTAAAATGGAATCTCCTATTTGAATTGCCTGGTGAAGGCAACTAAAGCATTGCCTAAGGAACTCATTAAGTGTAGATATATAGATCTCCTATCTCCATCCATGTATGTATGTCTGTAAGTATGTATGTATGCATGTATCTATCTACTATGTTTCTATCCTTATTTATAGAACAAAACAACAACAATGATTTAAATTAATTCCTTACCTTATTTTATTTTCGCCTTTCCACAATCTTGCAAGGTATATAGGCCATGGAAAAAGCATTGAGTTCACCAAGACACTTGAAAGACGGCTCTACTGTTTGTCATTGTGCAACCAAGAAATGGTGCAGGGAATTCCACCCCATCTTCTCTGTCCTCCTCTCTTACCTCCCTTTGCGGATTCTATTCCAGCATATTAGTTTATAATTGCTCCCTGAGGATATCAGGTACCTTTCCTCTGAGCTTTTGCAGTGGTTATTCCCGTTACCTGGAATGCTCTTCCCTCAGACATTTGTTTCATTCACCTCCCTCTGGCCTGTTCACATCCCACCTTCCTAGTGAGGCTTATCCTGTCCACCATTTAAATTGAATGCAGTGATTCTGCCTCTAATCTCAGTGCTCCATACGCTGCGTTATTCTACATAACACTAGTTACTGGCTAACCTACTAGATCATCTGCATGTTTGTATTTCTGCTCCCCTGAACTTAGAATGTAGGCTCCACACAGTCAAGAATTTTGCCTTTTTCAAGTCTAGTGGAGATCCAGCAAAAAGTCGTCGAGGGTCAACCAGAACTGGGCACAATTGTAACCTGCATGATTTGATACTTTAGTGCTTTAGATCAGAACTGGGCCAATTGCTGAATAGGATCTCTTCTACTGCATTGAAGCAGCACAATAAATTCAAAGAAACTGAAGTTTCCAGCAATTACAGAGCAGGTATGTACTCTTTCTCCCTTCGTTCCTCCAGGTCAAATCTGTCCTCCCTGGGTGATAAGGGAATGTGTAGGAATGACTGGGCCCAAGTCTAAATTAAATATGAAGACATACAAGAAAACATTTAAACATTTCTTTTAAAAAAAATCATTGAGTGGTTTATTTTGACACATCAGGAATTATCTAGCCTCTAGTAAGTTCAGAGCAGGGTAAGAGAAGAGCACAACACAGAGGGAAATGGCAAGGGTGAGTCACCTCATCTCTCCCTCCTTTGTACCTTCCTTCCTCCTGGACCGTCATCCCTTACATTCAAAATGCAGATTGCAGAAGTCAGTGCATGCAAGGAGAACATGTAGCTACTTCCACATCCCAGTCACTGTGACATGGAAAATTTTTCTTTCTTAAGTCTGGCTCAACCCATCACCATTCA
Source organism: Proteles cristata cristata (assembly GCA_017311185.1). Taxonomy (NCBI): domain Eukaryota; kingdom Metazoa; phylum Chordata; class Mammalia; order Carnivora; family Hyaenidae; genus Proteles; species Proteles cristata. Next base: position 952,475 of record JAESUZ010001426.1, on the reverse strand, counting down.
CACAGGTTAATTCTTTCTCTACTGCTTAGTCAAAAAGACACATGAGTGAAGGCAGGTTAATAAAAACAAAGTTTTATACACATATGTGTGTAAGTACACAATGTGGGAATGATAAAAGCCCATCGAGGCAAATAGGTTGGGGAGACCACTACAGACAGCAGTAGTGTCCTGCCAGTTCCAAGACCAGAGAAAACTGGCCAGGATCTTGGGTCAGCCGAATTCACGGTCATGCCAGGGATGGCATACTTGACGATTTGATTTATGCAACTTTCTCCTATTTTCCACGATTGGAACTTGAACCTGGTGTTATTCTGGAGTAGTTCTAAACGGGGGCTCATGTACCCCTCACCATCCAAAACACACACATGCACAGAATAACACACAAATACACATGTGCACACAATGCACACACTTGCTGTATGAAGAGATCAGGTTAACTTTCACTTAAAGGGGCTGGGCCCCTTTATAGTGAAACAAAGTCCATTTCCAGTTATATACAATATGCAGAAGAATATTTGGTCCTTATTTGTTGAGATTCATGACAAGAGAAAGGAATTGTTCGGTGGCTCTGATGAAGCCCTAGGCAGGTTATGAAGGTGCTCTAGTCATGCCCAGAATACAGGCACAGTTGACCAGGATAAACACAGTGCTTGCTCCTCCAGAGGAGTACCTGACTAGGACGAGCCCAATTTCTGTTTAAAATTTCATGGTGCTATCGCACCACCGCACGACCAGCACAGTGCTTAGGAGGGCCACATTCACTGTTTGCAGATGAGAGACTGTAAGTGTATCCAGTCTTCCCCAGAGCACCACCTTTGTTACGGGTAAGTGAGCTCCCAGTGTTCTTGGGGGGGGGGGGGAGGGGTTGTGCTGACACAGAGGCCTGCCATCATAGATACAATAGTGTCTACATCTGCTACAGCACTTGCTGCATCTGCCTTGGGTCCTCTGCAATTATTCTATGAAGCAGGAACACCAGGTCCTACCATAGTGAGAATGACATTGTCCCCTCCATGCTTACTGATTGTATGCTGGGCAGGTGGACCGCCGTTACTGGGAACATGGATCTGCAAGTGGGTCCAAGTACAGAGTTGGTGCTGCCACTTGCAACTGCAACTGAAGCAGTGTGGCCCAGCAAGCCACAGGGACTCTGTGGGGGATGAACACATGTGTGTGTCTTCTCCAAGATAGTGGCTCTTCCACATGGAGCAATTTGTTTTCGTGTAGACGGGTCCTGGTAGCGCTTATGGGTACCAGGAGTCTCCACCTCTGGAAACAGCATGGCCCTCTGCCACTACTGCACCACCTGAGTTGTTGATGGTTGGCCCCCTGCTGCTCGGACTCGAGGAGGAGCCTGCCATTTCTTCTGACACACCTTTCTTTCCCAGAGTAGTGGCTCCTTCATGTGGGTCAAGTTTACTTCGTGTAGAAGGATCACAGGTACATTTATGGGTACCAGGAACAGCTGAGCCTCCATCTTTGGGAGCAGCATGGCCCTCTGCCACTACTCCACCACCTGAGTTGTTGATGGTTGGCTCCCTGTGGCTAGGATTTGAGGAGACTAACATGCCTTCTGACACACCTCTCTTGTCCAGAGTGGTGGCTCTTTCATGTGGGTTAGGTTTACTTTGTGTATATGGGTCCCAAGTACGGTTACAGGTACCAGGAACAGCTGAGTCTCCACCTTTGGGAACAGCATGGCCCTCTCCCACTACTCCACCACCTGGGGTTTTGATGGTGGGGCCCTTGCTGCTCGGATTAACGGGGGAGGCTGCCTGATCTCCTGACTGGCACCTCTTCTCCAGGATGGCAACACTTTCACATGGGGGATGTTTTCTTTGCCTGGATGAGCGCCCAGGACACTCACAGGTCATGGAGACTGTAGAGTCTCCACCTGTGGGCATGTTGCAGTCCCGGCCCAGTGCTCTACTAACTGGATATGTGGGTGGGTCCCCAGTGCCTGGATTGAAGCTGGAAGTAGCATTGTGTCCAATACTGGGACAGTAGTTGCTCTTCCTACAGCAGCAGCCATGCTTTCACCATAAGGATTCCAGGTTGTCTGACTAAATGTTGGAGCAAAAGTCGTGTTTGGTGCCCTGTTCAGTCCTGCCCCAAGGTTGAATGCTCCAGATGCCTGAGAATGCGTGGGACCTGGGATGGACACATCAAGTCCAATGCCTTGCTTGTCACTAGAGTCCGGCTGGATACTGATAGTAATAGATGCAGAACCTGCCAAGCCTGACTACACTGTGTTGTCTCCAGATGGCCAGGCTACAAGAGCAGTCGGGCCCATAGCTTGTGTTGGGGTTACTGGTAATCCTAACAGGTAAGAATTGGTAGGCTGCTGCCCATTACGGTGCCCAGTTGTGGGCTGAGCGGTGATTGCTGGGTCAGACTGATTGGAACCTGAGGTCTGTGTAATGGATGACTTTTTAGGTAAATGGATAGAGTGCTGGGCCACAACAGTACTGCTGAGTGGTGTCTTCTCAGAACCAGGAAGCACTATGTAAAGTGACACATGGGTGTCCCTGGACACAGGGGAGGAACAGATGATGGAAGTCTGAGATGGAGATGTAGTATCCATGGCTTCACTGTCAGAAGCTGAGTTGCAGTTCGCAGAGGGCTTGCCCACTGGAGTGGAGGTGACACCAGAACCCCCAAGGGGCAAGCTAGTGGAAACAGCAACACTTGGTTTTAAAGATGGAGGAACAGATGGGATTGGAGGCCTGGCAGATTGGTCAGCCAGGTCAGCTGTAGCAGTAGGGACTTGCACGGTGTTAATGCCCGAAGGCAGGCAGTTAGCAGTCTCTGATGCAAGTAAGGAGAATGCAGGGGCAGGCAGAGTGTCCGAGCAGTCTGCTTTGATCTCTCTTCTGTCCTCCAAGATCTTCTTCCTCTGATATTTGGCATTCTTCAAGGTGTCCAGATTTTTGTCAATAGCCATGCAAGGAAGCTTAGGAGGTGGGGGGAACTCACCGCGGCCCCACAACTGTGGCTGTGGTGGTGGCAGTGGCAGAGAAGGTGGCATGGACCTTTTCCATTTGCAGGGCCTGCTGCTGGCAGATACAGGGGGCAAGGAGCTCCTTGATGAGATGCCTGGAGGCTCCTTAGCCTGTTTCTCTTTCCTGCCAACAGGCTGATGCTGTTCACCGGACACTTCCTTTGTTGATGTCACGCCTGAAGGCTCACCACCCCATATCTCCTTCCTGGATAGGTCTGATGTGCTCTCAGACGACTGATGGCTTTCACCTGACACTTCCTTTGTTGATGTCTCCTGCAGTAAGGGCAGCATGGGGCTGGGTCAGAGAGCATGGCTGCATCTGTACGAGGCACATCTCTGGCAGGGCCATGCAAGGAGGTGACTACATGTGTTCTTCCTCAAACTGTCTTCTGGAGGATTAGAATGGAGGTCCAAAGGTGCAGAGCTGCACCTACAAAACTACACAGGTTCTCCCTGATGGCAAGGCCCAGGGAAAAACCTGTGGGAAAAGACTGCAAGGCAGTCAGAAGAACCCCCTGAATAATTCTTCTCTACTTAGTCTGTACTCTCACTTCTGCTGTTAGTCTACTCTAGGGTTAATATGAAACCAGAATTGCCCAAAGTTCCCCCCTTCCTCCAAAATGGAATGTACCTAAATATCATGTCCACTCCCTCAATTGTACCAATTAGCAAAATTGGAGACTGTCTGGTATGCATGGGGTCTATAAGAGACCTAGAATTCATTTTCCTTGTATGGGTCTAATTGCCAGTAAGAACACATATTATGCCATAAGCAGAAACAAAAACAAAACTTAATAGTTTTGGGGGACTTTCTCGAAAAAGTATTAGAGAAATATTTGCCTGCTGACCACAAGCCTGTAAGGCAACTTATGGGTTGTCTGGCCAAAGAATGAGATTGGTAAATGCAGAGACCAAATTCTGGTTGATCCACATAAAACATTTCCATTTATCGATGATAAATGTTGACATTGTTCTTTCTTAGTAAGGGGTTGTGAGAGTCTGTTACCTACAACCGGGGGTACAAGTACATTCTGTTTTTGCATGCCCACTGAATGTAAACAATTAAAGGGCACTGTGATCTCATGTATTCTGGCAATATGCTTCACTTATCCTTAGATACCCTGCCATACGCAGTAAAGAATATGTAAAACTTTGTTATGACTCCCTGGTTAAATTTTATTGGTTGAAGTGGAAATCATGTACTGTGAAATCACTTGTTGCCAAGAACACTTAGAAATGTTAAGTCCAGGGGCGCCTGGGTGGCTTAGTCGGTTAAGCGTCCGACTTTCGCTTGGGTCATGATCTCGCGGTTTGTGGGTTCGAGCCCCGCGTCTGGCTCTGTGCTGACGGCCAGCTCAGAGCCTGGAGCCTGTTTCAGTCCGTGACTCCCTCTCTCTCTGACCCTCCCCTGCTCATGCTGTCTCTCTCTCTCTCCTGGAAATAAATTAAAAAAAAAAAAAAAAAGAAATGTTAAGTCCAATGACTGTATTCAAAAAATGTAAATTGTTTAAGCATGATTGTTTGGATTTGCTATATAAAAACCCTAAGCTGAAAAATAAATTTGAGCAGTCCACCTGAAGAGGCTGGCTCCGTGTCTTCTTCACCGACGCCAACCATCACTCTCCGGGCCAACCCTGGCTTGCAGAGGCTGGTCCCCTGCATGCAGTGCCAGGACCTGAGAAGTTCACTGGTCTCCAGGGGAATAGATGTTAACCATAGACCCCCACAGCTGTGGTGGGTTCTGTTCCCACCATCCTGCCCTCTGGTCTCTACAGGATCCTCCATGTTTTCTCTGGGATCTTTTTGGGTCTTCTCCTCCATCCCATTTGGGCACAAAAGTGGGAAGTACCTGGGTGGGACCGGTCTCAGATAGCAAACGCTGGAGAGTTCATTTGTGCCCCGAAGGAAGGATTCTTATGGCTCTGGAGTGCCCAAATGTCATCGAGTTAGGAGAAGACAGCACAGGTTTTTTCAGAGGGTTACTCCAGTTCACCAAAGGGAGGATGCCCAGAGAGGGCCATGCAGCCTGCGGGATGGGGTACTGCCTCCTCGGCTCAACATGAAAGCTAGCTGGTAAAGGCTTATGATCTAGGTGGAATACCCTGCTCTCAGGATCCAGGGCATGTGAAGGAGCAGCGAGTTGGTCCCTGCCAGGTGGTGAATGGGGATCACGGGCGGGGCGGACCAGGGACCGATCACGGCCAGGCAGGTGATGGCCTCGGCGGAGTGGGAAACGAAACTTGCTAAGGAGATTGCCCCTACGGAGCTGGCTGTGCGCCAAACGATCGCGAGGTTGGAGTCTAAAAGCTGGAGAGGCCCTCGAGAGCTTCTGACTCCTCTCGGGGTCAAAAACGTACTGAGCGTGAACGCCCAGCCTGGCCCTAGTGATGCATAACCTGGGACACTTCGCAAAGAAGGGCGCGCATGCGCGGCTTGGTAAGAGAACACAGCACAGGGAAAAGGGGGAGGTCCCAGAGCTCCGCCGTTAGGCTCCAGTGCCTGGGACTTCCAGTTGCCTGTGGCGGTGTCTAGGCTGCCTGCTCCCCTTTGCAGGTGGGCCTGTTGGCACTTGTATACAACCAGCAAGGCCACTGCGTGGGGACTGTAGAGGAGTGCGATGGTTGTCGCGCCCCTGAGCACCTTGGTGTGTGCTGCCCCAGCTTTCACCATTGCCTTCCAGATGGCGGCAGTTCCCAGTCACCAAACCCTGACCTGCCTGGATACTGCGGTCCAAGACCTCCCTTCCTGGCAGGCAGGTTCTTGCTTTCTTCAGTTTGAGGAATTTGGCAACACAACATTTACAATTTAGACCGCCCCTCTGGTCACACAAGTGGTGGTGGCTTAGCTGGGATATAAGCCCAGTGAAATGACTCCCAAAGCTCTTACTCTGGACTGTGGTGCCGCCTTGCCATAGATGCAACATGTGTTACCATTTTTTCTTTTTCTTTTTCCTAATTGTTAGGGTACTTAGCACAGTGCCATATTTACAGTGAGCACAGGCATTCCCCAGCACCAGGCCTTCCTTGAACAAAAGCTCAATTCATAAATTAATCAGGGACCACAATGGGATCTGGTCTCCAAAGATGTAGGTCATGGACCACCAGTGGTAAGCATAGTATCATCCCACATTTGTAACTGAGCCCTGCAGCCCAGATTTTCTCTTTGGTCTACTCTGAATAATCCAAATACATCCGATTATATATAATGACTGTATGTAAATATATAAAGATTACATTCCAGATACGTTGTGGCCTGCCTGGAAGAAATTCACCAGTGGATTATTCCATATGGATTAGAAACCAGTTTGTCTGGCCTTCTAGGAATATGTCTAGTAAGGCATCTCACTAATGTCTAGAAAGCAAATATGTTGTTTATTGTAAGTTAAGAGTGGAGCAATGTATTGGATTAAAGAAAGGTCAACACAATTTGGTCGATGTGAGCATGCCAGCCAGGTTCGTTCTTCACCCCACATTGCTGGCACTTAAATAGAATTCTAGAGATTCTTATGACCAAGAGGGGAGAGATATGCTTGGGGGTCTGGCAAGAGAAACATGTATTATTGTCTAGGAGCTGGAAGCTTCAGCACGAGGAAGAAGGTTTGAAAAATCTTGGCCTACATGTGGCTTTACCTAGTTTGAATCTCGTTTCTGTGGCTGACTTCATTCACGTGTTTCCTCGCTCACGGGACTAATGTTGCATATCTGGGACATGACATGCATAAGTTTCAGAACCAAAAATCCTATAGATCAGTAAGAAATATATGTCAAACAATTTTATATATAATATATACACCTATACACACACAATAAAATCTTGGATTGTGAGTAACTTGTTGTGCAAGTGTTCCGCAAGACGAGTAGACATTTCTGATAAATTTTAACTTGATAAATGAGTGATGTCTTACAATACAAGGAGAACATGATGGCAAACATCACATGACAATTGAGCTAATGGTTTTCTCTCTCTCTCTCTCTCTGTCTCTGTTAGTCTCTCTCTCTATTTCTCTGTGGAATTGTGGGTGATCATCTCCTGTGCTCTGATGCTCTACTTCAGGCCATGATGTTTGGCAGAAATCAGTGATTTTTCAGAACATTGGAAGGTGTCCACAACTGACATTGGTATCTTTTTCGTCACTTCAAAGCACCTATGGGTAGTCCTTTGCTTTTCATACAAGAGTAAGCTCAGGAATGCTTTGCTTCACTATAGGTCAGGCTGCCTGCAGATATAGACCCTTTCCTCTGCTGCCTTATTGCCAGCTACATTAAATAGATTAAATAGAGCATATGACAGCTTATTAATACTGTAGTGCAGTCAACATCCATTAACAATAATGAAACATCCTACCCAAGAACCCTTTTATCCCTTGTCTCTGTCACACCAGCCACGAAGGTTTTCAAAGGTAAGTACAGGTTAATTTGTTTATTTTTCTTTATATTTTGTATTTTCTTTATTACTTTATATTATAGTGCAGTATTGTAATGATTTTTATATAAATATTTTTGGGTTGTGGAACAGATTATCTGAGTTTCCATTATTTATTATGGGGAAATTGGGCTTGATAGACAAGTGCTTTGGATTACAAGCATGTTTCTAGAACAAATTATGCTCGTGAACCAAGGCTTTACTGTATTTATTTTTTCATAGTTAAAATAGCACTATGCATAATTTGTATATTACAAAATTGTAATGCTTTAGTGCTCTGTCTTTGAGAGCTTTTATAGTATGTTAGAGCAAATTCGGACATCCATCCCCAACAGACTTGGGGGTTGGTAGGACACAAAAGATTTTGCTCAGACCCTAATTCTGTTTAGAAAATAAAGGAGAAATAGTATAAGTCCTTTCTAATCTCTCTAAGAGCAAAAATGATTTCCAGATAAGACATTTAACCACAAGTCTTTTGATATCATTTGAGTTCAGTAAGGAACAGTTTCTTGGTGGTGTTTGTTTGAACAGGAAAAAGCTGTACAAATTTGGGACAAAGGTTTCTTATTAGAACTCTGAAAAAGATGATGATGTCAGATATATTTGAAACAATAAATGACAATCATGTTATTTCCATCGCTTTATTTCCCAGGGAGGAAAAATGAAGCATATGATGTATGTTGGGGCTTCAGGACAATACAAGGAAGTTTGGGTAAGATGTCCCAGAAAAATCTCCCTCCTGACTTCTCTTGTCAAATGGGAGTAGACAGATAGGATGCTTTTTTGAAATACAGACCATTCTCTTACTTGTCCTTATAGGCAAAATATTTTAGATGGCAAGTGGTTATTCCGAGATAGTTTGCCTTGGCAGAAGCAAACATGTTGAGACATAATTTGTTAAGACAAAATATTTTTATTAAAAGTATTTTAATAATAACTGCAAATTATAGTTGCCAGGAAGATTCCTTCTCATTTGACAATTTGTGAAGCAACAATCTCCAGTTAGAGTACATGAAGCCACGGGTGTGGAGTCTTGGATGGAGTTGGTAGTAGTGACAATGAACCAGAGCTGACACTCTGTCGTTCAACACTCCCTCCCTGTTCCTTTGTCTTGCTTACCAAAAATCTGTTGTAATTCCTACAGAGTTACTATGAGGGAAGACTGAGTGACCCATGAAACTCATTAAATGAACTTTTTTTTCCCTAAAATATCTTTGTCTCCTTGTTTTCAACCCCTATTCTCTCTTCTCTTGACTATAAACGGGGCTCAGTAGAAGCAGACTGGTCTTGTGCAGCCCCTTCTTTGGACAGTCTTTTTTTTTTTTTTTTTTTAATTTTTATTTATTTCTAGGAGAGACTGAGAGAGCATGAGCAGGAGAGGGTCAGAGAGAGAGGGAGATACAGAATCTGAAACAGGCTCCAGGCTCTGAGCTGGCAGTCAGCACAGAACCCGACGCGGGGCTCGAACCCATGAACCGCGAGAGCATGACCTAAGCGAAAGTCGGACGCTTAACCGACTAAGCCACCCAGACGCCCCTGGACAGTCTTTTCTTGATCGTTGTATTCATCAGTCCTGCATTTCACTTTTTGCCCTCTTGAAATATATCAAAATCTTTCTGTGGCTGATGACTTCCACATTCTCTTGGCTTTGGTTGGTATTAATTTTGGTATTTCTATACTTGTATTAAATATGGTTTCAGGAAGAACAGAAAGTAAACGTGTTTTTCTAGTCTGCCCCCTTGAACTGAAAATACCTCTTGATTTTAGCATCCAACATTCCCATATTAAAAAAAAACCCAACCTCAGCATTCACCTTCAACTTTTCTTGAGAAATCACTAAGGATTTAGGATGTTGTCATTTCTAATGGGAAAATAATACCTATCTCATGGAGTTGAATTGAGGACTAAATGAGATAATGAACATGGAAAATTATTTGTAAAGTTTAAAGTTGTTAAGAGACCTGTGTGAGAGGCAAGATGGAAGAGAAGTAGGGAGCTCTGTACTTTTCACCCACTCGCATCTCTTAAACAACGAATGGCTGAAGCCATAGGACACTGAACCACAAGAGTCTGGGAGGAAAAAGACAAAGTCCATTAAGAAGACAGCCTCATAGTTGTGTGATTGCGAACTGGGGAAGATAAAAATGGGCGGGGACTCAGAGGCACGGAGAGGAGGGAGCCCCCTCCACGGAGAGCCATGGACAGACAGACAGACAGACACAGGGAGTAGCTGTGAGTAGCTGAAACTGCTCAGAGAACTGTCCCTGGAGAAAAGAAAAACCTCCGCCCGGGACAGAGAGGGATTCTATCATCTCATCTCTAACTACAGGGCATTCAGAGAGAGATCCTATTTCTAGCTATGGCACTGACTTGGGGCTGGGCGCCCCAATCCCAGGCAGCGCCAGGAGAAACTGCTCTGCTACTCTTTCTGCTGGATGCCCTGATGAATCCCCAGGTGCGAAGTGGCCCGGCCTGCAGGATTACATTTTGGGCGGTATCATTAAAGCACTTGAACTAAGATCTGGAAATGAGGCAGGGCTTGGGACATAGAACACAGCCCACCTTGGCTACCCCAGCGGCACAGGGAGATCAGACCCAATAAAGTAATTTCCAGTGCTTGGTTTGAGAAGGGACTGGGGCACTGCCAGTTTTCTCCCACAACCACCAAGGTGGGGCCTCAGGAAGAGATCCGCGGGGCCACAGTGGAAGTGAGAACTGCCTACACCAAACCACGACCATCCGTCCTGGAGAGATGCTTTTTATTTTTTACCAGAGCCCAGGGCAAGACCAATATGGATGCACTGCCATGATTCATTCTAGATCAATTCTTTATATTCAGATATATTTCCCTTTGTCTCGTTCATATCCCTTCCCTCTGCTGGACTGGGCACTCTGGTCATTGGTTTGCTTAAACAGCCACATTTCATCCATTCTCTTGATGCATATACTACACTTCCATCATTACCTTCCTTTCTCTCTCTCTCTGGAGTAATCAGACTATATAGTTTCTTTGGGTAACATTATCTTTGTTTCTTTCTCCTCGCCTACTACCATATTCTCCTCTTTCTCTCTAAATTAAGACTTTTAGTCTCTCTGTCTGGTCAATGTTCAATTGTGCTTTCTCCCCACGCAGTCATTTCTTTCTTTGTATATGCTCTTCCATCAGCACCGCTCCCACCCTGCTCTTTATTTCCAGCTGGGTTTCTGGTTTTACGCTTTTAGACTGTGCTTTGCCTTTTGTTGTTGTTGTTGTTGTTTTTCCCCTTTCAGTTTGCTTGTTTGTTTGATTTGTCTGTGCACTTGTGTGCTTTTGTTCCCTGTGTGTTTGTCTGTCTGTTTTCCTTTTCAGGGCTACCTCAAGAAACAAACTAAAGTATACATGGTGGAGAGTCCCAAATATTACTACGAGTAAGGAAAGAAAATATCCAAAGGCACAACAAGAGAGACTAAGGGACACCATTAAAAGAACAGGTCCTGAATGGACAGGCCATGGACAGGCAATGAGCCTCCTTCAATATAGCAGAACTCGCAGGTGCAGAGCACAGAACAAGCTTTTAAAACTGACAAGAGACAGAAAGCTAGCAAAATGATGAAACAGAAGAACTCTCCTCTAAAGCATTCCAAGAAGAAATGACAGCTAAAGAATTGCTCAAAACAGATATAAGCAACATAACTGACCAAGAATTTAGAACAATCGTCATAAAATTAACTGCTGGGCTTGAAAAAGGCATGGACAACACCAGAGAAGCTATTGTTAAGAAGATTATGGACCTTAAAAATAATTGTGATGAATTTAAAAATGCTATAAATGAGGTGCATAATAAAATGGAGGCAGCCGCTGCACGGATTGAAGAGGCTGAGAGGAGAATAGATGAACTAGAAGACACATGATAGAAAAAGAGGAAGCCAAGAAAAAGAGAGATCAATTGATCCAGGAACATGAAGGGAGAATCTGAGAACAGAGTGATGCAATCAAATGGAACAATTTCCATATCATAGGAATTCCATAAGAAGAAGAAGAGAGAAAAAGGAGCTGAAGGAGTTCTTGAACAAATTATAGCTGAGAACTTCCCCCATCTGGGGTAGGAAACAGACAATGAAATCCAAGAGGCACAGAGAACTCCCCTCAGACATAATTTGAATCTATCTTCTACACAGCATATCATAGTGAAACTGGCAAAATGTAAGGACAAAGAGGAAATTCTGAAAGCTGCTAGGGATGAAAGGGCCCTAACATACAAAGGGAGACCTATCAGCGTAGTTGCAGACCTATCTACTGAAACCTGGCAGGCCAGAAAGAAATGGCAGGGAATCCTCAATGTGATGAACAGAAGAACTATGCAGCCAAAAATCCTCTATCCAGCAAGCCTTTCATTCAGAATAGATGGAGAGATAAATGTTTTCCCAAAGAAACAAAAATTGACAGAATTCATCACCACTAAACCAGGCCTACAAGAAGTCCTAAGGGGAACTCTGTGAGGGAAATGTTGCGAGGAATACAAGGTACCAGAGACACCAGTGCCAGCATGAACTCTACAGAGAACACAAAGACTCTAAACCTGTATTTTGCAATAATAACACTGAACCAGTATTTTCGCTATGAGCGTCAGCAGCTGCTAACGGCACAGGTATCTCTTCTTAATAATGTCTACTGTTTCTATAAATTCAAAATTTTAAAACAACATGATGAACTAACAGTAAATATGACCGTACTTCAGAATGAACAGCAACCATACTCCTAGTTAATTTAAGTGTCGATACATGTAAATAAATTTAAATACAACACAAAAACACACAAATGTAGATATAACTATAATGTGCATCTGCTGTTAATTATGAACCCTAGTTGTGCTTCCTTAGATATTTTCTATGCTATGATTATTTCCCTAGAGTCATTATCAGTTGTCCTTCAGGGGCAGCAGTGTGGTTAGAAAACAGTCATTTTGATGCCTCGCTAAGGTTTTGCTGTTTAACTGTTTCATCCTCCTTAAATAGAAGTTATGTTTAAACTGCTTACATTTCATTTTCCATTGCTTTTCTTAAAGATTTTTATCTAGGAAAGTAGCATAAGGAGTTAATTCACAATACAGGAAAAAGATTTAAGCAAAAAGATATTATACTATGTAAGAAGGAAATTTAGATTGTGCTTAAATACCATTATATTTGCTTAAATACCTTTTAGGACATAAGATCACATTACTGAATGTTAAGAATTATATTTTCAGGGGTGCCTGGGTGGCTCAGTCAGTTGAGCATACGACTTTTCATATCGGCTCAGGTCATGATCTCACAGTTGTGAGATCGAGCCCAGCATCATACTCCATGAATAGAACCTGATTAAGGTTCTCTTTCTCTCCCTCTGCCCCTCCCCCGCTCATCCTAGAGCACACACACTGTCTCTCAAACAAGAGTTATATTTACAAATATATTTGTAATGGATTATGAAATATTTTATTAAAATGTTAATTATTCAAACTATATGAAAATGATAAATTCTGCACATGATATGATAATCAATCTAACACAGAAATAAAATTTTATATAAAAGACCTTGAAATAGATAATGTTAACTATGGATATACCTGGGGGGTAAGCTTAGTGACTTTTTCCTCTTTCTACTTGTATTTATTTCCCATATTGAGCATATATTACTATTAACTCTAGAAATCTTTATTTTCATTTCATTTTATTTTTTTAGGTTTATTTATTTCAAGAGAGAGAGAAAATCAGTGAAAGAGAGGCAGAGAGAGAGGGAGAGAATCCCAGGAAGAAACCGTATTATGAGGGCAGAGCCCGACATGGGGCTCCATCTCACAACTGTGAGATCATGACTGAAGTCAAGAATAAGACCTCAACCAACTGAACCACCAGGTACCCCTTTTTATTTTCATTTTAAAAGAAATCCTATCAGCTGATTGAAGATCATAATTACAAAATATTTTATTATTCTGGGATGTAATTTACTCAAATCTAATATTTTGAATTCATTTTTTAAGAAGTAGATATTCTACTTGAACTTCTTACAGTTTAACTGCATTCCATTATTCTGTTCCATACTTTCTAGTTTGAAAATCTTTCCCCTTAGTATCCTAGCACTGAGAATTGCTCTGATATGAGTTTTGCATTTAATACCTTGTGCCTTCTATGGGATCGTCATCTGGATGCTCTGTGTATGAGAAGGGTCCTTGCAGTGCAACTACTGTGCATAGCTTTTCTACCTATTCCCCCATTTTTAGTACAAACCCTCCCCGCTATCTTCAGAGGTTCTTGGTGCCTCTAATCTCTCAGCTTTTCTGAGATTCTTTAGTGTAAAGAGATGTGCTTTTCCCTGTGGGGGCACTTAGGTTTCTCCTCTTTTCTAAACAGTAACCATTCAAACACCTCCCTACCCACTGCCATTCTCTTATGTTATTTATGCCTTTGAAAAAATTACTGTCATTCAGTGGCATTTGGGGAAAAGAATAGAAATACACCTGAATATTCATTTCACATTATTTTAAACTAGAAATCACTGTCTATATATGTACAGCTTAACCATTTCATGTGATGCTATTATCACCTAAAGAACAGACACCGATTAATCAGCCAATATTCATGAAGCACCTGGTTAGGAACTTTGGAAAAAAAATGGATGTCAATTTGAAATACAGAACAGAGGCATAAGTTGAAAACTCATTGTTTCCTCTGGGGGTTAGAAGAGGGGGGGGTGGAAAACACATTCAACAAGTAAGGCAAACTATAAACCAGCTCTTTCCTTTTAAATGGCTTGGATATCCTGAATGCTACCTAAAATGCAACAAAGTGCATCAACACTTGCCTCTGAAAAGGTCATTATCTTGTGAGTTATAAAAAAGAATCATGATGGGCACAGGGTGATGTATGAAAGTGTTGAATCTATATTTAGATTCACCTGGACCTATATAACACCTGAAACTAATATAACACTGTATGTTAACTGGAATAAAATTTTAAAAAAGAAAGAAAATCTTCATCCATGTTGGTAATAAAATCACATGAAAAATTGGCAATTCAAAGTCCAGGGTCTAATGGAGGTAGCAATGCTTCAGAGAGTAGACAGAACTAATTTTTATTCATTAGTTCAACAACTATTTATCATGTGCTCACATTGCACCAGGAATTGGGATTATTGGTCCTTTAATGTGAGTATTTCTCCTGGATAAAGTAATAGGGCTCCTTGGGGAAACTTCCTTTTCTAAAGCAGCCAAACCAGAAAGGTTGCCGGGGATCACGAGTGCTCAAACTGTGCACAGAGCACTAAAGCTTTACTTGTTGAAGTTCACACCATTTCAAATATGGGATGAATCTAAGCTTCCAAAAGGGGGTTCTAAATTAAGAATTTTTCTGGAATGATAACAGCATGTACTCAACAAAGAAATCAAGTTCTTTGAGAAATGTCAGTCGTTTTAATCTAGTAGCTGAAATGACGTAGCTATCTATTCCTCATGGACCAAGACCGACATGTTTAAAAGAACTGTAAGTTCTCATGTGGATGTTGCAGTTGGAAGTCAATTTAGTCTTTATTTCTTCATTCCAAACCAAAATCCAACGGACTGTTTCTGGAGCATGAGTCCCTCGATGTCTCACCAATTACGGGCACCAGCTTTAGTTTGGCAATGTTTACACTGAAGAGAATCTGGATATTGGTAGTGTTTCCAAAGGAAAACTTCTCTGCTGTTTAGGATCCATAACGCCCATTGTATTTTCAGGATGAGCAGATCAAACATGCAGATGTTGCAAACTGGCGGCCCGTGTGCTGGACGCAGTGCTCACTGTGCACTCTTATCCAGGTTCCTATCCCCATCCAGCCTACCTCTCCTGCTCTAAACGTTCTTCCAGCAGTTGTCCCCCCTCTTACTTGTGTCATTAGCTTTTTCTCTCAGTTGGATCTTTCCTGCGAGCATACACGTGTACTGTTATTTTTCTGATCTTCAAAAAAATAAAAGTCTTCTTTTGATCTACTTCTCCCTTCTGCCACTGCTCCATTTTATACTTCCCTTAGAACGTTCCAAAACATCTGTATATACTCACGGGGTCTAATTATTCTCCTCCTTCTTGAACTTATTCCAGTCAGGCTTCTGCTCCCCTGCCCCCATCACTCCACTAAAACTGCTCGTGTCAAGGTCATTAATGATCTTCATGTTGCTAAATGGTCATTTCTTGGAACTGGCAACATCATGTGTCCTAGTTGACCTCTTCCTTCTTCTTAAAGTGCTTTCTTTTCTTGGACACCACAGTCTCCTGGTTTTTCTCCTATTTCACTGGCTGTGTCTTCTTAGTTTTGCTGGCTGCCCCTCATCTCCCCAAATTCTGAATACTGTGCTTTCATTCCTAGTCATTTGATGTGTTCCCTCCTCTATCAACACTTGCTTCCCTGATAAGATCTACTCTAAATGCTATGATTTTCCATATTATATGTCCAATTTGGAGCACCCTCCCCAAAATTCTAAGCATAATATACCCACTTGCCAAATTGACAGCTTGGAGATCTAATAAACATTCCAAATATGACAGGTAAAAAGGGGGGGAAATCTCCTATTTTTCACTCTACCCCAAGACCACAGTTTTCCCCATCTTGGGTGATGACAACTCATCCTTCCAGGATGAGGCCCCAATCCTGGGAGTCTTATCTGATGCTTCACTTTCTCTCACACCCAGTAGAGAATCTAGTAGCAGATTCTATTGGCTCTACCTCCAAATACATCCCAAATGTGGCTCTGTCTCCCCACTACCAGTCTTGTCATTTCTAGCCTGAGTTACTGCAGTAGCTTGGTCTCGGGTCTCCTTATTCCTGCTCGACTCTGTAGAAATATGCCTTCAACATAGAGAGCACAGAGTCCTTCCTCAGCTCAAATGAACCAGTGGCTTCCTATCTCATCCAGGACAATGGCCCAGACCTTCACCGTGGTCAACAAGACCCAGTAGGATCCTGTTCTCCATACTCTCATCTCATCTTTCCAGACCCTTCCTCAAGGTCTCACTGCTTCTGTTCCACTGGCCTCTTTGAACTCACTGGGAAAGTCCTATCTAGGAGACACTCGTTGCTCTCTTTTATGTGAATATGAAAGTAGTTATCCGAGCGCCTTGCTCCTTCACTTCCCTAAGGCCTTTACTCAGACCTCCCTTTCTCAGTAACACATTTCTTTGGTACCCTATTTAATACTGCAGCCTGCTCCAACATTAGCCCATCACATTGTTACTTTCTATTTCTTTCTTTCTTTTTTTAATTATGTTTTTTATTTATTTCTAGGAGAGAGAGAGAGACAGCGTGAGCAAGGGAGGGTCAGAGAGAGCGGGAGACACAGACTGAAACAGGCTCCAGGCTCTGAGCTGGCAGTCAGCACAGAGCCTGACGCGGGGCTCGAACCCACGAACCAGGAGATCATGACCTAAGCGAAAGTCGGACGCTTAACCGACTAAGCCACCCAGGCACCCCATGTTACTTTCTATTTCTTTCATGCTTGCCTCTCCAAGAAACATATGACTATTTTCCTCTTTACTTTGTTTACTTTATATGTCTCCATGCTTGAATGAATGTAAACTTCATCCAGGTGAGGGATTTTTGTCTTCTTTATTCACTGCGAAGCCTGCAGGGCCTAGACTAGTGGTAGGCTCGTAGTAGGTGCTCAGTACATACTTGGTGAATAAATGAATTCACACAGAGTTTTTAAATCTGAAAATTTCCCAAGTTCTTCTTGACCTGCCAGAAGATCAAGCAACACTGAGGCAGCCTGGAGTGGCATAGGGGCTGTTTCCTTTGGATGGCGCATGCTCCCCATCACTCCCGCTGTCTGGCATTCAGTGAGGAGTGTATCTTATCTGACTCTGCAGCAGCACCCACTTCTGTCCTACTTGCGTTGATGAGGGAACAATACTTTCTCTTTTTCTTTCTCTCTTCTCAAAAGAGACAATTTTCAAAATAGCAAGAGGGAAATTAAAGGGGAAACTTAATTTCATTTGTGTCTGCCTCATGGATGCTCTAAAATTCATCTCCATTCTCTTGTTCCTGATCATCTATGCACATTCTCTTGAGGATCTTCTTTCATGGCCTTGATGAGAACTGAGACATTGACTTCTACGTCATCCTTTCAGCCCGAAGTCTCTCCTGGGTTCCAGACTCACAGAACCACTACTTAACGGAGACCACTGCTGAGAATTCTCAGAGTCAACTCAAATCTATCCTGTGAAAGTATCTGCATCTCCCTCCCTATCCAGCAATTCTCACCTCTTCTTCAGCCTGCAGTTAAAACCTATAGATCCTCCAGTGTTTCTAGTCTTGATTAACGGTCCCATAGAACACCAAGTAAAAAGTGGGCCAGGCCTCTGCAGAAATCCTAGGATTGCTGTACTCTTCTCCCATTTTTCATGTACATTTCTGTCACCAAATTCTATGAGTTCCATCTTCTAAATATCTTCCCTTCTCCTTCTGCCTCTTTTCCTTTACCACATGAGTGGGGTTTTTTTCTTTTGTAATAATCTCATAACTGATTTTCTAGTCTTGAGTTTTCACAGCTTGCACCTCTACTCCATTCTCAATCTATGTTGCCATCTAAAAAAATTATGTAGGGGCACCTGGGTGGCTCAGTCGGTTAAGCGTCCGACTTTGGCTCAGGTCATGATCTCATGGTTCATGGGTTCAAGCCCCGCGTCAGGCTCTGTGCTGACAGCTAGCTCAGAGCCTGGAGCTTGCTTCGGATTCTGTATCTTCCTCTCTCTCTGACCCTCCCCTGCTCGCGCTGTCTCTCTCTCTCTCTCTCAGAAATAAATAAAACATTTTTTTAAAATTATGTAAAAATCCCACATAACCTTGACATTCTGTAGATTAGAATCTGAATTTCTTGGCATGGCATTCAAGGCCCTTCAGGATCTGCTCCCTCCATACCTTCCCATTGATACAACCTGCTTCTTCCCTCCACATACCCTATGCTAAAGCCCAGCTGAACTACTGGTTCTTTCCTACCTCTATGCTCTTTTCCACTTCAACAACTAGACACTTACCTAAGATTCTCTTACTTCAGAATGCAGGTTAACTGCTGTCAGCTTCATGAAATTCTCCATGGTTTTCCCATGGATACACTCATAATGCTTTGTACAATATTCTATTACAACCCTTAACAAAGATCTGTAGTTATTTCTGCCACTAGACTGTGACCTTTCAAGGAGAAAGATCAGGAATTAATCACCTTTATGTCCATAGCAACTAACTTTATCTAGCAGCACATGTTGTATAAGATATAGTTCAATAAATATAAATGGGTGAAGCTGTCAAGGGCAGAGATTTTCTTCAGTCATCTCTCCTTTTCTTAGCACTTTCTGTTTCAGGGGTTGCATATATCATAGCCACCATCTTGCAGGCTTATGATCATAATAGATCAGATTTTTGAGCCATAAATGATTGATTAAAGTCTCTCAATCTTTCCTAAGAATTATGAGTCACAGGATCCAGGGATAGCACATCATATTCTTCATCATAATATATTACAGGGCTGTACAAACAAGTAAGCCATTCTACCAGGTGCAGAGCAGAACAAGGGAGAGCCTAAAACTAGGGTGAACTCAATAGGCAGAAAACATGACTTAAAATATATAAGGGAGAGAATGAATTATATGCCATTTAAAAGACTAATTTATTTTCTAATTAAATTTTTCTTCTTCAAGAAAAAATCGAAAATATCAATCCAACCCAGCCACCAATTCTGTGGTTCTATTAGTAAATAACATGTCTGTTCCATCCTGTAGTTTCAGATTGTTTCTCTTCCACCCACAAATAAAAGCATTTTCCTGCCCCATATGGAGATAATTCCATTTAGCAATACTATCCCTTGTTTCTTTTACTTCATTGTCAGCTACATGTCTCTCTTCACCACTGCTCTTGATTTGTTGAAGACTTTGGCACCCTCACAGTCTTATTCTCCGTCCAACATCCACCCATTTTTCAGGATGACATCATATCCATGTTTGACATTCATTTCCTTGACATATTCATTTCCAATGACTTCTTCTACTTCAGCCACCCATTCCTATGGACACACCCTGGAAGTTGTTGTCACCTGGAATTGTTCCAGCTCTGACAATATTTTTTCATCACCTCTGAACATAGCCTTCAATCAATTACTCACAGTAATCACTGAGACCTCCAACTCACTGATTCTTCTGCTCTCTACCCCCTCTCAGCTTCTGTCTGTCTTATTCCTTCTTTTCCTGATGAATATTCTCTGGTCTGTTACTTCTTCATTTTTCTTTCCAATACTCTTACCTTTAGTACCCCGTTGTTCTTCCACTGTACCTCCCTGGCCAAGTATCAAAGCCCTTATTGCCCATGTCTATATCTTCAGATGATCTACGGGGGAAAATAAGTCACCTAATGGACATTAAACCATTTGAAATGAAGAACCAGCACTGCCTGTTTCTTTATCAACTCCCTGCCTTCCTCTACCCCACCTATTTCACATTTTTTACCACTTTTCTCACATATTTACTCTTCTCCCCAACAAGTCACTCTCTAACTTTTTGTAGAGGATTTTCCCTTCTAGTTAACAGATATAAGACAGGTATCAGCCACCCCCAGCAAATACATCCTTACTAGTTCATGTCATCAGTGTTTTAGGAGAAAGATTTTGTCTCTTGAGCACCCGGAAGCTGCATTACTGTATTACTGCTTCTCCCTCTTACAACTCCACCAAGAGAAAGCCTCTTTTAGCTGACAGTCATTTCCTGGATCACATGGACACAGCCTCCTCAAAGTCATGTTAGATTTCAGCAGAAGGATGAATGTGGGGCAGGCCACACTTTTTTTTTTTTCCATCTACTTATTCTTTGCAACACTATCATGTAAAGCTTGCTGGCTCAGGTAGAGCATATGACTCTTGTTCCCAAGGTTGTGAGTTCAAGCCCCACTTTGGGTGTGGATCCTACTTAACAAATATACATAGGAATGCCCTGGTTGGGGATCTGACTTTTGATTTTGGCTCAGGTCATGATCTCAGGCTTTGGGACTGAGCTCCACATCAACCTTTTGGAGGCTGGGTGTCTCCATACTCAGCATAGAGCCTGCTTGAGTTCTCTCTCTCCTCTGCTGCCCCCTCCCTCACTCACACACACTCTTTCTCTCTAAAATAAAAAGAAAATAAAATATATATTTATATATGTATATAGATACAGATATATAAATGCAGACAAAGTTATCTTGATACATCAATTTTTGTTTTGGAGTTGATACAGGTAATACAGAGATCCTATTGTGCAAGGGGATATTTAAAAATGTAAGCAAAAACAAAATTAATAACAACAACAAAAACTCTTAGCTAAACATAATAGTAACCATAGTCCAAGAGAAAACAAGACAAAGGTCAAATTATTCCCAAGAGGTGCCCTCATGGGTAGATACCATTGAATAGCACTGACCCCTTATCTTCTAGAGCTACAGAGCAGTCCTGTCTATGAGAGGTCCTGCTTCTTTAATCCTTTGCAGTTTGAATTTGAGGAAGCTCCATTCCCTCCCTTTGGGGTTTCATCTGGCCACGGGATCCAGCCTTCCAGCCTCCAGGAAGCATAGGTGCAAAAATGACTAGAAAGAGCAATTGTCATGTCCAGGAGGAAAGACTCATATCTGTTTTGCTCAGTATTGAAATACAAGGCCTACCACAGAGCTTGACCGAGAGTTATGATTTCAATAAACATTTGAGGCAACAGAGGAGAGACCAGAGGGAGAAGACATAAACAGAGACCATCTTGATGTTGACTTTGCTTAAATTGTGTATTTGGTGTTCTTGTATTTTCTTCTGATACCCATAGGTTAATCTTTGACTTCGTCTCCTTTTTCTCTCATCTAGGCCTGTGGAGTTCATATTGATCTTCTATAATGTTCATTTAACTTGGACCTGAAGTTCTTGGTCCACCTATGACTAGCAGAATAAGTGTGGATAATGTCATGTATCTATCATTCCTTCAGAGTGCTATGTTCCTGACACTCCTCTGTGAGCCTATATTTAATAGCAAGTTAACACTTATTTTAGCAATAGGAACTAACATAAATGTTAACAGCCCTCATAATTTATATGAGCTATTATCTCCCTATTTATCATATAAAAGCACATCTTCATTAAATAAGCTTATAATTTTGAGAGGCAGCAATTTTTACCCATTTCTTACCAACAGGGAAGGGAGAGAAGGAGCTGGCAACAAATGAAAATAGAACCCAAAGCTTTTGACTCCCTACTGCTTGCTCTAACTGAAAGCCCAGAACCGCCCCCCACCCTGGAGCCTAACAAGATCTGTGTAAAAATAAGCAAACAACTTTTCACTTCAAAGCTAACTGAGTCCAGCTCTTTAAGAGACAGAGACACAGAGAAGCATTCTCTTTGAAGAAGGATTTCCGGTCAGGACTTTAGACTATTCAATACTTCTAATCTTCTGATGATATCACTCTTCCAACCAGTTTGTCTACAGTTTCAAGAACTGTTCTCCAACTTAAAGAGTATTTTTTTGGCCTCAATTCCACATGTGGCCCTGTGTGTGATCACTATAATTTATAATAATTGATCTGACACCATTTTCACATCATCAGCAGGGGGGAGTTTTAATATATATAAATATGTAAAGCTAACACACAATCTGTGCATGCTATCATGAAAATGTGCTATTGGATCTATTGGAAAACATGCAGAATGTCATCACTTGAATCAACGAGTTTCTTGGGCCAGCATATCAGAACTTTTACTAGATTTTATAGTCTTTCAGTTGTTCTCTGTCTGAACAAGTTAGTTTTCAACCCACTACTACAACTTTTTTTGAAGGTCAAAATCTAGATTCTTGTACAAATAGTAGTTTTACTTTTTAGAATCTTCTGATTAAAATTACATATGTTGATAGAAAAAGTTACCATGAATTCAGAAATACTTCAACATTCATTTAAATTATTAATTAATGTGAATATATATTCTTTTATAACTTTATTAATTTGTCCTACAGAAAATGGCTTCACCAAGCCCAATGATTCATAGACGTCCTTACCGTATGTGCAGCCCATCCTCTGGGTCCACCTTCCCTTCTTGACAAGCTGAACCTTTCTTTTTCTTCTTCTTTCTGGCCTGGCTTACCTCTGAGATGCTCCATCCTCTCTTCACCCTCATTACAAAACTACATTCTCTCTTGTCTCTTTTAGTCGCTCTTCAACACTTCCCAATGCCCAACCTTTATTATGTTCTTTGAAATTCAATGACTTCAGACTAAACAAAATTTATTGAGCATTTATTATGTACCAGGTATTATGCTAGGTATGTCTATGCATTAATTGCATGTAATCTTCACATAAGTCTTCTCCGTAACACTTTGAAGATATTATTATTACCACCACTTTATATAGAAGGATATCGGCAACTTGGTCAAGTTGCAAAGTTTTTAATTAGAAGACACTAGATCCCAAATATGTCTTCAAGGCCTCTAGTTTTTCAGAGCATAGTGTCTGTTAATGACATGTCCTATTGCTCTTAACATTTATGTGGATCGCACATCATGTAGCATTTGTTCTGGACCAATTTCCAGTTTGGGTACTGGATGAGGGCAATGAAAACAAGTTCCACACACTGAGGCACTCCTCTTCTAATAAATATAATAAAGTAAGGGATTTTTAAAAATATGACTTAGCACACCTCAAAGTAATTTTTTTACCTTTAACACAAATGTAATTTCTCCATTTAAAAAAGTTAGTCAGGTAGATTTCCCCTGATCTGCCTACTAGGGATATACTACATACATCCTCATTTACAGATTCATTGAATAAAAGGAGTCAGAGCCAAATTATAGAGACGCGATAGTTATTTCAAACTCAGTGCCTGCTAAACCTTGCCAGGAATATGTTGGCCTCTGTGGAAGTCTTTGTAACCAGGCAAACATGACATTGCTATGGCATTGTCTCTTGGAACAAAATAAGGCCCTAAGGTCTTTGGGGAGCTGAGGCCACTTTGGACTTCAGATAAAATTGGAGTCTAAAGAAGTCAACCATAAAGTACACCACAGGCATAGTGTACACTCATATTTCATATATACACTGATGCATCCGCAAGTATAAATGCTTGGTTTCCACTGTTACTATTTTAAGTGTGTGACAGCTTCTTTTGTAAGGGTGCCTATTTTGTTTTTTGACAGAAAAGTAGAACTTCAACTTTAAATATTTATTTTGGAAAGCAAGACTGACTTATTTAAATAGAATAAACAACTTAAGAGGCAGGAAACAAGACCAAGAGGTAAAAGGAGTTGTTTCTTTTGGCATGGAGTAAAGTTGGAGGGTGGGGAAGTCTGACAGAGAACTGAGCAAACATCAATATGCATTTAGGAACTGGGTGTAATTGCAATAGAGGTGTAATTGACATCTGAGGTCGGAAATCACTTTTTAAAGCAAGCACATTGGAAGACAGGCCATTGAAGGAAGCACAATTGGCAGGTCCATTGTATGGAGATTTTTAAGTCTATGTGAAAATGATGTCAGCAGAAAAGAAAAGAGGACATTTTCATTTTCCTCTGAAGCAAGATTCTCCCAATTCCCAAGCTCTTCTAGCCTAGGCACAAAGTCTTGGGCTAAGAATCAAGAAATGTGAGCCCTAGTATCAAATCTCATAGTGACAGGTAGGCTTACTTTAGGAAAGTCAAAGAATAATGGAATTACTGTCTTGAAAGAAATGTCAGAATGTTCTTAATACATCACGTTATTTCACAGCAGCTGAAAAGGAGTGGGACTTGTCTGTGTGTTGGTTTTTTCACCCTGTCAAATGCATTCATCCTTTTGTTACCTCCATAACAGACTTGAGGCAAGTGTCAAATGAAATAGGAAATTTGAAAGTGGTTTATCCCTGTGATCTTTCTTCCCTGGATTTCTGTTATTTATTGTTATATAAATATAACAATTGATATAACAATATAAATATAAATATAACAATTTATATCCCCTCCTTCCTCCCTCCTTCTTTCCCTCCCTCCCTGCCTCCCTTCTTTCCTTTTTCTAATTGCCTAGTTTTACTCTTTATACTGGATTTATCTACCTTTGATCTTATATCAGTTCTGAAAGCAAGAGCCTGAAATATATTTGATGAACATATATTCACAATTTAAGTCCACTACATGATTATTATGCACCAGGCACTGGGCTACTATATACAACAATCTTTAGAAATGGGTAGCATTGTTTTTCCTTTTCCATCTAAGGAGACTGAGAACCAGAGATGTTAAGGGGCTGCTCAGGAACACACAGTTAGGAAGTAGTGGAGAAGGGACCAGATTCTTTGGCTCCAAAGTCCTTATTCTTTTCATGCATACAGGCTTGATTAGGTAAAACGTGATTTTGAAAAGTTAGGCATAATTATGACAACCCTTGAATTTCCCTCAGGAACCAAGGAGATAAAGTACAGGAAAAATCAGGTGGAAACAAAGAAAAAAAGATTCTTTTGATGTTATTGAAACCAACAGAGAACTGGAAAACCATTCATATATCTCATATCCCCAAGGATACGGAACAGGAAATTTTCTTCAACCTTATCTTCTATCCCCTTCCTTCAGCCTAGCTAATGGTCTACAATATGTCCTCTGGCTCCATTTTTCATACCAAAATAAAGGCTGAATTAACATTCTTTAGATCTCTTAAATTTAATCACTGTCCAAGTGTCTTCCATTTGATATTCTTCAGGTCCTCTTCCCTCTTCTCCCTCTCTGGCAGAAAGGTGCAATGGGCTCAGTCAGGGCACTGGTTCTAAAAGCTTGATTCCATAATGAGTGGAAAGCTACAAGCCATGCCCCCTGGGAGCACTTGAACCCCATTCTCTGCAGCTACTATGCTTTCATGAGGCACTGGCCACCAAGGATACCTGGCATTAAAAACAGTTGTAGTTTTAAATGGCAAATCCTCCAGGAAAAGACTGTGTTTATACCTTTCACAGATTTTTCTACAATTTTTAACTCTTTTTTATCCCCTGCTCTTTAAATTACACCTTGTCAGGAAAAGCAAATTTCACCAGAAGAAAACTCGAAAGAACACAATAGTCTAAGTAACTGGAACATGAACTCCTTCTGTTTTTAATTCATTCAACACATGTTGATCGTCTACTTTATGCAAAGCTTTGTGTAGGGAACTTTGAATTGATGGGCATTCAGAGTCCCAAAGAGACTGCTAGAGCTACAGCATCACATCAGCTGCACAATTACACCTGAACGTCCCCACACTTTCCTTTCTCCCACTTGCTGGTTTTTTTCCTTCTGCTTTATGTCCTACCCCAACTTTTAAAACAAATGCTGGAAAGAAAGCAACCCATGTTTCATCACAGGAAGGTATAAAGATGAAAGACTTAGGCTGATAGATGAGGCTTTACATTATGATAAAAACTATATCCATCATCTCATTCCATTGTTCATATTGACTTTAGTTTTCCTAAGAGGGTTATTCTTTCATTTACTCTTTTTACAACACCCATTTTTTTTAAAGATCAACATAAATTAGAATTAAGATACATTTTTGTGTTACTATTTTTGTCACTCTTCGTTTGGAACTCACTACTGACCATTTCTCACTTATCTGGCCACACACACAAAATAAGCATTTAAGCCTGTTGCTCAAAATCAAGAAGGTGGATTAAAGCACAGCAAGCCATTTACCTTCCTTTCTCCACAGAAAAGAAAGAAACAAATAAAACAAATAATCTTTGAGTACTTGGCTTTTTAGAAGTTTGACTATTGTCTTGAGCCTCCATGAGTCAAAATTATCTCTAAAAAAAGAGGACATGTTTAGTATAAAATCACGTATTACATAGTGAAAAATATTTAATATCATTGATATTAAGTAAAATATAAAGAATTAAAGAGGGGAAAAATACTAAGAGAAACTCAGAACTCATTACTCAATATCTTGGTGTATTCCATCCCAACTTTTTTCTTATACTATATTTACTTAATATTATATTGTCAACATTCTTATCTAAATGAAAATTTCTAAAATAGTTACACAATAGTACATTTCTTTTTTTAATTTTTTATTTTTGAGAGAGAGAGAGAGAGAGAGAGAGATCTCAAGTGGGGGACGGGCAGAGAGAGAGAGAGGGAGACAGAATTTGAAACAGGCTCCAGGCTCTGAGCTGTCAGCACAGAGCCTGTCGCGGGGCTCAAACTCACAAGCTGTGAGATCATGACCTGAGCTGAAGTCAAACACTTAACTGACTAAGTATCCCAGGTGCCCCAGACAACAGTACATTTCTAGGGGCGCTTCGGTGGCTTAGTCGGTTAAGCGTCCGACTTTCGCTTAGGTCATGATCTCGCAGTTCGTGGGTTTGAGTCCCGCGTCGGGCTCTGTGCTGACTGCCAGCTCAGAGCCTGGAGCCTATTTCAGAGTCTGTATCACCCTCTCTCTCTGACCCTCCCCTGCTCACTCTGTCTCTCTCTCTCTCCTAGAAATAAAATAAAAATATTTTTTAAAAAAGTACATTTCTAAGTGGTCAGTAATTTATTCATCATTTTCCTATTGTTATATGTTTATGATGTCTCCATTTTTTCACTGTCTCAAATAAGGCAGAGATGAACATCCTCTCTATATATTTTCCAATATATAAATTATTTCATTGGTGGACCTTTATCTTATACCATACACAAACAGCAATTCAAATGAATTAAGGACTTAAATGTAATACCCGAAACCATAAAACTACTAGAAGGAAACTCAGGGAAAAGCTTCTTGACATTGGCCTTGGCGATGGGTTTTTGGACATGATACCAAAGCAAAAATGGACAAATGGGACTACATAAAAAAAATAAATAAATAAAAAACCACTTCTGCACAGCCAAGAAAACAACACAAAATGAAAGGCAACCTATGAAATGGGAGAAAATATTTGTAAACCATATATATATTAAGGATTCATATTCAAGATATATAATTACTGCAACACAATAAGAATAAACCAAATAACTCAATTTAAAAATGAGCAAAGGAACTGAATAGAAATTTCTATAAAAATATAAGTGGCCAACATGTATATGAAAAGGTGCTTGACATCATTAATCAAACTGATCAGAGAAATGCAAATCAAAACCACCAGACATCACTTCATCCCTGTTAGGATGACTATTACCAACAAAACAAAGAATGACAAGTGAGAGTGAGGACGGTGAGAAAAGGGAGCCTTTGTACGCTGCAAGGCATATAAACTTATGGCCACCATTAAAAACAGTATGAAGGTTCCTCAAAGATTAAAAATGTAGCTACCATATGATACAGCATTTCTGCTTCTGTGTTTATATACAAAGGAAATGAAATCGTAATCCTAAGGAGATATCTGATTTCCATGTTCATTGCATTCACAATAGCCAAGGCATTGAAACAATCTAAATGTCCATTGACAGATGAATGTTTTTAAAGAAAAAGTATATACATGCAATAGGATATTACTCAATCTTTACAAAAAGAAAGAAATCCTGCCATTTGCAACAAGGATTAACCTTGAAGACATTATGCCGAGTGAAATAAGCTAGACACAGAAGGACAAAAAAACAAAAAACAAAAAAAAAAAAAACCATGATGCCACTTATATGAAGAATCTAAAAATCATCAAACTCATAGAAGCAGGATATAGAATGGTGACTGCCAAGGCCTTGGAGGAGATAAAAGCAAGGAGACAGTAATCAAAGGAAATGAAGTTTTAGTTATGCAAGATTAATAAGTCCTATAGATCTACTGTACACCTTAGCACCTGTAGTAAATAATACTGTATTATATATTGAAATATTTGGTAAAGCGGTGGATCTTATGATAGGGGATCTGATTACACACACAAAAACTAAGTAAAAAAGGGTGGGAGGAAGCTTTTGGAGGTGATGGAGGTGTTTATGGCATAGATTGTGGTAATGGCTTCATGGGTATATACTTATCTGCAAATTTATCAAATTGCACACATTAGCTATATTCAGCCTTTGTTCTTTTTTTGGTTTTTATTTTTTTAGCTTATTTATTTATTTTGAAAGAGAGAAAGCATGAGTAGGGGAGGGACAGAGAGAGGAAGAGGGGGAGAAAGAATTCTAAGCAGGCTCTGCGCTGAAATTGCAGAGCCTGATAAGGGGCTCGAACCCACTAACTATGAGATCATGACCTGAGTTGAAGCCATGCATTTAACTGACGAGCTACCCAGGTACCCCTTGTTATTTTTTTTTAACGTTTATGTATTTATTTTGAGAGAGAGAAAGAGAATATAAGAAAGGGAGAGGCAGAGAAAAAGGGAGAGAGAAAATCCCAAGCTGACTCCACACTGTCAGCACAGAGCCCAATATCGGGCTTGATCTCACATACCAGGAGATCATGACCTTAGCCAAAATCAAGAGTTGAATGTTTAACTGGCTGAGCCATCCAGGTGCCCTGATATGTACAGCTTTTGTATGGCATTCATATCTCAATAAAGAGGTTTAAAAATTATGTTATTGAGAATGAATCTCTTTAAGAAACAAAGCAAATAAACAAATAAAAAAGAAACAAACAACAACAACAAAAAAAAACCCAGTCTCTTAAATACAGGGAACAAACTGGTGGTTGCCAGAGGGGAATGGGAGGGAGGAAATGCATGGAACAGACAAAGGAAATTAAGAGTACACTTATCAGGATAAGCACTGAATAATGAATAGAATTGTTCAATCATTATACTGTGCACCTGAAACTAATATAACACTGTGTGTTAATTATACTTCAAGTTTTATAAAGATACAAACTTCGTGTTAGAAGATAAATAAGAAAAAAAGAAGAGAAGGAGTCCCAAATACAAAATTAGTACATCAAACACTTTTGATAGAAATATCCATATTGCTTTTCAAAAGACTCATACCGGTTTGTTACTTTAAGAGAAAAACATCACCTACCACATTCTCAAATTTATATTCAATCATGTCATCTGCATTACTGATCTATGAAGCACTACAATTGGCAGGCAACATGGCATGTTCCCATGACTCTGACAGTAGGCTTGCTGTCAAAGTTAAGAATTTATCTTATCCTGTTTCATGTTCTGAAAACTTAATTTTTACAGAATGTGAGTTATCTACAAAAAAAAAAAAAAAATTCTAAATGAACCAAAAAACATTTCCTAACAAACCTACCATAAGTGAAGAACCATGCCTAATCCTAGGGAATACACAGCACTTACTCTCAAAATATTTATTCTCCAATAGGAAAGCTGATATGAATTACTTGTCTTCCATGCCATCCACTTCTTGCTGTTTTGTATTAGTTACACAGACAGTATAAAAGAAAAAGTAATAAGAGCCACAGAAGAGGTACAAAGAGCTGAATGAGGGGACAGAATGGAGGGACACATTTGATGAGATTGGTAAATCTAATATCAATTGCTTTGAGCTGTATCCTCTTTTATTAAGAAGAATACTATTCTGGGGAGAGAGCTTTGGGGCCTTAAGGTTCTGTTATAGAAGGCTCTGGCAGAAATAGGATTCTCTTTAGAAATTTTGGATTTTTTAAAGCATTGTATATGATAAAAAAAGTTCTTGTTCATATTCATCATCTTTTTCACTAGTATAAATTCTTTCCCTAGTGCTTCAAGTAGAATGGATACAAAAATAAATGCTCTGTTTTACAGATACTCTGGATATCTATATATTTTACTATTAAATTAATGATAATTAAATAAAATGTAGTTCCTCCATCATACTAGCCATATTTTAACTCCTCAATTGTCCACATGGCTAGTGGTTACTATACCAGAGAGAGTGTGTGTATATATATATATAACATCACATCACTGCAAAAAGTTCTATTGAACAATGTTGATCTAGAGCATTAGGTAGTTCTGGAGGCTCGCCATTTGGTAAAAACTCAGTTTTCCTCTGCTTGTACATTTCTGACACCAGGTGTGTGTGTTTTCCACATCAAGTGACTCTGACACTAACTGTGTGGGGTTGATGCAGTCTCCATAGATTAAGAGCTCAATCTAAGACTGCCCCACCCCCCTTCAGACACTCATTGTAAGTAGTCATTTCCCAGGTTACCCATCCCCTCTATCTGTCTTGACTACAAATCTGAAGTGCCTACAACCTTCTCCTTGATGTTTGATATTTTGCTAGGGGGGATTCAAAGAACCAAAAAAAAGTTTATTTACTATTAATGATTTATTACAAAACATTTTTTTAAATTAATGTGTTTATTTTGAGAGAAAGGCAGTGCAAGTGAGGGAGGAGCAGAGAGAGAGGGAGACAGAGAATCCCAAGCAGGCTCTGCACTGTCAGCGTGGAGCCTGACACAGGGCTCAAACTCATAACCTGAGAGGAAACCAATAGTCGGATGCTTAACTGACTGAGCTATCCAGGTGCCCCAAAGATATTTTAAAGATACAAACAAATAGTCAGAGGAAGAGATATATAAGGCAAGGTCTGTAAGGGCTGGGAGCATAGGCATATCTGTCCTGTGGGGCTGGGATATGCCACTCTTCCTGCATGGAGATATATTCACGAACCTGGAAACTTCTTGAACCCCATACTTTAGAGACTTCTATGGAGGCTTCATCATGTAGGTATGATTGATTATTAACTTAATTTCCAGCCTCCTCTCTTCTCTAGAGAACGAGGGTGGGATGGAGCTAAAGTTCTAAGCTTCTAATCAAGGCTTGGACTTTCTGGTGACTAGCCTCCATTCAAGAGCCAACCAAAAGTTGTCTCATTAGAACCAAAGACACTCCTATCACCTAGAAAATTCTGAGGGATTTAGGAGACCTGTGTCGGATGCTCCGATCACTCAGGGAATTACAAGGGTTTTAGGGGTTCTGTGTCATAGAAACTGGAGTCAAAGACCGTATATAAGCAGGAATGAGGAGAAGGGATCAATATATGTACCATCTATTATTTCAGACTCTTCAGTATTGACTATGTAGTTGGGAATTTTTAGAAACTCTGTAATTAAAAATGAAAGACCCACTTTGCTATGGATGAGGGGAGGGAATTTGGTTATCCTGTTTTCTAGGATATGGTTAGGAACATTCTTTGATGGGGTGCCTGGGTGGCTCAGTTGGTTAAGCATCGGACTTTGGCTCAGGTCATGATCTCACGGTTCGAGTTCAAGCCCTATGTAAGGCTCTGCACTGATAGCTCAGAGCCTGGAGCCTGATTCAGATTCTGTGTCTCTGTCTCTCTCTGCCCCTCCCCCACTTGCTCTCTGTCTGTCTGTCTCTCTCTCTCTCAAAAATAAACAAACATTAAAAATAAATAAACAAATAAAACCTACTTTGTTAAAAAAAAGAACATTCTTTGAACATCAACTATTTTCAGAGTATCTTATGTAAAATGTGGTCTATCTAGAATAAGGACAAAAAGAGAGAAATTCTGAACATTAAGATTTCAAATCTATGAATTTTTTAGTTACAGAGAGAATGATTATGTCCTAGTTAACATGGGTGGTCCCAGCCTGCTCCTGCCTTCTTGGCACATAGTTGTTATGCATTCTCTATTTGACTCTTAAGGTGTCCCAGTTGGGATGATAAATTATACGGTTAATCTATTTATAGTTCTATTCCCTCCTTCTCTGTGGAAACTTTGTAGTGCTTCAGAACAAAAGCCCTCTAGATGTTGGTTTCCTGAAACCAGCTTTGCCCAGGTCACATTCAGGTCTGTGTGTTCACACACTGTAAAATTATTGCACACATATCTACTTTCTTGCCAACTTACTTATGACATGTTATCCTCTTAAGGATGAACAATCAGAGGAAACACTGTTCAACAGGAAGGTAGAATGACTCAAGTCACCATAGGCTACATTAAATGTTTGCATATGTTTATTTCCTGCATCAACAGATTTCTATGAGTGTGATGAGAAGGAGGAGGCTTGGCATTGAAAGAAGTGAAGAAATAGAAGTGTTTGAGGGAAAGAGAACTTATCTGGGAGGCAGAATATGTGTTTTTTGTTAGTTCAGTCCTGTATATGAACTTAGGTTTCTCTCCTTTTTCTGCCTTGCTCTTGTAGATTTCTGTCTTCTACAGGGAAAAGCAGCCTTCTTCATTTGAGCCAGTTTGAACTTTCGTTTTTAATTCTCAAGTTAGTAAACATACAGTGTATGTACATCTTCACCTATGATCATCTGTCAAGTTTCTCAAATTCCACATATGAGTGAAATCATGTGCTATCCATCTTTCTCTGATTGGCTGATTTTGCTTAGCATAATACCCTCCAGTTCCATCTATGTTGTTACAAAAGGCAGGATTTCATTCTTTTTCATCACTGAGTAGTATTCCATTGTATATATGTGGTCTCTCACTTCTTGGCCTCTGCATATGCAGTTTCTTCATTCCTTAAGATTCAGCATGAGTGTCATTTACTCAGGGAAATCTTCTCTGATCCCCCAAATCAAGTACTCTCATAATCTCTATATCCCATCAAAACAGTGAACTTGAATTTTCTATTTACTGGTCAAAATTCCCCTTGAGACCTTAAGCTCTGTGAGAATAAAACCCAAGTCTATTTTATTCGCTTTATACCCCCAGCCCTGGAACAGAATCCGTAGACTTGCTACTCAGTTATATTCATGCAAGAAATGAGTAAGTGAAGGAGCAAGTCTCGGCAAGTCTTTGTATTCAAGGTTATAGAGCCAAGGAGCACACGATTTCTATCCTTAAGGAGCACTGTAGAAGAACTGTAGTATAAGGAAAAATAAGTTTCATAGAAGAGGTAAAGAAATTCTGCAGGAATTTAGAGGAAACTATCAAGACACCGGAGATAAGAAAAGGCTTCTTGTAAGAGGAAGCAGCTGAGATAGACCTTAAAGGGAGGCTGGAACATTGATAGGCAAAGATAATGAAGGTGTACTTAACATTCAATAAAACCTATTAATGTATAGGAAGGTATTGTTTTAGGCACTCAGTCAGTAAGACAAATAAAACATGATTAAAAGAGCCAGTGATCTAAATGGAAAACATATAGACATACTAAAAGGGATGATACAACAGCAAAATGAAGTCCATGCTAAAACTAACAGAATAAACAGAGTGCTGTGGCAGATGAGGGTGTGGAAGGGCAGAGACAGAGAGAAGAGGGATCAATTCTGACTGAGAATGTCTCTTTCATTGGGGTGGAGAACAGCAGAGCAAAGCCCTGCAGCTGTGAGGATTAATGAACTTCTTGGAACTGGCCTTTGTTTCTCTTGTTGCTTGGTAACCCTCATTCTGGCTCAGGAGATGGCCACCGCTGGGAACAATTTTTTTAAAAGCTAAACTTTAAATCCCCCATTTACACATAGACCACACTTGTAAAACGTTTGTCCAGACAATTGCATATTTGAGCAATGACCTTAGCCAGGTTAAAGGCATTTCACCCAAATTTTACCTTCCCTTTGTGTTTGCCTATCCTTACGGGGTACTTGCTGGACTGTTCTAACTTCAGTAATTCCTAGGGACATTTTGAGCTGGTTTCTTCCAAAGGGAATTGTGACTGGTTAGAACCTACTTCAGGTGAGATCTATTTATTTCCCCTTTCCCTCTGGGATTCTCACTTTGGGAATTATAGGCTGTGCTGCTCTACATGGTCCCCATGGTGTATGCGCCAAATGGCGTGCCTAACCCAGCTGGCCACCTCTGCCCTTGGGACGCTCCAAGGTTGCTCAGCAGCAGCCTGAGGGGGAAGAGAAGTAGTTTTTTATCTTCAGTTAACATAAAGTTTATGTGTGGATGCTAACTCCAGCTGTAGACTCTTAAACATACCACATCTGTGTGAGTATCCAGGGAGATGGAAGCATCACTGTCAAGTGCAAATGCTGACACCAATCTGAGGATCCCCTGAGTCATCAGCATTATGGCATTTAGCTAATGACCACTATTACAGACCACTGGAAGATACAATGCCAGTATTAACAGCATCTAAAAAGCTTTTGGATAAATCAAGGCATACAAACTTCTGCAATATATTAAATTCTCCCCAACCTCAAGTATTTCTGGAAAGATGGGAAAGTTGTCAGTGAACTTATTTTTTCTTGGGAGGGGTGTCTTCTGGACAGAAAGGACACTGTTAAATGACCAGTTGATCTAGGATTACAGAATGATATAATGTGATGATGAGATCATCTCTAAATGTGCAAATACATTTAGTCCTTATCAAAGAGAGAAATGCGATTTATACAAACACTATACATGGCCAACTCCCCTGCTATCAGCACCAAATGATATTGCAACCTCTCTGTATACCACAACAAGGCCTCTGCTTTGCAAATAAATTTTGTTGCAAAATCTGAAAGCATTATTCATTTAAAGCAGAAAAGAAACCATAGGCCCTAAAGAAACTAAAGCATTCATTTTCTTGTTAATTTAAGCACAGCTGATAGAGGTTAAAATATGAAATATTTCGGGGTGCCTGAGTGGCTCACTCAGTTAAGCATCCGACTTCAACTCAGGTCATGATCACATAGTTGGTGAGTAATATTGTGTGTGTGTGTGTGTGTGTGTGTGTGTGTGTGTGTGTGTGTGTGTGTGTATCACATCTTTATCCATTCATCTATTGATGGATACTTCTGTTGCTTCCATAATAAATAATGCTGCAACAAACAGGGATGCATAGATCTTTTCGAATTAGTATTTTTGTATCCTTTCATAATACCCAGTAGTGAAATTACCAGATCATATGGCAGTTCTATTTTTAATTTTTTGAGGAAACTTTATATTGTTTTCCACAGCAGCTGTGCCAGTTTGCATTCCCACCAATAGTGCACAAGGGTTCCTTTTCCTCCACATCCTCACCAGCACTTGGTGTTTCTTATATTATTGATTTCAGTCATTCTCACAGGTGTGAGGTGGTATCTCATTATGGTTTTGATTTGCATTTCCCTGATGATGAGTGATGTTGAGCATCTTTTCATGTGTCTGTTGGCCATCTGGTTGTCTTTGGAGAAATGTCTGTTCATGTCTTCTGCCCATTTTTAAATTGGATTAGTGTGTGTGTGTGTGTGTGTGTGTGTGTGTGTGTGTGTGTGTGTGTGTTGAGCTGAGCTGCAAAAGTCCAAACATATAGTTTGGATACTAACCCTTTATTGGATGTATCATTTGTATGCATCTTCTCCCATTCCATAGGTTGTTTTTTAGTTGTATTAATTGTTTCCTTTGCTGTGAAAAAGCATTTTCCTTTGATAAAGTCCCAATAGTTTATTTTTGCTTTTGTTTCTCTTGTCTCAGGAGACATCTCTAGAAAAATGTTGCTACAGCCAATGTCAGAGAAATTACTGCCTTTGTTCTCTTCAAGGATTTTTATGGTTACATTTAGGTCTTTACTCCATTTTGAGTTTATTCTTGTGTATGGTGTAAGAAAGTGGCCCAGTTTCATTCTTCTGCATGAGGCTGTCCAGTTTTCCCAGTGTCATTTATTGAAGAGATTTTTTTCCACTGCATATTCTTTTCTCCTTTTCCAAAGATTAATTGACCATATAATCATATGTTTCTTTCTTGAAATATTTAGCACCTTTTTAATAATCTTTTTTAATGCTTATTTTTGAGAGAGAGAGAGAGAGAGAGAACGTGGGGAAAGAGCAGAGAGAAAGAAGGACACAGAAACTGAAGCAGGCTCCAAGCTCTGAGATGTCAGCACAGAGCCCAATGTGGGGCTCGAACCCATGAACTGTGAGATCACCCATAAAACAAGAATGAAATCTTGCCATTTACAACAACATGGATAGATCTAGAAGGTATATTGCTAAATGAAATAAGTCAGTCAGAGAAAGACAAATACCATGTGATTTCACTCATTTTGTGGAATTTAAGAAACAAAGCAAAAAAGTGACAAACCCCACAAAAAACTGTCAACTGTATAGAACAAGCTGATGGTTAGCAGATGGGAAGTGGCTGGGGGATGGGGGAAATAGGTGAAGTGGAACAAGAGTACACTTATTATGATGAGCACTGGGTAGTGTACAGAATTGAATCATTATATTGTTCCCCTGAAACTAATATAACACTCTATGATAATTATACTGGAATCAAAATTTTTAACAAAAAAAGATACAAAATATTTCAGAAAAGAAATAATATTTTCTTCCCATCTTTGGCATCCCTGAGTGTGACCACCCCACCCAAAGACAATTATGCTGAGCAAGTCCTTTGTCATTTGTAAACCAGACATAAGTCTCTGAGAAAAACCATCTTTCCCATAAAAAGTAAAATTCTGACTTTTATGGCCAATTCATGGGATTTGGTTTTTTATTTATAGTTCTTTAAAGCAGATACAGCAGTACCCAAAACAGGATGAGCAAGGAAAAATAAGTTCTCTGTAGGAGGGAATTTAAAGAAAGAGCCCCACACCCATATGGTGTCTGTTATAAATGCTTTATGAAGCTGTTCTTTGGAATCAGCAGTCTTATTGCCAGAAAAGGAAAGCTGAGAATCTGGTCACTATTGACTTCTAGCCACAAAGAAAGTACTGAGCAACTGCCACATCCTTCTCTTTTATTTAGTCGGTTAACATTGCTTCTCACATGGAAACTTCTCCCTGTGTGTCTGAGAAATCTCTTACCGGACCATTTAAAAAGGAGAGCTCTGGGAAGGGCAAATTCCAGCCCCCTTTAAACCAGGTGTCTCACAGTGGCTCAGTTGATGCTAAACCTAGTGCGTTCAGGGCACACTCATGCCTCTAGGGCTTGCCAATAATATTACAGTAGAAGAATAAGAGTTGTTGGTGAAGGCGAAGAGGGATCAGAAGGGGTGCCTGCTGCTTCCTGGAAAGGGCTTCTACAATGAACTACGCAGGATGCATATCACCTCCTGCAGAATACCTCAAACTTCTATGTGATTTCTTTATTAGAGCAAAGAGAAAAATAAAAAGGGAAGACAGGAGACTCATGCACAAATAAGAACTAAGACAGCACTTCTCCCTCAAGATTACTGCTCTCAGAGTAAGAGATAATCCATAGGCATCCCCTATCGGACCAGCCATCATTCCATTTTTTCAAATTCCTTC
The DNA here is from genome assembly GCA_017311185.1 of Proteles cristata cristata. NCBI lineage: Eukaryota > Metazoa > Chordata > Mammalia > Carnivora > Hyaenidae > Proteles > Proteles cristata. The sequence continues at coordinate 915,090 of JAESUZ010001426.1, read as the reverse complement.
TGCTCTCAACATCTTTAGAATTCTTGTTCCTCATGATTACGGCATTTTGAAGTGTCCTGTAGCTGAAATGTTCCTTTTCTTTATTTCTTTCCAGCACCTGAAGAACATGGCTTTCGGTGGGCTCGTGCGTGCCATGGCTGCACGTGGGGCCACGTTCCCATGGAGAATGGAGAGAAATGGCTGATCTGAATTCCCGGCTCTGGAATGAGAGCCTGTTGCATGTTTTAAAAAGCCTTTGGCTGAGCTCCAGCCATAGCTGGATGAAGCAGAGATGGGAAAGCTCCAGCTGTCCGTAAATACATTCCCAGAGTCATAAAGACTGGTTTTTGCTTTGTTTTGAAAAAAGCTGTTTTCCTTCTGAGGTTGGAGTGTCAACAGAACTCCAGAATGTAGACTAATCCTGCAAGCTATGCATAATCCTCTTCCTGTTCACCAGTCCTGTTGACCCAGAGGAGGGAGCAGCGTGTCACTTCTGTTCCACCCCTAATTGGACTATCAGGAGTCTTGGAGAATTACATTATTCAAAATTCGTAGGCATGCTCAATGGAAAGTGGCAACTATTAAGGGTAAAGTTCAAGGCCAGAATCTCTCCTCCTCTACCAGCCTTTCAGCTCAAACGCCCTCTCTTATCCCTGAATTCCCATACATGGCCCTGAGTTTAACCAAAACATCTCTGACTTTCCACTTAGTTATTTTGCTACTGACGCTTTGTTTCCCCGCATGGATTTTGGTTAGAGGGAGGAGGCCTTGTTTTTAGCTTTCCCTTTATTTCTTAATAACACTTGCTCCAATAAGCCTATATTAAATGCTTGTTAAATCCTTGCTTAATTAATGAACAATTCTTTCTCCTGTTCTCTTCTGTCAGTCCCATCAGACTAAATGGATTCCCTCAACATTTTACACCCTAGAGTCCAACTGGTAAACTGGCTTTGTGGTTCTGCTCTTAATCCTCATGGTCTTACTGACTGCAGCAAAATCAGAAGACACCATCCAGGAAGGGTTGCCCAGTGATATTCTCAACACAGGGCCCTCGATGTGCTATTGCAGCTCTCTGTCTTCACCCTGCCAATAACCCTCAAAGAGGAAGGAAGGGGACAGAACACATTTCCCAACTCTGATGTCATATCTCCGATTGATAACCAAGTAAAACAGATAATATGAAGAAGTTACATAAATTGTAGTTAATGTTGGGAATACAAGCCTTGCTAGATGATACTCTTCCTATGCCATTTGGATTGTAATCATAAAGGTCATTGCCATTTATAAACTGAAAAGAAATCCGGTCAATGAAACAACGATCATCAATTCTAAGCAGCCTGGATGTAGGTAAAGTGTGTCCCTAAGGGTGTCTCGTACCTACTCTTCCATATTCTGCCTCCAAGTCTATTGCCTTAGACTTGTCACAAACTGTCCAGTTTTCCACCATTGTTCCTGCTTTCAAACAAACATTAAAAAGAAAATTCCTGCCTTACAAATATATGGAGCTTGCTAAGTTTTCCCCTGTGAGGAAAAATGTTTTTCAAAAATGCAGTCAAACAGTGATAATTAATATGCATACATTGCTAGTTACAGAAATTTAAACTTTAGCCCACTCCAGATTTCTAAAAATATTTTTTTAAATTTTAGGGTAAGAAACTACTGACAGCATGTATTAACGAGGCCAGCTGTAACTGAATAAAATGTCTCTTGCAGAAAGAAGTTGTCAGATATTGTTACACAAATCACTTCATGTTATATTACTTTTAAAGGGAGAGATCATCTTGCCCAGCTGTTTGGTGATCCAGTATCCTGGAATAAAAACAGCTAAAGGTCAGCAATGAATCTTTCCTGAGACTGTGATGATATTTTCACTTTAGAGGTCTGGGTTTGCCTGGAAAGGAACAGCCAAATGCATTACTTAAAGGAAAGGAAGCGCTTCTAAGCTTTTATTTTATAAATCTTCAAAAGGGCTCACCAACCAGCCAGTGGCTCTTTTCCAGTCTACCTGCTCTCATATCTGGGTGGTTTCAGGCACCTTACACTGACCTGTATTTCAACTCTGTGCCCTTTAATTTTGACCAAAGTGCAGACACAAACTCATTTCTCTGCTTCCTTCTTAGCACAGCTAAGAGATTGGAACTTTCACAAAACTTTTCTAAAATACCAATTAAAACAAAACAAAACAGGAACATTAAATATAAAAACACATGAAAACTGTGGCATATAAACTACAGTTTCCTGATTTTATATGTGCTGGTGTGCACAGAGGACTTATAGACCTTATCCTATTTTACATTCTATCTGAGATGGTTTACTTACCCCTGAATGGCTGACACACATTTACAGCCTTCTCCCATTGGGGAGAAAAAATTTTCCAGACCCTCTTAGTGTCCCTGGCTGGGTCTGAAAATGAAACTGACAAAGACAGATTCACAGGAGAAAAGCATGCAAATTTTATTAAATTGGTTTCGTGTACGTGGGAGACTTCACAAGACAGTGAAGACAGAAGTGAGTAGAGCAGGGAGATTTTATACCTTTTAGACAAAGGAACAATAAATATGTGACAAATAGGCAAGACAAAGAGATTTGGGCTAGGGGTAGCAAATGGTAAAGAGGTAAGAGAGTTTATTTATTACCCTTTTCAGCTCTAAATTCCCTGTTTCTGGTGATAAGATGTTTCCCTTTCCCCTCATACAGGGAGGATACCTTTCACATGAGAGATTTATCTCCTACACTTGTGTTTTTTACAAGAGGGTGGAGAGGACAGGACAATCAGAACGAACTTCCTGTTTCTGGCGTTTTCTCAAATTCTTTCAGCGTAAGATATTCAGTAAGCTAAAGTACCATATTTGGGGGTAATGTGTTCTGAACCCCATTCATTATGCCTGTGTTCTGACTTCTAAAGTCTGGTTTAGCTCCCTATGGAGGAAATAATTTGAACACCCTCAAGAACCTTCTAGACATCTTGGCTACATGGTGGTCCAGATCAAGAGAGAGGTTTCTGGGCTTCTCTCTCCCCTTCCCCACTGGTACCAACAGAGCCTCCTTCTATGTTCTCATGGAGAGAAACACATATTTTAGTCAAGTGATTGATGCCATGAACGACCACACTCTTGAGGTGAGAGTCTCCCGTCTGTGTCTACCAGAGATGCCTTCATCCTATAGAGATCCAATAATATAAAGTACCATAAACAATTAATTAACACAACATTTCCAAGTCCATACAATGAGAATGGGTGAGAAAATAGTGGCAGCTCAAGAGCTGTACCTGCCCCCATAAAAATCACGATAAACTACCCCCCACCTCCAATGTAACATTGGAAACTACCAAGTTTGTCCTTTCCCAGCAGCCCATCAGGGGGCTTCTGTCATAAATTGTTTATTGAAGCAAAGAGGCTTGATGATTTTTCTACCATGATGCTTTTTACATAAAATGACTACTACTCACTTATTTGTATATGTTATTTCCATCCCTAAAATCTTTCCTTTATTCTGTTCTCATGAGATCAGTTTGCTCAAACCTACACAGGACCCTGCATTTATTTAATAAGGTTGGATAAGCCTTTGCAAGGAGAATACATGTGAAGTCAGACAGGAGAGACTGGGCAAAATTGCCATCCAAAAATGTGTCTCTTTGGCATGAGGTTATTTTAGGCTGATTATTTTTAACAAACAGAAGACTCAAGAAATTCTTCTTTTTACCTTATTCTTAACCGCCCAAAATAATTTAGGTAGGGAGCCTGCCCCAGGAAGAGAGCTATTACCAAAGTTAACTTTGTTTTTTGTTAGAAGGATTTCTCCAGATGGCATGGCAAATATTTGTTTACCAAACATTTGCTCTTCCCATCTGCTAGTGAATTGCCTTCCTCTTCTTTGAAGTCCCAGATCCCTACCTGCTTCTCCTCAGCTCAGGGTAGCATGTAAGCCTCAGCTCCCTGACTGTCTATGGGTCTCATATTCCTATGGGGCCCCTCATGTCAATTTCTGTGTGTGTGTGTGTGTGTGTGTGTGTGTGTTTCAAGTTTTAATTTAAATTCAAGTTAGTTTAACACATAGTGTAATATTAGTTTCAGGAATAGGACTTAGTGATTCATCACTTAGATATAACACCCAGTGCTCTTCACAGCAGGTACCTTCCTTAATGCCCATCACCCATTTAGCCCACCCCCTGCCCAACTCCCAGCCAGCAATCTTCAGTTTGTTCTTAATAGTTAAGAGTCTATTTTATGGTTTGCCTCTTCCTCTCTTTTTTTTTCTTGCCCCTGTTTATCTGTTTTGTTTCCTGAATTCCACATATGAGTGAAATCATATGGTATTTGTCTTTTTCTGACTTATTTTGCTTAGCATAATACACTCTAGCTCCATCCACGTAATTGCAAATGGCAAGATTTGATTCTTTTTTTATGGCTGAGTAATATCCCATTGTAAATATGTCCCATATCTTCTTTATCCATTCCTCAGTCAATGGACACTTGGGCTCTTTTTATAATTTGGCTATTGTAGACAAAGCTGAAATAGACATCGAGGTACATGTATCCCTTAGAGTATTTTTGATCCTTTGGATAAATACCTAGTAGTGCAATTGCTAGGTCATAGGGTATCTCCAAGTTTAACTTTTTGAGGAACTTCCATACTGTTTTCCAAAGTGGCTGCATTCCCTCCAAGAGTTTAAGAGGATTCCCCTTTGTCTGCATCCTCACCAACACTTGTTTCTTGTTTTGCTAATTTTAGCCATTCTGACTGATGTGAGGTGATATCTCATAATAGTTTTGATTTGTATTTTCCTGATGATGAGTGATGTTGAACATCTTTTCATGTGTTTGTTAGCCATCTGGACATCTTCTTTGGAAAAATGTCTATTCATGTCTTCTGCCCATTTCTTAACTGGATTATTAAATTTTGGGGTGTTGAGTTTGATAATTTTTTGTATCTTTTGAATATTAACTCCTTCTCAGATACGTCATTTGCAAATATCTTCTCCTATTATGAAGGTTCCCTTTTAGTTTTGTTGATTGTTTCCTTCCTGCTGTGCAGAAGCCTTTTATCTTGATGAAGTCCCAATAATTCATGTTTGCTTTTGTTTCCTTTGCCTCAGGAGACTTGTCTAGTAAGAAATTGCTATGGCAAAGCCAAAGAGGTTGTTGCCTGTCTTCTCCTCTATGATTTTGATGGTTTCCTGTCTCTCTCGTAGGTCTTTCATTCATTATGAATTTATTTTTGTGTATGGTGTAAGAAAGTGGTCTGGTTTCATTCTTCTGCATGTCTCTGTCCAGTTTTCCCAGCAACGTTTGTTGAAAAGACTGTCTTTTTTCCATTGGATATTCTTTCCTGCTTTGTCAAAGATTAATTGACCATACAGTGGTACCATTTTTGGGTTTTCTATTCTGTTCCATTGATCTATATGTCTGTTTGTGCCAATACCATACTAGGTTGACTATAGCTTTGTATTATAGCTAGAAATTCTGAATCGTGATGCCTCTAGCTTTACTTTTCTTTTTCAGGATTGCTTTGGCCATTCAGGGTCTTTTGTGGTTCCATACAAATTTTAAGATTGTTTGTCCTAGCTCTGTGAAAAATGCTTTGATACAGATTGCAGATAATGTGTAGATTGCTTTGGGTAGTGTTGGCATTTTAACAATATTTGTTTTTCCAACCCATGAGCATGGAAAGTTTTTCAATCAGTTTCTTCATGTCCCCTTCAATTTCTTTCATAGGTGGTTTATAGTTTTCAGAGTACAGATTTTTAATCTCTCTTTTTTAAAAATTTTAAAGCTTATTTATTTTTGAGAGAGAAAAAGTGTTAGCAAGAGAGAACTCAAGCAGGGGAGGGGCAGAGAGAGAGGGAGAAGAGTCTGAAACAGGCTCCAGACTCTGAGCTGTCAGTGCAGAGCCTGATGTGGGGCCCAAACTCACGAAGCACAAAATGGTGACCTGAGCCAAAGTCGGACGCTTAACCGACTGGGTCACCCAAGTGCCCCTAGATTTTTATCTCTTTAGTTAGGTTTATTCCTAAGGTATCTTATGGGGTTTGGTGCAATTGTAAATGGGATTCACTCCATGATTTCTCTTTCTGCTGTTTTGGTATTGATATGTAGAAAAACAACAGATTTCTGTACATTGATTTTGTGTCCTGTGACTTTACTGAATTCATGTATCAGTTCTAGTAATTTTTGGTGGAATCTTTCAGGTTTTCCACGTAGAATATCAAGTCATCTGAGAAGCATGAAAGTTTGACTTCTTCTTTGTCAATTTGGATGCCTTTTATTTATCGTTGTTGTTGTTGTCTGATTGCTGAGGATAGGACTTCCAGTATATGTTGTTCTTTCTATATCATGTATTTCTGCTCTGATCTTTATTATTTCCCTTCTTATGGTGGCTTTCGGCTTCGTTTCTTGTTCTTTTTTAGCTCCTTGACTGTAAGGTTAGATTGTGTATTTGAGACTTTTCTTAATTCTTAAAATTTTTTTTAATGTTTTATTTATTTCCAGGAGAGAGAGAGAGAGACAACGTGAGCAGGGGAAGGTCAGAGAGAGAGGGAGTCACAGACTGAAACAGGCTCCAGGCTCTAAGCTGGCAGTCAGCACAGAGCCCGACGCGGGGCTCGAACCCACGAACCGCGAGATCATGACCCAAGCGAAAGTCGGACGCTCAACCGACTAAGCCACCCAGGCGCCCCTAGACTTTTCTTAATTCTTAACGTAGACCTATATTGCTATATATTTCACTCTTAAAACCGCTTTTTGCTGTATCCCAATGGTTTTGGCCTGTCATGTTTCTATTTTCATTTGTGTCCATGTATTTTTTAATTTCTTCTCTACTTTCCTGGTTAGTCCATTCATTCTTTAGTATGATCTTCTTTAACCTCCATGTATTTGTGGTCTTTACAAATTTTTTCTTGTGGTTGACTTCAAGTTTCATAGTGTCATGGTCAGAATATATGCATTGTATTGTCCCAATCTTTTTGTATTTGTTCAGGCCTGATTTGTGATTCAGTATGTGATCTATTCTGGAGCATGTTCCATGTGCACATGAAAAGAATGTGTATTTTGCTGCTTTCGGATGCAATATTCTGCATACATCTGTTAAGTCCATCTGGTCCAGTGTGTCATTTAAAGCCATTGTTGCCTTGTTGATTTTCTGCCTAGATGATCTGTCCATTACTGTAAGTGGGGTGTTAAAGTTCCTTACTATTATTGTACTATTATCAATGGGTTTCTTAATGTTTGTTATTAATTGATTTATATATTTGACTGTTCCATCTTGGGGGCATAAATATTTACAAATTTTAGATCCTCTTGTCGGACAGACCATTTTATTATAATATAATGCCCTTCTTCATCTCTTGTTACAGTTTTTGCTTTAAAATCTAGTTTGCCTGATATAACTATGGCTACTCTGGCTTTCTTTTGATATCTATTAGCATGATAAGTGGTTCTCTGTCCCCTTATTTTCAATCTCCAGGTGTTTTTAGGTCTAAACCAAATCTCTTGTTGGCAGCATAAAGATGGGTTTTGTCTCATCCATTCTGACACCCTATGTCTTCTATTTGGATCAGTTAGTCTATTTACATTCAAGGTAATTATTTATACATATGAATTTAGTGTCATTGTATTACTTGTTAAGTCATCGATTCTGGGGATTGTCTCTATTTCTTTCTAGTCTATGTCAATTTTGGTCTTTCTTCCCCATTCAATAAATCCCCTTTAATATTTCTTATAGGTCTGGTTTAGTGGTCACAAACTCCTTTAGTTTTTGTTTGTCTGGGAAACTCTTTATCTCTCCTTCTATTCTGAATGCCAGCCTTACTGAATGGAGTATATTGGCTGCATACTTTTCCCATTTAGTAAATTGAATATACCATGCCACTACCTTCTGGCCTGCCAAGTTTCTGTGGAGATATCTGCTGCTACTTTTATTTGTCTTCCATTGTAAGTTAGGGATTTATTTTCACTTGCTGTTGTTTAGGATTTTTCCCTTATCTCTGTATTTTGCAAATTTTACTACCATATGTTTCAGTGTTAGTTTGCTTTTGTTGATTTTGATGGGAGTTCTCCATGCCTCTTGGATTTGGATATCTGTTTCCTTCTCCAGATTAGGGAAGCTTTCAGCTATAATTTACTCAAATAAGCCTTGTGCCCCTTTTTCCCTTTCTTCTTCTGGGACTTCTATGAAAAGAATGTTATTATGCCTTATGGAATTGCTGAGTTCTCTATGTTTGCATGTGTGATTCAATATTTTTGTTCCCTTTTTTCCGTTTCATTAGTTTTCATACTTTTATCTTCTATATCACTTTTTCATTCCTCTACTTCTTCCATCTTTGTGGCCATTACATCCAGTTAGCTTCACATCTCAGTTACTGCATTCGCTTTACTTCCCTGCCTAATTTTTAGGTCTTTTATCTCTGCAGTAAGAGATTCCTTGGTATCTTCTATCCTTTTCTCAAAGCTGGCTAGTATCCTTATGATTGCTGTTTTAAGTTTTGGATCAGGCATATTACTTATATCTGTTTCAATTAGATTTCTGGCTGTGATTTTTTCTTGTTCTTTGTTTTGAGATGAATTCCTGTCTTGACATTTTGTCTGGACATTTGTCTTCACTGTGTTAGGAAAACCTGTTATGTTTCCTGCTCCTGAGAGTGATGCCTTTATTAAGAAGAGGTCATATACTGTCCAGAGCCTGGTGCTTCCGGAAGTGTTTCTGCTGTATGCTGTGTGCACTCGGCTGCTGTGTTTTGGCTGTTCTTTTCCTCAGGTCGGTCCTGTACAGAGTGTCTCCTTGTCTGCAGTGGGGGAGTGTTTGGACCTTGGCCAGAGTGTGGTGACTGTTAACTAGATGTGTTCTGGTCTGCTTGTTAAATGAGGCTATTTCCACCAGAGCTAAAGCTGTGCAGCTCTCTCTGGTCTTCAGATTTGGTGTGTGTGGGTGGTTTGTGCTGGTCTTCTGGGTGAGGGCCTGCTGCTCTGGTTCTCAGGCACACTTGCCCTAGTAAAGAAGCACCCACAGAGTGTGGGAGGGTGGGGCTTGGTCTAAGTGGCTCAAGCCTTCAGTGGATGCTGTTGTCAGTGAAGTCAGTCCATGCTGACAAGTAGGGGACAAAAATAGCACCAGCCTTCTCCCTTTTCTCTGGAGAGGGAAGTTCATAGCTGCTTCTCCTCAAGAAGCCTTCCCAGAGGAGAGAACACTAATTCCTCCTGTGTTCTAAGAATCCCTCATATTTCTGCCTTCACTCTGTCTGTGTCTGAACCATCTGCATGGCCAGGAACACACAGTGCATTTGTGTTCTATATCAGGCAGACTGGCTGAGTTTCAAAACCCCAAACCAAACATGATAAGAACCTATGCTGATCGTCTGGGGGAGAGTCTCACCATGCTGTGGCTGGTGTCAGTTTGTCCCAGAAGAGTAGTCTTATGAACATAGAGGAGCTTGGGGTTTAGAATAAAGCACAACAAAAAGTCGGTATCCAGGTTAGCTGTCCTCAGCAGGTGTCTCTGCCACTAAGCTAAGGAATGGGGCAGTGCAAAGGCACCCACTGACTCTTGTCCCCTGACAGGCAATGTCAGCTCTCCCAGAAACGCTCCAAGAAGGGGGAGCCATCTCTCCCAATATGTCCTAAGGGATCCTCAGATCACGCTGTCTGCTCCCAGGTGTCTGCTCTCCTCTACAGGAACACCACAGCCCCTGCCAGCCTCAATACCAGCCAGATCTCTAAGACACCAGTCTTTGAACTCCGCTGGTTGTAAAAATTCACAATAATCAGCCCCTCTCCTTTTTCAAGTCAATTGCTTTGGGGAAGTGTTTTCCTTGTGTGATCCCCTGTGTGTTGTCTCTCTCTCCCTTTCTCTATCTCTCTCTCATGCTCTCCTCTCTCTGTGATCAGGGTTCCCTCACCTCCACATCTATCTCATGTCAGTTTGATTATTAGATCAGTCAGAGGAACATAGAAGAATAGAAGAATCCACCCCCAACCACACAGACGCACACACACCAGGCGCGCGCACGCGCGCGCGCGCGCACACACACACACACACACACACACACAAACACACACACATTCCGAAAATACAGCGTTGGATATTTGGTCGTTACTAAGAGTGTGCTCTTGTTATTTTAAGTTCAGCCATTCTAACTGGAGGACAAAAATCAGAATGCTAATAAGTAGGAAAAAGGTACCTGCTGAATTAAGGCAAGAGCTTCTTATTTATTTATTTATTTATTTATTTTTAAAGTTTATTTATTTTGAGACAGAGACAGAGACATTACAAGCAGGGTTGGGGCAGAGAGAAAGGGAGAAAGAGAGAATCCCAAGCAGGCTCAGCATTGTCAGTACAGAGCGTGCTGTGAGGCGCAAACTCACAAACTGCGAAATCACAACCGGAGTAGAAACCAAGAGTCGGACGTTCAACCGACTGAGCCACGTAGGTGACCCAAGATTTTATTTTTAAGTAATCTCTATACCCAAAGTGGGGCTCAAGCTCACAACTCTGAGATCAAGATCACACTTTCCACTGATTGAGCCAGCCAAGCACCCCATACTTCCTCCTCTTTATGAATAATGAATGAGCTGAAATAATGAATGAGCTGAAAATTAAAAAAAAAAAAAAGGATTCATTTTCACTTCTGGCCTCTGAATCCCGAGAAAAGCAGGATGTGGACTTCTGACCTTTTAGTCTTACCAAGTTCATAAACATGAATTCAGACAAAAGGAAAATGGTTTCTATTCACTGGAGAAGGAAACAGCTCTAATAAACATTTCTTGCTCAACTCTTAACTATAATCAAATTCAGGAGTGATTATTTGCAACCAGCCATGAATAAACGGACTACATAATAAACAATGCATAAATCTAACAACTTGGAATCTTTCTACCACCCACCTCAAACACTCTCAACCAATAGGATTTGCTTTAGCTTGCTCTTCCTGGCCCTACTGCCAAATTTTGTTCCCAGCCTGCTACTTAAGTCTCCAGTTTTACTTTATCACTGCTATTTACTCCTACAGCCTGAAACAAAACAAACTAAACAACAGAAAGGGAAAACAAACAAGTCAAAGCCGTCACCCCTGCTTTCCATTCAAAATAATACAAGTGACTCCCACCTTGCCATCCACCATCAGACTTTCCTACTAAGCCCACACACCACACCCAAGGCCGTCCTGTTGGGCAGGTTTACCTTTATGCCCTCTTACCTAACAGAAATGGAACTATCTTCACAACACTCATGCCCAGTTGCCTTTTTTTGTGAAATTCTTGCCTTCTACTCCTATTTATTTTATGATAGAACTTTCTCTCCAGTTGTGCCTTAAAGCCCATCAGTTCATTTTTATTAAAGTCTTCCTAATCCTTGGTTAAATTACTTTCAGAACATAAACTCACTGTCTACATGGCTTTTATGATGACATTTGCTCTTCCCTTTTTTTTTTTTTTTGTTTTTTGTTTTTTTGTTTTTTTAATCTCAAGGAATTTATCTCCTTAGCAGGCGCTGGAATAATCTTTCTAAATTGCATACCTGATTATATTATTTCTCCCTTTTAAATTGTTTCATGAGTCTCTGTGACCTATCGGGGAAGTTCCAAACCCCTCACATGCTTGGAAGTCTTTTATTATGGCATCGTTCCAATTTTGCTTTCTGACACGCTCCACCCCCAAAATGTCATATCTCTCATGCCAGCCATGCCAAACTGCTGTGCCCTATGTATACATAACACACCCTTTCTTGTCTTTATCCGTCTGTGCTTGTTGCCTCTTGTGGTGGGGTGCCTCCTTCTGCTCACCACCTTCCAGGGTAAGTACAAACCCCTACATATTCAAAGACACATCTGGGGAGCCTGCTTTTCACTTTTTAAGAGGCATTAAGTATTTTCTACTATGTCTTTCTTGCCACAAAAATATCTGCTGTAACTGTGGCAAGAATAGAGTGCATCTAAAGATAGACAGCTGGTTTGCTCCCCTTCAACCATATGCCATCTGACCAGTTCTCTGAGCATCCTGGACCAGAGTGTGACATGTGGGTGCTTTAATAACTGGTACCACCTTACATTGCTGTTATTTAAACTGTGGTTCAATACTTACTTGGTAAAATGAGAGACGACCTTTAGTAATAAAAATAAGATCTTGAATTATGTTAACATTTATAATACAGGATTCGTGATATCTTCATTAGCACTCTCATCATCACAGCTAATATTGTTTACAATATATCACATACTGTGATAAGCATGTTATATTCATTATTTCATTTGTTCCCCAAACTAATTCTAGTCTTATCATCTTATTTCAGGTCACACCCCCACCCATTTCTGTTATTTCTGCTATTTCCCCAACCTGCTATACTTTCTCTTCTTTCCCACAGCAACGTTCACATTCAAATGTACTATTTATCTGCTTTTCTGCCTACTGCTTCTTTCCTGATTTTCATGCGGAATATAAATTCCATAAGGCATCGGCCTTTAAAAAATTCTAACTCATTATAGAAGCATGTGATAGGTGTTCTATAAATATTTGTTTCTTTAATTTTTAAGTTTTATTTACTTATATTTTTGAGAGAGAGAGCAGGAAGGGGGGAGGGAGATGATGAGTAGGGGAAGGTCACAGGGAGAGGGAGAGAGAAAATCTCAATGTGGGGCTTGAACTCATGAACATTGAGATCATGACCTGAGCCAAAATCAAGAGTTGGACCCTTAACCAGCTTGAGCCATTCAGGAGCCCCTTGAGTAGCCAAAACTCTGAAATAAATATTTTTTAAATCTTCATTTTATGAATAAGGAAATTAAGACACAAAGAAGTTTGGGCAAACAGCAGGTAGATGGAGGACTCAGAATTTGAATTGACAGTAGATTCTAGAGTCTGCTTTCTTAACATTACATGGAACAAAATGTAGCAATTTATCTGGGATTATCTTTCATTTAAAAATTATCATCAGTCAGAGGAGCCAACATGGCAGAGCAGCATGGAAGTTTTCTGCTTCCTTCATCCCTGAAATGTAGCCAGATCAACACCAAACCATCTTCCACACCTAGAAAATTGATCTGAGGATTAACACAACAATCTGCATAGTTTGAGCCACAAAACTCAGCATGTACACAGCACAGAGAGGTGAACTGGGGGAGAGAGAAGCCATGGAGGATAGGGAGCTGTTTTGGCTTGCTGAGAGAGGATGGAGTCAATGAGTAGGATACAGCAAAAGCGCCTCCCCTGAAAGTAGCTGGAGAATATGAGGAAAGGTGGAAACACCTATAAGAGATGGAACAAGAAAGGGAGAAAAGAGAAAGAAGAAGATTTAAATACCATTCGGGCTCTATAAACAGGGGAGCACAGAATCGGAAACTACACAGCAGCTTGATACCTGGCAGAGCTCTGGTGGGATGGAAGAATCCCCAGGAGCAGTGAGGTCTGAGGGGTCCTCGGGCCACACAGGGTGAGGTGGTTCCCCTGCTGAGAGGACATTTCAGTAGAGTCTGTGCAGCCTCCCCCCAACACGCTGAGAACAGCCATGTTGCCTGTGTTGGAATAAGGATGTTAAGGGGCAGTGAAGCCTGGCACCAGATGTGTGTTGTGATTTACCATAATCCCTGAAACGCTGCTGCTACACCATTGCATGAACTTCTTCTGGGACAGGCTGGCACCTGGTCACAGTCTCTAGGTATCTGCAGCAGCATAGTCACACAAACGTTCCTGGTGGTGGGGTAGCACCCAGCCCTTGCCCAGTGAGACCCTTTCCCAGAGGGTCTGAGTGGGTCAAAGCCTAAGAGCCCTCAGAAGTGAGGGGTTTGGAAACATAGCCCCATCTGAGATAAAATTCAGGAAGGAGATGCCACCTGGCAGGCTGACAACTTTGTCATGGTTGTAGACAGCATAGAAGTGGGGTGTGGATGGAAGCCAGAGACAAAGGAGAGGTGCTCAATTATTGGTTAGTGAGAGAACAGAGTTCTGATGCTAGAGACTGGGTAGCTGAGTGACATCATTTTCCACCCTCTCTGAAGCGTGTGCAGATTTGCCTACAGGAGCCCTGAAGATCCACCCCAGGAAGGTAAGCAGCGCCATCTAGTGAAGAATGGAGCCATTATACTAAGCCCGGTCCAACTGCACCAACCAGCGGAATACCACAAGTCTCTCCACCTGCTTAGTTTATGCATTATGAAGTACTTCATAGTTTGACTTCTAGGGGAAACTGCATGTAATTTCAATCATATTTCATTCTGTTCTCTGGTCCATCTATTCAGTTTTTTTTTCTTTTCTTATTTTTGAATACAGAAAGAAAATATTTTATTTTTCTTTTCTGTTTTTATAAAAAAGATTTTTCTTCAATTTTTTTCTACTATATTTTTTATTTTTTGTAAATTTTTTATTCTATTTTACTTTGATAGTTTTATTTTATTCTACCTCATTGTATTCATTTTTAAATTTCAAATGTTATCCTACTTTTCCCCCTTTTTTAAAAATTTTCTTTCCTTTCCCTTTTTTCTCTGTTCTATCAAGCTTCTTTCAACAACCAGATCAAAACACACCTAGAATCTGGTATCTTTTATTTGACTTTTGTGTGTTGTTTTCAATTTTTTAATTTTAATTTTTTATTATATTAATTATTTTTCTTCTTCCAAAATGACAAAATGAAAGAATTCACTCCAAAAGAAAGAACAGGAGGAAATGACAGCCAGGAACTTAACACAGATACAAGCAAGATGTCTGAACCATATTTTAGAATCACAGGAAGAATAATAATAGCTGGGGTTGAAAAAAGCTTAGAACCCCTTTCTGCAGGGATAAAGGAAGTGAAATCTAGCAAGACAAATTTAAAAATGCTATAACTGAGATGCAATCTTGAGTAGATGACATAGCAGCAAGGATGAATGAAGCAGAGCAGTGAATCAACAATATAGAGGACAAAATTATGGAGAATAATGAAGCAGAAAAAAAGAGGGAAACTGAGGCCAAAAAGCACTATATAAGAATTAAAGAACTCAGTGTCTCATTAAAAAGGAATAACATTCAAATCATAGGGGTTCCAGAAAAAGAATGAGACAGAAAAAAAGGGTAGAAGATTTATGTGAGCAAATCATAGTGGAAAACTTTCTGAACCTGGAGATAGACACAGACATAAAAATCCAAGAAGCACAGAGAATCCCCATTATATTCAACAAAAACCACCATCAACAAGACATATCATGGTCAAATTCACAAAATACACAGTCAAAGAAAGAATCATGAAAGCAGCAAGGAAAAAAGGTTCTTCACATACCAAGAAAGACAGATAAGGTTCACAGTAGACTTATCCACAGAAACTTGGCAGGCCAGAAAGGAATGGCAGGATACAGTCAATGTGCTGAATTGGAAAAATATGCAGTCAAGAATTCTTTATCCAGCAAGGCTGTCATTCAGAATAGAAGGAGAAATAAAGAGTTTCCCAGACAAACAAAAACCAAAAGAGTTCATGACTACTAAACCAGTGCAGCAAGAAATTTTAAGAGGGATTCTCTGAGAAAAGAAAAGATGAAACAAAATAAAAAAGACAAAAGGAACAAAGACTAGAAAGGAGTCAACACGATGGCAATAAATTCATATTTTTCAGTATTCATTCTAAATTTCAATGGACTAAACACTCTAACCAAAAGACACAAGGTAACAGAATGGATAAAAAAACAATATCCCTCTATATGCTGTTTACAAGAGACCCATTTTAGACCTAAAGTCACCTTCAGATTAAAATTAAGGGGATAGAGGGGCGCCTGGGTGGCTTAGTTGGTTAAGTGTCCGACTTTCGCTTAGGTCCTTGATCTCGTGGTTCAGGTTCGAGCCCCGCATTGGGCTCTGTGTGACTGCCAGCTCAGAGCCTGGAGCCTGTTCAGTCTGTGACTCCCTCTCTCTCTGACCCTCCCCTGCTCATGCTCTCTCTCTCCTAGAAATAAATAAAAATATTTAAAAATAAAATAAAATAAAATAAAATTAAGGGGATAGAGAACAATCTATCATGGTAATGGTCACCAAAA
This sequence comes from Proteles cristata cristata, assembly GCA_017311185.1. Lineage (NCBI taxonomy): Eukaryota > Metazoa > Chordata > Mammalia > Carnivora > Hyaenidae > Proteles > Proteles cristata. The sequence continues at coordinate 899,129 of JAESUZ010001426.1, read as the reverse complement.
GAAATATGGAATAGCCATACTTATATGAGACAATCTAGATTTTAAAATAAAGACTGTAACAAGAGATGAAAAAGGGCAATTAAGGGGTCTATCCACTAAGAAGACCTAACAAGTGTAAACATTTATGCCCCCAATGTGATAGAATCCAAATATATAAGTTATTTAATCACAAACATAGAGAAAATCATTGACAAATACTACCACAACAGTAGGGGAATTCAACACCCCACTTACAGCAATGGTCAGATCACTTACCAGAAAATCAACAAGGAAACAATGGCTTTAAATGATACACTGCACCAGGTGGACTTAACAGATATATATAGAACATTTCATCCTAAAGCAGCAGAATACACATTCTTCTTGAGTGCAATAGAACATTCTCCAGGATAGATCACATACTGGGACACAAATCAGCCCTCAACAAGTACAAAAAGATAGAGATTGTATCGTGCATATTTTCAGACTACAGCACTATGAAATTCTAAATCAACCACAAGAAAAACAATTGGAAAGACAACAAATACTTGGAGACTAAACAACATCCTACTAAAAATTGAACGGGCTAACAAAGAAGTTAAAGAGGAAATTAAAACATACATGAATGAAATGAAATGGGACACAACAAGGGAAGTATATAGCAATCCAGGCCTTCCTAAAGAAGGAAGAAAGGTCTCAGGTACACAACTTAACTTTACACCTTAAAGAAGTGGAAAAAGAACAGCAAATAAAACCCAGAACCAGCAGAAGATGGAAATAATAAATTTTAGAGCAGAAATAAATTATACAGAAATTAAAAAAACACAGTACAACAGATCAGTGAAACCAGGAGTTAGTTGTTTGAAAGAAGTAACAAAATTGATAGACCCCTAGCAACTTTGATCAAAAAACAGGAAAGGATCTAAATAAATAAAATCAGGAATGAAAGAGGAGAGATCACAACCAACGCTGCAAAAATACGAACAATAGTAAGAGAATACTATGAGCAAATACATGCCAATAAATTGGGCAATCTGGAAGAAATGGACAAATTCCTAAAAACATATAAACTACCAAAACTGAAACAAGAAGAAATAGAAAATTTGAACAGACCCATAATCAGTAAAGAAATCTTATTAGGAATCAAAAATCTCCCAAAAAACAAGAGTCCAGGGCCAGATGGCTTTCCTGGAGGAATTCTACCAAACATTTAAAGAAGAGTTAACACCTATTCTTTTGAAGCTATTCCAAAAAAATAGAAATGGAAGGAAAACTTCCAAACTCATTCTACAAAGCCAGAATGACCTTGATTCCAAAACCAAAGACTCCACTGAAAAGGAGAACTACAGACCAATTTCCCTGATGAAAATGGATGCAAAAATCTTCAACAAGATACTAGCCAACTGAATCCAACAATATATTTAAAAAAGAATTATTCACCACGACCAAGTGAGATTTCTACCTGGGATACAGGGCTAGGTCAATATCCACAAAACAATCAATGTGATACATCACATTAATAAAAGAAAGGACAAGAACCACATGATCCTCTCAATAGATGCAGAGAAAGCATTTGACAAAATATAGCATCCCTTCTTGATAAAACCTCCCAAGAAAGTAGGGATAGAAGGATCATACCTCAAGATCATAAAAGCCATATATGAAAACCCCACTGCTAATATCCTCCTCAATGGGGAAAAACTGAGAGCTTTGCCTCTAAGGTCAGGAACACGACAGGGATATGTACTCTCACCACTTATTCAACATGGTATTGGAAGTCCTAACCTCAGCAATCAGACAACAGAAAGAAATGAAATGCATCCAAATCAGCAAGGAGGAAGTCAAACTTCCATTCTTCATAGACAACATGATACTCTAGATGGAAAACCCAAAAGATCCCACCAAAAAACCTTCTAGAACTGATCCATGAATTCAGCAAAGTCACAAGATGTAAAATTAATGCACAGAAATTGGTTGCATTTTTATACACCAATAATGAAGCAACAGAAAGAGAAATAAAAGAATCAATGCCATTGCAATTGCACCAAAACCATAAAATACCTAAAAATAAACTTACCCAAAGAGGTAAAAAATCTACACAATGAAAACTGTAGAGAACTTATGAAATAAATTGAGGAAGACACACAAAAAATGGAAAAATATTCCATGTTCAGGGATTGGAAGAGCAAATATTGTTAAAATGTCAACATTATCCAAAATAGTCTACATATTCAGTGGAACACCTATCAAAAGAGCATGAGCATTCTTCACAGAGCTAGGACAAACAATCCTAAAATTTGTATGGAACCAGAAAAGACCCCAAATAACCAAAGTAATGTTGAAAAAGAAAACCAAACCAGCACAATCCCAGACTTCAAGCTGTATTACAAAGCTGTAATCATCAAGACAGTATGGTAACAGCAAAAAAAAAAAAACAAAAAACAAAAAAAAAAAAACAGACACTCAGATCAATGGAACAGAATAGAGAACCCAGAAATGGATCCACAAACGTATGGCCAACTAATCTTTGACAAAGCAGGAAAGAATATCCAATGGAATAAAGACAGTCTCTTCAGCAAGTGGTTCTGGGAAAACTGGACAGTGACACGCAGAAAAATGAACCTGGACCACTTCCTTACACCATAAACAAAAATAAGCTCAAAATGGATGAAAGATCTTAACATAAGACAGGAAGCCATCAAAATCCTAGAGAAGAAAGTAGGCAAAAACCTCTGACCTCTGCCACAACAACTTCTTACTCAACACATGTAACGGAGGCAAGAGAAAATAAAAATTATCATCAGTCTTGCTCACAAAGGCTAGCAGTCCCTTTTATAGAAACAGGAATTGAATATTGTTTAAAAACTCATGAAAATACCCAATATTGTCTAGGAATCTTCATGTCTGGTGTTTATGTTCCAAAAAGTGTTTCCTTTAAAATTGCTTATGTTCTCTCTTTAGGTTTAATTTGTTTCTATTGTTGTGATATCTTTCCAAACCAGGAAACTTCTTTGGAAGTATACTTAGGGTGTTTAAATTTAGATAAAAAACTAAATTGCCTGTTCCAGGCAAAAGCATCACATCATCATGGTTTCTATGGTTTCAGAATTCTAACTGTCAAATACAAGGGCTCATCAGCCAGCTGGTTCCTTCTGATGGCTGGGGTCACTAATTTTCACAGCATACATTTGCACCTCATAAAAATGTCCACAGAGACATGACTCAACCAACAAGTGTTGGTGAGTTCAGTTTTTCTAAAGAATGTCAGCATAGACATGCACAGGAATCAGACTAATTTGCATTTTTTTCTACTAAAGAAAATCACATTCTTCCTGTGTCTCCTCTATTCTCAATACTTCACTACAACACTACTTCACATCTACACCAGATGTGTGGGGTTTCCACACACCAAGAAGTTCTGCGATACCACCTGGATATCCTACAATTCAATTCAGTTCTTACACTATCTACCTGGTGTTAGCATCAGATCCCACACTAAGGGTCAGTCCTACCAGACTGCTCCCCACCCCCACTTAGATGCCAATCACAGATCCAGGTTGTCACCTCTGCTTCTGACCAACTGGTACAAATTGGAGGCTCCTGTGACACCCTTCTCAGGTTCCATTAATTTGCTAGATTAGTGTGTAGAACTCAGGAAAACATTTAACTCACTACATGACCAATTTATTACAAAAGGATATAATTCAGAAACAGACAAATGGGAGAGATATAGGGCACGGCATGTAGGAAGGGGTATGGAGTTTCCATGCCTTCTCTGGACACCACTCACCCTGTATATTCACATCTTCACCAACCTGGACACTCAGAATCCAGTCTTTTGGTTTTTGTTTGGTTGGTTTTTGCTTTTATGGCAGCTTCATTACATAGGCACAATTGATGAAACTATTGGCCATTGGTGATTGAACTCAATCCCTAGCTCCTCCCTTCTCCCTTGAGGTCATGTGGTGGGGCTGAAAGTTCCAACCCCATAATCACAGGGTTGGTTTCCCTGGCAACCAGCCCTACCCTTAGGGACTTTCCAAAAGCCACTTCAATTACATAAACTCAGCTGTAACTGAAAGGACTTTGCTGTGAATAAGAAAACAACACCTTTCACCCTTACAGGCCTGAAGCCGGATCAGGAACTGAGGGCAAGAGACCAAATATTATAACCCCAGATGCTCCCATTGTTCTCATCACTCAAGCAATTCCAAGAGTTTGGAGAACTGTGAGCCAGGAATATAGACAAAGACCAAAATACATATTTATGATGAATCACAATATCACAGTGAAGCCATATACTCGAACAGGAAGGAGACAAAGTTGCATTTTTTCTACAGAACTGTTCATCCTGATGTTTTATGCCCGCGGTGAGTGCCTCACTTGTGTCACTCTGGTCCCAGCCTATGGCTCAGGGTGGTACAAGAATAGCTTGTAGTAGTGGCAACTATTTTGGACTCACTTTGGTTGCATTTGCATATGGCCAAGAAGAGAGTTTACTGACTTGGCCTCTCCCCTTCAGGTTCTGAGTGACTAAATAAACATGTTTTGTACTTTTCTTTGCTTTTTGAAAAGTGTTCTGAAGATCTTCCACAAAGACCTATCAGTAATTTACAGGAAACTGAGGTTTGGGTGGTGGTCACTGAGCTGGTGAAGAGTGAATGATGAAAATAGTGCTTTATATAAAATCGGTATGTTCTATGGAATACTACTTGGCAATGAGAAACAATGAAATCTGGCCATGTGTAGCAACGTGGATGGACCTTGAGGGGGTTATGCTGAGCGAAATAAGTCAGGCAGAGAAGGACAAATATCATATGTGTGCACGTATAGGAGGATTAGGAGGAACTTAACAGAGAACCAAGAGGGAGAAGAAGGGCGGAAATGGTGGGGGAAAGGGAGAGAGGCAAACCATGAGAGACTCTTGAATACTGACAAAAACTGAGGACTGATGGATGTGGGGGGGGAGGAGGGATGGGCATGGAGGAGGACACTTGTGGGGATGAGCACTGGGTGTTATGTGGAAACTAATTTGACAATAAACTATTTGTAAAAAATAAAATAAAATAAAATAAAATGGGTATGTTCTGAGTGAGAGGATGAAAATAATGTAGACAAAACCTCACTGTGCTGGCAAATCAATTACCCAGTTTGCTTCTATCCAGTTCGGATTGTGTCCGACCCTGTTCAGTGAACACAGATGTGTAGAGCCCTGAGGAAAGCTTTTGAAAGGGATCTTCAGGGGCGCCCGGGTGGCTCTTTCAGTTCAGCATCCGACTTCGGCTCAGGTCATGATCTCACGGATTCCGTGAGTTCGAGCCCCTCCCCCCCCCATAGGGTTTGCTACTGTCAGCACAGAACCCACTTCAGATCCTCTTCACCTCTCTTTGCCCCTCCCCTGCTAGCTCTATCTCTGTCAAAAATAAACTTTTTTTAAAAACTTGAAAATAATAAAAGGAATCCTTGTGCACATTTTGAAGCTAAGCCAAGCAACAAGGTGGTCCCTGGAAGCAGAATGAACTGTGGGAAACCTTAAAGCCTGTGAATCACATTGGATAGGGTGCCTCCAGGGTTGCCTCAAATATACATTTTGGCCTGGTGCCAAAAGGCTAAGTATTAAAGTATAATATTTGATCAAAGTGGAGGCCAAAGCTTATTACCAGTATCTTTGAATGTACTAGGGTGCTGGAGGGAAAAAAATTCAACATGTTGGGTAAACCAGAAGAGTTTAACTATTATTGCAAATGTATTATGAAAACTGAATAGTCCAACGTTTAAAATTTGCTATTCTCATGCACAAACAAGAATTTGTTGAGAATTTATCAGCACTACCAGCTGCTGGATTGCTCCTGTGGTTATTACACTGCTTCTTTGTGACATGTCAGAGATCTTCATTTTCGAACTGAAATCAGGAGAGGAAGGGGTTTGAAAACTACCAGTTTTTTTCTTAACAATTTGTTTTCTTTATATGTTTTATAATAATGTATTATATTATGATTGATAATACTTTATCATGAATGTCACATAGGATTTGGAAGTTTACCATTTATTTTTTTAAGTAGGCTTCATGCCCAGAGTCGGCACCAGACATTGGGCTTAAACTCATGACCCCAAGATCAAGACCTGAGCTACCTGAGCACCCCCGGAAGTTTTTCTTCTTTGGTTAAATTTGAAGTGGAAGCATTGATATTCATCTCTCCTTTCTATTCTGCTTGGGTGAGTTCCTATAGGACTATGTAAAAACATAGTTGCCCAAATGAAATAAAATAACTCAATACAGCTATAAAAGATGACTTTGGGGCGCCTGGGTGGCTCAGTCGGTTAAGCATCCAACTTCGGCTCAGGTCATGATCTCACAGTTCGTGAGTTCGAGCCCCACGTCAGGCTCTGTGCTGACAGCTCAGAGCCTGGAGCCTGCTTCAGATTCTGTGTGTCCCTCTCTCTCTGACCCTCCCCTGCTCAAGCTGTCTCTCTCTCTCTCAGAAATAAATAAAAACATGAAAAATTTTTTAAAAAATTAAAAAAATATGATTTTGCTTAACATGATGAGTACTACTATGTCAAGCAATTACATAAAAATTATAACTTTGATGCAAGCTATTTTTTTGCTTCCTATAATTATTTAATTTTATTAGATGCTTGTTGGTGGCAAAGTTATGTTTTCCCTGAAGTTATCTCTATAATGCACTGCCAATGTTTCATATTAACTATCAAACTATTTCCCATCTTATTTAAATATTTAAACATTTTTTCTGTACATACAATCAATAGGTTTAACAGCCATTAATCACAGCAATCCATATAAGGAATATTTGTAGTAATGCATGTGTAGTGTATATTCTTTAACTGACTGATAGAATTTTAACGCAAAGCACATAAAATGACTTATCAATCTGAGTTGCATCTAGAATATCTACCCATATTTAAAAGAGAATGTTCAGTAGTGACTAGAAATTTCATTGATATTCTTTTTATGCATTATTACCACTGTCATTCTGATTAGATGTGATTAGATACAGCCTTGAGGGATGGCAGAAATTACCCTGCAAGAGGCATTCAGCTCTTTGATCTTGAGTGTAACAAAACTGAATAGCAAATTGTGGTCAAGTACTGAGGCCCACAAGGTGCCTCTCTGGTTATCTGTACCACTAAAATGGTGTTGTGGGTGCTGCAGGGGGAGTTGCTCTATTATGAAATCGAATGTGATCATTTTCCTGGGACACAGAGTCAGGGGTAGGTGCATGCATTATGGGTCTGGGTGCATTGTCACAAGTACTGATGAATTGAAGGATGTCATCATTCTTTAGTTACTGTGGGCACATCACCAGAGACCCACTGGGCCCTGCTCAGCATCTTGGAAGTGTACTTTAATTGCTTGGATTATCCCTGGACAGGCTCTGGGTAAACAGTCATCAAATGTTGTTTACCATGATCCTTTTTACTTTTGTAGAAACAAAAAAAAATAACAGAATTAACCAGGACTCCCTTTTGGACATGTGCCCAAATCGTGTTGGGAACCATCGGTGACCTTTGGGAGCAGAGTGTCAGGTTCCATGTGTATAACCACTAATTTCTTCCACCTTCCCCATCAGGCAGGACTCTAAAAATACCATCTCTTCCAATCATCCCAAGAACCCACATTGCTCATAAAAGATAGAAATTGCATAATAAGCTTAATAAGCTTTAGAATGACTCTAGGTTTCCCTCCTATACAAATCCGGATGTTTGGGAGAAGAACAGCCCTGGGAGAATTGGGAGGCTGTAGAGGGAGGATCTGTGAGAGGGAAAACATCTCTGGCAGAACCTCACCTAATTAGCTCTCAAGAGTTTCTACCTCCGTCCTTGGGACCATATTGGGAAGGGTGGTGGCAGGGAATAGAATGTGGCCACAAACTAAACCTAGTAACTGGAATGATAAAGGAAACATGGATTTACAGCAAAAATATCTGAACTCCCTTCCACCCTTTTCAGAGGACCTGATGCGCTCACTCATCAACCAGACCAATGATGGAATTTCAGGACCCAGGAGGCAGGAGCTGAGTCAGAGTCCGGATCTCCAGAGGGCCAGGAATGTCTTTATATGGCACAGGGATTTGGACGGCAATAAATAGCAATGTGCCTAAGAAAGTCAGGAATACCTAGATTGTACCTTCTCTGTCGTCACTCTATCCCCTCCCCTGCTCCCTTGGCCTGGCTTCCTAACTGAGAGATACAAGTTTGGGAAATTACCCCAGCTAGGGCCTGGTTTCCCAGTTCCTTGAGCTCCAAATCTCCAGTGACCTTCTCCTCACTCAGCACCCTTTCTAATGACTATTTTGGACTTTGTCATGGCCCAGAACTGTTCCGCCTGAAGAATAAAAAACTTCAGATAGGCCATTCCGTGACTGCAACCTCTTGCCTTTCCAGTGTGCTCATTCTTAATAGTTTCCTGCCATTGAACATTCCTACCCCCCCAGCATCATTACTAATGTCCCCTCTTTGGGCTGGGAGTCAATTTGCCATTTTGATCATTTATATCAATATCTTAAAACTGCCTTACCCCTTTGCCTTTTTGTCATATTCACCTAACAAAATTTAAACCTAAAATACTCAGGACTCAGTCATTTTAAACCAACAGAACTCTTCGGATTAAAAAAAAAAAAAAAGCCCATAAAGTTAAGCAGATTGGCACCACTATAAATTGATGGCTCCTTACTTCATCTGGGTCTCCAACTCTGACTCTGGAATTATTGAAATTCTCTTTTCAATAAGGTTGCTCCTAACACTCTTTATCATATTTGCAACCCTTCTCTTCCTTTCTTAAAATGCAGACTTCCCTACTTCTTCCCTATCTGTGAGGAAGTGTCTTTACCTCCTGTATAAGTGGGAAAACAAAAGCTGTAATATACACCTCATATAAAAACAAACAGCATCCACACCTATTCTTTCCCATGACCCCCACTAAAGTGGAGATGCCCAGCCTCCTGTCTGAGGTCATTTTTCACAGCCTAATTCTAAATTTTACCCACTATGACTTTAGGAGGAAACCCATGTTATTCTCCCAGCCAATCTCCTCTGTGCCACCCCGTCTGCTGCAGCCCATCTTCTCCTCAACCCAACGTGCCGCTCCAGCTACTGCCTTCTGTCTTTACTTTCTTTCCCGGCTGAATACAATTTTTGTGAGTCTTTGAAATTATACTAGTGTTTTCTATTATATATACACAAAGTTATGGTTATTATATATAAAAACACACTCACCTTATAGGAGTGTCAAATGTCAAATCTCCCAAATATGTATCCCAGAGATAATCACTATGAAATCGTGTATACATGTATGTAATATATAGAGATGCATAAGAATTTCTTAAACAAATGGAATCCTATGATACATGCTGTATTGCAACAGGCTATTTTCATTTTATATATTTTGGACATCCTTCCACATCAGTACATATAAATGTCCCATTCTTGTTAATATCTGCATTAAATTTTAATGTTTCTTAAATATTTATGACTCTACCGTCAGTGCCTAGAATGGTGCCCAGTACACAGCAGGTGCTCTATGAATATTGGTAAATGAGTGTATTAATAAATTCCACTGTCTGGGGAGGGGGCAAGATGGCGAAGTAAGGAGCTCCGTACTTGCACTCGCGCCCATACATCACACAGAAAAGATCTGAAGCCATTGGAAACCTTACAAAACCTGAGAGATTGGGAGAAAAAGGACATAGAATCCACTGAGAGAGACTTCTAACGTGAGTGCGAACCGGGGAAGGTAAAATCGGGCCGGGATCGGAGACTCCAGGGTGGGAGGCGATCCCCCTCTACCCTCTACGGGGAGTGAGAGGGGAAAAGGAGAGAGTCTGAGACAGAAAAACCTCCGCTCAGTGCATAGAAAGACCGTACTTGCCAAATACCTGCACACCAGGTCCCCTCGCGACAACTGGTCCTGGGGGAGGCTGAGCACACAAACTGCTTCTTTGTGCCGCTCCTGGAGGCTGGACTTCAGAGCAGCGGGTGCGCCTGCCGCCATTGTAGCTCCAGGGCGGCTGGGATCCCTGAAAGAGCGCGCTGACACCGGGCATCCGCGCTCCTGGCTGGCTGGAACTCGAGAGGGAAGGCAAAGAGCTAAAAACTGGGAAATTTGCCTGTGAGTTCATGTTTCGGGTGACGAGCCATAGAGGGACCCGGTTTTCCTCACTCCAGCGGGCTCAGGCTACGCGGACCCGGCAGGCAAGCCCCCGCGCATGCGCGCCAGCCCGACCCAGAGAAGGAAGCAGCGATCCTGACTCCGCCCCCAGAGCTCAGCAGGGAGCCTGGAATAGCCCGAGGGGGTTGTCTGGGAAGCTGTGTCTAAGGCAACTTCAGCGGGGCGCGGGCTGGGATTTGGAGATTGGAACTGGCCTGGGTTGAAGAGTGCAACCAACTTCGCCTGCGCCCCCGGCACGGGGAGTTTACACGCCCCAAAAAGCGAGGTGCAGCGCTTCGTTCCAGAAGGGACTGGAGCACCCTCACTCACCTCCCCACAATCGCCAAGGCAGAGCTCCCGCCTGAGGCATTGGATCACGCCACGCCCATCCCTGCCTGAGAGGTGCCCTCCTCCTTTTTTTTTTCTTTGTCTTTTTTCTTTCTTTTTTTCCTTCTTCTTTCTCTTTTCTCTCTTTTTTCCCCATAACACTGACCTGATTAACTCTGGTCGCCGGCTTGCTTAAACAATTACAACGAGTCCATTCTGTAAATGTAAATTCTACACCCACCGACATTTTCATCTCTTTCTCTCAGAAGTAATTAGACTATATAGTTTCTCTGGATAATTCCAGCACCCTTCTCTCACCTATCCAACCATATTCTACCCTTTACCTCTTTGAAAAAAGCTTCTTATCCCTTCTGCCTGTTCATTCTATTTACAATTTTGCCTCATCCCGCCCTGCCTTCTCTCTCTTTCTCTATGCTTTTCAACCAGTACTGCATACACACGGCTATTTAACTGTAGCTGGGAAATCCAGGTATATGCTTTAAACCATTCTTTGTCCATCAGTTTTCTTATTTTTCCTTTTCTCTTCCCCTTTTTGACCCTTTTATGTATTTTATACTCCATATTATTTGCCCTCCCTCCTCCATCTTTTCTCTTAACTTTTTTGTTTTCCCTCTCGCTTCGCATGTTAGTTGAATTAACCTCTGCTTTTGTGTGCTCCTGCTCCCTGTGTGTTTGTCTGTCTGTTTTCTTTTCCAGGGCTACCTCAAGAAACAAGCTAGAGTACACAAGGTGGAGAGTCCCAAATATCACAACAAATAGGAAAATAAAATAACCAAGGTCCCAACAAGAGAGACCAAGAGATACCATTCAAAAAACACTCTCTGAAAGGATAGGACCTGGACAGTCAAAGAGTCTTCTTGGATAGAGCAGCGCTCATAGAAACAGAGAGCATAACAGGTCTTTAAAACCAACAAGAGCTGGAAAGCTAACTAAAATGATGAAATGAAAGAGCTCTCCTCCAAAGAAACCCCAAGAAAAAATGACAGCTAATGAACTGCTCAAAACAGATATCAGCAGCATAACTGAACAAGATTTTAGAATAATAATGGTAACATTAATAGCTGGGCTTGAAAAAAACATAGGGAACATCAAAGAAACTATGGCTACAGACAGAATGGAAAATAAAAATAGGCATGAAGAATTAAAAAATGCGATAAATGAGATACATAATAAATTAGAGGCCTCTAATGCACAGATTGAAGAGGCAGAAAGGAGAATAAGTGATTTAGAAGACACCATTATAGAAAAACAAGAAGCTGACAAAAAAAGAGACAAACTGATGCAGGAACAGGAAAGAAGAGTTTGAGAGCTCAGCGATATGGACAAACGCAACCATATCCGTATCATAGGAATCTCAGAAGAGGAAGAGAGAGGGAAAGGTGCTGAAGGAGTCCTGGAACAAATTATAGCAGAGAACTTCCCCTGGGGAAGGAAGTAAATGTGGAAATACAAGAAGCTCAGAGGACTCCCCTCAGACGTAACTTGAATCGATCTTCTGCACGACATATCATAGTAAAATGGCAAAATACAAGGACAAAGAGAGAATTTTGAAAGCAGCTAGGGAGAAAAGGACCTTAACATACAAAGGGAAATCTATCAGAGTGGTGACAGACCTATCTACTGAAACTTGGCAGGCCAGAAAGGAATGGCAGGAGATCTTCAATGTGATGAACAGTAAAAATATGCAGCCAAGAATCCTCTATCCAGCAAGCCTGTCATTCAAAATAGAAGGAGACATAAAAACCTTTCCAGATAAACAGAAATTGAAAGAATTTGTCACCACGAAGCCAGCCCTACAAGAAATCCTGAGGGGGATGCTCTGAAGAAAAGGTTGCAAGGAACAAAGATACCAGAGACACCACCACAAACATGAACCCTACAAAAGATACAAAGACTCTAAACCCACATATTTCAATAATAACACTGAATGTAAATGGGCTGAATGCTCCAATCAAAAGACATAGGGTAGCAGAATGGATTAAAAAACAAAATCCATCTATATGCTGTCTACAAGAAACTCATTTTAGACGGGAAGATACCTTCAGATTAAAAGTAAGGGGATGGAGAAATATATATCATGCTACAGGAAATCAAAAGAAAGCCGGAGTAGCGATACTTATATCAGACAAACAGGGCTTTAAATTAAAGACAATAACAAGAGATGAAGAAGGGCACTACATAATAATTACAGGGTCCATCCATCAGGAAGAACTAACAATCATAAGTGTCTACACACCGAATATGGGAGCATCTAAATATTTAAAACAATTAATCACAAACAGAAACGAGCTTATAGATGAGAATGTGCTAATAGCAGGGGACTTTAGATCTCCACTTACAGCAATGGATAGGTCAACCAGACAGAAAATCACTAAGGAAATGATGGACTTGAAAGACACATTGGACCAGATGGATCTGACGGATACATTTAGAACTTTACATCCTGAGGCCAGGGAATTTACTTTCTTTTCAAGTGTGCATGGCACATTCTCCAAGATAGATCACATACTGGGACATAAAGCAGCTCTCAATAAATATAAAAGAATAGAGATCATACCATGCACACTGTCAGATCATAATGCTTTGAAACTTGAAATCAATTACAGGAAGAAGTCTGGAAAACCTCCAAAAACATGGAGGTTAAAGAACACCCTTCTAAAGAACGAATGGGCCAATCAGGCAATTAGAAATGAAATTTAAAAATATATGGAAACAAATGAAAATGAAAACACAACAATTCAAAATCTATGGGATGCGGCAAAGGCAGTCCTAAGAGGAAAGTACATTGTTCTCCAGGCCTATTTCGAGAGATTAGAAAAAGCGCAAGTCCAAAATCTAACAGCTCAACTAGAGGCAGAGCAACAAGAATGCCCTAAACCCAGTAGAAGAAGAGAAATAGTAAAAATTAGAGCAGAAATAAACAACATAGAGACCAAAGAAACAATTGAAGAGATCAATGAAACCAAGAGTTGGTTTTTTGAAAAAGTAAACAAAATTGACAAACCTCTAGCCAGACTTATCAAAAAGAAAAGAGAGAGTACCCAAATAGACAAAATTATGAATGAAAATGGACTTATTACAACCAACCCCTCAGAATACAAGCAATTATCAGGGAATACTATGAAAAATTATATGCCAACAAATTGGACAACTTAGAAGAAAGGGACAAATTCCCAAACACACACTCACTACCAAAATTCACACGGGAAGAAATAGAAAACCTGAACAGACCCATAACGAGTGAAGAAATTGAATCAGTGATCAAAAATCTCCCAACAAATAAGAGCCCTGGACCTGATGGCTTCCCTGGGGAATTCTACCAGACATTTAAAACAGAATTAATCCCAATTCTTCTCAAGCTATTCAAAAAAAATAGAAAGCGAAGGAAAACTCCCGGACTCATTTTATGAAGCCAGCATCACTCTGATTCCCAAGCCAGACAGAGATCCAACAAAAAAAGAGAACTACAGGTCAATATCCTTGATGAATACGGATGCAAAAATTCTCAACAAGATCCTTGCAAATCGAATCCAGCAGCATATAAAAAGAATCATCCACCAAGATCAAGTGGGATTCATTCCTGAGTTACAAGGCTGGTTCAACATTTGCAAATCAATCAATGTGATACATCATATTAATAAAAGAAAAGATAAAAACCATATAATCCTGTCAATAGATGCAGAAAAAGCATTTGACAAAATACAGCATCCCTTCTTAATAAAGATTCTTGAGAAAGTTGGGATAGAAGGAACCTGCTTAAACATCATCAAAACCATCTATGAGAAGCCTTCAGTGAACATCATCCTCAACGGGGAAAAACTCAGAGCTTTCCCCCTGAGATCAGGAACACGACAAGGATGTCCACTCTCACCACTGTTGTTTAACATAGTGCTGGAAGTCCTAGCATCAGCCATCAGACAACAAAAGGAAATCAAAGGCATCAGAATTGGCAAAGAGGAAGTCAAACTTTCCCTCTTCGCAGATGACATGATACTCTACATCGAAAACCCGACAGACTCCACCAGAAGCCTACTAGAACTGATCCAAGAATTCAGCCAAGTTGCAGAGTACAAAATCAACGTACAGAAATCGGTTGCACTTTTATACACCAACAATGAAGCAACAGAAAGAGAAATCAAGAAACTGATCCCATTCACAATTGCACAAAAAAAACATAAAATACCTCGGAATAAACCTAACCAAGGATACAAGAGATCTGTATGATGAAAACTATAGAAAACTTATGAAGGAAATTGAAGAAGACACAAAGAAATGGAAAAACATTCCATGCTCATGGATAGGAAGAATAAATATAGTTAAGATGTCATTACTACCTAAGGCACTCTACACATTCAATGCAATTCCAATCAAAATTGCACCAGCATACTTCTCAAAACTAGAACAAACTATCCAAAAATTTGTATGGAACCACAAAAGACCCCGAATAGCCAAAGTAATCCTGAAAAATAAAACCAAAATGGGAGGGATCACCATCCGAGACTTTAGCCTCTACTACAAAGCTGTCATCATCAAGACAATATGGTATTGGCACAAAAACAGACACATAGACCAAGGGAACAGAATTGAGAACTCAGAAGTGGACCCAAAAGTATACAGCCAACTGATCTTTGACAAAGCAGGAAAGAATATCCAATGGAAAAAAGACAGCCTTTTTAACAGATGGTGTTGGGAGAACTGGACAGCAACATGCAGAAGAATGAAACTAGATCATTTTCTCACACCATGCACAAAAATAAACTCAAAATGGATAAAGGACCTGAACGTGAGACAGGAAACTATCAACACCCTAGAGGAGAAAGCAGGAAACAACCTCCTGGACCTCCACCACAGCAACTTCTTACTTGACACATCCCCAAAAGCAAGGGAATCAAGAGCAAAAATAAACTATTGGGACCTCATCAAGATTCAAAGTTTCTGCACAGCAAAGGAAACAACCCAGAAAACTAATAGGCAACCAACGGAATGGGAAAAGATAGTTGCAAATGACATATAAGATAAAGGGTTAATATCCAGAATCTATAAGGAACTCACCAAACTACACGCCCAAAAAACAAACAACCCAGTGAAGACATGGGCAGAAGATATGAACAGACACTTCTCCAAAGAGGACATCCAGATGGCCAACAGACACATGGAACGATGCTCAGCATCCCTCCTCATCAGGGAAATACAAATCAAAACCACACTGAGATATCACCTCACGCCAGTCAGAGTGGCTAAAGTGAGCAAATCAGAGAACTCTAGATGCTGGCGAGGATGTGGAGAAATGGGCACCCTCCTACACTGTTGGTGGGAATGTAAACTGGTACAGCCCCTCTGGAAAACAGTGTGGAGGTTCCTCAGGAAACTAACAATAGAACTCCCCTATGACCCAGCAATAGCACTGCTAGGAATTTACCCGAGGGATACAGAAATGCTGATGCATAGGAGCACATGTACCCCAATGTTCATAGCAGCACTCTCCACAATAGCTAAACATGGAAAGAGCCTAAGTGTCCATCAGCAGATGAATGGATCAACAAGATGTGGTTTATCTATACCATGGAATACTACATGGCAATGAGAAACAATGAAATCTGGCCATGTGTAGCAACATGGATGGACCTGGAGGGTGTTATGCTGAGCGAAATAAGTCAGGCAGAGAAGGACAAATATCATATGTTTGCATGTATAGGAGGATTAGGAGGAACTTGATGGAGGAACAAGGGGGAGAAGAAGGGGGGAAATGGTGGGGGAAAGGGAGAGAGGCAAACCATGAGAGACTCTTGAATGCTGACAAAAACTGAGGACTGATGGATGTGGGGGAAGGAGGGGAGGGGCATGGAGGAGGACACTTGTGGGGATGAGCACTGAGTGTTATGTGGAAACTAATTTGACAATAAACTGTCTGTAAAAATAAATAAATAAAATAAATTCCACTGTCTATAAGCACATCATATTTGAAACCAATCTTCTATTGATAAATACTTGGGTTGTCATCGATTATTTTTATTACTATTACAGGTAAACTTAGACTTGTTCCAGGCAAGACCATTCCTTCTCTGTTGAAGCCTCTGGTCCTTAACTCTCCTGACTTTCCCTGGCTAGACTCCTATGCCCATGCTTATTAAAATAGGTTCTGCTTCCTCTGTGATTAGCTGAGAAATTGCCCTTAATTGGCATTTACAAGAAACCCAAAAGCAGTGAACATGGTATAGGTTTTGTGGGAAATTTCTGCAGTCGCAAGTGTGGTACTCATTAGTGTGGTTCATCAGTGATTCTGATTCCTCTTCTTCCAGGCACATAGTAGGATTACTCTTTCCTGTTCCCTTTAAAGTCACTTGCTCCTTCCAGTAAGATGTACAATCTTCTTAAAGAGCCTCTTAAAGAGAGGCCCATGTTCCAGATACGTGACTCTTGTAAGTGCAGCCATGTCATATTCCTGTCCCCTGCAGTAGAGGCTCCTTTTCCGTGGGTCCCAGTGCAGATCCCACCCTACCCCCACAATCCCTGCCAACCCTAGATGGGCATGTAGTGTTAGCAAAGAAATAAACCTCGGTTGTAAAGCCCCTGAGATTTGGGGATTGTTTGCTATGGGAGCAAACCTCAGCTCCTCCCAGCTAATCCACTTGGGAAAGGAGTGCAGTGAGTGCTGGGAGCTTCTGAAAGCATCCTGTGGGCCTCTTGCTTCGTATCCTTCCCCAGGGCTGGGCTGGGCACTCCAGGCCCCTTCTGGAGGCCCATGTATCATGTATGTGACTCTTGTAAGTGTGGTCCATCTATGCCCTCTGACTTTTTCTGATAAAAATTTTCTCTAGCCATTGCTATTTCCTTTCAAAAGATTGTTACCTCAACAAGTCTATTACACAATTCTTCTCTCTGAAAAATTGAAAAAAGAGACAGGATAGAATAGTTATCTTTTTTTCAATTTTTTAAATGTTTTATTTATTTCTAGGAGAGAGAGAGAGAGAGACAGCGTGAGCAAGGGAGGGTCAGAGAGAGAGGGAGTGACAGACTCTGAAACAGGCTCCAGGCTCTGAGCTGGCAGTCAGCACAGAGCCCCACGCGGGGCTCGAACCCATGAACCGCGAGATCATGACCTAAGTGAAAGTCGGACGCTTAACCGACTAAGCCACCCAGGCGTCCCTAGAATAATTATCTTAAGGCATATTCTTACCTCTCCCATCATCCTCACCCCAAACAACAGTTCTCCCAAGGCACTGTGTGTAATATCTCTGAAACCTCTCTTGTTTCCTACTCTCTCGCTTGACCTGCTTTGTCAGAACAATGGGGAGATCCACACTATCACTTGGGACATTCCTATCATAGCCTGTACAGAGAGAAGCTACTTGGTATCAGAGGGCCTGCGGCGGCAATAGGAGAATAAGCCTTCAGTCACAGGTCCTTTCCATCTGCACTCAAGTCCAGAGTCCAGGTTTACCTCCACATGACTAGAGAGAATGCGTTGGGTGAGTCCCTCCTCAGTATCGGTCAGTTTTGCTTGAGTAGTTACCACAAAGACCACACCAACCACCACCTCAACAAAACAACAAAAAGTGAATGATTTCATGTATCAAAGCCTAGATAAGTTCATTGTAAACTGAGTGTGTCCCATATGTAATGAGCCCTGCGAGATACCTGGGGTGGATACTTGACAACTGCCAAGTTGGTAACTGCAGTCCTTTCTGTGCTCTTTGCTTAACAAACTGTTAGCAAATTACAAGGGAATCTTGACTGGCCTTTGCTGCAAAACAGTCCTAAACTTTAGGTACCTAAATTTATACACAAGGATTCTTCTGGGTAGTCTTTCCGGTGTAGCCCAGACTCTACTGGTCTTGGTTAGACTAGTTCATGTGTCTGTGGCCACTTGGTGAGGTATTGAGGACTGGTTAGTCCCAGTGGCTTCACGCATGTGTCTGGCAATTGGCTGGCTGTCAGCTGAGCAAAGAAGGCACACCCATCTTTCCTCACCCTGCAGGTTAGCTTGAGCTTCTTCACATGGTGGTGACCATGGAGTTCCAAGAGCAGCAACAGGCCACGTCCTAATGGATAGGGATTTGCAAGGCTCTGCTTGCATCATATTTGCTATTTTTGTCCCATTGGCCAAAGCGAATCACAAGGCAGTCCAAATCCTCAAGGGATGAAGAAAAACTCTCCCTCTCATTGGAGGGATTGTTAAGGATGTGAATACAGGGACAGAAAATATCTGTGGCCATTTTTTTTTTGCCATCTGCCACAAGAGGGTGGCCTCCATCCCAGACCTCTGGCTTCCTCTGAAGAGCCTCTTGCTCAGAGGTGGTGAATCCACTCAATACACTCATTCCGCTCCCACCAGGACCCTGCAGAGACCTAAGCCACTCCTGCTTCATCTCTAGTCCCACAAATCTGCAGTGGTGTTAATAGCACTACACGGCTGTTCTGTAGGACTTGGGATAAAAGTCTGTCACTCACAATGATCAAAATTGATTCTGAATCAGGAACCCAGTATTTAAAGTTTTGGTAACTCACCATTACTCTGTGCATTTTCAAGAACTGGAGGAATTAGAGCAGTGAGTAATTTTAGTTTTTTTTGTTTTTTTTGTTTTTTAATTTATTTCTAGGAGAGAGAGAGAGAGAGACAGCGTGAGCAGGGGAGGGTCAGAGAGAGAGGGAGTGACAGAATGAAACAGGCTCCAGGCTCTAAGCTGGCAGTCAGCACAGAGCCCGACGCGGGGCTCGAACCCACGAACTGCGAGATCATGACCTAAGCGAAAGTCGGCCGCTTAACCGACTAAGCCACCCAGGCGCCCCACAGTGAGTAATTTTAATTTCGATTACGTCTTCACTTACAGTACTAGCATTATTGTAATATTTTATATCTTACTTGTAGGTAATTATCCTCCTCTCCTGTACTTGACATTGCATTCGCTGCACATTTCTCCTTTAGGGCTTCCAGATTCCAAGGTATACTTTTTTTTTTTTCTTCTAAATGTTTTATTTACTTCTAGGAGAGAGAGAGACAGCGCGAGCAGGGGAGGGTCAGAGAGAGAGGGAGACACAGAATCTGAAACAGGTTCCAGGCTCTGAGCTGGCAGTCAGCACAGAGCCCGACAAGGGGCTCGAACCCACGAACCGTGAGATCATGACCTAAGCGAAAGTCGGACGCTTAACCGACTAGGCCACCCAGGCGCCCCACCAAGGTATACTTTAAAAGGTCAAGAGTACCCCCTAGAAATGTGAAAACATAAACATGCATTTTATTTTAATATTTGTTAATATTTAGATGTCCTATAAATAAAAATACGTATACTGAATTATGAAGATATGAAGAAAAGGATGTCAAATATCACATTAATAACTTTTATATTGATTACATGTTAAAATGAGAATATTTTTCAAATTTGGAGTTAAAGAAAACACATTATTAAAACTATTGTCACTTATTTATTTTTATTTTTCTTAATGTAATTACTAAAAAAGTACACGAAGTGCCTCATTTTGGTTCTCAGAATTTATTTTAGAATTTATTTTAGGAAAAATAAAGGTAAAGTGATTATATTAATATCAGGGGTGCCTGGGTGGCTCAGTTGGCTGAGTGTCCTATTTCAGCTCAGGTCACAATCTCATACTTCATGAGTTCAAGCCCTGGATCAAGATCTCTCCTGTCAGTGCAGAGCCTGCTGCAGGTCCTCTGTCCTCCTTTCTCTCTGCCTCTCTCTGCTTGTGTTCTCTCTCTCTTTCAAAAATAAATAAACATTTTTAAAAATAAGATTTTTAAAAATCATATTTGAGAACACAACATTATCAAAGATAAAACCAATTATTACATAATGATGGAGTCAATTCATCAAGAAAACACACAAATTCTAAACATTGATGACCCTAGTAATAGAACCTTAGAATACATAAAGGAAAAGCTGACAAATCCACAATTAGAATTGGGAATTTTGAGACCCCTCTCTCAACAACTAATAGAACAAGTAGACAGAAAATCAGCAGGGATGATAGACTGGAACAATGCTAGCAACCAACTTGACCTAACTGACATTTATAGGAAACACCACTTGATCACAGCAAGATACAAAAATATTTTTCAAGTGCACATGGAACATTTGGCAAGAAACCACATCCTGAGCTATAAAACATATATCTATAAATTTTGAAAGGATTCAAATCACATGTTGTCTGCTCACACTGGAATTAAGTTAGATATCTATAACAAAAGTATACTTGAAAAATCCTTCAAATATTTGGAAATTAAATAACACATGTCTAAATAACCCATGGGCCAAAGATGTTGAAAAGGAAATTGGAAAGTATTTTGTACTGAATGAAATTGTAACACTTTATACTGAAATTTATGGAATAACAGTATTGGAGTTCTCAGAGAGAATTTTATAGTACTAACTGCTTATTTTAGAAAAAAAAAAGATCTATGTCAATGACTTCAGTTTATACCTTAAGAAACTAGAATCAGAAGAACCAGTTAAGGGGTTTCTGGCTGGCTCAGTCAGTAGAGAATGCAGATCTTAATCTTGGGTTTGTGAGTTTGAGCCCCATTATGGATGAAGAGATTGCTTACAGATAAAATCTTTTTTTTAAAAAAAAGACCCAATTAAACCCAAAGTAAGTAAAAGAAATAAAGATCAAAGCAGAAATCAATGAAATGGCAAAGAGAAAAGAACAACAAATCTATGAAAACAAAAGCTGGTTCTTTGAGAAGATCAAGAAAATTGATGTACCTGTAGCCAGTTTGGTCAGAAAGAAAAAAGAATATATCAATTATTCAACATCAGGAATGAGCATCAGTGCAGATTCCACATCTATCAAAAGGATAATAAGAAAACCGCCATTATGAAAATTAGTAAGATAAATGATAGTGTATTTTGTGTGAGTTTTGTTTGAGTGTGGACAGTACAGAACTCTGCTGCACAGTGAAGTAAACTGATTCTGCAACCCCTTTCCTAAGCCCATATCCAAGAGAAAGCTTCAAGTAGTATTGTAAAGAGAAATGTACAAAGATATTCATCACAGAGTCATAGGGGGTAAAAGAGGGTTGGAGGCACCTAAGTATTCACCACAAAGGAAATGAACGAAAAAATGTAGGGGATACATGTTATGCAATATTATGCAGCACTTAGGAGCAAAGAATGTGATGAACATATTCACATCCCAAACCTGCATGCATATTTAAGGGCATCATCTTGAATTAAAATGGGTTCCTAGAATGTGGAGAGAGGGTAATGGGGAGTGTCAATCAAGAGATAAGAAAAGGGAGAGGGATGTTTACAATAACCAAAGATAACAGTCTCTTGTGAACTAAGGGTATGTTTCTGGTGTCCAGAAAGAGAGAGAAATAATCGCATGAACACTGCTGTGTAAACTCACTGCCTTTCACAACCACCTAGATATAATGAAGAAAAAAAAAACCCAACAATAACTCACTTTAGGAAGTGGACCTGTGCAAGGCACACATATCATATGACATAGATATCCAAATGAAAATTAGGAGAGAAAAAAAAGAAAATCAGGACAAACTGATTTTTAATAGGTAATTATTTATTTTCACACTATAGCCTGCCAAAGCAGTAAAGTAAAAATCTAAGCTAAGTGATATAAACCATCAATAGTTTCACATTCCAGGGTTCCTGTGTATTAGCAAGTTTTATGAAAGTTCTATATTGAAATAAATGATGATGTTTAAGTGGAGCTGATAAACTAAGGTTTTCTTTCTAGAGATGCAGACCAAAGCAATTCTTTTCTCCATCTTCTCAGGGAAAGAAGGTGTAGTGAATTTAAATGATTTTCTCCTTGTCTCTCTGTTGCTCCAGTTTTTCAATCTCCAGAGTCAGTTTATGTAACTCCAGGACGGCTTTTGAATCCTACGAACTTCAGAAACATTGTAAATGTTTTGTTTTTGTTTTTGTTTCCCTTTCAGGACTATCCCCAACCTTCAGGGACTTCCTGAAAAAGCAAAGCAAAAGGGTGATTTCTCAAAGTTTCCCTATCCTTGTAAAAGATTGTGCTTCTCCAAGAAGTCTTGTGGTAGGAAGAAGATTGGAAGATGAATGACCGCAGGACTGTTTCATGAACATGAACTCCAGAGCATACTTTGGACCCTAGCAAAATATTTCCCTAAGAGCTGAAGCCACATCTGTTCTTCAGTAATAATTAAAATCAGCTCGGGGTGCCTGGGTGGCTCAGTCACTTAAGCGACCGACTTCGACTCAGGTCATGATCTCACAGTTCGTGGGTTCGAGCCCCGCATCAGGCTCTTTGCTGACAGCCAGCTCAGAGCCTGGAGCCTGTTTCAGATTCTGTGTCTCCCTCTCTCTCTGACTCTCCCCTGCTCATGCTCTCTCTCTATCTCTCAGAAATAAAAACATTAAAAAAATTTTTAGTCAGCTCAAGCAGAGAGGGAATATACGCAACAAGGGAATCCACCCCCTCCCCCCAAAACATCCAAAAGAACAACTGGTGAGTTCTGCTGACCAATCAGAAATGGAACAAAAGCACATCATCTATGGGAGGAAATACTGACGGCTGGGGCCAGGATATCTGGTCAATAGACTCTCCTGCTCACAGACCCAGGCTGACCTGCTGTCACTGCAAACTCATCAGTCTTCAAGGTGGAAAGAGCCAGTAACACTGTATAAACTAACCCCAACAACAGAGATAATCCTTGTGGACATATTATTACTTGTCCTATTTTCCAAACCAGCCTATTTTCCTGTAATTTATTTTACGGTGTCATATGACATAAAACTCATTGAATGAGTATTTTTCACCCTCTCTGACTTGGACACATCCAGCCTCCAAGATTTCTTCTCCGACCAAAGACACTCTGTGCACCAACCATCCTAGAGCCAGGGTCACACTGGATGGTGAGTATTTCAGGGTAGACATACTGACCCTTCTCCGCAGATTTCCATCTGGCGTTTTTGGTTTCAGACACAGAGATATAAACATCTTGAGTATCTCAGAGGAAACACATTTAAAAAAAAATTTTTTTAATGTTTCTTTTTGAGAGAGAGAGAGGGACAGAGAGAGAGGGAGAGAGAAAGCAGGGAACGGGCAGAGAGAGGGAGACACAGAACCCGAAGCAGAGCTGTCAGCACAGATGCTGACGTGGGACTTGAACTCATGTCTCTGCTCTCTCCAGGCAGGCCACTCCTCACCATCTCTGCATGTTCACCAACCTAGAAGCTCTGGGAACCCTGTCATTTTGTTTTTTTATGGCAGCTTTATTACTCAGGCATGATTGCTTAAGTCATTGGCCATTGGTGATTGATTCACCCTCTAGCCCCTCTCAGCTCCCTGAAGGTTAGTCCGTTTCAGTCCTACCCCTGGCAACCATCCTTAGGTACTTTACAAAAGTCATTATATAACAAAAGACACCTTTCTTGTTCTCATCACTTAGGAAAGTTCTTGGGTTTGGGAAACTATAAACCAGGAACAGTGGTCACTTGAATGACCAAATATGTGTTTTTCTTATACATCACAATAACACATCTGTAAACCTCCTTGGCTGCCCTCGGCACGCAGCAATCTTTGCTTTCTCTGAATTCCAAACCGCTTGTTAGTAAAAACAGAAGTATTTATCTCTATAGCAAGCATTGTGTTAAGCGCTTGCAATGTTCCACTTAATTCTCAGATCAACTGTATTGAGTAGTATTATTATCTTCATTTATAGATGAAGAAACAGACTAACAGAATAAACAAATTATAAATAAAAAGAGTAGGTAAATAAATCACATGAGGTCACTAAATGAATGGAGTACAATTCAGGTCTATTTGCCCTTCATAACCTGTGTTCTTACCAAGATTCTGTTCCTTGCCTCCATGATTTGGCCATTGTAGTATGATGTGTGTGTGTGTGTGTGTGTGTGTGTGTGTGTGTATCTATTTCAATGGATAGATAAATAAATAGATAGGTTTTTATTATAACTTTTGCACTTTGAGAGCAAGGAGCATATTTCTTACCTCTCCATGCCTCAGGCATTGGGCTGGCATGCTCCTCTGAAAAGAGTAGTTCCCAAATACATATTTGCATGAAGGTGATATTGTTATCTATACAGAAGGTCTAGAGCTGAAATATGGCATTTTCTAGCCTCACACAAAATACATTTTTATTAACACAATAGACACAAGATTGTTGCACTAAACTCCGTGGAAAAGATCGAGGCACATACTCGCATTTTGTTGGGATCCTAAGGCGTAACACATGAGTAGTTTAGTCAAAATATTAGGCATAGCCTGGAAACTGTCAAAAGAGAGCAGACAATAGGAAGAGAGAAAGAATGCCAAGAATCAAATAGGTCAGGAAAATCCCTCCAGGTGTCAGGAATTGGAATTGGATAAGTAGCTGCATTGGTGGAAGGCATTTTATATTAGGGAAGAATTATATTAGCAAGAGGGGGAAGGGGAGAACTGCATGGAAATACACATGGGTCGATAGTAGACTAACTTAACTAGACAATCACATGGTGCAGAAGTGAGAGATAAGACTATAAAGGTAAGTTAAGATCAGAGTACAGCAGGTTTTGAACAACACATTGAGTTAAAGACATAATTCCATAAACAATGGAGGGATTTTTAAGGGAATGAAAAAGAAGGAATTTATTCATAAACTAACTGAATAACTCATAAGATTTATTGACCAATGGTGTATGACCTTCCTTTATTAATTCAGTCAACATTGAATAAGAAATTCAATGACGAACATGAAAGATTGGTAGAAGAAATACACCACACACGCAAACACACACACGTGCACAAAAAGGAAAGGATTTGACTATTTACTAAATCTGGTCACAAATCACCAGGTCCAATTCCTAGCCAAAAGTGAAGAGGTTCATACTCCCACATTAACCCTTCTGCCTAACTTTCAGCCTTCTATCAATTATTTTCATCTTTTGCTGTAAAGAAATATTCAAAAGAAAGATGACTCCATACCTTCTTAGAAAAATTGCCTGAATGTCACCAGCGCATTAAGGCATTTCAAAAAGTTTAAAAAAGTATAGTTGAACTTAAATTTCTTTAGGCCCATAGAAATCAATCAGCACATCTTCCCTTAATATTCAAAACCTTGTATTTTAATGTTAAAAAGAGATACCATGGGAATTTCTGAATAAATATTTTAAGATTCAGATTAAAAGTTAACTCACAAAACACCATGTAAGAGAAAGGGAGGGATCTATAAGTTTAAAAGACCTTAAGACATATATCAACCAATTGCAATGTGCAGATATTATTTGGATTCTAATTTGAACAAATAAAATGTTACAAAAACATTTCTGAGACAATCAGGACAATTTGAACACTAACTACATATTTGATCTTACAGAATTCTCATTTAACTTTAGGTATGATAAAGATGTGTGGTTATTTTTTTTTAATGTTTTATTTATTTCTAGGAGAGAGAGAGAGAGACAGCATGAGCAGGGGAGGGTCAGAGAGAGAGAGGGAGTCACAGACTGAAAACAGGCTCCAGGCTCTGAGCTGGCAGTCAGCACAGAACCCGATGCGGGGCTCGACCCCACGAACCGCGAGATCATGACCTAAGGGAAAGTCGGACGCTTAACCAACTAAGCCACCCAGGCGCCTCTGTGGTTATGTTTTTAAAAATACAATGCTTACCTGTTAGACATACATGCTGAAATATTTAGAACCAAAATACTATAAGATTTCCTTCTAAGTAGCTGAGAATGGGCCAAGGGGATGTAGATGTGGATAAAAGAAGAGTGACTATGATTTGATAATTGTTGAAGTTGGGTGACAAGTACATGGGGTTTTATATATGTTATAAGGGAAAAAATCATTAACGCCTAATAGAAAATCACCTTTAATGCATAGATATTCATTTATATAAAACTTAATGAAATGCTCCAGTCACAGTATTTCCCCCATGGAGTCCTACAGATACTGCCTAACTGTTTAAGTGCAGATTAATTTATACTTCCTTTGTGGCAAGTATAAGTTGTTTTATAAATGTTAATTCTTATTAACAGGTAAGTGGCTTTATCAGTGATATAATACATTGTTTATTAATTTCCATTTTATTAATGAAAAGATTGAGTTCCAAAAGGTTTTCAAAGGTTTTAATAATTTTAGGTATATGCTATTACTATTGCCAGAGAAAACAGTTTTTTTTAATATGCATTCCTAGGGATCTGTCCCTGTAAATGGATAAGGATAAATTGCAAGTAACTTCACATTTATAAATATAAGTTCATTAATGCTTAAAGTTCCTCTTTTAAAAAAATTACTTTTTAGTTTATTTACTTTTTGAGAGAGGGAGAGAGAGAGAGCAGAGAAGGAGCAGAGAGAGGGAGAGAGAGAATCCTAAGCAGGCTCCACACTGTCAGCATAGAGCCCGATCTGGGTCTCGAACTCACGAACTGTGAGATAATGACCTGAGCCGAAATCAAGAATCAGATGCTTAACCAACTAAGCCACCCAGATGCCCCTTGAAGTTCCTTTATTTTTTAAGTGAGCTTTTTGTGAGTTTTTTTAGTTCCAGTGCTATTTTTTGTTTCTAATTGTCACATTTTGATTACCTATAAAATAAAAGTGAAATTGTAATGATCTCTCATTGTTAGAAAACTCACTAAAGTCTAAAGTCATGAGTTACATGTATAAAATTCCTGTGCAAACTGTAAGACATTTTGTAAACATAAAGTTTTATTTATTTGCAGTTTGGTAATTTTATAAATTAATCAACATGAAATAAGTTTGATATACTGCAATCTGATGATACTTGAAAGATTCCTAATATGGAAAAATTTGGAATTAAGTAGTCTTAGTGACTTAGTGGTCAAAGACTTTGTCTTTGTTAATTGAGCACTTCTCTTTTTTTTACCTGGGGTTCTCAGCACCAGTAACTGCCTTACTCACCATGTAGGCTGGCTGGGGGTAGGAATATAGACAGAACCCCCAAGGAGGCACAGGGATGGGGAGTGGCTCCCTGGGGCAGGGCTCATGGATCCTGTTGACCCTGCCCCAAGGGAAGTTCAAAGGTCTCAGATTTGACCTGGAAATATTTGGAAGAAAGAGAGTAAACTAGCAGCAACACTTGCCAAACTGGAGTTCAGCTGTGCAATAATCAGCAAAACCCTGGGGGAAAGTCCAGATCATGACCCAGCTCTGAGTTAGGAAGAAGCTAAGCGGAAGAGTGTGAAATTAGGACTCTGGGAATCAACTGGATCAAAGGGCGTTTGAAACCTCTATTCCTGCCTCAGTGGTTAGATGCCAGGTGCAAGCAGCCTCATGTAACTCTGAGGGTATTTAGAAGTATAAACCTAGTCTTTTCTTTTCACGTTAGGAGTGGGAAATTGTCATTTAGAAATGTAAGTAATTCATTTCTGAGGAACACACAAGGGATTGAAGAGGAAGGAGATAAAAGCACTTGAATCAGAGTGGGCAGGGTCAGCGACCCTCAAAGCAAAACTTGAGTACCATAAAGCTGAGTGCTAGGCCCAATGGTGTTTGAAAATTAGTGTGAGAGGAAGCTATTCCTGAGAAGCATTACCTATTAGGAAAAGTTGCGACTTTCAGTTATGAGTTTGGGCTGGCAACAGAATGAAACTAAAAATCAAATGAAACAAAAATATTAGAGGAAATTAAATTTCCTTCCTGAAGTTCTAAAACCTAAATGGGGGGCGCCCGGGTGGCTTAGTCGGTTAAGCGTCCGACTTTCGCTCAGGTCATGATTTCGCGGTTAGCGGGTTTGAGCCCCGCGTCGGGCTCTGTGCTGACTGCCAGCTCAGAGCCTGGAGCCTGCTTCAGTCTGTGACTCTCTCTCTCTCTCTGACCCTCCCCTGCTTACGCTCTCTCTCTCTCTCTCTCTCTCCCCTAAAAATTAAAAAAAAAATTAAAAAAAAACAAAAACAAAACCTAAGTGGGGAATGAGAAGTAGGAAAAGTCTCAGGAATACAGACTGGCCTGAAAAACACTGCTCGCGCAATATTTGAGTGGGCCGTTCCTTTTTGTTATTCCTGATTTACCTAAGACACATAATGAATC
Source organism: Proteles cristata cristata (assembly GCA_017311185.1). Taxonomy (NCBI): domain Eukaryota; kingdom Metazoa; phylum Chordata; class Mammalia; order Carnivora; family Hyaenidae; genus Proteles; species Proteles cristata. Next base: position 870,631 of record JAESUZ010001426.1, on the reverse strand, counting down.
ACACCTCAGGACCATTTTAGTCTGTTCCGAGAAGGAACATGATGCCTGAAGCATCAAGAAAGCAATCCCAGACATGAAGGGGTTGGAAGCGGTGAACTCTGAAGAGAGGAAGATTCCATAAGGCTTTAAGAATAGTTGGAATGTGTTTAATCAGTCAGTAGTAACACCCAGTCCTGTGTTATGTCTCTGGCTAAAGCAGCAAATGACAAGTATTTACATGCATAATTTTTATCTTTCATGGGAAGTAATATTTGAAGATAGGTTAATGTTTATTGAAAGAGCATGAGTTTTGAGAAGTGCCTGGAAACAACCTTCTTACCCATGTCATCTGCAGACTATTATAAATTTTCAAAATCCAAAGTGCTTAGCTGGCACTAGAGATAAGTGGGTAAACTATGATGTAATAGTTACGGCAGCACAATTAAATTTCAACCTTCCTGAGAGAAACAAAGGCAAATAAATGCACCATGAATTTGCTTTACTTTAGAAAAAGAATCCAAGACAATACTAAATATTAGTTAGAAAATACAAGCAATTAAAAATATTCACTAGTAGACTATTTTGAATTATTCCTTTTCTCTATTAAGCACCTACTATGGTTCTGAGCATTTTCCGTAAGTGATTCTATTTACTCTTGCAACAATCTTGTGATATTTTTAATCCTCTTCTCAAGAAAGGTTGAGTAACACTTATCAAAAAAACACAAACAGTAAGTGACTGAGCCAGGTTCTGAACCAAATACATGCTTTCTACTTTAACCTAGTACTTTTAAAATGATGTAAACAATTGTCCCAAAAAATGCATAACTATTTAGACACAAGGTAGAGACAGAGAACATAAGAAAATGTGGTTAGATCCAGAATGCAAAAGCACTATCTCCTTCCTCCAAACCACAAAAGGACTTCATCAAGAGCTATTGAGTGAATGAATGTTGACCTTGATACAATCCACTGATCTTACTCAAATATTTATACTTGTGTTCAGGGTATTCAGTTCCCTACAGTTCTATCACATGTGTAGGTTTGTGTATCTACCGCCACAGTCAAGATACAGAACAGCTCCAAGGATCCCTCATTTTGCCTTTTTATGACTACACCCACCTCCATCCTGGCCATCTCCTCAGCCCTAACCCCTGGCAACTCCTAGTCTGGTTTCTTTCTCTAAAGTTTTATAATTTCAGAAGTATATAGAAATGGAAGGATCTAGTGTGTAATCTTTTGGGATTAGATTCTTTTCACTTAGCATAATTCCTTTGACATCCATTCAAGTTATTTTATGTGTCAATAGTCATTCTTTTTAACTGCTGCATAATCTTCCATGGTATGAATGTACCATAGTGTGTTTATCCATCCACCTAGTGAAAGACATCTGGACTGTTTCCAGTTTTTACCCAGTATGAATAAAGGTGACAAGAGCATTCACATAGAAATTTTTGTGTGAATATAAGTTTTCATTTCTCTGGGATAAACAAAAGGAATACAATTGGTGAGTCGTGTAGAGGTTGCATGTTTATATCTTTAAGAAACTGTCAGACTGTTACCAGAGAGGCCGTACCATTTTATGTAACTACTAGTATGTATGAATGACTCAGTTTCTCCACATCCTCGCCAGCATTTGATGTTGTCACCATTTTCTATTTTAGCCAATCTAGTAGGTGTGTAGTGATGTCTGTCTTGTGACCTAAATTTGCAATTTGCATTTCCTTAATAGCTAACAATGTTGGACACCTTTTCACATACTTATTTGCCATGTATGCACTCTCTTGAATGAAATGTGTATTTATGACTTTTTCCATTATCTAACTGGATTGTTCAATTTTTTACTGTTGCATTTTGAGATTTTTTTATCTATTCTAGATATTAGTCTTTAGTCAGATATATGGTTTGAAAATACTTTCTTCCTGACTGTAGTTTATCTTTTATCACTTTCTCATGGTATTTTGTACATAAAAAAGGTTATAATTTTAATCAGGTCCAATTCATCTTTTTCCTTTTATGAGTGGTGTTTTTGGTGTCAAGTCTAAAAATTCTTTGCATAGTCACATATTCCAAGATTTTCTCCTATGGTTTTTTTTTTCTCTAAATGTGTTATAGCTTTGGAGTGCCTGGGTGACTCAGTCAGTTAAATATTCGACTTTGGCCTAGTTCATGATCTTGTGGTCCACGAGTTTCAGCCCCAAGTGGGGTCTGTGCTGACAGCTCAGAGCCTGGAACCCGCTTTGGATTCTGTGTCTCCTTCTCTCTCTGCCCCTCCCCTGCTTGCACTCTGTCCCTCTGTTTCTCAGAAAAATGAATAAACATTAAAAACAATTTTAATTGTTATAGTTTTATAATTTATATTTGTCTTAAATTTTTTTCTAAAATTAATTTTATGTTTTACATTTAAGTCCAAGATTCATTTTGAGTTAATTTTTATATGAGATGTGAAGTTTAGATCAAAGTTCATTTTTTTGCCTCTGTATGTCCAGTTGCTATACCATTATTTGTCAAAAAAAAGCTACCTTTTGCCCATTTATTTGCTTTTGCATTTGTCAAAAATCAGTTGAACATATTTATATGTAGATTTATTTTTAACTGTCTAGCATAGGCTTCTAATTTAACAAGTATTTATTGAGCTCCAAAATTTCTAGGTGTTGAGGATGGATGCAACACTAGCCAAAGTGGACAAAATTCATACAGCTTATAGTCTAGTGGGAAAGACTAACATAGACAAAAATGTCAATAAATGTATAACATAAAGTCAGAAAAAATACTATGAAAATAACGCAGAGTAAAGTGGCAGATAGTCATGTGTGAGGTGGGTGGGTGGTATATATGAAATAATATGGTCCAAGAAGCCTTCTCTAAATAATTGACATCTGAGAAAAGACTGAAATTAACAGAGGAGTAAACCATGCAAATATCCAGGGGAAATTTTTCCCTAAAGAGAAAACAACATCCTGAAAATTTAAAAGGTTCCATATGTAAGTGTGTGGAGGGTATCTCTGTGTGAGTTTCTTTGGTTTATTCTCCCACAGGTAGCTATTACAAATTCTAGAAAAGATATCAGGTGAGGGGAAACCCACCCCAAGGGACCAGAAAGTGAACCAAACAGATTTTACAAGAGTAATCGCTACTGGAAAAAGGGAACAGAATTGAATGTGGTTCCCATTTGTTGTGGCTGTTACCCTGAGAAAAGATTGTATTTGACTCAGTGGAGGATGTCTGAAACTTGATGAGAACTAGCAGTCTTTTTGACTTGAAGAAACAGAAACAGAGTTTGGGGCAACAAAGGCCACTGCAAAATGAAGAGATACATGGGAATAAAAGAGCCAGAGAGACATGGTGACCATATTGTGCAGAAACTCTGCCCAAATCTCTGCTGGTTTTTGAATCACTCATTAGTGGGACAGACTGAAAACAGCCCAGCTAAAGAGAAAAGAACAGAAATCAAATCTTAGCTGCTATTCAAGATAGAATTTTCAGTTTGGATCTCAATAACTTAATTGCCTGCTTAAACAATCAAACAAACAAACCTCTTCTTATTAGAGGAATATAACAGATTCCATGCTCAATGTCCAGGATACAATCCAAAGTTACTCAACATATAAGGAAACTACAGGGGCACCTAGGTGGCTCAGGTGGTTAAGCAACTGACTTTGCTCAGGTCATGATCTTGTAGTTTGTGAGTTCAAGCCCTGTGTCCGACTCTATGCTAACAGCTCAAAGCCTGGAGCCTGCTTCAGACTCTGTGACTCCCTATCTCTCTGCCCCTTCTCTGCTCATACTCTGTCTCTCTTTCTTGCTCAAAAAGAAAAAAAAATTAAAAATTAACAAAAAAATAAAAAGAAACTACAAATAACCAATAAACCCATATTATAAAAAATTTCCATAATCTAACACAGGCTTTTTTCCCATTATCTCAAAAACATTTCAGAGGAAGAAACTAAATTACAGGGCCGATTAGATGTAGAGGGCAAGAAAAAGAGAGGGAAAGAAACTTTAAATGTTTATTTATTTTAAAGGAGAGAGAGAGAGAGAGCACAAGCAGGGGAGGGACAGAGAGAGAGTGTGGGGCCCTACAAGGGGTTCAGACTCATGAACCATAAGTTCATGTCCTGAGCCAAAATCGAGAATAGGATGCTTTACCAACTAAGCCACTCAGGCACCCTGAGAATGGTACTATTTAAGAGAAATACAATGATTTGGGTGCAGAGAAAATCAGGATAGGCTCTAATGGCCTATTCATTTGATTTCAAAAAGGCTCAGTAACTAACTCTTGTTCCCTTTCAGAAATGTATTAGCCAGGGTCATGTTAGCCAGGGAGGCCATCTTTATACTTGGGATCATTTTGTATACTGATGAGGTACGCTTGGCTCAGATGAGTGAGCTCAGCATTTATCAAAAACAGCCAGTATATAGAACTGCTTCAATGTTACAAGGCAATCCTCAGAAGGTAACATTTGAATTCCCAGAAGTTCTGATGAGGCCCTTACTCAGATGAAATTATCTCAACGGTGCATTCACTGTGATGATTTTGAAGCCTGGAAACTTGACCTCTGCCTAACTTGGAAAATGTGACTGACCTCTCTGGCCTATCTCCTGAACCTGATGATTCCCTTCTGTATTTTTGTGTCTTTTTCATAAGCAAATGATTTGATTTACTTAAGCATTTGATCTTCTCATTAATCTGAGTTTCATCTTAACATTTGTCAATACTGTAAATACTATTGCTGTGTAGATTAGTGGTAACAGTGGGGTTAATGCAGACTCTTCATCTCGATTATATCTAAATGGCTGTGAGGGGGCACCTGGGTGGCTCAGTCAGTAACGCCTGACTTCGGCTCAGGTCATGGTCTCACAGTTTGTAGGTGTGAGCCCCACATCAGGCTCTGTGCTGACAGCTCAAAGCCTGGAGCCTGCTTCAGGTTCTATGTCCCCCTCACTCTCTGCCCCTCCCCTGCACACACTCGGTCTCTCAAAAATGAATAAATGTTAAAAAATAAATAAATAAATAAATAAATAAATAAATCTCTGTGAAAAAAGTTGGGACAATGAATCGGTATAATATTGTGCACCCAGATTATCTTACCATTGTAGTTTGAGATACCTAAAGTCTTGAGGTATATAGAGGAAGATAGAACTTACCAGTAGGGCATAAAATCTATACCTTTAGCTCCCAAGGATCGGGTGTAATGGAATAATCTGGAGAACACCACCAACAAAACTTAATGCCCTGTTTGTGGTTAATTATCTGTAAATATCAATGAGCCATTAGAGGGAGCCAAAACAGCACAGATGAAGCTTCTGGAATTGGTGTCATAGTAATGGCAGGTATCAGGTATAGCTGTTAAAGGGGCAAAAAGTGGCAGCCAATAAAAACATTAAAAAGACGAACTCTATTGTGAGGAAAATGACAGCTTCTCCTATAACAGAATAATGCACTATGGTTAAAAATATAAGTAAGAAGGGGCGCCTGGGTGGCTTAGTAGGTTAAGCGTCCGACTCGCTTGGGTCATGATCTCGCGGTTCGTGGGTTCGAGCCCCGCGTCGGGCTCTGTGCTGACTGCCAGCTCAGAGCCTGGAGCCTGTTTCATATATATATATGAATATATATATATATATACATGTATGTATGTAAGAAAACTTGCCATTAACTCCCAGATCACTAGGGTATGGAAGATCCACTCTCTTTTCAATCTTTAATTTAATTTCCATTGAAATGTATTAGACATGCAAAACAAGTGCAATCTCTTCTAGATCTAGTTGACTTTTTACATACTGAGTCACACCCATGTATCACTACCGAGGTGAAGAAACAAAATATTTCCAGAACCTTTGTGGCCCTGCGAATGCCCACTTCCCAAGAGAGATTTCTGTGCTGACTCTGAACACTGCGGATTACTTTTGCCTGCTTTTATACACATGAATTAATTAAAACAGTGTGTACTATTTTGTGTCTGTCATCCTTCAGTAAACATTTTATATTTTGAAAACTCATCCATATAAGCATTCATTCCGTTGTTGTGTATTTCATCATGTGATGTGCCACAATTAATTCATCCCCTCTACGGCATGTGAGCATTTCAGTGGCTTTCAGTTTGGAGCCATAATAGACAGGGTGCTACAAATATTCAAATTCTTGTTTGTTGTTGAACAGATACATGCACATCTGAGGGGGAACTGCTAGATCACAAAGTAGGCACACGCTCAGCCTTAGTAATTACTGCTGAAGAATTTTCCCGGGGAGTTGGACAAATTTATACTTTTACCAACATTTTTTCTGAATTGGGGTTACCACCATTAACACTCTTGCTAATACTTGCTGTTTTATCATTTTAGCTGTTCTTCTGGGTATGAGTGAAATTGCTCTGTGGTCATTTCTATTTTTGGATGGAGTTGTTTTGTTTTATAGAGTTGCTCTAATTTTGCTTCTGGAAATAAACTCAGTTTACTTTCTCAGCACATAACCACTCACTGTACCTATATTTGAAATTCCTTATGAAAAAGCCTGACCCCTTATATATCTGTGAGTGGTGTGTGTGTGTGTGTGTGTGTTTCCTTGACCAACTTTAATTCTTAGGGAAATTAACAACCACTTAAAACATCCAACCAAATTTTTCTTTCCAACTTCCCTAAGAAACAAAACTTAGCTGGGGTTCTTTATATATGGAAAGTTATATTACATTTAAAGTTCATAGTCAAATGAGCAAATGCATTTCTAGAGAAATAATTTGTTTCCTGGAATTTTTATGCCCTATAGTATATTGAAATATTGTTCTTTTGCTGTCTGAATGCATATTTATAGGAAAGTATTTCATCAGTGTATGATGTTTATGCTTTCATATTAAAGGAATTTTTTGTTTTATTTTTTAAAATGCTTGCAATTTGTTCAAATAACAACAAAAAACACAGTCTACTCATTTCTTTCATCCCTCCCACCCCTTAACTCTGACAAGCAACAATTTGTTTTCTGTATCTACGAGTTTAGTTATAAACCTATATTAGATTTCACATATAAGGGAGGACATGTGGTATTTGTGTTTCTCTGACTTATTTTACTTAGTGTAATGCCCTGAAGAGCCATCCATGTGGTAGTCCTACCGTACACTGTTGCTTTCGTTTTAATTTTCCTGATAATAGTGAAATTGATACACTTTTATATGTCTACAGGCCAGTTGAATGTCTTTTTTGTGGAGGCACTTCTGGTCTTTTGTCCATTCTTTTGGTGGGTTGATTTTCTCATTGATTTGTAAAAGTTCTTTATATATTTTGGACATAAGTCCTTATCTAGACACGGATATTAGGAATACCACTTCTCAGCCTGCAGCTGGCCTTTTCCCTCCCTTACTGGTGTCTGTACTAGCGTGCCAGCATTGCCACAGCAACCTATCATAGATTGGGCGCCTCAAACAACAGAGATTTATTTGCCCACATTTCTGGAGACTCGAAGTTTGAGATCAAAGTGTAAGCAGGTTTGGTTTCTTATGAGGGCTGGGAAGGAGATTTCTGTTCCAGAATATGGTCATCCCTCTGCATTCACACATGTCTAATCTGTGTGTGTGTGTGTGTGTGTGTGTGTGTGTGTCCAAAATTCCTCTTCTAATGAGAATACCAGTCATATGACTATACCCCACCCTAAAGACCTCATTTTAACTTAATCATCTTCCTGAAGACTTTATCTCTGAATACAGTTACATTTTGAAGTACTAGAGTACCTCAGACTTGAACATATGAATGTGTGGCAAAGGGGACAATTTATCCCAATTCACTGGCTTTTTTTTTCTTTTTTAGATATACTTAACATTTCACAAAGTCGCCATTTTAAGGTGTGTAATTCATATGTTTTGTGACTATCACCGCTGATTGCAGAATATTTTCATCACCCTCAAAAAATGCAGAGTATTTTCAACATCCTTTAGTAGTTACTCTTCATTCTTCCCCTCCAGTCTCTGGCAACAGTTGATCTACTTTCTGTCTCTGTAGATTTGCCTATTCTGGACATTTCACATAAATGGAATCATTACCTTCATGTCTGGCTTCTTTGACTCAGCATAATGTTTTCAAGGTTCATCCATGTTTAGTGGGTGTCAGTACTTTATTCCTTTTTATGGCTGAATAATATTCCATTGTATGGATAGATCCCATTTTGTTTATCCACTCATGAGGCAGGTTGTTTCCACTTTTTGGTAATTATGAATAGTGCTGTTATGAATGTTCATGTGTGCATATTTTTGTATGAAGTTAAGCTTTCAATTCTCTTGGGTGTATGACTAGAAGTGGACTGCTGGTTCATGCAGTAATCTAATTTTTCGAGGAACTGCCAAAGTGTTTTCATAGCAGCCACAATATTTTCCGTTCCTACCAACAATGCATGAACATTATCCTTGAGGGTGGGAAGTGTGGTGTTATTGTGGCTTTGATTTGTGTTTCTCTAATGACTAGTGATGCTGAGTATCCTTTCATGTGCTTATTGGCCATTTTTACCTCTTATTTGGAAAGCCTTAATTGCATCTTTAAATGAACAGAATGTTTAAATATCGGTTACTTTATAACTTTTTCCATATTGCTTTTTATAGTGCTGTGTGTAAGGGATACTTGCCTACTTTAAGATCATGAACATAATCTCCTATATGTGTTATTTATTTTTTATGCTTCATATGTAGGCTTATATTCCACTTTGGATTTCTTTGGGGCAGGTTAAGGTAAGGCTCAAGCAATTTTTTCATGTAGCTTTCCAGCTGATGTAGAAAATATGTATTGAAAAAAAGCATCCTTGCCCACCACACTGAAGAGTCATATTTGTCATAATTATAATAGATATTTTAAGATAAATATAAATTTTATATATCAGCTTGATTCTATTTGTACCAACACCACACTGTCTTAATCTAGTTTTATAACCAGTCCTAAAATCTAGCAGTATTAATCCTCCAACTTTGTTTTGTTTCGAGATTATTTTCGCTATTCTGTTTTTATGGCCCTGAGTTTTTCTGTTAAACCCAGAAAATGAACAGATAACTTGTTCTTGGTTTGTGGTACCACAGAGGGAATACATTCAGCAGAGAATTTTAAGAAATTTATCTTTTGTCCCAAGTCTTAGCTCATGGAACTTCAAACATCCCTTTATGAAATGATTATTGAACACTTATTGTGAACAAAGGCCACAAAAGAAATGGTAAGTGTACTATATTGCAAAGGTTAGTTCTGCCTTCAGTGGGTAGTGGTGAAAGATGTTCAACAGAATCAAAGAACTATAAATGTGCAATATAAAAATAATAGTATGTAAATAGGTGTAAAGGGCAACAAAATTGGATATAAACTTAAGAGCACTCATTTCTTTATTTTATGTGGTATACACAAGTAGTAGAAACTCAAGAAAAAACAATAAGGTTGATAGATCAATATGGAGGGGATTATAGAAATCTGAGGAGACATTGAGCATCCTCCCAAAAAGACCTATAGATACATGTCCCCATTTAAAAATAAAACAGGGGCACCTGGGTGGCTCAGTCGGTTAGGCATCTGGCTTTTGGTTTTGGCTCAGACCATAATCCCATGATTCATGTGTTTAAGCCCTGCATCAGCTCTGTGCTGACAGGTCAGAGCCTGGAGCCTACTTCAGATTTTGTCTCTCTCTGACACCCCCCCAAATAAATAAACAAACAAAAAACCCTTTTTAAAACTAAAAAGTTCATTTCAGAAACACTGAATAGGCAAACTGGAAAGGAAATCTCTAGGGTGGAGGGCAGGAAGAGGGTGGAACTGAAATTGCACCAGATATGTCCGAGCATTCAGAAATATAACGCTAGATTGCATTCCCACCAAAAGTGCAAGAGAGTAGCCATTTCTCCACATCCTCGCCAACATCTGTTGTTTCCAGAGTTGTTAATTTTAGTCCCTCTGACTGGTGTGAGGTGGTATCTCAATGTGGTTTTGATTTGTATTTCCCTGATGATGAGTGATGTTGAACAGCTTTCTGTGTGTCTATTGGCCATCTAGATGTCTTCTTTGGAAAAATGTCTATTCATGTCTTCTGCCTATTCCTTCACTGGATTATTTATTTTTCGGGTACTGAGTTTGGTAAACTCTTTATAGATTTGGGATACTAACCTTTTATCCAATATGACATTTGCAAATATCTTCTCCCATTCCATCAGTTGCCTTTTAATTTTGTTGATTGTTTCCATTGTAGTGCAGAAGCTTTTTATCTTGATGAGGTCCCAATAGTTCATCTTTGTTTTTATTTCCCTTCCCTTTGGAGACATGTCAAGCAAGAAATTGCTGCGGCTGAGGTCAAAGAGGTTGTTGCCTATTTTTCTCTCTCGGGTTTTGATGGTTTCCTGTCTCACATATAGGTCTTTCATCCCCTTTTAGTTTATTTTTGTGTATGGTATAAGAAAGTGGTCTAGTTTCATTCTTCTACATGTTGCTATCCAATTCTCCCAGTACCATTTGCTAAAGAGACTGTCTTCCATTAGATACTTTTTCCTGCCTTGTCAAAGATTAGTTGGCCATACATTTGTTCATCCAGTTCTGGGTTCTTTATTCTATTACGTTGCTCTATGTGTCTGTTTTTGTGTCAATGCCATACTGTCTTGATGATTACAGCTCTGTAGTAGAGGCTAAAGTCTGGGATTGTGATGCCTCCCACTTACCTGTGCCCCAATGTTTATTGCAGTGCTTTCAATAATAACCAAATCATGGAAGGAGCCCAAATGTCTATCAATGGATGAATAGATAAAGAAGATGTGGTTTATATATACAATGTAATACTACTTGGCAATGAGAAATAATGAAATCCCATGTAGATGGAACTGGCAGGTATTATTCTAAGTAAGTCATCCAGAGAAAGACAGATATCATATATTTTCACTCATATGTAGAAGCTGAGAAACTTAACAGAAGACCATGGAAGAAGGGAAGGGGAAAAATAAGTTCAAACAGGCAGAGAGGCAAACTATAAGAGACACTTACATGCAGAGAACAAACTGAGAGTTGATGGGAGGAAGGATGGGGAGAGGGGAACATGAGTGATGGGCATTGAGGAAGGCACTTGTTGGAATGAGCACTGGGTGTTGTATGTAGGTAATGAACCCAAGAATCTAGCCCCAAAGCCAAGAGTACACTTTATATATACACTGTATGTTAGCCAACTTGACAATAAATTATATTTTAAAAAATAAAATAAAATAATACTCCCCTAAAATAAATAAATAAATAAATACTCCCTTTGGTTAAGTTTCCAGGATACAAAATTTATTAAGAAAAGAAAAGAAAGAAATAATAGCACATAACTCTAAAAGATCAATTGGAGCATGTAACAAGAATTAGCAACAACAACAGGAAAACTTAACCAAAAACGAAGGTCAAATATTCATGCCATAAAAAGTAAACCATTTTCTTGTAAGGAAATACATTCACATCTTTGCTTGGTTTCTCTTGGGTTAACAAGATTAAGATTCGCTAAGTCAAAATAAGGTAAACCCTGAATATTAATTGAATCAAAGAGAGTAGAATACAACTATGTTGAGGAAAGATGCATTGTAAAGGACCCAAACTCTAGTCTCTCTTGAGAATGAGTCAATACATAACATTGAAAATAATAAATAAGCATAAGTAGAATGAGAATGTTATTTGGAAGTCTGTAGATAAATATCCTAAGAAAGAGTTAAAGAAGATAAAAGTGATTACTTTGGGGACAAATGACCAAAGGATGTGACTGGGTGGGTCAGAAGACTAGAGTTTTCATTACAAGTCTTTTTGGATTGTTTGACTCCTTAATCATTTGCTGTGTTACCTTAATAAAACAGTAAATTACTGAAAATTAAAGTTTCATAAATAATAGAGGTTTAAATAAGTTATTTAAAGCTATAAAGATAAGTCATCAATAAGAGAATATAAAATTAAATGAGACTGATGGAGAGAGAGACAAGGGAAAAACTTGGTGCTAGATCGATCATTTTGTAGCAGGGAATCAAAATATAAGCTTTAGAGAGAAAAAGTCAAATCATATAGTGTGTGCTTACTCTTCAGAATGATTAAAGTCACCAGTAGAAAAATCCAAAACAGAATGGAACTTAGAAAGAGAGAAGAATTTCATTTTTTTAATGTACACCTTGTAAGCCTTGAATTCTTGTGTGTGTGTGTGTGTGTGTGTGTGTGTGTGCATCTTCCCTAACTATAATTATATGTAATTAACTTAGAATTAACAAGATTCTTCTGAATCTTTTCTACTGCTTGGGATTCATGCCTGGAATGGATGATTGCTTATTTCATACATCCATGAATTTTTGGATGTAAAAGTCTTGAGGCTTGGGAAAGATGGTGAGCTAAATGCTTTCCCTAGTAAAGTGAAGGAAAATGAGTTTCCAAGACAGTGGGAGCAAGCATGGATGAAGTCTGACAAGGAAAGATTTGAGTAGGAAAATATCAGACTGGAAAGGCCTCAAAGCTGTCAACGTCATGCAGGGAAAATCAGCCAGAAGATATTCCTGGTGGAAGGGAAAGACGATGGTCTTTTTAAAATCACCCTCCTTCTCCTGTTTCTCCTTAGAACACTCCCTTCATAAAATACTTGCACTTGAATCCTCTTCTCTGGGTCCGCTTCTGGAGAATCTGATCTAAGAGAGACACTAAAGTCATTTTAATTGAAATACTAAGAAAAGAGTTGGAAACCTTGGCCATGCTCAAGGGGAGTACCTGGCTTACGCATATAATAGGTTGTCAAAGTCTTTCAAGGTGGTTAATATCGAGCGGAAGGGGTCTCAAGCAAAACCAAATGTATCTTAAATGTAAAGAAGTAAGAAGTTGTTGGAAAGAAATATTGGTGATCAAATAGGGAAAGAAAGCAGAAGACATGGAAGACGATGAGATATTTGGCCTGGGCACTGAAGGATAAGTAGGAAGTGAGGATGTAGGGAACAGATCCCTCAGACAAGGCACAAAGATCTATTTTCTAGAACTATATGTACCTGTGATGCCATAAAATAGAGAAGAAACTTAATTAGAGAAACATTAGAAAGTGATTTGTATAGGGCCCCAATTTTTCATTACATGGACATCCAAGTGAAAACAAAGACACTGGATTTGTAACAGATGGTTATTTATTTCTGTCAATTCATCATGTCCAGGACAGCAGAAGCATAGGCTGAGCAAAGATACAAGTCAATAGCTCCACATGATCAGTGGCCTTAAGGGTATCAACAGATTCTCCTAACACAGGTCTTTTTCCTTTTTTTCTTTAAGCAAATGGTACTTAAGGAGCAATTAGTAGGATTGCTAACTAGAAAAATGTACCTAATTCTCCCTTTTTGCAGGGAGGCAGCAGGCATGGGGCATGTGGACACACTGGTTTCTAAATCGTATTCCTCCTCATGCTGGACTGCTGCCCAGGTGTTGAATCTCCACAGACAGCTTATATACCTCCAGGGCCATTTTCACATCCTCTGGGTAGGGGAGACACTGCAAGAGCTTTTTGCCTACTAGCACTTGTTCACATCCCATCTGATCTTCCTAAAAGAGATAAAAGGATAAATTTAGAGACTTCTCTCCACCTGTGGAAATACAAGGTTTCTTCCAGATGCCTCAGTGATGACCGCAAAATTAGAGTAACCGACCATTTTCAGAGCTGGTGGAAGAAATGAAAAGATTCTCTGTCTCAGCAGGGTGTTTGCCCTAGGACCCAGCACACTACGACCCCTCGTAGGTGGTGCATAACTGAGGCAGGGAAGGAGCAAGCCTGCAGAAGACATCCAGGAGGCTTCTTCAGGAGCAACTGAAGGAAGAGTTCTGACAGTGTGGCAAAGTCATAGCATGTATTGTAGAAAGCATGGGGCCAGGGGCCAGGTGACCTGGATCTATGGAGCCCTCCTATCTAGGGGTTTGGTTCTTCTTGCTAGAAAATGAGAGAATTAGAACTTGCTTTAACGAGCTCATCAAGTGCTTTGAGGCTGATTTCAACCACTCAGAAGTGAGTCCTGATAAAAATCAGATTTCATCAACATTGGTTGACAGTGCTCTGACGCCGATTACCAATTTTAGAATATGATAGGATATCCTGAAATGCGTGCCACTTACCCACTTACACTTGGGCACTGCTGGCAACCACATTCCGTTCTTTGAGCAGGTGAGTTTTGGGGAACCAACCATACCATAGCCATCATTACACTGGACGGTAACATTCTCAGGCTCAACATACTGGTCCTTATGTGCAGTCACGCCTCCATTCTCTATCTTTGGTTTCTGGCACAGAGCTGAATGGGAACACAATTCTGATCAACCTCTGATTCGCAGAATAAGATCTGACAAAAGCGAAGAATCCTGAGGGGGTGAGAAACACTGATAATAAATTATACCTGCATGGTGAGAGTTGTTCTTTTTCTCCATTTATTGTATGATTATAACAATAAAATTAATAATGAGAACAATGTTATTTTATACACTATTATCAACATAAAATGCTATGATTATCTCCATTTGGCTAGAGAGAAAAAGCACTAAGTAAAATACTATTATTATTTCTATTCTGCTACAAAGAAAAATTAGGTACAGATAGTTTATGTGACTTGTCCTGAGGTTGCATAGCTTTTAGGTGGGCATGACTATAATATAAACCTAAGTATTGTGGTGCTAGAATCTGAATTTTTAAAACTACTATATCTCAAAACCTCACTCTTTTTATGATCTTACAGATGTCATTTTTCTTCACATACCCTTAACGTCTTTCTGTGTTCAGTGAAGACAATGATGAGACATTAGCCCCTTCAGTTGAAGGCACACCTAATCTTGGTGGTCAGCCAGAAATTTCCCATTAGGCCAATTTCATTATGAGAAGATGAATGGGATGTGTGGGGCTCTAACAAAGATATCAGATACCTCACGAAGTTTTGGAATTTATCCATAAGAGTAGTCATTTAAAATTAAGCAGGCACTTACAGAAATGTTGGTAAATCCTCACCGATACTTTCAAATTAAAAACTGCTACCTCCATGTGCAGAAACAGAACCATGCATGCAGAGATACTTGAATTATGCCAAAGGTAGCGGTGTGGAAACTATGGTCCATTTAATAAGTGGTACACAGCTTATTGATTATTCACTAGGGAAAACCAAACTTTGACCCCTACTTTCTACCACAACGCATAGGAATTTCAACTCGGTCAGCAATATCATTGTGAAAGGTAAAACAATAAAGCTCTGTAAGACAACATAAAAGAATGCTTTTCTTGCATTTTGTTGTTGTATAGAATGTTGCCTTGTGCTAAGCAAATATTTCTCAAACAAGACACAAAAAGTTCCAACATCAAGGAAAATATTGATAAATTTAAATAAATGGGAATTTAGAACTTATGTTTATCTAAATTGGAATTTATAACTTATGTATATATGTAAATTATTGTAACCACTTTTGGACAAAATTTGACATCATCTACTAAAGATGAATATGTGTATTCTCTACAAAACAGCAATTCTACTCCTGAGTTTATTCCTGATAGAAATGTTTGCACATGTGTACTAAGAGACACGCACAAACATGTTCCTAAGAGTATTATCCATAATGGCCTCTAAAACATGAAAAGCTCAAACTTTTATAAAGTGCATAAAGTGTGGCATAAATTCATCCAAAATAATATTATAAAGAAATGAAAGTGAATAAACTATCACTATATGTAAGAACATAGATGATTTTCCAAACCTAATGAAGAAAGAAGCCAGGCACAAAAGACTACAAGCATGATCTCCTCTATATAAAGTTGGCAAAACTAATCCATAGTGATAGAAGGTGTGAGTATCCACCAAACTGAAAAGGTACTTTAAGACCAAAAACCAAAGTAGGCCATTCCATACAGTTTGCCCAGAATTTTATTAATGATAACTTACTGATGGGGGAGAATCAGGCAGACAACAATCCAAGCCCTGTAAGTGATTCTCAAAAAAGTCTGGACTTCAGTCCACAGATTTTTCTAGAACGAGGGGGCATTGTAGTACAGGCCATTGTAGTAAGATCAAAGGGTTCAAAACACCTAACTGACAGTTAACCTTTAATGAGTTCTTGTGGTGCCATCTATACTTCAGAAAGAGAAAAGACTATTTTAGCTCCAAGATTCATGAAAGGCCAAAGCAAGTTTCTCCCTGTACCGGCCTTGATGGGCATTTTTAAGGTATGCATATTCATCTCCAAAAGACCTGGAACACATAGCCCCGAGAGAGGTCATCAAGCGAACAGGAACATGATGGAAGACCAAAGTACAGTCAGTATCATCCGCACTTCTATACGTAGAATTGGCATAGCAACGTTCTTTGGGAAAAAGAGTCATGCAGTGCTTGAAGGGCAGGTTCACATTGTGATGATTATTGATTTTCACATGTGTACACTTGTGTGTAGTATGTTACTACACTTGTGTGTGTAGTATGTTACATTTCAGTTAAAACTTTTAATAAAACAAAACAGGAACGCCTGGATGTCTCAGTTGGCTAAGCATCCAACTTCAGCTCAGGTCATGATCTCACAGTCTGTGAGCTCGAGCCCCACATTGGGCTCTGTACTAACAGCTCAGAGCCTGGAGCTTGCTTCAGATTCTGTGTCTCCTTCTCTCTCTACCGCCCCCCCACCCCTGCTCATTCTCTCTCTCTCTCTCAAGATAAATAAATGTTGAAAATTTTTTAAAGAAAAAACAAAGCAAAAAGTGACCCTCTAGATTACCTCTGAAAACATACACAATTGGTAAACAGTGGTTACTTCAAGAGTAATAAGCTGGCTGATGGTTCAGACTTTTAAAATACTGTGTATATGCATGTGTTAACTTCATGAAGTAAATCAATAAATAATATAAAAAATTTTAATTGTTTCCCTTGTCTTGGAAGAGACGCTACAGTCAGAACTTTCATGGAGGCTGTACTTTTTTAGTCAGAGCCATCAGTGAAGGTCATCAGTTGAGGTTACCTTTGCATTCAGGGGCTGGAGCCGACCAGTGGGAGTTTCTGCAGGTGATTTTGGACTGTCCAATCAGAACATACCCTTCATCGCATTTATACTGCACCACAGTAGTAAAGGAGAAATATGAGCTCACGTCTTTATGGGATCCATGGGCAGTGCTTGGAAATCTTCTGCAATCTTGAATGATAAAAGAGAAAGGTAGAAGACAATGAGCCAAAGTATAATTAACAACTCAGAGTGAGGTACTCTTCCTGTTTCATAGAATGAAGTCATTAAATTATACTACAGAAGTATATTTTATTTCCTTGACAAAATCAATAGGAATGATTTACTGAGATCTTACCTACTTGCTACACACTGTGTTAATCATTTTATATGTTATACCAATTATTCCCCACACTAACTTTCTGAGGCAATATGATCATCAAACCCATTCTAGAGAAAAGGAAACACAATCTTAGAGGAATCAGATATTCTGCGAGAGGTCACATCTAGTAAGTGCCAGTAACATGAATAAATTTAGACATTAAAGTAAGGTTTGCATCAAAGTCCACTGGCACTTTCTGGAATACTGCTATTTTCTGTTCTCTGTAGTGATTATTGGATACTTACTTTATATGGCATCAGTAGATATTTGAAGGCCATCAAATGGAAGTTTTTGTTCTTATTATTTGCAAAGTCAAGTGGCTTCTCATAATTGATGAAGTTGGTGGCTCAGAATCAGTTAGAAAACTCAACTCCTTTACCCAAACCAAAGGCATTAAAAGTTTAGGAATTTAATTTTATTTAATTTAAATTAGTCTCAGGTGAGGCAAATGAGGCAAGTGCATTTCTCCTTCACAGGGACAGCCCACTGAGAAAGCCCAATATATATCTTTTCAACTTGGAGGGATGTTAGACATAGGAGCCTAGTGTGGAACTCCTGGCTGGGAAATCTAAAATGTAAAGGTGAGCTGCCCAGTGCCTCCACTGGTGAGAGAGAAGGACAGATTTCTGCTGCTTTGAGATTGGCCTGTACTCCTGACATTATTCAGAACAAAGGATGAATGAATACTTCCAGTGAATTGGACATGGGTCGCATGAAAAAGACAGCTCTGGTGGTGGTGTCTTCAGGCCCGTGAAAAGGGATATCTCCAGGAGTCACCAGATATTTAGGAGAGAAAGAGTTAGTGATCAACCAGTAGTGGAGATGGATCCATGATCAAGCAGACCAGGGACTTGTAGTGAGATGATCCTCGGTGATCGTGGTTAAGGCTCCATCAAGAAACAACAACAACAACAGAAATATGAGTGAGAGAGCACTCCTGAAACATTCTTGATGCCAAGACTCAGCTCAGATCAAGCACTGTTTCCCTTACCTCTGCTCATTGCAAAGATGCAGCTCTGAGGGGTTCAGAAAGCATAGGAACGGGAATCCCAAAGTAAGTTCTGTTTTAGTTATGAGGAAAAGGAATTGACCTGTGTATAAGTCAACAGCTTCCATATAGCTTTTCTTCAACTGCAGATTAAGCACCTCCATAGAAATATTTTTTTTAAATGCTCATAATTTTATGAACAAACATATAAAGAGTTTTGTGCCTTAGACTTTTCAGGTAACATTAAGAAAGCATACTTGCAACGTACTTTAAAAGATAAGATGTCACCACATATAGAGTTATACCACAGTACTAGTCACTGCAGCGCCAGATTAGGACAGGAAATGAGTTCTGTAGGAGGAGGTGTGGACAGAATGGAGGGAATCCTCCAGGGGTAAGGTGGAGATATGTCCTGAAGGAGGGGTGGAAGTTGAGTGGTTGATAAGATAGGAGAGGTAGTGCAATACTGAGGCAATGAGCAAAGACTGGCATCAGAAGCTTATTACTATGAGGGAAGGGAGATACAAGTCAGAGCTGACGACATTAAATACCATTTCAGAGGGCTGGTACCATAGGGAACAGGAAAAGCAGAGGGAACAGCGGAGAAAAGGAAAGGGAAATGGACACATGGAGAAATAATTGAAAACACTTGATGAATTTGATACAGGCTTCCTCTGCTACCTCTGACTCTAAGAGAGAGGAACTCAGAGATGATGCTGGAAGACTAAAAATTCCCTGAGCATGAAGTTCTTTATCCTGCATCAACTCTATAACCTAGATTAATACTGCCACCCAATAATTTTTATGCATCTGATGTGAAAAATTGTCTTCCAGATAAGGATGCTTCCTCAATAAACCCATACTTTCCCCCTGACCACTCTCAGTGATGAAGAAAGCATGGCTTCTACACTTTTAAATCAACATGCTACTCCACATAAGAGAATGCAGCTACTATTCTGGGTCGTGATTCTCCATCCAAGCTATCTCAGATCCTCAGTTTTTAATGCCATGATAGCCCTTTCAGAGAATATCCTTATAAATATTTTTAAATATAAAAAATTAGTTCTCTCAGATAAAAAAATAATGTTAGATAACAAAAGAGGAAAATATCACTTTACTTAAAGGACAATTTCCATTTAAATAACATATCAATAAAATTTTAAAGTTTATTTATTTTGAGAGGGAGAGTGCACATGCAAGGGAGGAACAGAGAGAGAAAGAGGGAGAGAGGGAGAGAATCCTGAGCAGGTTCCTCACTGCCAGCGAAGAGCCTGATGCAGGGCTTGAACCCATCGACCATGAGATCTTGACCTCAGGTGAAGTCAAGAGCCCAATGCTTAACCACTTAACCTACAGAGCCACTCAAGTGTCCCTAACATACCAATAAATTAATTGCCATAGCAGCAGATCTTCAGTCTGTTCTGATAAGTTCTCTCAGACACGTTTGTTTCTCATTCTGGTAAAAATTTCTCTACATTTCAATAACGACGCCTTACATTTATATGATGGCTTACAGTTCACAAAGTGCCCTATTATTTTACTCTAGACAATTTACACAGTATTTGGTAACAGAAAATATATTTAAAATTTTTAATTTATTATTAGTTTTAATTCCAGTATAGTTAACATTCAATGTTATATTAGTTTCAGGTGTACAATACAGTGATTCAATAGTTCTCTACATTACTCAGTGCTCATCGTAGTAAGTGTGCTCTTAATCCCTTCACCTGTATTACCCATCGCAGCCACCCCTCTCCCCTCTGGTAACCATAAGTTTGTTCTCTATATTAACAGTCTGTTTTTTGGTTTGTCTCTTTCCTTCCTTCCTTCCTTCCTTCTTTCCTTCTTTCTTTCCTTCCTTTTCTTCCTTCCTCCCTTCCTCTTCCTTCCTTCCTTTCTCTCTCTCTCTCTTTCTTTCTTTCTTTCTTTCTTTCTTTCTTTCTTTCTTTCTTCCACACATGAGTGAAATCATATGGTACTTGTCTTTCTCTGAGTGATGATTTCACTTAGCATTAAACTCTCTCAAACCGTCTAACAATAGAAAATATTTTTGTCTTTGAATGGAAATCAGTAACTAAGATTTTGGATGGCACAATTAACCTATTTGGAAAGTAAATGTGTCTTAAGCACTTTGGAGTATTTAAATAGAGGAAATTGATTTGAAAATTCAAGATTATTTCTTGCTAAAACAGCCTCACAAGGATTTTTGCATATCAACATGTTTTTATTCTAGACATAATCACAGCTTCTACCTGAATTAAGATAATTTCTTTTATATTTAAAAATTCTTAATTTTTATGAATATATAGTTCATTGTGCTCTCTCAAAAAGGTTATGAGCTACCACTATTTGACTATATTCAGTTAATTCTTGATTAGACATTTCTTAGAGAAACTACCCTCTTTTTCCCATAACTATTGTACTTACCACATAAGCCAGAAGGGCACAGAAGTAGGGTCAAGACCCCAAAGAGGCACAGTGCTGGGAAAGTGCTCTGCAACTTGGGAGCCATGGCATAAAGTCTCAGAGGTGACCCACTGGGGCTCAGTGTCTTCAGACGCTTGAATCAATATGAAGAAAAGATCTCTAAATAACAATTGAAATGGTGCCTAAGCCAAAGCCTTGTCAAAGTCTCAGTTATGTGTCACTAAAGGGGAGGGGCTGGGGGAGTGACCAGAAGACCAAGTGCTGAGCACAGCTCTGATGGGGTAAGCTGATAAGGCCCCTTGGTTGGGGAGAAGAGTCTGGAAATTAATGGAAGAGCCTTCTGGAATTCTGTATATAGTTACTGTTGTAATCCTAAGATCCCATGCTGGTCAGATGGGGCACATGAGGAGTTCCTTTCTGTATATATCCATGATTCCTCTCCAAGTAACCAAAAGCAAAAAGATAAAAGATACTGCAGCCCATAATACATAGTGTATGTGGTGGGTTCTACAGGAATTAGAAGTCATAGCATGGCAGAAAATAGAATGTCTGAGAAGTGGTGCCTGTTTGGGAAGTGGTTTCTTTAATCAGAAGTAGGTATAAATTGCCTAGAAAATGGACTTTTTTTTAAATCTCAAAATTAAATGTCTTTCCAGACAGCATGTGGTCTAACCAAAATAGAGTAATATGAGTCTCTAAGTGTGAAAATACTCAAGAGTCTGGTCCATATAATTACAATTACAATTGTAATTTCAATTATCATACTTCAGTGGGAACTCCTTTTCCCTAATTCCTGGATTTTCTTTCTTTTTTAAAAACACTTTTTATGTTTACTTATTTATTTTTGAGAGAGACAGAGACAGCGTGAGCAGGGTAGGGGCAGAAAGAGAGAGGGAAAGAAAGAATCCCAAGTAGGCTTTGTGCTGTTAGCACATAGCCTGATGCAGGGCTCAAACTCATGAAACCATGAGATCATGACCTGACCCAAAACCAAGTGTTAGACACTTAACCAAGTGAGCCACCCAGGCACCCCTGGGTTTACGAATATACATAAAAACACCAAATCATTTACTCAATGAAACTATTCTAGTGTGAAAGTTAGTCTAGTTTGTGTTGCAACACAGAAAAAGCATGCACTGAAAGTTAAATGACTGAGGATAATTAATAATCAAGGAAAAAGAAAGATTTATTATGCTTTCAGAATATCTGAATGATGCTGGATCTGGAAGAAGCCCAACATTTTGTTTCTAAGCTCTAAAGACATGATAGTAGAAGGTACATTTGTTATTCTTCTTGGAGTGTTAACCCAAAGACTACAGTTCCCTTAAGCATATAGGCTTGCCTGGATATTCATCCAAATCACTTCATAAATTCAGTATTCTTAAGTGGGGTAGATGAAACTACCAACTTGGATTCTATATCTTGCCCACCAACTGTGCATATCTGTTCCTAGAAGAGATAAAGATAGTTGTCTAAATAAAAGAGCAAACTCTGGAAATTGTGCTAAAGTAACCTTCACTACTCAGCTGTACTGGAATGACTGCTACCAATAATACCAATAATAGCCAAATGCTTCTCTCTCGAAAGTAAGAATTACCAAATATAACTGAACAAAACTCTTTGGAATATTAAGGGATGCACAATTGAATTTCAACTTCTTAAAAAGAAAAGTAAACAAGTAAGTCTACCAAATGGTTGTTTCCTTTAGAAGGAGGAACCACAATAAAGAGAAGTAATTTAAATGATCAACCAACAAATTTTGTTAACCTGTTTTTAATCTTTAAGCATATAGTGTACCAGAATTTTACATAAATTATTATAATTAATCCTCAAAAACCCCTGTTACATGGCTCTTGCCTTCCTTGTTGTGTAGGTGAGGAAACAGGTTCAAATAGATTAAGTAAACTGCCCCCTAACCTCCTCAGATAATTAAAGGCTAAATAAAATGCTGAACCCAAGACTGATACTTAAATCTAAGCATTTTTTAGACCAAAAAATTTGCATTTTTTAGCCAATCATTATTTGCTGTCAGAACACTGAACTAGCCATCTGGGAGTAAATCGACACTGTTGGCTTTTACCCAATGGTATGCCCACTCTCCAGATGCTGCTAGCACTGCAATTAATGGCTTAGACCTATGACCTCCAAAGCATGTCCTGTGATGACAGAAGCCACCTCATCCTGATATACCTAGGAAGTTATACCCTGCATCTCTAGGAGCAACCAGTGCCCAATTGACATTGGGATACAAAATTCCTGATTCCTTGCCTCGAGTCTGGACAACTCTGTGGTGCAACTGATGTTCTAGAATCCACTGTGGACCAGGTAAAGGTCACACTTAACCTGAGAGTACATTTTTGCTCAGCTCCTTTTCCTCCCTTTCCCTCTTGTTGTTTCACTCTCTTATAGTTCTTACCTCCCCCATTCCCCCCTCCCAAAAGCATCCCATCAAAAGCTCATATGCATCTGAATCCCTTCTAGAGACATCAACTGAAGATAGTTTATACCATAAATGGATCTAGGAAGCAAACTCTAAGAATGAGATTCTAGAATTGGATCACCCACCAGCCAACTGGCAATCAAGAGTCCAATATCAGTGAGAGATGAAGTACTGATAGTCCTGGCCTGCAGCAGCATTGCAACTATGAACATTTTCACTGTCTGGTAAGTTGTCATGAAACAGAGATGGAAGAAGATGCATTGGCTAGTGAATATCTCTGACATTTGAGAGGTACAGTGGAAATAGCAATAAAAAGAAGTTGAGTGGGTGAGTACTATTGAGGCAAGCTCAGCACCCGTTAGCTGAAAATGAAAGTTCAAGGAAATCAATCACAATTCAAATCCAAATGTGAAATCCAGGAGGCACCCCCTGTTAGTATTTAAAGAAACTCTTAGCTAGCTTGGAGATTAATTATTTGAAGGATCAGGGTCATGATATAATCATAAAACAATAGTAAAACTTCAGTAAAAATAAATTCTTAGCCTTGGCAAGTCTCTACTAAAAGTCAGGACTCTTATGGAAGGAGTGGTGCCTTTAGAATTGGCATTAGGGTAACTGAGTAGATGCACTACAGAACTGCAAACTCCAGTTTCCCTAAACCCAAAGAGCTTGTATAATTGGCCCACTTTCCCTTGTTATAAGACAGTGGCCCTTAGCTTGAAGGCCATGCAAAGGAATCAAATACAGCAATTATCTTATAAGGGCAAAACTGCTTTCATCAAGATCTGCTCCCAACTCCTCTCCAGGCATCAGAACAACAGCTAAAATCAAAACTTGGTATGAACTGACTAAAGACATTTGAGTCTGCTGAGAGAGGAGAGGAATCATGTGCAAGATCTGTGAGACCTAGCCCGAATGTGTTAGGAGGTGGGAGAGTAAACCTAGGAAGGAATACTAAAGCTGGATAAGGGAGAGTTTGTCAGGATGGGGACACTGTTCTATAACACAAGATAGCAATGCAAGTGCCCTGGGAGTTAGCGCTTGTGTACTTCCAGGATACTTTTGGAAGCTTAGGAAAAATGATGGTCAATAAATGGAATAACGATGCCAGAACTGATTCTGGAAATGATTAAAGACTCAGAGAAGTGGACATGCTAGAATGATCTATTTTATGAAACTAGAAGTCCTATCCGCTATTTTTTTCACAAGAACACTAAGGATATGCCATTTACCAGAAGAATAAGGAATGCACCAGTGACAGGGACCAATATTATAGAGAAACTCTACTGTGGCTAGTCATCTGTAGGCTGTATTTTTGGTAGGAGATGCTATTATCAAGTGTGGCTGTCTAATAGCAGAAAGGATTATAGAATCCTGGCATAGCAGAGCTAAGTGGCAGCACATAATCCTCAGAAGCAGATTGGATGAAAAATACTGGAGGACCAGGGGTATGTGATGCAAGAATGTGCCTACTATGCAAAATCAAAGAAGGCACTCATTCTCAGGGGTTCTGCAAATGCTGGCCATCAGAAGGAGTGCCTCTTTAAGAATAAGGCATGTAAGGCAGCAAGGCTGGGATGCAGGCAGGGGAGAAGACATCCTCACCTGCAGGAATCTCTGAAGAGGGTAAACAGAATATGGTGTTCCTTAGGGTAAGAGTCAACCAACACAGAATGAAATCTTGCCATTTGCAATGATGTGGATGGAGCTAGAGTGTATTATGCTAAGCAAAATAAATCAGCCAGAGAAAGACAAATACCATATGATTTCACTTATATATGGAATTTAAGAAACAAAAGAGATGAATATAGGGGAAAAGAAGGAAAATAAGATAAAAAACATAGAGGAAAGCAAACCATAAAAACTCTTAACTCTTAATCATATGAGAAAAAACTGAGAGGTGCTAGAGGGAAGATTGGTGGGGAGATGGGCTAAATGGATGATGGGCATTAAGGAGGACACTTGTTGTGATGGGCAGAATGTTATATGTAAGTGCTGAATCACTAAATTCTACTCCTGAAGCCAATACTACAGTATATGCCATATATTAACTTTAATTTAAATAAAATCTTGGAAGAAAAAAGAAATGTCAAGAATAAGTGATCCAAAGACTGTGATAAGCTACTCCAATAAAAGCCATAATCTCTTGGGGCACCTGGGTGGCTCAGTCAGTTAAGCGTCCAACTTTGGCTCAGGTCATGGTCTCACAGTTCGTGGGTTCGAGCCCTGCACTGGGCTCTGTGCTGACAGCTAGCTCAGAGCCTACAGCCTGTTTCAGACTCTGTATCTCCCTCTCACTCTGACCCTCCCCTGTTCACTCTGTCTCTCTCTCTCAGAAATAAATAAAACATTAAAAAAAAATTTTTTAAAAGCCATAATCTCTTGTCCAATTATCTTCTTTTTTTTTTTTTTTCTCTTGGCAATCTTCTCCCCAGGTCTCAGACTTAAATTAAGGACAGATTCCTTTGAGGAAGGACCATAGAACACCATAGCAAGCAAGCATATATAGTAGTATTTCTCCAGTCCTTCCCCAAAGAAAACTTCAGTGACTGACTTTAGTAATTGTGCGTTAGAATCTTTAGAGGTTTGTTGGATCTGAGCTGTCTCTGAAACCTGGAAACAGAAAGTATCACCATAATTCCAGTTAAAACAGGAGCTACAGGAGCCAGGCAATAAAAGGATCTCTAGTTCCTGTTCATCTCACAATAACCCATTGGGCTTATGGAACTACCTGGTGGTCATTTCTCTGATCATTCTGTGCACAATTTGTAGTACCCTCACATTAGTTCTTTGACCTTTGGAATGAGAGCTATCAAAGTAAGAAAACCCATATAAAAACATTCTACAAATAATATTTAATACTGAAACACTGAATAATTTTCCCTTAAGATTAGGAATCAAAGCAGGGATATCTACTCTCATCATTCCTATTCAGCAATTAATATTAGAGGTCCTAGCTAGTGTAATAAGGCAAGAAAAACAAATAAAATACACTCATTTTGGAAAGGTAGAAACAAAACTGTGTTTGTTTTCAGATAACATGAGTGTTTATTTGGTAAATGCCAAAGAATTTACAGAAAACCTGCTAGCAATTATGAAAGAATTTCATAAGGTCACAATATATATGGTCAGTATAGAAAAGGCAATGTATTTCTACTACTAGCAATGAAAACTTAGAAATCAAAGTTTTAAAAATCCTACTATCTCAAGGGCAATATACTAGGTGACCAAAGCCATTTTCAAAATATCACACATTGTATGATTCCATTTTGTAAAACTTTGACAAGGTGACAAAATTATAGCATTGGGGACAAGATTAGTAGCTATGAGTGGTGAGCATGGTGGGCCAGGGGAGAAGGGTGAATATAAATATAAAGAGGTAGGAAAAATCAAGGGAGATTTGTGGTGATGGAGTAATTCTGTACTTTGATTGCTGTGGTTGTTACATGAGTCTTTACTGTGATAAAAATAGGATTATACACAAACATTGACTTGATATTATCAATGTTATTATAGTTCTCTAAGATGTAACCACTGGGAGACACAGGGTGAAGTCCACATAGGACCTCTCTGCCTCTCTGTACTATCCTTGTATTTTCTGTGAATCTATAATTATTTCAAAATAAAAAGGTTTTAAAATGACACAAGCTCTATATGGTGCAAGGTAACTGAAAACTCCAAAGCATTCATGAAAGAAAACAGAGAAAACCTAGTTAAATGGAGTAGTATACTCCAACATTATTAAGTCTCAACATTATTAAGGTATCAGTTCTCCTGAAAGTGATCTAGAGATTCAAAGAATTCCAAACCAAATCCCAGTAGATGTTTTGTAAAAGTCAATGAGCTGTTTCTAAAATGTACACAAATAAGGCAAAGACTTAAAATAGCTAAAAAATTTTTGCAGAAGAAAAGAATGAAATTTGAAAGACTCATACTTCCTGATTCCAAGATTTGCTGTACAGCTACATAATCAACACATTGTGGTATTGGCATAAGAATGGACTTCTAGATAATGGAAAAAATGAAGTCCAGAAATACACTACCACATATATGGTTAATTGCAGACAAAGGCCAAGGTAACTCAGTGGAAAAAAGATAGTCTTCTCAACAATTATTTCTCAATGGAACAATTAGACATACATATACCCTCCTTCCCCAAAGACTCTTACCCTTCATCTATGCAAAACCTAACTCAAAATGGATCAAAGACATAAATGTAAAACTAGCCAATTTGAGAATTACTAGTTTAAAAAAGATAGTATTTATTTCTCTATGTATTTCACAATCTAACCTTTGCTATAAAATTAGATACTTAGCACATGCATGCCTGGACCTCAATAACACTTTGCAAAAGGGTCAGTGCTGACTTTTGTGTACTATGTCATCTTAGGTTTATAAAAAGATGATATATTTGGCTCTTTGAAAAATCCATGAACTGAAGTCAAAGGCAATGTATATTTTTCACTGTTCCTTGTAAAATAATTCATACAGTTAATTTAATTTATATTTTCATAACAGAAAAAAAACTTCTCATAATATGTTCTTTTACCAAACAATGTGAATATTTGATTTATTATATTTTCCATTTATTTTGACTGAAAATAAACCCAATTGCTATATAAATTAAATTTTCAAAAATTAACTTCTATCTCTTGGAGTGCCTGCATGGCTCAGTTGGGTTAAGCATCCAGCATCTGACTTTGACTGAGGTCATGATCTCATGGTTCATGAGTTCAAGCCCCACACCAGGCTCTCTGGTGTTAGCACAAAGTCGATATTGGCTCCTCTGTCTACCTCTCTCTCTGCCTCTCCTATACTTGTACTCTCTCTCTCTCTAAAACAAACAAATATATATATGTATGTTTTAAAAAAGAAAATTAACTTCTATGTCTTACATAATTTTCATTTTTCATTTTTATTTTAGCAAGTTTAAATTATGCCTATCTACTATAAACTGATATATTTACTTTTTTAAAAAATTATTGGGTTTCTACTGGGTGCTGAGCAAACCCTAAAGGAAAGGAAACTACTTGAGAAAACTTTTCA
Source organism: Proteles cristata cristata (assembly GCA_017311185.1). Classification (NCBI taxonomy): domain Eukaryota; kingdom Metazoa; phylum Chordata; class Mammalia; order Carnivora; family Hyaenidae; genus Proteles; species Proteles cristata. Next base: position 842,447 of record JAESUZ010001426.1, on the reverse strand, counting down.
GCACAAAAAATTTTCAGTATGTAAATATGCATTGTTTGTTAAGTTTAGATTTTCATATTGAATGGTAATTAATCTTACTTTTAAACCTAAAAAATATCAGTACCATCTGCTAAAAATGATGAGAATACAGGATTAGGAGCTATTCACAGGACTATTTGTGAACCGCAGAGATTTTTGGAAAACAATATTCCTTTTCTGACCATTTGCATCCCTCATTACAAAATGGCAGTTCAATCCATAGTCTCCATTCATACACAAATTTTCATCTGAAAGACTCTGCTTTACCGACTTCCTTTTCCCAAGATACTTTGTAGGGATGGGAGCAATCATTTGAAGAAAGAAAGAAAGGACTTTGGCGCTGACAGAGTGAAAGTAATGTTCCATTAGAAATAGGCTGAGGGATTTAGGGAGAAGCGGAGAAACTAATTTCATTTTGCATAGTAGAAATTCAAGTTACTGTGAGAGATTCAAGATTGGAGAATCTTTTTCAGAAGAAACTGAACAGCAACAGTGAAGACACCTATAAACACTGATATTTGGGGAATCTTCTGAATTTGTTAGTGTATAAGCTAAGTTGCTAAAACCAAGACAGAAGTTTGCCTCTCTCTCATGCAACAATCCAGAGGCAGAAATGTATTCCGGTTGGTCAGCTGTTCTGTCCAACAAGGTTATCTGGGGATAAGGTCCCTTCCTCTTTGTCATTTTAACATCACTTGGGGTGTTGTCCTCATCAGCTCACCAGCACCCTGTCAGCATCTCTGAGTGAAAGAGGAAGTGGAAGGCAAGCAGCTTGTTTTTTAAGCAAATTACTAGGAAGTTGCACCCATTAGGAAATCGTGCCAAGGGAGCATGTGCCTTGCTGATATTTAAAGGTGGTGAGGGTAGTTCTGTTACCTAAAGCAGGTAGGGGGAAATGGATACTGGGAAATAATTAGCAGCCTCTGCAATAGCTTCCAAAAAGAAAAGAAGAGCTTACTTACTGTCTAGTCTTCCCATATACATAGAACTTAAATCCGCCTATGTGGGTCTCATCCTTAAGAGCGGACATGTAACCTAGAATCATTATCAACAGAAGTTTGCAGAGAATAGAACTTCCAAAAAAAGTGTTAATAATATTCTGATATATGTGAGTAGTTGTTACATCCATAAAGAACAGAACACTTTTTTAAAATAATGTGAACATTTTATAAAATTGATAAAACAATTAAAATACAACAGCAAGGAAATATCTCCAAAGGACATGGGGGAGGGGTGAAGCAGAGATGATGGTATAGGAAACAGAAAGAAAATATAAGAAAATTACAGGATCGACAAAAAGGTCCAACATCTGACCAGTCGGATATCCATAAAGAAAAAGAAAACAATAGAGAAGAGAAATTACTGAAAAAACTAAACCAAGAAAATTTCTCAGAGAAAATGAAGGAGTTTCCTATGGAAGAAAAGAGATAAAGAGAAAAAAAATCTTATAAAATCTGTAATAAAAATAGCTTTTGGGGGTGCCTACGTGGCTCAGTTGGTTAAGCGTCCAAGATCAGGTCATGATCTTGCAGTTCATGGGTTTGAGCCTCACATCAGGTTCTGTGCTGACAGCTCAGAGCCAGGAGCTTGCTTCAGATTCTGTCTCCCTCTCTCTCTGCTCCTCCCCCAGTCACATTCTGTCTCTCTCTCTCAAAAATAAATAACCATCTTAAAAATTTTTTAAATAAATAAATAAAAATAGCTTGTTTCAACTGCAATACTGGCAACTATTGTACAAAGAAGATAGTTAAAAGTTCTAAAAGAAAATTATTTTCAACCCAATTTTCTACACACAATAAAATTATCATCCAAATATTCAAATAAAACAATTTCAAATATGTAGAAGTGCAATGTGCATTTTACTTTCTATATATCATTTCCTAGGCAGCTTACTAAGGAAGTCCTCCAGTAAATAGAGTAAATAAACCAAGAAAGAGAACATGTATACAAGAAGCAAATCCAGAGCAGGAAGGCAAGGACACAGATGTGAGATCACCCATTCATGCTAAGTAGGTAGCAGACACTGTCAAGTTCCACCTGCATTACTACGGTTCTATTGCTTTGGCACACTCTGTAAAACTTCTAAAAGTCAGTATCTGCTTTATTTGCCCAGGTTTTTTCAAGAACTACTGAAGGTTATTCCAACAACATGGAGAGCAGGTCAAAAATACCAAGTAATTAACATGTCCCAGTAACAGACCCTAGTATCCCTAATATCCATGGAAGTTATTGTATCAATACACCAGCTCCTTGTGCTTTGAGTGAGATAACTGTTGGGTATGTGTTTGACACCCTTTCATAGTTTCCCCGTATGTTTAGGTCACCCACAGACTGGATGACTTGACAATGCACTTCTTATTGGATACCTTCCCTTCTCTGACTCACTGCTCTACTCAGTTTCTCAAATATTCATAAAAACATTTTGAATAACAATCCATCAAGTGTTCTGAATATATAAAGCATGTAAAACATCAATTATCTAAGTATCTATCACTCAGGGAACTCAAGAATGAGTTTTTGCAAGCAAATGCAATGCTATGATACAATACAAAATAGAAATTGGGTTTCCATTTCAAAAAAAATCCACTTATTCTCATGTGAATGGCCAGTGGAATACCTTGTTTAAGATATAAAACTAATTCAAATAGCATGTCACAAAGAAAATAAGAAGTAGTGTTTAAATTTTTTTATTTACTGTTTGAAGACCTGTGTTGAGCCTTGGAAACAGGAGGGAGATGGGGAGGGTCTAATCACTCTTGCTAGTGGGAGAAGGTGAGTGAAAATTAGTTGGGAGCAAGTAAGTGAAATACATAGTTATCTATATCTAACCTTAGGGAACTGGATAACATCCTCTTTTTCGGAACATGCAGGCTTTGGAAGTACATAGAAAACAACGTTTCAGGAAGGTAGATACATAAAATGGACACCCTCACTGGTGGTTCACCAGCATCCTGGGGACGGTGTGTTGATGGACAGAAAGCAGATGTTGAGAAGAAACAAGTTGCCAAGGCTGTGGAGGTGAAGGTCCAGGGGGACAGCCAGGATGGTGAGCAGACTCCTTATGTACCCAGTCAGATACAGGCTGCAGGACAGACCAAAGGGTCCCTGCTGCTACAGGGGCTGCTCAGAGAGGCTGAGGAGGATGAATTAAAAGACTCCAGTTTGATTGTCAATATCCAAACAGTTGTTTTTTTCAATGTTTATTTATTTTGAGGGGGAGCATGTGAGTGCTCATGCCCACAAGTGGTGGGACGGGCAGAAAGAAAGAGAGAGAGAGAGAGAGAGAGAGAGGGAGAGAGAGAGAGACAGAGAGAGAGAGAATCCCAAGCAGACCCCCTCTGCTGTCAGGGTGGAACGGACTTGGGGCTTAATCTCAGGAACCATGAGATCATGACCTCAGCAGAAATCAAGAGCTGGACGCTTAACTGACTGAGCCACCCATGCACCCCCCAGGCACTGGTAATGGCAGAAACAAGACACCCAGGGAAGAAATGAATCATCATATTACTGTCCTTCCCACCCACCCTTCATGATGCATCTCACTAACCTTTTCTGAGCCTCAGTTCCTCATCTGTTTCTTGGCACTAATAATTCTAGTCTGTTAGGTTAATTGCAGGGATTAAGTGAGAACAATATAAAAGCTTAATTCCATACTTGACATATAAGAAGGGCAATTATTTTTATTAGTGGTAACTTCTAGTGATACTATCAAAATAGTGATATGTTAAACAAAATAAAGTGAGCCTGTATTATGGTCTCCTTTGTTTACAATTATACAGCTCATGCTAACATGAGACAATTCCGTTTTGTTTTTGTTTTTTATTGTGATATGTTGGCCCACCTCCTGAGAAGGTAATGGCAATTATTTTTCTATATGTTCTCAAATTTATTCTTCATATTTGGTATAAAATTATTTAGGCTCTTTCCCTTCCTCTTCCTCTAAGATCAAATGAGCATCAGATTGACCAAGTTCCTCACTTATAAATTCTGCCAATAAGACTTTTTGGTGCCTCTTAGTCTTACCTGAAAAATTAACAGTCTTCTCTACTTTCATAGATCAAATTTTCAATAAATAAAGTGTAAAATAATATTTTAAGTGCACAGGACATTTAACAATAAGGAGCAGATTTCCTCCTCCTGAGAAAATGTCTAAGTCATCCCAGGGGCTTATGGAACATCTTCAGGCCCTGAACCAATAAGGGAAATTCAATATTTGTCATAACGGCCTTTTAACTTATTTGTAATTAAAAAATTGTTTTTAATGTTTTTATTTATTTCTGAGAGAGAGAGAGAGAGAGCGTGAGCAGGGGAGGGTCAGAGAGAGAGGGAGACACAGAATCCGAAACAAGCTCCATGCTCTGAGCTAGCTGTCAGCATAGAGTCCTACGCCAGGCTCGAACCCAAGAACCATGAGATCATGACCTGAGCCGAAGTCGGACGTTTAACCAACTGAGCCACCCAGGCGTTCCTGTAAATTTTAATTAAGTTGGATTTCAGGCAGATTTAGTAAGTATTTGATCTGTGAGCCTGCAGATAACAAAAGATACATCTATAAGTTGAGAGTCCAATAGCTGATAGAAAGGTAAATAACCCTCTAAGAAACTGAAAAAATTCTGGTGGACCCACCTAATATCAAATAGTGCAAGGATCTGATGAAGGGAGGGGTACAAGGAGAGAGAGAGAGAGAGAGAGAGAGAGACCAAAGGAAATGTCAAGAGAGTCATAGAAACAAGGCAACTGTGGAAGAGGCCGTGTTTGCTCTGCGCAGTCCCTGCCCTGGGGGACACCGCAGGCGGACCCATAGAGCCATCAGCCGCCAGGGTCTCTGCCTGATGCTGCTCCCTGGCCACAGGAGCCTGCTCAGGGGGCCCACGGGGTTGGCTGTCAACGCTGGTGGAGCAGGTGTTCACCAGTGAGAGCAGGGGATTGGTGGATAAATGCCCAGGTCCTCGACCATGGAGGGTATTGATGTTTCTTCCGGCAGACTGTTGACTTGTCGGTGAATTTTAATTGTTTCGGAATTACTGTAGACAATTATGTGATTTGTGGAAATTCAGGTACCAAGAGAAACCTCAAAATGAGAGAAGAACTCAACAGCTCACTCAAAAAATAAAAAGAAAAAGGAAAAGAAAAGACAAAAAGATGCTGTGAGGACGGACAAAGGAAATGTTACAGGGGATCTGATAAGAGGAAATGAGAGTTGAGTGGAGAGAGAGAGGGGTAGACCAGAACACATATCAGAAGACAGCGACAGAGACAAGTCGACTGTGGAAGAGGCCTTGTGTGCTCTGCGCATGTCCCTGCCCTGAGGGCCACCGCAGGCGGAGCCATAGAGCCATATGCCACCAAGGTCTCTGCCTGATGCTGCTCCCTGGCCACAGGAGCCTGCTCAGGGGGCCCACGGGGTTGGCTGTCAACGCTGGTGGAGCAGGTGTTCACCAGTGAGAGCAGGGGATTGGTGGATAAATGCCCAGGTCCTCGTCCCTGGACGGAAAATGCACATTGTGTCCCATGTGCTCTCAGAGAAGAGTCAGCATAACTGAGCACCTGTCTGCAGCCACAGTCAGCACCCCAATAATGCTCCCTCCATCACTGTGTTCCTTTCTCATCTTATCATCCCACTACCTGCTCGCTCACAGGGCTTTCTGGGGCCACCTTCCAAGGAAATAGTAACCCACAAATCATTGCCTAAGATGAAACCCAAAATAAACATCTCCTGAATCCCAGGAGGTGGGGGCAGACAGATGGCATTAAGGACCCTCAGTGGAACCTTCCGCGCTAGGTGGGTTTCTCCAGCAGCTCCCACCCATCCTGTACATGTGAGGTTCAGTGGAAGCCCGAGAGACGCCAGTGCGTCTGCAGTCTCTTTGGGGAAATTGAAACAAAAAGGCCAACATTCCCCAAGAAGAGACTCTCTGAAGGAGAGATTTCAGAGGATGCAGGCGTTGGAGGAGGTGGTGAGTAGAGGGAACGACAGCCTCCAAGATACCCCACCATGTACGGGTGATTGATGGGGGAGAGTTGCTCAGGCCATTTAACTTTTCTCTTAAGGACACTGGGGACTAAATCAGATGGTGGACTTGGGAACACACGGGTGGTTTCATGTGGGCCTCATATTCATCAGTCTTTCAGACTTTATTCTCCGAAAATGGAATAAAGAGGTCCAAACACAAAGAGAAACTCCTTCCACCTAAGGCAGAAATTGAAGGGTATCAATAGGGAGGCAGACATCAGGTACATGGGGGTTTGGTAAAGGACGTGAGTCCTTCAAAGGGGGGCGTGTTGGAGACCAAGAAGCCAGAGGCACCACAGGAATGTCCTGAAGGAAAGGGACGAAGCAGGAAAGAACTGAAAGCTGTTCCATTCCCAGTCGGTGAGCAGCCAGACTGCTCGTTCTCTCCGGAAGGACATCGTAGGGACGGACACCAGGCCAGGGGTAAGGATGTGTTGTGCTAGATGTCCTCACGACCCACCATGGAATACGCCGCAGGTGCCTGACCTGTCAAGACGCCAAACACTATGTTGTATGTGTCTGCTCTTATCTGACGAGCAACAAAACAAAAGAGGCTTGAGCCTGGGCACCAAGGTTTCGGCTGCTGCAGAGTCTTAGCCCCCTGCTTCTTAGACTCTATTGTCACCGCATCTTTGGGACCTGTCTCTCTCTCAGGGAAGGATGGACCAGGCATTTGGGGTGTGTCTGCATTTACTCTAAATACTGAAAAGAGAGGGAAACATACCACAAGAGAGTCTTATTGATACAAAGTAAACTGAGAGTTTGTGGAAGGAAGTGGGGGGGGGATGGGCTACATAGGTGATGGGTGTTAAGCAGCCCACTTGTTGGGAGGAGCACTGAGTATGTATGTGAGGGATGAATCACTGAATCTACCCCAAAACCAACATTGCACTGAATCTTACCGACTGAAATTTAAATAAATAAATACAAATAATTAAATAAAAATTCTAAAGAGCTGAGTTCTTTGCACACGTGAAACTGTGTAGGGAGGCAGACCAGGAAAATGCTTTGCTGTGAGCCTACGGCCATGTCCTACGCTTTTACCACAAAGTATTGAACACCTTTAAGCAATGGATTAGTTCAGAGACCTCATTAAGAACAGAGCTCTAATGACCGCAAATACAAAATTAAATTTGATTTATAACTTTTTTACATGAAAAAAATGTGCACTTTGTGTCTAAAAAAGCAAAAAGATGAGCTAGGAAGTGATCAATCATTTTGCAGTCTCAAAACACTAAATATGAACAAACGATCCTTTCTAGACATTTATTACCATGAATGATGGTGCAAAGGGGACAGTAGAGTTGCTAAGCTGAAGCGACATGTGTTGATTTGAAGGCAGCACATGTTTCTCCCTCTTTAGGGAGAAATTACAGTGCTGAGTCCACAGAAGAATCCCTTGGTCTCTCTATCTGTCTTTCCAGCAGTTCAATTTCCAAAGTCAATTTATACACCTCCAACGTCATTTTCGCATCTTCTGGGTTAGGGAGACACTGCATCGTCTTTCTTCCTGCGAGGACATTTTCACAGCCATCAGGGACCACCTAAAAGAGATGTAGTTGCTGAGTGGGGTTGTCATTGTCCTCTTGACTCAGGATCAAGATGAAGCCCCGAACTTGGGGGTGAGCAGGGAACCCAGAAAACACCTCGGGCCCCAACTTAATCCTCCCAACCAATAGGGACTGGTTATGAGACAGTTTCACAGGAGGCCTCTGTGAAGACAGAGACTGTTTCTGACATGGTCCAGAAGTGGAACACAGAACATGAGATAGTCTAGAAGTCAAGTTTGGCCTCAGTGCTTCAGGTGCCTGACACCCTCTTCTCTGTAAAGGGCTCGGATTTTCCTGTTTCCAGTGAGAGAGGAAAACTTGTCACTCTTAGCTGACCTCAGTGCTTCAAGATAAAAGAGTTTCTTGGACGGAGTCAGGAATGAATCCTGACAAGTCAGATCTCACCATTGCTGGCTGGGACAGTGCTGAGGAGGGAGGATGGGAGCGATGTTAGTGTGTGATAGGACGGGAGCTTTTCTTGAATTGTGCCACTTACCCACTCACACTTAGGCACCTCGGGGTACCATGCTCTGCTCTCTAAGCAAGTGATATTTTCAGGACCGACCAAGTTATAACCAGTGTCACATTGGATGGTGACATTTTCATGTTCAGTATATTGAATCTTATCCACGGACAGCTTTCCATGGGCTATTTCTGGTTTTGGACACAAAGCTACAAAGGAAACATGGTTTTAAAGAATCTGTAAATCTAAGAAAAAGGACAGGACAGCAGGATAAGATTATAAGATTTAACTATTATGGGTGCTGCTAATTGTTTTATCTCTTTTGTTTGGTAACAATAATATTCCATTTTTATTGAGCATTGACGAATATATCACAGTCAATCTAAGCATTTTATGTTATTTTATCAGCTCTGTGAAGTGAGGACTGTTATTATTCCCATCTGACTAGGAGAAAGTTGAGATATTGACAGGTTAAGAAATTTGTCTGTGGTTCAATGGGTGGCTCAGTCGATTAAGTGTCGAATTAGAATTAGGTCATGAAGTCACGATTCATGAGTTCAAGCCCCACATCGGGATTTCTGCTGCCAGTGCAGAGCCCACTTTCGAATCCTCTGGCTCTCTCTGACTCTTTTTCTCCTGCTCTCTCTCTCAAAAACAAAGAAACATTAAAAAACAAAAAAAACAAAATACCTTTCTGAGGTTTTTATACATTTAAACGTGATAGGTCCCATGATACACAATATAAAAGCATGTGATCACGTGTTCCCAGGGTTCAAAGCAATCTCCCTCCCATCTCGATCCCAGCAACACACTAGGTTTTATACAGTCTAGAAAAAGTCAAGTTAGGACTCAGTCCTTCTAGGTATCTGACAACCTCTTCTCCTATTGCTCCCTGTGTGCACTGGAGACCATGGTGACATATAATCCCCGGAGTTGCTGACGGCAAAGTGCTAGCAACCTGTGTGCATGTAAAACCCAGAGCCAATCTTGACTCATCTGTCCCCACTACAGATGGGCACATGCAGCCGATGTCATGGGCAGGTGGTGCATCTGCACGGGGCTGTGATGGAAGTACGTGCCACTCTGGGATGATTGGAACTGGCCCGTGAGAGCCACATTCATGCTAGAGCAAGCCTCCATGGAAATTTTGCCACAGGCCATATATCACGTGTTCCACCTGCAGAATGTATCTTGAAAGTTGGAATGGGGCTGAGTTTTACAACTGGGAGAAGGAGTGGGGAGGTTGATGTTAATATTGTACCTTTGTAAGGTTTGCATTCTAAGCACAGTAATGATTTCAAGTCAATCAAATCAGATCAAATGTTTCCACCCTGCCTCTGGCAGGAAGAAGCTTTACTCTCCATGCTTTGGTGACACTTCCTCCCTCCTGACTGAGAAGGGAGCTGGAGTTACCTTTACACTGAGGGGCTGCAGGGGACCAGCGTGAAGAACTGCAGGAGAGTCTGGCTTCCCCAACCAGAGTGTATCCTTTGTCACATTTGTATATCACCTCAGTTCTGAATACGCTGTATGTTTTTTGTCGTTCATAATATCCATGGGTAACGGTAGGAGGGAAATCACAATCTTGACGGTGAGAGATAAAAGTGAGAGAGCATGAAATTGTAGAATGTAAAATAGAACTCACCCCAGAACCTGTGTGGTTTGTAGGAGGCTTCATTCTGTCCTTCGTCTCCTCTGCCCATAGGATCACTTAGCCAAAGCCTAGACCTGGGCTTCCCTCCTGTAAGCCTCAGGCTGAGGAACCACCACGGCCCCCTTATTAGACCACTTGATGGTCATTTCCAATAGCGTCAAAAGTATAATAGGAATAGACAAAATTAATACTTGGCCCAAACCCCATATTGAATTTTTGGCCTAAGGGGTAAGACCATTTGTATCCATGAAGTCAAGAGGAAGCCATTGCTACTCCCCATTCCCTCCCCCAGGAAGCAAAGACACTGTATTAACAAAAACATCATATACGAACGGGCAGGGGGAAATGGTAAAATCGGTGTCATTCTTGAAGAACTAAAGCTATATTTCCATCATATCGCCATTTACCTCCCCAATCTGTCTACCTGGAAAAATAGGAATATGAAAAATACAGTAAAGTATTGACAACTGAACATTTTAGTCTCATTTCAGATGTGGTATCTCTGGGAAAGTAGACATAAGTATCTTCAGGTAACTGAGGTCACTAGTTTTGCTAGTGCCTTCCTTCTATTCATCCCGCTCAGAAAAAAAGTCTCAGAAACAGTTTGCATACACATGGAAGGATCCAATCCCACATCTGTAGTTTTAGACCTGGATTGTGATTAGTCTCTGGCACCTGTCACAAAAGAGCCGGAGGATACTAAGAGTGTCTGGACATCCACATTTGCAGTATATCTAAGGCATCGTGTTAATTCTACTGAATGGGCAAGAAGTCAGTGTGTAGATAGACAGAGAAATACATTGATAGATAGATTCTCTAGATCTAGTTATAATATACACATGACATCAATGACAGGAAGAATCTAGCATGAAGTCGTATATACATAGATAGCTAGATCTAGATAGATGAGAGAGAGAGAGAGAGAGAAGTCATTTAGATCTAGTTATATGACATCATGGACAAGAAGATTCTAGCATGATGTCATATATAGAGGGATATTTAGATTTAGATGATAGAGACAGAAGAGCAGAGAGAGAGACAGAAACAGAGAGAGAGAGAAAGAGAGAGATCTGTGCCAATTCCTGGTGCAGACCTCCTAAACCTTTGTAAATTCCTAAGTCCTGAGAACACTAAGAACATCTTTTTCCTACTGAGACAGCTTTCCGTGGCTCCTGGATGGGAGCTGGTCACCAGAAAGACCAAGCCATGAAAAAACCTTAGAAGGTTTCAGCCACACTCTCCTCTCCAAAGAGGGGAGAGGTTGGAAACAGTGTCAGTAACTGATCACACTGCAGAGGGTGAGCCTCCATAAAATCTTAGGAGTATATGGTTTGGAGAGCTGTCAGGTGGCTGAACACATCCACATACTCTGAAGGTGATGTACAGCAACTCACAGGGACAGGGGCGCCTGTGCCTGGGACCCTCCCAGACTTCCCTCTATATATCGCTTCATTTGGCTGTTCATTGTATCCTTCATCATATCATTTAATAAACTGGTAAATACAAAAGAAAGTGTTTCCCTCAGTTCTGTAAATAACTTAGGCAAATTAATGGAACTTGAGAAGGAAGTTATGGGAACCTCCAATTTGTATCCTAGATTTTGGTGGTAACCTGGGGACATACTATCCTCAATTGGCATCTGAAGTCGAGAGGGACAGGGAAGTTCTGTGAGACTGAGTCTTTAAGCTGTGGGATGTGGCACTATCTCCAGGTCAATACTGTAGGCATTGAGTTAAACTATAGGACACCCAGATGGTGCTGTGGAGAATTCTTGATGTAAGAAAAAACCTTGCACTTTTGGTCACCAGAAATGCTGTGGCTGTTCTGCGTGACTAGTAAAAGAGACAAGAGAGACACAGGATGTGAAAGGAAAGCCTGAGGCTTTTCCAACCTGCAGAATGATGCTCCAGAGCCTGTTTCAGTCTGTGACTCCCTCTCTCTTGACCCTCTCCTGCTCACGCTGTCTCTCTCTCTCATAGAAAAAAAAAATAAATTAAAAAAAAAAAAGATTTAAGAATGATGCTCCGGAATATAGCCTATAAAGATTCAAGGGATTGCCAGATCAATACAATATGTAGAGGTCCAGGGCACATGGCTGCTAGCCTATCCCTCCAAACCAAAGTCAAATTCTTATAAATGGCACATCACAGCAAGAATAAAATGATGCACAACATTATAGAACTTTCTGGTTTCTAGAGGCTGCATGTTCCATACTTGGGAATACTATTCCTGCCCATGCGCTAGGTGACAAACACAGTTGGGTTGGAGAGCAGCCTCTGTTGGGAGAGGACTCCCTCTTGGCAGCTAGTCCAGTGTCAGAGAAATCGGTCTGTTCTTAAACCTTAGGACATTGTATACATAGCCTGGTACACTGAAGGCGGCTATAGTCGGAAAACGTACAAATGTCAATGGGACTATCACAGCACAGACCCTTGACTTCCGGAAGCAAGGCCGTGCACTGCTCCAGAGAATTATGTACTCTTTGAGACATAACTCTTGACATGTTGTTTGGTCCTGATAGAAACCGTGCCTGACATTGGGTCATGAAGTGAGCATGTGCCCAAATCACGCTTCCTGAGCTATTGTATTGGAACCAACAAGTTATAAGGCCAGGCAGGCAACACACAATTCACTATAAAGCGGGCGTCGTCATCTGGGGTTGAGCATGCGCAGGACCCGATGGCACAAGACTCTGCACAAAGATGGAAGCCTGGACTCTCCCTGTGCCCATCCGCGGTGGGCTATGCCTCTTTAGTCACACTTATGGCTCTGTGGGCATGTCCAAGATAACCAATTGACAGAACAGAGGAAAGCCGAGACTAGTTCATGGGCGTATATTCTAGGTATGTGTGTGCAGGCTAAATTGGATAGACACTGCATTAAAGCCTGATCAAAGAAACACATTAGTAAGGGGAATCTCACGTGATTTTGTCATTCACTTTATTGAAAAAGAAGTGGGCTAAGCATACATTAAATTTGTCTTCAACAGCCCAAAATGCATGGCTTTTTTTGTCAAGGACCTTAAGGACAAAGTTTAGAAGATTATACCCAAGGCCATCTGGGGTAGAAGCAGGTGACTGGACATATAGGAATGACCTGGAAGTGCAATTTTTTATTTTGCATGAAACACCAGCAGAGCACCCCCAATACAGAAACCATTCATAAACCAAAGAGAAATAACTAAATAACAAAAATGTGTCCAAAGACAAGCAATGCCAATAAGATAGTTATAAAAAAGAAAAAGAGAGAAAGTTTGAAAGCCAAGGGAGAAAGCTTAAGGTAACATTTTCTAAGGGAGACTGGAGGTATATATTAAGGCTTGGATAAAAGTTGTTTAGACGGATGACACACAGGCAGCCATTTTGTCTTTGAGTGAAAATGTGAGTGAAGGTTTAGAACAGCACAAGTTGGTACTGAAAGATGAAGAAGAGGCAAGCTCAGAGACCGACATGAGACAGATTGCAGTGTGTGTGATCCTTAACACGGACCAGAAGTAAGTTGAGGTATTGAAGGAATGGAAGAGAGGGGGACAAATACAGAAAAAACGAAAGGAATTGTGGCAAGTCTCAGTGACTTGCTGGACATAATCTACCTTCACTGTGTTGTAAAGAAAGAGGAGGCCTGGAAGCCCGAGGTAATGGTGCTCATGGAAAACAACAGGTGTTGGCGTGTGGCTGAGCTTTGGAAGAACAACAGAGTTAGTCATTTCAATTTCCAACTGAGGAGAATCACCCAGGATGTATGCATTCCTTTACCAAACATTTAAATTTCCCTTAAAATATCTATCACTATGATGTAAAAAACTTCCAAACTAAAATGCTTTAGCAGTCCAATTACCAAAACTCTCTGAAATTACTCTGTACAGTTAGGAACACTCCTAAAGCCTGAATGACATGGGATCATTCTGGGGCTCAAGAAATTAATCTTGACAAACGACGACAAGAGGGTCCCTGACCTCTGCATTCCTCTGCGTGGCATGTGATCCTTGTATCATCAGAACTGAGAAAACACTCAACATCCCGTCAATAGAAAACATAGTCTCCACTGAAAAAGACATAGTTCTTGGGGAAATTTCTCCTGTTGAGTGATTTTGTCATTCTGTGCAAAATGCTCTCTGTTAAATGCTCAGAAAATGGATTAAGGGACACGGATGTAAATATTTTTAAACAGTCTTAGAAATTGTTTCTTTTAAGAAGAAATTGTAGTGGCAGGTGAATAAAAAAAGTTACCTTTATAAAAATATTTCCACTTACAAACTAAAAGAAGTCCTCACGTCTGCGTTAATCAGCACTACCTTGGTGGGGCCTGCAGGGCCTGCAAATGCATTAGGGGCTCATTGATTACAGACAATTATTCCCTCACTTGCAATGCAATGTCTTCCACTGATATGTGTTCAGTGTATACAGGGCTTTGTAATCTTACTCTGGTAAATTCACTCATAGTTTATAACTATATAATTATACTTTCTGGGTGGCAAAAGTGTTCTACTCAGTGATTAAGGCAATAGAAAAACATTGACACTTGTGAAAAGGTGAAATCTTTAACAATTGAACAGAGTCCACTTAAATATAATACATTAATATATAAATTAAAAGTTCTTCATGACTAGATCATTTCCTCTTGGATTTGTTATATTGTGTTTCTGAGTCAGCACACCCTATATTGGAAGGACTAAAAGTTTTTAAAATATATTCATGGTTCTTTTCCAAAAAAAACTGTACTGAGGTATTGTCTTATGATTATATGTAACTATCTTAACCCGGAATTCTTTGCCATACCTTGGTTTAAACTCCCCCCCACTCCTTCTCGTGTCTATACTCACCGCACAGGCCAGGTGGGCACTGCAGCAGAGACAGGACCCCGAGGAGACACAGTGCTGGGAACATTCCCTGTAAGTTGGAGGACATGGTGAAGATATTCAGCGAGAGCGCGTTGGGGTCCAGTGTGCTGAGATACCCTGAATGAGGCTGAAGTGAAGCTCTATGTCAGTAGTAAATTGATGTCTCAACCAAGGAAGTAAGTCTTGGCAATAGATTTGAGTCAGTAAAGGGGAGGGGCAGATTTGAGCACACCCAGTACTGGGCAGGGACTGATGGGGCACTCCAATGAAGCTCCAAGTCTTGGGAGAACAATATGAGCTTTACATGAAAGCTCTCTTGGATTCTATGAGGATTTAGAGCTGTGACCCCAAGAATTTCACAGTGTTGTGGGGGGCCCTTGGGGGCTTGTTGTCTACATACAGACAGCTTTTCTCTTATAGAACTCCAGAAAAAACTATGAAAATGGTCCACTGTGTGTGGTGTTTTTTTGGGGATCAGGGTGAAGTCCTGAGGTATGTTCCACACCATCTTCTAGCAGTGTCCTATCTTCATGTACTTGTGTGAATTCCCAGAGAAAGGCAGGAATTAAAAAGATGGGTAGTTCAATTTTCCTTCTAAACACGTCAGAGTGTAATTGGAGTGGAGAAAGGCAAGTCTATATTATGCATGGAAAATTAAATGATAGAGGATTAAACATCATAAACAGACAAAAGATCATGACAATTGCAAGACCTTCTCAATGGCACTGGATCACAGTGAAGGACCTTCCAGCCTAGCATTATATTTCTGACAAAAGCACTCACTTCTAAATCATAGAAGCATATTTGTTCATTTCCAGACTTGGTTTATTACTAGCTATCTTGGTTACGACTGGTCCATTCATCACTGCCTTAGTCTGTCACTCAGCTTACTTCTTGTAGTGTCTACAAAGGGCATAGAAGAAGTGACCGATCTGAATTTCATGTGTTCCCTCCTGGGCCAGCCGTGGATATTTGTTACTTGAAGATACACAGATATTAATCCACAGAGGATCATAAGCACTGGGAAATGTCTGAAAATGACCTACACCACCCAGCTGAACTGTAATAAGGGCAATATGCGGCATGTAACAACCAAAGGGCTTAACTAAAGGGGAACATTCCTCAGAGATAAGGGATTGGGCCCCTCTGTAATATTGATGACAGCACAATCCAATTGCCTTCCAGGAGAGAAGGGAAAGAGAAGAAGCAAACCCTACGGTTGCTTCATTGTATGAAGAGGAACTAACATAAATACTGAGTATGTCAAATAAAAGAGGTTATTTAAACAGTTTAACAGAAGATTATTTTTTTAGAAAGCACTTCTGCTTATGAATCATGTTCCAACTTTCATATAAATCAATGCATTAATTTCTTAACAGAAAAGTATAACAGGTGTTATAGCTACATTTCACAGTCAAGGAAGCTAAATGAGAAAGACCTAGTAAACCTCCCCAAACCATTCTCATCAGTGGTCATGTCAGATTCTGAACCCCGATCTGATTCAAATGCTAAGCTCCTTCCATTACACCTTCTGGGAATGTCATCGACCACCAGTTTGCCTGGGAGCTGGACCTGGACCCTCGAAGGCTCTCCTGCCTCCCCTGTCCTGGGAATGTGGGCTCCACTCTCCCAGTCTCATACCCCAGGCTGCCGGAGGGACATGTCCTTGAAATAGTGATGTGGTGTTGAGAATACCTCATGGTACATGTGACTGCAACCAGTTTAGGCCTCCTTACAGACTGAAGATTTGGCAGGAGGGTACAAGGATCCATCTGTCTTCCCGTCGCTCAGGACAGGACTCATATGCAGCTTCCCTTTGCTTATTAAGTCCACCCACCTGGAGGGACCTGCCTCTTCTGTCTCTCCTTGCCCTCCCTGCAGAGGGGTCGGTTTCCAATTATAGCTGGGAAGTGACCAGGAGTGTTGCAAACCAAGAGTGCCAAAGAATTTCCATTTAAAGATCAGGACCCTGAACATGTTACTTAGGAGACTATGCCTAGGAACATTCTGCCTCTACTATGTTGGAAAAGACCCCAGAATGACTCCTTCTTCATCATGTTGTATAGATGTCAATCCCTCCTTAACTGAGCCATAGGTATGCTGCATCATAATCATAATCAGTAGCATCTTGATTTAAAAAAATGATAAGCTGATTCTAAAATTCATATGGAATGTAAAGGATCGAACATTGTAAAAGCAATCCCTAAGATGACGGAGGAGAGAGATGGGGTGGGGGGGATAAAGGGGATAAGGGAGGAGAGGAGCAAAACCAGAGAACTACATGGCCATGTATCAGAGGAACATGTTAGAGGCACTTTAATTCATCCATGTAATTCTGCTTCTTTTAATAGATTCTGTGGTGCCACCCTCATCCTTTTCCAGTTCAGGAAGCCCAATCAACAGTATTGCAACATCTTTCTACACAGCTTGTCTTTTCACCAAGATTCGTCAATCAAATCCAAGATCCTTCCATCTCTCCACCGCACCGCCTGTTCTCCAATAGCATTGATCTTCTCAGATCCACGCTGGACACTGTGCTACTCTTGTTTCTGCCTTAAAGTTCTATATATATTTAAAGTTCACTTATTTATTTTTGGGGGGGAATAAAAGTGCAAGTGGGGACGGGGTTGAGGGAGGGACAGAGACAGAAAGGCAGAGAGAATCCCAAGCAGGCTCAGCACTGTCTGCACAGATCCCAAGGTGGGGCTCGAACCCACAAACCATGAGCTCATGACCTGAGCAGAAATCAAGACTAAGATGCTTGACTGATTGGGCCACCGAGGTGCCCCAATATTATATATTTTATTAAAATCAAATAAGGTCCTTTTCCAGAACTGTGTTATTTTTCTCAGCCATTAGCAAATATATACTCAATGCATTTTCCTTGTTTTCCTTGCCTGAAAATAAACTCAAACAAAACTACTATCCTAATCGAAATTGTGATACACTTCCTGCTACTCTTCTCGCATTTCCTCTCCCACAGGTCTACCTGTGAGCAATCGTTGCGTGGTTTTGACTTTGCAATTTTACTTTAGCAACTTCCAGTTATCTTGTTGTGCCAGCCATCGATATATTGCCTTTCAGCTCTGCACTCACCGCGTATCACAGCTCTGAGATCATGGAACCAGTCCTGCTTGGAGTTTTTCAAGGTCGGGATGATGTTGAACTTTCTCAAGGGAGGGAGCTAGAGGGACACTGAAGGAAGAAAGGACTCTCAGCTGTTCCTGCTGCTTAGAGTTAGGTTAGCTCAGTGAGAATGAGGTTATGCAGCGGCACTCTGCCCCAGTCTTGTGCCCATCGCACATAGAGTCCCATGTCAGCCTTGCAGCCCTTAAGGGGCCCAGCCATCACCTTCCTAAGGCTCTCCCAACAGGGATGCTCTTTCAAGCCTCTTCCATGCCAGCTCTCCATCTGCATGGTTGCACACCTGACCTACCTCCCAGCTTCTCCCTGCAGGATGGCCATGGGGCTCCCTCTCGCTCCGCACACCTGTGTGCCCGACCACCACGTGGAGTCACCCAGTGCCCTGGCCCCCCTCACCAGGGCAGGTCCGTGTGGCAGCCATCACCCGCAGCTCACTTATGCACTGTCTGAATTCTGGAGAGTCGGTTTCTGCGACCAGCTTTGGTGCGTGCCACTCATGAACTTGACTGCATCTAGTGGGTTGCAGCTACAGCCTTGGGTGGGACGCTCTTTTGAAGTTTATTCTCCTTTAGTTACTTTCTCACAGCCCTGGGGTAGCATAGAGAGTTTCTTTTATCTTCTATAGTTCATCTTTTATTGAAGTCTAATCACGTTTCATTAAAAATATATGATATGGTGTCTACCTCCCAATTTGATTCATTCATGCAGGCACATTGTAGCATGCAATAAAGATAAATATAATTTAAATCTTGCAATATTTGCGCTTCTATTAGGTATTGAGCTAGATACATTCTAAAATTTCAAATAAAAAATTACATTTCAGATACAAAACTTTCAAAATTACACCAATGCATACAGAGTTTTCAAGTTTTAAAAAATATTTTGAATAACAAGAATTCATATATTTAAATCTGCAAGTGGGTTCACTGTCAGGATCAGAATATTGATCATGTGCTTAAAGTTGACAAAAATGCAGTGCTAGGAACGGTATCTCCTGGACTCAGAGGACATTTAGAAATTGTCCACTGATAGATGAATGGATAAAGAAGATGTGGTAAATATATAAAGAACAGAGTATTACTCCACAATCGAACAGAGTGAAATCTTCCCACTTGCAACTATGTGGATGGAACTGGAGGGTATCATGCTAAGCGAAATGAGTCGCTCAGAGAGAGACAAATATCATATGACTTCACTCATAGGAAGACTTTAAGGTACAAAACAGATGAACACAAGGGAGGGGAAGAGAAAATAATATAAAAACAGGGAAGGGGGCAAAACAAAGGAGACTTAAATATCGAGAACAAACAGAGCGTTGCTGGAGGGCTTGTGGGACGGAGGTTGGGCTAAATGGGGAAGGGGCATTAAGGAATCTACTCATGAAATCATTGTTGTGCCATATGCTAACTAACTTGGATATCAAATACATAAATGAATAAATAAATAGGAAAAGAGAACATAACATACGGCTTTTTAGTTTCCATCAATGCAAAATCAATATGATCAATACATTCTCACTTTAGTTAAGATTATTTTTTGTGGCAAAACCCCTGGTTTACCGATTTCTTTCTCTTAGTGGTTATTAAACCTAGAAAAGAAAAATTATCACTTGATTTTAATTTATATCCTTATTCTGGGAGAATAGAGAGGCGATAAGCTCCTCAGTGGCATGGTAGAAACTCAAGTTGTAAAGAAGCAGGCAGAAGACCAAAGGCTATTTCTCTAGAGAAACCACGGACTGAGAAGGCACTAAGAGTCCCTGGGATTTGGAGATGCCCCACCCCATACTTGTCCGGAGACAGGATAGTGATTCAAATCAGGGGGAACTTGGTTTTTCTTTCAGGGAAGAGGAGGCCCAAGAGGGCTTAGGATAGTCAACAGCCCTGCCCCATGTGGTCAACCAGGGAGCACTGTCCCTTTTTGCTTGTTTCCACATCCCTTGGGGTGCTGTCCTCCTCAGCACTGAGGAAGCTGGCTGACACACACCCTGTCAGGACACAGCACACCCATGTCCTATTTGCAAGACGAAGTAGGAAGCAGGCAGCAAGCAGGAGGGTGACTGGGAAGTTGGAGCCACGGGGAGGCTACCCAGAGGGGTCTCTGGCTGAGCGGTCATGACTCCTGCTTGAAATGGTGGAAGTGATTCTGTTGCTTAAAATATCAGGGGCAGGGGTTAATATAGGGAAACAAGGAGCAGCTTCTGCTACAACTGCAACTTAAGTGCCTCACTGTACCACCACGCTAAGACTCAGCCTAATGCAGCACACTGTTCCTATCCGTAGACTTTAAATTAGATGATTTGGGCTTCACTCCTATGAAAAGAAAAACTGACCGATGATCATTCACAAGTTGTAAAATAACACCTCTCTATCATAAGTAGCTCCATCGAGCCAAGAATGAATCTAAGTACAAAGAGCAGGGTGCATTTTTATTTTAAAAAAAGGTATAAAAATCTTTTGGAAGCTCTAATACAAAGGTCTTAAAAGAAATCGAAAAATTCAACACAAGTCCTGGAAGGTAAAGCCAAAGAAATTTCTCAGAAAATGTGTGGAGGGTTGAGGGTAGGAATGAAGACAAAATGCATAGCTAAGGTACCTACTGAACCAAGGGATACAATATTAGGTTAATTTGATGTCCGAGAAAACAATGATGAAACACTGGTAGATTTTTAACTTTTTTTTTAAACATTTATTTATTTTAGACCAACAGACAGAGCATGGCAGAGAAGGGCAGAGAGAGAGGGAGACACAGACTCCAGAGCAGGCTCCAGGCTGTGAGCTGTCAGCCCAGAGCCCAATGTGGGCCTCAAACTCACAAGACGCAGATCATGGCCTGAGCCGAACTCAGTCGTGTCACTGACTGACCCACCTACGCATCCCAGAATTATTAAAGAAGTTATAGAAGAAAATTTCTCAGAATAACATGAGTTTATAGATTGAAAGGGCTCATCAAGGATCTGCATCATAAATGAAAAGATAAATTTGAGCAAAATGATTGGCATAAGTTTTTAGAATATCATAGGTAATGAGGGTATCCTAGAAGATTCAAGGCTGGTGGAAAATCAGGGAGGAAAGTCAGATATCTTCTGACTTCTCGGTAGAGAATGGACAAATTCTTCTTCTTTTTTGACAATGGAGAAATTACTTTATTGTTTTTTTTAATGTTTACCTTTGAGACAGAGCATGAGTAGAGGAGGGAGAGAGAGGGAGACACATCTGAAGGAGGCTCCAGGCTCTGAGCTGTCCACACAGAGCCTGACGCAGGGTTTGAACATAGCAGCCACGAGATCATGACCTGAGCCAAAGTCAGATACTCAACCAACTGAGCCACCCAGTACCCCAGAGAACTTCTCTTAAAATGAGAGAAGAGGGGACTTTGGTGGCTCAGTAAGTCGGGTGTCCAACCTCAGCTCAGGTCATGATCTGGCAGTTGGTGGGTTTGAGCCTCGTGTCAGGCTCTGTGCTGACAGCACAGAGCATGGAGCCTGCATCAGTTTCTATCTCCCTCTCTCTCTGCTCCTCCCCCTATCTCACTCTGTCACTCAAAAGTAAATAAACATTAAAAATAGTAAATTAATTAATTACTTAAAATGAGAAGAAAAATTATTTTAACCTAGCTGTCTATACCCAGCTGAATTCTCCATCAAGTATGAGCATAAAGACCGTTTCAGATATGTTAGGACACATATTTTCACTTCCTACGCATCTTTTCCCAGGTAGTTCTGAAAGGATAGGCTCCAGGAAAATAAAGGTGCAAGAGAGAGGAAAGCATGGATCCAAGACCCAGAGCAGGGAACAAAAGCGAGTCTGCAGAAGTGAGAGCAGCCCCCGCAAAATGCAGTGCGTAGTTGCCACCATCAGGCTTCCGGCCATATCACCAGGACCCTAACGCTTCAGCATGCTCTGGACAAATGCCAACGGCTTCTTCTGCCTCCTTCTCTCAGACTTCTTCCAGAATCATTTGAAGGTGCTCTGCTTTTTCCCCTAAAGGGACAAATGGGAGGTAATCAGTCAACACCTTGCAGAAGCAGATCTCACTTCACAACTGATAGCAATTATTGGATCCATCCCCCAGCTCCCTCACCTCCCTCTGAGGTGCAAATTCATCATCTTTCTCACTTTCCCTGGGATTAGGCTCCGCTTGTCCTAACTGGCTTGATCGCAAGCCCCTTCCAGGTTGCCTTCCCTTCCCCACCTCCCGCCCTACTCAGCGCGTGGTGCTCCTCACGAAGCTGCCACACAAACCGCTTTACTTTAGTGCCGGTTTTAGGATGTGCTTCCAGTAGAGCTCGAACCAAGACCAAGTGAGACAATAGACTCAGAGAGGACAATCCACGGGGACCCGAAAGGGAGTGGAGAAGCATGTGTTGTCCCCAAACTTGGGGACAATTTCGGTGGGCTGAAAACTCTCCTGGAGCACTAAGGAAGACTTGGAAATAGGAAGAGGGATAACTAAGCAGGCCCACAACATCACGAAGAAGAACACCATCGACCAGAGTAAAGTAAAAGACCGATGTAAAGAAAAGAAACAAACAAAAAAGTAAAGAAAAGTGAAAAAGAAAAAAAATACAAAAGACAAGACATGAGCTCACAGACCACGACTTGGTCAGTGCAGTGATAAGATGGAAACATTATATTACTGATTTTACTAAATCTGAGCAATAACCACTTTGGAAGAAAGAGCCAAAAAAAAAAAAAAAGCAGATGATTTAATCTTTGGCTGTAAACAATAAACAAATGGATAATTCATTTAAAAAGAAAAAATGTATATATTCTCTAAAAAATAATCTGTAAATACCAGGAACAGAAATGCCACAAGGGGTGACAGCGGACTTCTGGACGAGGGAAAGGAATGTGTGTGGCTGGTTAGTTCACTACTTTGTTAAATGTACACATATTCTACATTCACTTCAAAGATAAGAAGAGTAGATAAGTCAAGGATTGTTGTGCTTGTAATGTAGTTTATAATGTATTGAATTATGTATAAAATTAAAATTCTACACAAGAAGTTTAAATTAAAAATGGAAAGAAAAAATAAAAAATAAAATGGAGTTATTTATACTCAACTTTATTGTTTCAATATTTGTTTGCATATACTTGCATACAATTTAGGTAATTTTGAGAGGTATTTAGGTTAAAGAATATATTATTGAAGAATGAAGGGAGAACTCGTATCATGATGAAAATAAGACTCTGCACTGCTTTTATATACTCATATAAAATGTTATTTTTATTTTTTATTTTTTTATTCTTTTTATTTTTTGATGGCTCATTTCAAGTAGATTTCCATGTAAAACCCAGTACTCATCCCCATAAGTGCCCTCCTCCATGCTCATCACTCCATTTCAACTCCCCCCCACCCCACCACATCTGCCCTCAGTTTGTTCTCAGCATGCAACTCATAGAAAATGTTAAGGAAGGAAGCATGAAGGATTGTTAGTTAAAGCCTCAACTCTGTTTCTGGACAGATAAATAATGAAGTTTGAAGTAGATAATTCTTTAGCTGAATATACTCATGATAGGAAAATATAAACATATTTCATAATCCAATTATAATCCACCATTAAAATGGTGTGGAAGGTGACTTTTCAGATAGCAGGAATATTCATTTCCCTTATGAAACTGGCAGAAATATTCATTCCCAACCCACCCCAATATTCAGACCAGTTCCTTTGGATTAGTACAACGTTCTTAAACACAGCTACAAAAATATACCAAGGATTTGTATGTAGATACTACATTTAAATTTTTTTAATGTTTTATTTATTTCTGAGAGAGAGAGAGAGAAACAGCGTGAGCAGGGGAGGGTCAGAGAGACTGGGAAATACAGAATTTGAAGCAGGCTCCAGGCTCTGAGCTGGCTGTCAACACAGTGGCCAACGCGGGGCTTGAACCCACAAATTGTGAGATCATCACCTGAGACGAAGTCAGACACTTAAACGACTGAACCACCCGGGCGCCTCTGTATGTAGATAATACATTTAAAACATCGTCAACCAGGCACCTGTGTTGCCTAGTCAGTTAAGTGTACAACTTTGGTTCAGGATATGATCTCATGGTTTCTGAGTTTGATCCCCACAACCGGCTCTGAGCTGACAGCACAGATTCTGTCTCCGTCTCTCTCTGCCCCTTACCTGCTCGCACTCTGTCTCTCTCTCTCAAAATAAGTAAACATTAAATAACAGAAAAAAGAAAAAAGATAGTAAAACATCATCTACCTACCTCTCTAATACTCAGCGGACTCATTCGTGAGTATTGTTGCACACGGTATGCAGTGATACTATACAGTATCAGATACAAATTACGTTTAATCCTATGCCCAAGAAAACATGTGTTACAGTAAAAATAAATAATGTGATATAAATAATAATGACATAGAAAATTAATTCAAATAGCTCATATCAAAATAAGATAAACAAGCAGACTAATGTTTTTAAAATTATTGCTTAAGTAGTGAAAACTTCTCTAGAGGAGTTCAGATTTGGTGGCAAAGAAGAAGGATGGAGGCATATAGTTACCCTCTGTGGGGACGAAGGGGGAACAGGAATGAGTGAGAGCCAGTGTGCAAACCAGCAATTGTCAGATGTGTATCCACATTTCACCCCAGAGAATTAGTCTATGCCCTCTCTCCTCGTCCCTGCCGACATTACAATTTGATAAATAGAAACACCAGAAAGACCCAGACATGAGCTAAACGTTGATCTGTTTTGAGTTTTGCTCTACTTGCAACTGTGTAGCTCCTGCTAACGTGAGACGATGCTGGCAATTCCATGTTTTTGAAATGACGCATTGACCCCGTTTCCATAAGACAATGCAAGTGTTTTTCTGAACCTTTTCAATTTCATTTTAGATTTTTAGGATAAAATGTCCAGGCTCCTTTCCTTTCTCTCACTGGAACCCTTGATGAGCAACAGGTTGATCAAGCTCCTCTGTTATAAAATTTTCTAAAAAGGTGTTTTTTAAGCCTTTGGGACTCACACATACTTCAAGAAGTATTTTCCACATTGTTAGATCATATGTGAGGCAAAAAAAAATGTGGAAATGATAGTTATTAGTCACAGCTAATTAAACAATAGCAGCAGAAAGTGTTGCAATTGTATTCCCAGAATGTGTGGAGGACCCCTGAGACTCATTCCACATCCTCATTCCCCAAACTGAAAGCCGGTATTGATGTTTCTTCCGGCAGACTGTTGACTTGTTGGTGAATTTTAATTGTTTCAGACTTACTGTAGACAAATATGTGATTTGTGGAAATTCAGGTACCAAGAGAAACCTCAAAATGAGAGAAGAACTCAACAGCTCACTCAAAAAATAAAAATAAAAAAGAAAAGAAAAGACAAAAAGATGCTGTGAGGACGGACAAAGGAAATGTTACAGGGGATCTGATAAGAGGAAATGAGAGTTGAGTGGAGAGAGAGAGGGGTAGACCAGAACACATATCAGAAGACAGCGACAGAGACAAGTCGACTGTGGAAGAGGCCTTGTGTGCTCTGCGCATGTCCCTGCCCTGAGGGCCACCGCAGGCGGAGCCATAGAGCCATCAGCCACCAAGGTCTCTGCCTGATGCTGCTCCCTGGCCACAGGAGCCTGCTCAGGGGGCCCACGGGGTTGGCTGTCAACGCTGGTGGAGCAGGTGTTCACCAGTGAGAGCAGGGGATTGGTGGATAAATGCCCAGGTCCTCGACCATGGACAAAAGATGCACATTGTGCCCCATGTGCTCTCAGAGAAGAGTCAGCATAATGAGCACCTGTCTGCAGCCACAGTCAGCACCCCAATAACGCTCCCTCCATCACTGTGTTCCTTTCTCATCTTATCATCCCACTACCTGCTCGCTCACAGGGCTTTCTGGGGCCACCTTCCAAGGAAATAGTAACCCACAAATCGTTGCCTAAGATGAAACCCAAAATAAACATCTCCTGAATCCCAGGAGGTGGGGGCAGACAGATGGCATTAAGGACCCTCAGTGGAACCTTCCACGCTAGGTGGGTTTCTCCAGCAGCTCCCGCCCATCCTGTACATGTGAGGTTCAGTGGAAGCCCGATAGATGCCAGTGCGTCTGCAGAGTCTCTTTGGGGAAACTGAAACCAATGAGTCCAACATTCCCTAAAAGAAGAGACTCTCTGAAGGAGAGATTTCAGAGGATGCAGGCGTTGGAGGAGGTGGTGAGTAGAGGGAACGACAGCCTCCAAGATACCCCACCATGTACGGGTGATTGATGGGGGAGAGTTGTTCAGGCCATTTAACTTTTCTATTAAGGACACTGGGGACTAAATCAGATGGTGGACTTGGGAACACACGGGTGGTTTCATGTGGGCCTCATATTCATCAGTCTTTCAGACTTTATTCTCCGAAAATGGAACAAAGAGGTCCAGACACAAAGAGAAACTCCTTCCACCTAAGGCAGAAGTTGAAGGGTATCAATAGGGAGGCAGACGTCAGGTACATGGGGGTTTGGTAAAGGACGTGAGTCCCTTCACATGGGGACGTGTTGGAGACCAAGAAGCCAGAGGCACCATAGGAATGTCCTGAAGGAAAGGGACGAAGCAGGAAAGAACTGAAAGCTGTTCCATTCCCGATCGGTGAGCAGCCAGACTGCTCGTTCTCTCTGAAAGGACATCGTAGGGACGGCCGCCAGGCCAGGGGTAAGGATGTGTTGTGCCAGATGTCCTCATGACCCAGCAGGGAATACGCTGCAGGTGCCTGACCTGCCAAGACGCCAAACACTATGTTGTATGTGTCTGCTCTTATCCGAAGAGCAGCAAAACAAAAGAGGCTTGAGCCTGGACACCAAGGTTTTGGCTGCCACAGAGTCTTAGCCCCCTGCTTCTTACACTCTATTGTCACAGTACCTTTGGGACCTGATTCTCTCTCTCAGAGGAGGATGGACCAGGCTTTTGGGATGTGTCTGCATTTACTCTAAATACTGAAAAGAGAGGGGAAACATACCACAAGAGAGTCTTAATGATACAGCATAAACTGAGAGTTTGTGGAAGGAAGTGGGTGGGGGGATGGGCTGCTACATGTGTGATGGGTGTTAAGCAGGCCACTGTTGGGAGGAGCACTGAGTATGTCTGTGAGGGATGAATCACTGGTATACTCAGAAACCAATATTGTGCTGAATGTTACTGACTGAAATTTAAATAAATAAATACAAATAATTAAATAAAAACTTCTAAAGACCTGAGTGCTTTGCACACGTGAAACTGTGTAGTGAGGAGGACCAGGGAAATACTTTGCTGTGAGCCTACAGCCATGTCCAAGGCCCTTACGATGAAGTATTGAACACCTTTAAGCAATGGATTTGTTCAGAGACCTCATTAAGAACAGAGCCCTAATGACCACAAATACAAAATTAAATTTGATTTATAACATTTTTACTTGAAAAGAATGTGCACTTTGTGTCTAAAAAAGCAAAAGGATGAGCTAGGAGGTGATCAATCATTCTGCAGTCTCAAAGCACTAAATGTGAACAAACGATCCTTTCTAGACATCACCATGAATGATGGTGCAAAGGGGACAGTAGAGTTGCTAAGCTGAAGCAACCTGTGTTGTATTGAAGGCAGCACATGTTTCTCCCTCTTTAGGGAGAAATTACGGTGCTGAGTCCACAAAAGAATCCCTTGGTCTCTCTATCTGTCTTTCCAGCAGTTCAATTTCCAAAGTCAATTTATACACCTCCAAGGCCATTTTCACATCTTCTGGGTTAGGGAGACACTGCATTGTCTTTCTTCCTGCGAGGACATTTTCACAGCCTTCAGGGACCACCTAAAAGAGATGTAGGTGCTGAGTGGGGTTGTCATTGTCCTCCTGACTCAGGGTCAAGATGAAGCCCCAAACTTGGGGGTGAGCAGGGAACCCAGAGGGAACACCTCGGGTCCCAACTTAGTCCTCCCAACCAATAGGGACTGGTTATGAGACAGTTTCATAGGAGGCCTCTGTGAAGACAGAGGCTGTTTCTGACATGGTCCAGAAGTGGAACACAGAACATGAGATAGTCTAGAAGTCAAATTTGGCCTCAGTGCTTCAGGTGCCTGACACCCTCTTCTCTGTAAGGGGCTCAGATTTTCCAATATCCAGTGAGAGAGGAAAATCTGTTACTCCTAGCTGACCACAGTGCTTCAAGAAAAAAGAGGGTTCCTTGGACGGAGTCAGGAATGAATCCTGACAAGTCAGATCTCACCATTGCTGGCTGGGACAGTGCTTGAGGGTGGGA
Source organism: Proteles cristata cristata (assembly GCA_017311185.1). NCBI lineage: Eukaryota > Metazoa > Chordata > Mammalia > Carnivora > Hyaenidae > Proteles > Proteles cristata. Next base: position 814,552 of record JAESUZ010001426.1, on the reverse strand, counting down.
AGGGGAATGTAATTTCTAGTGTGTGATAGGACGGGAGCTCTTCTTGAATTGTGCCACTTACCCACTCACACTTGGGCACATCGGGGGACCACGTTCTGTTGTCTAAGCAAGTGATACTTTCTGGACCGACCAACTTAAAACCAGAGTCACACTGGATGTTGACATTTTCAAGTTCAACATATTGAATTTTATCCACGGACAGCTTTCCATGGGCTATTTCTGGTTTTGGACACAGAGCTACAAAGGAAACATGGTTTTAAAGAATCTGTAATTCTAAGAAAAAGTACAGGACAGCAGGCTAAGATTATAACTATTATGGATGCTGCTAATTGTTCTATCTCTTCTTTTGTTTGGTAACAATAATATTAATTCCATTTTTGTTGAGCACTGACCACATATCACAGTCGAGCTAAGCATTTTAGGTGAGTCTCTCAGCTCTGTGAAGTGAGGACTGATATTATTCCCATCTTACTAGGAGAAAGCGGAGATATAGACAGTTTAATAAACCTATCTGAAGGTCACCGAGGTGGCTCTGTTGATTTTGTGTCGAATTGGACTCAAATCATGAACTCAGGATTCACGAGTTCAAGCCCCACATTGGGTTTTCTCCTGTCAGTGCAGAGCCCAATTCAGATCCTCTGTCTCTCTCTGCCTTTCCTTCTCCTGCTCGATCAAAAATTTATTCAAAAATAAGGAAGTATTTTAAAAACAAACAGGAAAAAAAAGCAGAAAAATTGTCTGAGGTCTTCATTTATTTAAAGATGATGGGTCCCATGATAGCTATATAAAAACATGTGATCACGGGTTCCCAGGATTCAAAGCAATAACCTTCCCATCTCAATCCCAGCAACACACTAGGCATTATACAGTCTAGAAAAAGTCAAGTTAGGACTCAGTCCTTCTAGGTATCTGACCCTCTCTTTTCCTATTGCTCCCTGTGTTTAATGGAGACCATGGTGACATATAATCCTCGGAGCTGCTGATGGCAAAGTGCTAGCAACCTGTGTGCATGTAAAACCCAGAGCCAATCTTGACTCATTCTGTCCCCACTACAGATGGGCACATGCAGCTGATGTCATGGGCAGGTGGTGCATCTGCACGGGGCTGTGATGGAAGTACGTGCCACTCTGGGATGATTGGAACTGGCCCGTGAGAGCCACATTCATGCTAGAGCAAGCCTCCATGGAAATTTTGCCACAGGCCATGTATCACGTGCCTCACCTGCAGAATGTTTCTTAAAAGTAAAAATGGGCTGAGTTTTACAACTGGGAGAAAGACTGGGGAGATTGATGTTAATATTGTCCCTTTGTAAAGTTTGCATCCTGAACACAATAATAATTTCAAGTCAATCAAATCAGATCAGATGTTTCCGCCCTGCCTCTGGCAGGAAGAAGCTTTACTCTCCATGCTTTGGTGACACCTCCACCCACCAGACTGAGAAGGGAGCTGGAGTTACCTTTACACTGAGGGGCTGCAGGGGACCAGTGTGAAGATCTGCAGGAGAGTCTGGCTTCCCCAACCAGAGTGTATCCTTTGTCACATTTGTATATCACCTCAGTTCTGAATACACTGAATGCTTGAGTTCGTTCATAATATCCATTGGCAATGGTAGGAGGGAAGTCACAATCTTGACGGTGAGAGATAAAAGTGAGAGAGCATGAAATTGTAGAATGTAAAATAGAACTCACCCCAGAACCTGTGTTGTTTGTAGGAGGAGACTTCATTCTGTCCCATTGTTGCCTCAGCCCATAGGGTCACTTAGCCAAAGCCAAGCCTGGGCTGCCCTCCTGTAAGCCTCAGGTTGAGAAACCACCATGGCCCCCTTATTAGACCACTTGATGGTCATTTCCAATATCATCAAAAGCAAAATAGGAATAAATAAAATTAATACTTGGTCCAAACCCCATATTGAGTTCTTGGGATATGGGGTAAGTCCAGTCATATTCAAGAAGCCAAGTAGAAGCCATTGCTACTCCCCATTCCCTTCCCCATGAAGCAAAGACACTGTATTAACAAATACATCATATACCAAGGGGCAGGAGGAAATGGGAAAATTGGTGTCACTCCTGAAGAACTAAAGCTATATTTCCATCATATCACCATTTACTTCCCCAATCTCTGTACCAGGAAAATTAGAATTCTGGGAAACTACAGTAAAGTTTTGAAAATTGAACATTTTGGTCTCATTTCAGATGTGGTATCTTTGCTAAAGTAAAGCTACTTATATCTTCAGGTAAATGGGGTCACTGGTTTTGCTAATTCCTTACTTTTTTCATCACACTCTCAAAGAAAGTCTCCATTTGTATACACACGGAAGGATCCAATCACACATTTGCAGTTTTAGCCTTTTGGTATTATTAGGCACTGGCCCCTGTCATAATAGAGCCTGAAGATACCGTCTCTCTGGACATCCACATGATCCAGTATATCAATGGCATCATGTTAATTCGACTGAATGGGAGAGAAGAAACGTGTGTGTGTGTGTGTGTGTGTTTGTGTCTCTGTGTGTCTGTTTCTTTGTGTCTGTGTGTGTGCATGCAATCCAGATCTAGTTATATAGAAATGACATCATGGACAAGAAGAAGCTAGCATGATGTCACATATATAGATATCTAGATCTAGATGATAGAGAGATAGAGAGATGATAGATATCTTTCTCAGTTCCTGGTGCAGACCTCCTAAACCTTTGTAAATTCCTAAGTGCTGAGAACACTAAGAGCATCTTTTTTCTACTGAGACAACTTTCAGTGGCTCCTGGATGGACCTGATCACCAGAATGACCAAGCCATGAATAAAGCTTGGAAGATTTCAGTCCCACTCTCCTCTCCAAAGAGGGGAGAGAGCTTGGAAACAGTGACAATTGATCACGGTACAGAGGGCGAGCCTCCATAAAATCTTAGGGGTATATAGTTGGAGAGCTGCCAGACGGGTAAACACATTCACGTACTAGGAAGGTAATGCACTGTTACTCACAGGGACAGGGGCTCCTGTGCTTCGAACCCTCCCAGGCTTCACCCTATATATCGTTTCATATGGCTGTGCATTGTATCCTTCATCAGGTCCTTTAATAAACTGGCAAATACAAAAGTAAGTGTTTTCCTGAGTTCTGTAAGCCATTCTGGCAAATTAATGGAACTCAAGAAGGAGGCCATGGGAACCTTCAATTTGTAGCCAAGTGGGAAAGATTTCGGTGGTAACCTGGAGACCCACTACCTGCAATTGGCATTTGAAATCACAGGGGTTGGAGAGGCAGTTTTGTAAGACTGAGTCTTTAAGCTGTGGGATGTGGCACTATCTCCAGGTCAATACTGTAGGCATTGAGTTAAATTATAGGACACCCAGATGGTGCTGTGGAGAATTCTTGATGTAAGAAAAAACCCCACATGTTTGGTCACCAGAAATGCTGTGAGTTTCCTGCGTGACTAGTAAAAGAGACACACGAAAGAGACACAGGAGGTGAAGAGAAAGCCTGGGGCTTTTCCAACCTGCAGAATGATGCTCCAGAATATAGCTGGTAAAGATTCAAGGGTTTGCCAGATCAATATTATATGTAGAGGTCCAGGGCAATGGCTGCTAGGCTATCCCTCCAAACCAAAGTCAATTCTTATAAATGGCACATCACATCAAGAAAAAAATGATGCCCAACATTATAGAACTTTCTGGTTTCTAGAGGCCGCATGTTCCATACTTGGGAATACTATTCCTGCCCCTGTGGTACATGACATAAAAGACAGCTGGGTTTGAGTGCAGCCCTTGTTGGGAAAGGCCTCGACAACTCGTCCAGTGTCAGGGAAATTGTCCTGTTGCTTGGACCCTGGGACCCTGCAGAGCCTAATATATTGAAAGTATATTAAAGGTGGCTATAGTTGGAGAACATACAAATGTCAATGGGACTATCACAGCACAGACCCTTGACTTCCGGAAGCAAGGCCGTGCGCTGCTCCAGAGGATTATGCACTCTTTGAGACATAGCTCTTGAATGTTGTTTGGTCCTGAAAGAAACCGTGCCTGACATTGGGTCATGAAGTGAGCATGTGCCCAAATCACGCTACACAAGCGTGGTCTATCAGAACCAACACGTTATAAGACCAGGAAGGCAACACACAATTCATTATTAAGTGGGAGTCATCATCTGGGATTGAGCATGTGCGGGACACGATGGCACAGGAGCCTGCACGAAGAGGGATTCTGGATTATCCCTGTGCCCATCCGTGGTGGCCCAGGTGCCACTTTAGCTCACTCTTATGGCTCTGTAGGTGTGTCCAAGGTAACCAATTGACAGAGCAAAGGAAAGCCGAGCCTGGTTCATGGGCGTATATTCTAAGTATGTGTGTGCAGGCTAAATTGGATGGACGCTGCATTAGAGCCTGATCAGGGAAACACACTAGTAAGGGGAATCTCACATGATTTGGTCACTCACTTTATTGGAAAAAGAAGTGGGCTAAGCATACATTAAATTTGCCTTCAACAGCCCAAAATGCATGGCTTTTTTGTCAAGGACCTTAAGGACAGAGTTTAGAAGATTGGGCTCAAGGACATCTGGTGCAGAACCAGGTGACTGGACATATAGGAATGACCTGGAAGTGCAAATTTTTTATTTTGCATGAAACACCAGCAGAGCATCCCTAATACAGTAAGCATTCATAAACCAAAGAGAAATAACTATCTCAGCCACTTGAAGTCAGCCATCTTCTGTCATTGGACTAGCTAACCAGTGCTCTCACAAGACGAAGAGGAATGAAGTGGTGGTATAGATGAAGAACTAACATAGCCATGACAGCATGGGCTCTCGCTTACCAAATCTGTCCCTGAATCTTGAAACTGTCGGCCACAATGCTAAGTCCCTGATATGATACCAACGCTTGAGATAACCACAAAGCCACTTAGTAGCAAGTTGACTGTATTGGACCCTTTTCACCTGTAAGGGACAATTGGACTATTCTGATGGAAACAGACAAGTATTCCAGGATGGGTTTGCCTTTTCTGCTTGCGGGACTACAGCAAGCACTGTTATCTGGAAGATTCAGAGTATTTAACTAATTGGGGTAAGATTCAACTACATGCACCTAGAAGTCCCACTCACAGCAAAAGAGCTGTGACACTGGGACCGTGGCCTTCAAATACGCTACTCACATTTCAGACTGCATCACCCAGAACCTGGAGGCCTGTTCAGACATTGCAATGGCCTGAAAAAGGTACAGTTGAATTGCTTGTTGAGAGGCAATACTTTATAGTGATGGCACTTTACAACATTGCTTTACAATTTCTTCCAAAACAGTATTCTAAGCCACTTGAGGGCTCCTTTGGGTTCCATCTTACACACAAGGCAAGAAAAAGCATCACTATGTGGCAGGGTAATTGTTCTTGGTCATCTGTAGATAGGGCCATGGAAATACATGGGAGAGGTAGGATTGTGTTAGCAATTATGTGCTCCTGGTGAGGAAGAGGAAGGAATTCACACTGGAGGAGAGTCTGAAGATGAACGAAGAGACAGCAGAATGAAAGAAGGAAGTTCGAGGAAGAATAGAAGCAAGTTTCAAAAAAAGGTTTCAAATAGATGGGAGTGGGTGTTGAACTGCAGATTAAGGCATATGGATCAAGAAAGAACACAAGACAAAAATCTAAGAGAAGAAAGGCAAGAATTGACAAGTCCAGCTGACCTATTAGATGTGGCCTATTTTCTTGACTCAAGAAAAACAAAGCAAAGAAGCAAGTTCAAGATAATGGGAATAAACAACGGGGAAAACGGAAAGTTGGACTAGGGGTGGGCAGTGTTCTTTGACAAATTTATCCACTCCAAAATCATGCAGGATATACAAAATCTTGTAGCTAAATTCAAACTTTCCCTTAAGAATCTCTATCACTTTGATACAAAAAAACATCTAAAATAACACAAATCCAGGAGCTCCTGAGTGGCTTAGTCGGTTGGACGTCCAACTTCAGCTCAGGTCATGATCTCACCGCTTGTGGGTTCAAGCCCCGCATCAGGCTCTGTGCTGACAGCTCAGAACCTGGAGCCTGCTTCTGATTCTGTGTCTCTCTCTATCTCTCTGATCCTCCCTCACTCACTCTCTATTTCCTTCAAAATGAATAAATGTTAAATAAAATATAACAATACAAATCCAAATGTTCTTACCATCATCACATGTTGGTGTTTTGGGATACCACTTGCCATCTGCTTGACATCTAGCTTCAAACATATATTTCTCATAACATGTATATAAAATTTTTTCTCCACTGAAAAAAGCACAACTATCAGCAGAAATAGATCTCTGTTCACTGATTTTGCCATTCTTCAGCTCTGGTGTTGGGCAACATACCTCTAAAACATTAAATGTGAGACTAAAGGTTAGTCAAATCACTTCATTGATGCTCTCATGGATAATAAGCTCATTTCCAGATTTTGAAGATGTCGCCACTGAAGAGAAACTAGAGAAACAGAGAGGGTACCAGAGACACTTTGGGTCTGCTCTCTCTGCTCCTGATTGCTAAAGCAGTCCAACCCTGTCATTTCCTCCAACTACATAATTTCATTAGGAGGCTCCAAAATGAGAACTCGGATGAAACCTGTATGAAAATGTAAATTTTCAGAAGTATTCAAAAGCAATGACAAATAACATCGATCGCTCTGCGTTTTCACCAGGGTCACATCATCATTAACCTCTCAAATAACTTACACTGGCTCATAACAGGAGGAAAAATGCCCTTAAAAGTTTATATCCACCTGACAGCTAATGCACAGGAAAACATTTGAATTACTGCATATGGCCAGGATTTTTCTTTTGTGATACCAAATTTACTTTCATTTTAATGCAATAAGAGCTGATAAAAAGATAGAATTTTTTATTCAAAGGTAGAACTACTTTCAGGTAGAATCTGATAGTGTTTGATTCAAGAGACAATATCAGAGCAAATTAAAATATCCTATTCTTCACATCAGGAGACTGACTAGGACCACAATGGGGATCATTGGGACGTACTCAAATATGCTCACCATTCATTTATTTATGAATTTCTATACAAATACACAAGATTTATATGTTTTATAAATTATAACATTAATATATAAGGCATACTGTAGACAATACTTTTAAATATTTAAGTCATGAGCCCAATTCCACAGATTTTCTGATAACTGGAATAAATCCCATTTCACTTCTACTTTTAAAAAAATTTTTTTAATAATTTCTTTTGGTTATTCATTTATCTTTTTTAAATTTGTTAATGCTTATTTATTTTAGAGACATAGAGTGTGAGAGGGGAAGGGGCAGAGAGAAAGGGAGACACCTAATCCAGAATCTGAAGCAGGCTCCAGGCTCCAAGCTGTCATCACAGAGCCTGGTGTGGGACTCGAAATCATGGACCATGAAATCATGATCTGTAGCTGAAGTTGGACGCTTAACTGACTGAGCCACCCAGGTGCTCCAGTTTATTCACTTATCTTGAGAAAGAGAGTGAGACAAAAACAGAAACAGAGACAGAAAGAGAAAATGAGCCAGGGAGGGGAAGAGGGACAAGGGTTAGAGAATCTCAAGCAGGCTCCCTGGTGCTTTGTCTCACAAACCTTGAGATCATGACCTGAACTGAAATCAAGAGTCAGATGCTTAATTGACTGAGCCACCAGGCGCCCCTCACTTCTGATTTTTTTAAATAGTTAAAAAATATCCTCTATTAATGAATTATATCAATAAGATAGAGTGGGTAAAATAAATATGATTGTAAAGTAAGTTTTACCTTTCCAACAGAGTCCTAGGCCAGATGGCTTCACTATTCACAGATGAATTCTACCAAACATTTAAAGAAGAGTTAATATCTGTTCTCAGACTATTCCAAATATATCAGAAGAAGAAAAACTTCCAAGTTCATTCTATAGGGACAGCATTACCTTGATACCAAAACCAGAAAAAGACACCACAAAAAAAGAAAACTGCAGGCAATATTGCTGATGAACACAGATGCGACAATCCTCAACAAAATATTAACAACCCAAATTCACCAATACCTTCACAGGACCATTCGATACAATCAAGTGGGATTTATACCAGGAGTGGAATTATGGCTCAACATTTTCAAATCAGTGAATGGGATACATCAAGTCAGAAAGAGGAATAATTTTCAAAATACATGATCATTTCAAAACATGAAGAAAAAACATTGGCAAAGTACAACATCCATTCATGACAAAAAGTTTCAACAAAGTGGGTTTAGAGGAAACCTACTTCAACATCAGAAGGTCACATATGAAAATCTCAAGAGTTTTTCATCATAATGATCATGGTGAAAAACTGAAATCATGTCCTCTAAGATCAAGAAGAAGACAAAGATACCCACTCTTGCCACTTCTTTTCAATAGAGTACTGGAAGCCTTAGCTGTAGCAATCAGACAAGAAGAAGAAGTAAGAGGCATCACATTGGTAAGGAGGAAGTAAAAGTGTCACTATTCGTATATGGCATGATACTATGTATATATAGAAAATCCCAAAGACTCCACCAAAAAACTGTTAGAACTAATAAATTTAGAACAGCCACAAGTCACAAAATTAATATATAGAAATCTACTGTATTTCAGGTCCCTGGGTGGTTCAGCTGGTTCAGTGTCCAACTCTTGATTTTGGCTGAAGTCTGAATCTCAGAGTTTGTGAGTTTAAGCCCTGCATCAGGCTCACTGCTGTCAGTGCTGAGCCCAGTTGGGATACTCTGTCTTCTGCTATATCTCTGCTCCTCCCCCTCCCACATTCTCTCTCCTCCTCTCTGTCTCTCTGTCTCTCTCTCTCAACAATAAATAAGTATTTAAAAACTAACTTGTATTAGGTGTTTTTACTTTAGGATGATATAAAAGCATGTGACTTATAGGATAGATAAAAGCATGTGACCTCACATTCTCAGCTCTCAAACCTAAGCTTTGGAAAACAATTCATAACCACAGAAATAGCAAAACCACAACTTCAGTCAGTTTACAAAAATGTGTCCAAAGACAAGCAATGCCAATAAGAAACTTACAAAAAAGAAAAGAGAGAGAGAGAGAGAGAGTTTGAATGCCAAGCGAGAAAGCCTAAGGTAACATTTTCTGAAGGAGATTGGAGGTATATCTCAAGGCTTGGATAAAAGTTGTTTAGACAGATGAGACACAGGCAGCCATTTTGTCTTTGAGTGAAAATGTGAGCAAAGGTTTAGAGCAGCACAAGTTGGTACTGAAAGATGAAGAAGAGGCAAGCTCAGAGACCGACATGAGACAGATTGCAGTGTGTGTGATCCTTAACACGGACCAGAAGTAAGGTGAGGTATTGAAGGAATGGAAGAGAAGGGGATAAATACAGAAAAAACAAAAGGAATTGTGGCAAGTCTCAGTGACTTGCTGGACATAATCTACCTTCACTGTGTTGTAATGAAAGAGGAGGCCTAGAAGACCAAGGTAATGGTGCTCATGGAAAACAACAGGTGTTGGCGTGTGGCTGAGCTTTGGAAGAACAACAGAATCAGTCATTTCAATTTCCAACTGAGGAGAATCACCCAGGATGTATGCATTCCTTTACCAAACATTTAAATTTCCCTTAAAATACCTATCACTATGACGTAAAAAGCTTCCAAAGTAAAACGCTTTAGTACACCACTTACCAAAAGTCTCTGAAATTACACTGTACAATGAGGAACATTCCTAAAGCCTGAATGGCACGGGATCATTCTGGAGCTCAAGAAATTAATCTTGATAAACAATGACAAGAAGGTCCCTGGACCTCTGCATTCCTCTGCGTGGCATGTGATCCTTGTATCATCAGAACTGAGAAAACACTCAACATCCCATCAATAGAAAGCATAGTATCCATTGAAAAAGACATAGTTCTTGGGGAAATTTCTCCTGTTGAGTGATTTTGTCATTCTGTGCAAAATGCTCTCTGTTAAATGCTCAGAAAATGGATTAAGGGACACGGATGTAAATATTTTTAAACAGTCTTAGAAATTGTTTTTTTAAGAAGAAATTGTAGTGGTGGGTGAATAAAAAAAGTTACCTTTATAAAAATATTTCCACTTACAAACTAAAAGAAGTCCTCACGTCTGCGTTTATAATCAGCACTACATTGGTGGAGCCTGCAGGGCCTGCAAATGCATTAGGGGCTCATTGATTACAGACAATTATTCCCTCACTTGCAATGCAATGTCTTCCACTGATATGTGTTCAGTGTATACAGGGCTTTGTAATCTTACTCTGGTAAATTCACTCATAGTTTATAACTATATAATTATACTTTCTGGGTGGCAAAAGTGTCCTACTCAGTGATTAAGGCAATAGAAAAATATTGACACTTGTGAAAAGGTGAAATCTTTAACAATTGAACAGAGTCCACTTAAATATAATACATTAATATATAAATTAAAAGATTTTTGCGACGAGATCAGCACCTCTTGGATTTGTAATATTGTACTTTCTGAGTCAGCATAGTCTCTATCTGAAGGATGAAAAGTTTTTAAATATATTTCTCAATAAATACTTCATGGTTCTTCTCCAAAACTGTGCTGAGATATTGTCCTATGATTATATGTAACTAATTCTTAGCCAGGAATTCTTTGCCATACCTTGGTTTAAACTCTCCCCCCCCCCCTTCTCGTGTCTGTACTCACCACACAGGCCAGGTGGGCACTGCAGCAGAGACAGGACCCCGAGGAGACACAGTGCTGGGAACATTCCCTGTAAGTTGGAGGACATGGTGAAGATATTCAGCGAGAGCGCGCTGGGATCCAGTGTGCTGAGATACCCTGAATGAGGCTGAAGTGAAGCTCTATGTCAGTAGTAAATTGATGTCTCAACCAAGGAAGTAAGTCTTGGCAATAGTTTTGAGTCAGTAAAGGGGAGGGGCAGATTTGAGTACACCCAGTACTGGGCAGGGACTGATGGGGCACTCCAATGAAGCTCCAAGTCTTGGGAGAACAATATGAGCTTCACATGAAAGCTCTCTTGGATTCTATGAGGATTTACAGATCTGACCCTAAGAATTTCACAGTGTTGTGGGGGCTACTTTGTGGCTTGCTCCCTACATACAGACATTTCTCTTTCAGAACTCAAGAAAAACTATGAAAATGGTCCACTGTGTGTGGTGGTTTCTTGGGATCAGGGCGAGGTGCTAAGGTATGGTTTACATCATCTTCCAGGGGTTTCCTGTCTTCTTACACTTGTGTGAATTCCCAATAGGAAGGCAGGAATTAAAAAGATGGGTAGTTCAATTTTCTTTCTAAACATGTCAGAACCTAATTTGAATAGAGAATGCTCGCATGTCTAAATTGTGAAAAGAAAAAATATAGTCAAAACAGCAATTTTCCCTCAGTAGTTAAGTTTCCTTGAGTATCTATGATGCCAAATTAATCAACTGTGGGATTACACCATTTGGAGAGGAAAGAGAAATTTCTCAGAGTGGTGTTTATAGCCAAGATAGAGTATGCATGGAAAATTAAATAGTAGAAGATCAAACATCATAAACAGACAAATGTACATGACAAATGCAAGATCTCTATGGCCCTGGATCATACTGAAAGACCTTTCAGCCTCGCATGATCTTTCTGACAAAAGCACTCACTTCTAAATCATAGAAGGCATGTTTGTTCACTTCAGTCTTGGTTTATTAATAGTTATCTGGGTTACGACTGGTCCACTCATCACTGCCTTGGTCTTTCACTCAGCTAATTTCATGTAGTCCCTGCAACAGGCACAGAAGAAGTGACCAACCTGAATTTTGTGTGGGTATTTGTTGCTTGAATACACAGATCTTCACACACAGAGGATCATAAGCACTGGGAAATGTCTGAAAATGACCTGTGCCACCCAGCTGAACTGTAGTAAGGGCAATATGCAGCATATAACAACCAAAGTGCTTAGCTCTCAAAACTAAGGAGGAATATTCCTCAGAGATAAGGGATTGGGCCCCTCTGTAATATTGATGACAGCACTTTCCAATTGCCTTCGTAGAGAGAAGGGAAAGCGAAGAAGCACACCATATGGTTGCTTCATTATATGAAGAGGAACTAACATAAAATCGGAGGCTGTCAGATAAAAGAGGTGATTTAAACAGTAGAACAGAAGATTTTTTTTTAGAAAGCACTTCTGCTTATGAATCATGTCCCAACTTTTACATAAATCATTGCATTTCACTTCTTAAGGCCTAACATAGGTGTTACAACTACATTTCACAGAGGAGGAAGCTAAATGAGAAAGACCTAGTAAACCTCCCCAAACCTTTCTCATCAGTGGTCATGTCAGATTCTGAACCCCGATCTGATTCAAATGCTAAGCTCTTTCCATTACACCTTCTGGGAATGTCATCGACCACCAGTTTGCCTGGGAGCTGGACCTGGACCCTCGAAGGCTCTCCTGCCTCCCCTGTCCTGGGAATGTGGGCTCCACTCTCCCAGTCTCATACCCCAGGCTGCCGGAGGGACATGTCCTTGAAATAGTGATGTGGTGTTGAGAATACCTCATGGTACATGTGACTGCAACCAGTTTAAGCCTCTTTACAGACTGAAGATTTGGCAGGAGGGTACAAGGATCCATCTGTCTTCCCATCGCCCAGGACAGGATTCATATGCAGCTTCCCTTTGCTTATTAAGTCCACCCACCTGGAGGGACCTGCCTCTTCTGTCTCTCCTTGCCCTCCCTGCAGAGGGGTCGGTTTCCAATTATAGCTGGGAAGCGACCAGGAGTGTTGCAAACCAAGAGTGCCAAAGAATTTCCGTTTAAAGATCAAGACCCTGAACATGTTACTTAGGAGACTATGCCTAGGAACATTCTGCCTCTACTATGCTGGAAAAGACCCCAGAATGACTCCTTCTTCGTCATGTTGTATTGATGTCAATCCCTCCTTAACTGAGCCATGGGTATACTGCATCATAATCATAATCAGTAGCATTTTGATTTTAAAAAATGATAAGTTGATTCTAAAATTCATATGGAATGTAAAGGATCAAACGTTTTAAAAGCAATCTGTAACACGATGGAGGAGAGAGATGGGGGGGAGGGCCGATAAAGGGGATAAGGGAGGAGAGGAGCAAAACCAAAGAACTACATGGCCACGTATCAGGACCCATTATGAATCTCCATTAACTAAGGTATTGTGGTATTTGTGTAGGAAACCAAACAGACCAAAGGTTAATAATTGAGAGCAAATAATAAACTCCAAGCATGCATGAGCAATTGATTTATGACAAGGTGACACTTTATAGAGCAATGGGTGAGAGGTAGGACCTTTCCATAAGCAGTGCCAAGTCAATTGGATATCTACATGGAAAAACAAAGACTCTTGGTTCTTAACTTTACACCGTGACAATTTTGGGTGGTCACAGATATAACTGTGAAAGTAAAGCCACAAATCTCCTAAAAGGAAATATGGGCAAATAGAGTAGTGATCTTGGGGCAGGCATAGATATCGTTTCTTCATCTTTCCCCCCTTTATTTATTTATATCTATGTTGGCACAACAAGTTTATTTTTAAAAGGCATATAGGCAATACACCAAGAAAATATTTACTCCAACCTTAACTCCTGCCAAGGGTTATCTGACATAAAATCGTTCCATCATGTTCCAGTCTCCAAGTATTTTTAATTAATTAATTGTCATCCACATCAGAGCGTCTTTTCTTCTGTTGAATTTAACTGTTGTTTTTCATGAGTTTCCACTAAACTTTGTTTTCATACCTGCCCACTTAGTCATCCATCTCTTGCCGTCTACATAAAGTCATTCTCTATTGTGTTCCTCTTGGATGGCTTTCCAAGTGCTAAGTGGTCTGGCTGGCTGACCCAGGACTTGGCATGCTTCCCGTTTTGCTATCTCACCAGGATCGAAATAATGAAAAGCTGGGCCTCAGAGACGTGAACAGCATACATTCCACTTACTACCGTGTCTTCTTAAGCTTCTAGAGCCATAATCCGATAGGATGTTTTTGAATACAAACAGACATTAGGGAAGAGAATCGCTGTACTGTGAAACTGCATTTTGCGTGGTAAGAATACCCTCTGGAAAATAAAATGTTCTTCGATATGGGGGGTGCTGATGATTCCAATGGCCCTTCCTTCCAGGCCATGATAAATTGTACCACATAAAGTTAAGAATTTATGTTTTCAAAGATACTTTATGAATGTAAAAAAAAAAGGGGGGGGTAAGCTACGAGAGCAAGAATAAAGAATTTTTTAATTCCTAACTCACAAAGGGCTTTTTAAAAATTTTCACAGATAATGTTCAAAACTCTTACAAATAATAAGAACTAGGTAGACCATCAAATGGGAAATTGGATAAAAGACTTGCAGTAGCACTTCACATTAAAATGGTATCCAGATGGTCGACAAATCTATGAAAAGTAGTTCAACCTCAGTAATCATGAGGGAAGTGCAAAGTAAAAGCACAGTGTGATACCACTTCATACCCAACAGAATATCTCAAATATGTACATATGTACATACATACATACATACAGAAACAAATAAAACAAGGACATAAGAAGTATTGTAAAGAACTTGCACATTGTGCAAGGATGGAGTGAGAGGATACCATCCAGAACAACCACTGTGGAAAACTGCTGAACACACACATCCAGCAGTTCTATTTTTAGGGATTTGTTCATCTAAAATAGACGTGTTCAGGGGCACCCGGCTGGCTAGGTCAGTAGAGCATGCAACTCTTGATCTCAGGACTGTGAGTTCAAACCTCACATTAGTCACAGAGATTGCTTAAAAATAAAATTGGTTTTCTAAAAAAGAGATGCATTCAGCAAAAGACATGTGCAAAACTGTTCCTGGCCACAAACAAATGGAAAATAACGCACTGTTCTTTAATGGTAGAGTGGGCAAGTCAACAGGGTTAGAGTCACACAATGGTGGAATGCTTCACAGAAATTAGAATGACCGACCCTTGACAGCACACGACATGGATGAATCTCACACATATAATGTTTAGCAAAAAATTAAAAGACATGGAAGAAAGAATGCGTAATGTATCATTCCATTTCTATGAAGCCCCATAACTGAAAACCTCTGTGCTGTTCAAGTGAGGAGAGTGGAATTCTTTGCACGTGATGTGAAGGGGGGGCCTTGACTTACTGCATTTTGTGTTGAAGAAAAATAAATGGAAATTTTATCCTAGTTTTCTGATACTATAAGAAGTGAAACCTGTAATTAGATTTGTTTGCTCCTTTAGATCACTGTGATCAAAAGGATGTGATATAGGGACAAGTTATCCATACAAATGTATGTTCTTGAATATGTATGCCCTTGGTCACAGGACAGCAAGGAAAAGGGAAATATATTGGCTATCCTTACCATTAGAAAAGTATCTCCATGTGTATTCCTCCCCGACTTCTTCCAAAGAGTATAGGTGATGATAATCTTGAAGAAAACTTTGGTTAAAGAGTGCCATTTTAGATAAAGAAGTCGTTAAGTTCCTAAGAGAACATTCCCAAATAAAACAGAAGCATGGGAGAGAAGAAGAAACGTTGAACTTACTGACACAAAGAACACAACAGTCCTATGAGCCTCTAGCGTGAGAAGTAATACAGCATGGACTGACTCTATGACAGCCAGGATGGCAGGCGTATTTCAGGGCAGTTTTGTAGTGTATCTGATGCAATTTGGCTATTGGAGAAGCCAATGGCAAATCAGGTGAAGGACCTGGATACCCAAATGACAAGGAGCATCAAGTGGTAGCTCGAACACAGTATCTCGATGCTTCCGCAAGGATGTCTTTGGAACAGACACCACGACTTTCTCTTACATCCGAATTCCCTTATCCCACTGTTCAATGAACCCAGTGAGTAATCCATCATGCATGTTTGTTGACTGATGACAATGACAGTAAGGACAAAAGGCAGAAAAATGTCATCTGTTCTTTTCTGGATATGTAACAATTAGGAATCCCGGGAATCAGTGAATGGATTATCTGTATACCCGATATACCTGCAGGCCCTATACACAGCCACTCAGGATGCTTCTCAGAGCGGGGGCACATGTGAAGTGAACAATCCCCTCGTGGCTGCCTTCCTCTTTCTGAGTCCTTCCCTCTGTCTCTTCAATTGCCTGTGTCATAGGACACATATAAGAATTTGGGAAGTGTTACACTCTGACAGTAACGCAAAACCAGAGTGAAAGGTCAACATTTAACCAGTCACCTTCAAACACAAGCTAGTGAAGAAAGAAGTCCAGGTCAAAGGGCTAAGTATTCTGTATTCTTGAGAAATCTCCATCAGGTACTCATTCCAGTGAGTATTTTCACATTTGCACTTTGCTGCCACAAACTAAGTGTGTGTCCATTTTTGAGTATAGATTCATCACTTAATCATCCGAATTAGGAGACTGAAAGAAAACATTTTGTAGTTTTGTCATTTTCAAAATCTGGCCACAAAATAAAGAGCCAGCTATTACTCTAGGGAGAGCGATCTCACGGAGGTACTCTAGGCCAGTGCGTCCATGTCACTCTCGTTCTTTTAGCAGATTCTGTGGTGCAACCCTCTTCTTCTTCCAGTTCAGGAAGCCCACTCAGCAGTATTGCAACATGTTCCTCCACAGCGTGAATGGAACCACCAAGATTCGTCAATCAAATCCAAAGTCCTTCAATCTTTGCACCTTATCGCCCATTTTCCAGCTGCTTTGATCTTCTCAGATCCACGCTGGACACTGTGCTACTCTTGTTTCTGCCTTAAAGTTCTATATATATTTAAAGTTTATTTATTTATTTTTGAGGGAGAATAAAAGCACAAGTGGGGAAGGGGCTGGGAGAGAGACAGAGACAGAGACACAGAGAGAATCCTAAACCGACTCAGCACTGTCAGCACAGATCTCAAGGTGGGGCTCGAACCCACAAACCATGAGCTCATGACCTGAGCAGAAATCAAGACTCAGATGCTTGACTGACTGGGCCACCGAGGTGCCCCAAAATTATATATTTTATTAAAATCAAATAAGGTCCTTTTCCAGAACTGTGTTATTTTTCTCAGCCATTAGCAAATATATACTCAATGCATTTTCCTTGTTTTCCTTGCCTGAAAATAAACTCAAACAAAACTACTATCCTAATCGAAATTGTGATACACTTCCTGCTACTCTTCTCGCATTTCCTCTCCCACAGGTCTACCTGTGAGCAATCGTTGCGTGGTTTTGACTTTGCAATTTTACTTTAGCAACTTCCAGTTATCTTGTTGTGCCAGCCATCGATATATTGCCTTTCAGCTCTGCACTCACCGCGTATCACAGCTCTGAGATCATGGAACCAGTCCTGCTTGGAGTTTCTCAAGGTCGGGATGATGTTGAACTTTCTCAAGGGAGGGAGCTAGAGGGACACTGAAGGAAGAAAGGACTCTCAGCTGTTCCTGCTGCTTAGAGTTAGGTTAGCTCAGTGAGAATGAGGTTATGCAGCGGCACTCTGCCCCAGTCTTGTGCCCATCGCACATAGAGTCCCATGTCAGCCTTGCAGCCCTTAAGGGGCCCAGCCATCACCTTCCTAAGGCTCTCCCAACAGGGATGCTCTTTCAAGCCTCTTCCATGCCAGCTCTCCATCTGCATGGTTGCACACCTGACCTACCTCCCAGCTTCTCCCTGCAGGATGGCCATGGGGCTCCCTCTCGCTCCGCACACCTGTGTGCCCGACCACCACGTGGAGTCACCCAGTGCCCTGGCCCCCCTCACCAGGGCAGGTCCGTGTGGCAGCCATCACCCGCAGCTCACTTATGCACTGTCTGAATTCTGGAGAGTCGGTTTCTGCGACCAGCTTTGGTGCGTGCCACTCATGAACTTGACTGCATCTAGTGGGTTGCAGCTACAGCCTTGGGTGGGACGCTCTTTTGAAGTTTATTCTCCTTTAGTTACTTTCTCACAGCCCTGGGGTAGCATAGAGAGTTTCTTTTATCTTCTATAGTTCATCTTTTATTGAAGTCTAATCACGTTTCATTAAAAATATATGATATGGTGTCTACCTCCCAATTTGATTCATTCATGCAGGCACATTGTAGCATGCAATAAAGATAAATATAATTTAAATCTTGCAATATTTGCGCTTCTATTAGGTATTGAGCTAGATACATTCTAAAATTTCAAATAAAAAATTACATTTCAGATACAAAACTTTCAAAATTACACCAATGCATACAGAGTTTTCAAGTTTTAAAAAATATTTTGAATAACAAGAATTCATATATTTAAATCTGCAAGTGGGTTCACTGTCAGGATCAGAATAGTGATCATGTGCTTAAAGTTGACAAAAATGCAGTGCTAGGAACGGTATCTCCTGGACTCAGAGGACATTTAGAAATTGTCCACTGACAGATGAATGGATAAAGAAGATGTGGTAAATATATAGAGAACGGAGTATTACTCCACAATCGAACAGAGTGAAATCTTCCCACTTGCAACTATGTGGATGGAACTGGAGGGTATCATGCTAAGCGAAATGAGTCGCTCAGAGAGAGACAAATATCATATGACTTCACTCATAGGAAGACTTTAAGGTACAAAACAGATGAACACAAGGGAGGGGAAGAGAAAATAATATAAAAACAGGGAAGGGGGCAAAACAAAGGAGACTTAAATATCGAGAACAAACAGAGCGTTGCTGGAGGGCTTGTGGGACGGAGGTTGGGCTAAATGGGGAAGGGGCATTAAGGAATCTACTCATGAAATCATTGTTGTGCCATATGCTAACTAACTTGGATATCAAATACATAAATGAATAAATAAATAGGAAAAGAGAACATAACATACGGCTTTTTAGTTTCCATCAATGCAAAATCAATATGATCAATACATTCTCACTTTAGTTAAGATTATTTTTTGTGGCAAAACCCCTGGTTTACCGATTTCTTTCTCTTAGTGGTTATTAAACCTAGAAAAGAAAAATTATCACTTGATTTTAATTTATATCCTTATTCTGGGAGAATAGAGAGGCGATAAGCTCCTCAGTGGCATGGTAGAAACTCAAGTTGTAAAGAAGCAGGCAGAAGACCAAAGGCTATTTCTCTAGAGAAACCACGGACTGAGAAGGCACTAAGAGTCCCTGGGATTTGGAGATGCCCCACCCCATACTTGTCCGGAGACAGGATAGTGATTCAAATCAGGGGGAACTTGGTTTTTCTTTCAGGGAAGAGGAGGCCCAAGAGGGCTTAGGATAGTCAACAGCCCTGCCCCATGTGGTCAACCAGGGAGCACTGTCCCTTTTTGCTTGTTTCCACATCCCTTGGGGTGCTGTCCTCCTCAGCACTGAGGAAGCTGGCTGACACACACCCTGTCAGGACACAGCACACCCATGTCCTATTTGCAAGACGAAGTAGGAAGCAGACAGCAAGCAGGAGGGTGACTGGGAAGTTGGAGCCACGGGGAGGCTGCCCAGAGGGGTCTCTGGCTGAGCGGTCATGACTCCTGCTTGAAATGGTGGAAGTGATTCTGTTGCTTAAAATATCAGGGGCAGGGGTTAATATAGGGAAACAAGGAGCAGCTTCTGCTACAACTGCAACTTAAGTGCCTCACTGTACCACCACGCTACGACTCAGCCTAATGCAGCACACTGTTCCTATCCGTAGACTTTAAATTAGATGATTTGGGCTTCACTCCTATGAAAAGAAAAACTGACCGATGATCATTCACAAGTTGTAAAATAACACCTCTCTATCATAAGTAGCTCCATCGAGCCAAGAATGAATCTAAGTACAAAGAGCAGGGTGCATTTTTATTTTAAAAAAAGGTATAAAAATCTTTTGGAAGCTCTAATACAAAGGTCTTAAAAGAAATCGAAAAATTCAACACAAGTCCTGGAAGGTAAAGCCAAAGAAATTTCTCAGAAAATGTGTGGAGGGTTGAGGGTAGGAATGAAGACAAAATGTATAGCTAAGGTACCTACTGAACCAAGGGATACAATATTAGGTTAATTTGATGTCCGAGAAAACAATGATGAAACACTGGTAGATTTTTAACTTTTTTTTTAAACATTTATTTATTTTAGACCAACAGACAGAGCATGGCAGAGAAGGGCAGAGAGAGAGGGAGACACAGACTCCAGAGCAGGCTCCAGGCTGTGAGCTGTCAGCCCAGAGCCCAATGTGGGCCTCAAACTCACAAGACGCAGATCATGGCCTGAGCCGAACTCAGTCGTGTCACTGACTGACCCACCTACGCATCCCAGAATTATTAAAGAAGTTATAGAAGAAAATTTCTCAGAATAACATGAGTTTATAGATTGAAAGGGCTCATCAAGGATCTGCATCATAAATGAAAAGATAAATTTGAGCAAAATGATTGGCATAAGTTTTTAGAATATCATAGGTAATGAGGGTATCCTAGAAGATTCAAGGCTGGTGGAAAATCAGGGAGGAAAGTCAGATATCTTCTGACTTCTCGGTAGAGAATGGACAAATTCTTCTTCTTTTTTGACAATGGAGAAATTACTTTATTGTTTTTTTTAATGTTTACCTTTGAGACAGAGCATGAGTAGAGGAGGGAGAGAGAGGGAGACACATCTGAAGGAGGCTCCAGGCTCTGAGCTGT
This sequence comes from Proteles cristata cristata, assembly GCA_017311185.1. Taxonomy (NCBI): domain Eukaryota; kingdom Metazoa; phylum Chordata; class Mammalia; order Carnivora; family Hyaenidae; genus Proteles; species Proteles cristata. The sequence goes on along the minus strand of JAESUZ010001426.1, from coordinate 794,053 downwards.
CCACACAGAGCCTGACGCAGGGTTTGAACATAGCAGCCACGAGATCATGACCTGAGCCAAAGTCAGATACTCAACCAACTGAGCCACCCAGTACCCCAGAGAACTTCTCTTAAAATGAGAGAAGAGGGGACTTTGGTGGCTCAGTAAGTCGGGTGTCCAACCTCAGCTCAGGTCATGATCTGGCAGTTGGTGGGTTTGAGCCTCGTGTCAGGCTCTGTGCTGACAGCACAGAGCATGGAGCCTGCATCAGTTTCTATCTCCCTCTCTCTCTGCTCCTCCCCCTATCTCACTCTGTCACTCAAAAGTAAATAAACATTAAAAATAGTAAATTAATTAATTACTTAAAATGAGAAGAAAAATTATTTTAACCTAGCTGTCTATACCCAGCTGAATTCTCCATCAAGTATGAGCATAAAGACCGTTTCAGATATGTTAGGACACATATTTTCACTTCCTACGCATCTTTTCCCAGGTAGTTCTGAAAGGATAGGCTCCAGGAAAATAAAGATGCAAGAGAGAGGAAAGCATGGATCCAAGACCCAGAGCAGGGAACAAAAGCGAGTCTGCAGAAGTGAGAGCAGCCCCCGCAAAATGCAGTGCGTAGTTGCCACCATCAGGCTTCCGGCCATATCACCAGGACCCTAACGCTTCAGCATGCTCTGGACAAATGCCAACGGCTTCTTCTGCCTCCTTCTCTCAGACTTCTTCCAGAATCATTTGAAGGTGCTCTGCTTTTTCCCCTAAAGGGACAAATGGGAGGTAATCAGTCAACACCTTGCAGAAGCAGATCTCACTTCACAACTGATAGCAATTATTGGATCCATCCCCCAGCTCCCTCACCTCCCTCTGAGGTGCAAATTCATCATCTTTCTCACTTTCCCTGGGATTAGGCTCCGCTTGTCCTAACTGGCTTGATCGCAAGCCCCTTCCAGGTTGCCTTCCCTTCCCCACCTCCCGCCCTACTCAGCGCGTGGTGCTCCTCACGAAGCTGCCACACAAACCGCTTTACTTTAGTGCCGGTTTTAGGATGTGCTTCCAGTAGAGCTCGAACCAAGACCAAGTGAGACAATAGACTCAGAGAGGACAATCCACGGGGACCCGAAAGGGAGTGGAGAAGCATGTGTTGTCCCCAAACTTGGGGACAATTTCGGTGGACTGAAAACTCTCCTGGAGCACTAAGGAAGACTTGGAAATAGGAAGAGGGATAACTAAGCAGGCCCACAACATCACGAAGAAGAACACCATCGACCAGAGTAAAGTAAAAGACCGATGTAAAGAAAAGAAACAAACAAAAAAGTAAAGAAAAGTGAAAAAGAAAAAAAATACAAAAGACAAGACATGAGCTCACAGACCACGACTTGGTCAGTGCAGTGATAAGATGGAAACATTATATTACTGATTTTACTAAATCTGAGCAATAACCACGTTGGAAGAAAGAGCCAAAAAAAAAAAAAGCAGATGATTTAATCTTTGGCTGTAAACAATAAACAAATGGATAATTCATTTAAAAAGAAAAAATGTATATATTCTCTAAAAAATAATCTGTAAATACCAGGAACAGAAATGCCACAAGGGGTGACAGCGGACTTCTGGACGAGGGAAAGGAATGTGTGTGGCTGGTTAGTTCACTACTTTGTTAAATGTACACATATTCTACATTCACTTCAAAGATAAGAAGAGTAGATAAGTCAAGGATTGTTGTGCTTGTAATGTAGTTTATAATGTATTGAATTATGTATAAAATTAAAATTCTACACAAGAAATTTAAATTAAAAATGGAAAGAAAAAATAAAAAATAAAATGGAGTTATTTATACTCAACTTTATTGTTTCAATATTTGTTTGCATATACTTGCATACAATTTAGGTAATTTTGAGAGGTATTTAGGTTAAAGAATATATTATTGAAGAATGAAGGGAGAACTCGTATCATGATGAAAATAAGACTCTGCACTGCTTTTATATACTCATATAAAATGTTATTTTTATTTTTTATTTTTTTATTCTTTTTATTTTTTGATGGCTCATTTCAAGTAGATTTCCATGTAAAACCCAGTACTCATCCCCATAAGTGCCCTCCTCCATGCTCATCACTCCATTTCAACTCCCCCCCACCCCACCACATCTGCCCTCAGTTTGTTCTCAGCATGCAACTCATAGAAAATGTTAAGGAAGGAAGCATGAAGGATTGTTAGTTAAAGCCTCAACTCTGTTTCTGGACAGATAAATAATGAAGTTTGAAGTAGATAATTCTTTAGCTGAATATACTCATGATAGGAAAATATAAACATATTTCATAATCCAATTATAATCCACCATTAAAATGGTGTGGAAGGTGACTTTTCAGATAGCAGGAATATTCATTTCCCTTATGAAACTGGCAGAAATATTCATTCCCAACCCACCCCAATATTCAGACCAGTTCCTTTGGATTAGTACAACGTTCTTAAACACAGCTACAAAAATATACCAAGGATTTGTATGTAGATACTACATTTAAATTTTTTTAATGTTTTATTTATTTCTGAGAGAGAGAGAGAGAAACAGCGTGAGCAGGGGAGGGTCAGAGAGACTGGGAAATACAGAATTTGAAGCAGGCTCCAGGCTCTGAGCTGGCTGTCAACACAGTGGCCAACGCGGGGCTTGAACCCACAAATTGTGAGATCATCACCTGAGACGAAGTCAGACACTTAAACGACTGAACCACCCGGGCGCCTCTGTATGTAGATAATACATTTAAAACATCGTCAACCAGGCACCTGTGTTGCCTAGTCAGTTAAGTGTACAACTTTGGTTCAGGATATGATCTCATGGTTTCTGAGTTTGATCCCCACAACCGGCTCTGAGCTGACAGCACAGATTCTGTCTCCGTCTCTCTCTGCCCCTTACCTGCTCGCACTCTGTCTCTCTCTCTCAAAATAAGTAAACATTAAATAACAGAAAAAAGAAAAAAGATAGTAAAACATCATCTACCTACCTCTCTAATACTCAGCGGACTCATTCGTGAGTATTGTTGCACACGGTATGCAGTGATACTATACAGTATCAGATACAAATTACGTTTAATCCTATGCCCAAGAAAACATGTGTTACAGTAAAAATAAATAATGTGATATAAATAATAATGACATAGAAAATTAATTCAAATAGCTCATATCAAAATAAGATAAACAAGCAGACTAATGTTTTTAAAATTATTGCTTAAGTAGTGAAAACTTCTCTAGAGGAGTTCAGATTTGGTGGCAAAGAAGAAGGATGGAGGCATATAGTTACCCTCTGTGGGGACGAAGGGGGAACAGGAATGAGTGAGAGCCAGTGTGCAAACCAGCAATTGTCAGATGTGTATCCACATTTCACCCCAGAGAATTAGTCTATGCCCTCTCTCCTCGTCCCTGCCGACATTACAATTTGATAAATAGAAACACCAGAAAGACCCAGACATGAGCTAAACGTTGATCTGTTTTGAGTTTTGCTCTACTTGCAACTGTGTAGCTCCTGCTAACGTGAGACGATGCTGGCAATTCCATGTTTTTGAAATGACGCATTGACCCCGTTTCCATAAGACAATGCAAGTGTTTTTCTGAACCTTTTCAATTTCATTTTAGATTTTTAGGATAAAATGTCCAGGCTCCTTTCCTTTCTCTCACTGGAACCCTTGATGAGCAACAGGTTGATCAAGCTCCTCTGTTATAAAATTTTCTAAAAAGGTGTTTTTTAAAGCCTTTGGGACTCACACATACTTCAAGAAGTATTTTCCACATTGTTAGATCATATGTGAGGCCAAAAAAAATGTGGAAATGGTAGTTATTAGTCACAGCTAATTAAACAATAGCAGCAGAAAGTGTTGCAATTGTATTCCCAGAATGTGTGGAGGACCCCTGAGACTCATTCCACATCCTCATTCCCCAAACTGAAAGCCGGTATTGATGTTTCTTCCGGCAGATTGTTGACTTGTTGGTGAATTTTAATTGTTTCAGACTTACTGTAGACAAATATGTGATTTGTGGAAATTCAGGTACCAAGAGAAACCTCAAAATGAGAGAAGAACTCAACAGCTCACTCAAAAAATAAAAATAAAAAAGAAAAGAAAAGACAAAAAGATGCTGTGAGGACGGACAAAGGAAATGTTACAGGGGATCTGATAAGAGGAAATGAGAGTGGAGTGGAGAGAGAGAGGGGTAGACCAGAACACATATCAGAAGACAGCGACAGAGACAAGTCGACTGTGGAAGAGGCCTTGTGTGCTCTGCGCATGTCCCTGCCCTGAGGGCCACCGCAGGCGGAGCCATAGAGCCATATGCCACCAAGGTCTCTGCCTGATGCTGCTCCCTGGCCACAGGAGCCTGCTCAGGGGGTCCACGGGGTTGGCTGTCAACGCTGGTGGAGCAGGTGTTCACCAGTGAGAGCAGGGGATTGGTGGATAAATGCCCAGGTCCTCGTCCCTGGACGGAAAATGCACATTGTGTCCCATGTGCTCTCAGAGAAAAGTCAGCATAATGAGCACCTGTCTGCAGCCACAGTCAGCACCCCAATAACGCTCCCTCCATCACTGTGTTCCTTTCTCATCTTATCATCCCACTACCTGCTCGCTCACAGGGCTTTCTGGGGCCACCTTCCAAGGAAATAGTAACCCACAAATCGTTGCCTAAGATGAAACCCAAAATAAACATCTCCTGAATCCCAGGAGGTGGGGGCAGACAGATGGCATTAAGGACCCTCAGTGGAACCTTCCGCGCTAGGTGGGTTTCTCCAGCAGCTCCCGCCCATCCTGTACATGTGAGGTTCAGTGGAAGCCCGAGAGATGCCAGTGCGTCTGCAGAGTCTCTTTGGGGAAACTGAAACCAATGAGTCCAACATTCCCTAAGAGAAGAGACTCTCTGAAGGAGAGATTTCAGAGGATGCAGGCGTTGGAGGAGGTGGTGAGTAGAGGGAACGACAGCCTCCAAGATACCCCACCATGTACGGGTGATTGATGGGGGAGAGTTGCTCAGGCCATTTAACTTTTCTATTAAGGACACTGGGGACTAAATCAGATGGTGGACTTGGGAACAAATGGGTGGTTTCATGTGGGCCTCATATTCATCAGTCTTTCAGACTTTATTCTCCGAAAATGGAACAAAGAGGTCCAGACACAAAGAGAAACTCCTTCCACCTAAGGCAGAAGTTGAAGGGTATCAATAGGGAGGCAGACGTCAGGTACATGGGGGTTTGGTAAAGGACGTGAGTCCCTTCACATGGGGGCGTGTTGGAGACCAAGAAGCCAGAGGCACCATAGGAATGTCCTGAAGGAAAGGGACGAAGCAGGAAAGAACTGAAAGCTGTTCCATTCCCGATCGGTGAGCAGCCAGACTGCTCGCTCTCGTGGGGATGGCCGTCAAATGTCCTCATGATCCCGCACGGAATACGCTGCAGGTGCCTGACCTGCCAAGACGCCAAACACTATGTTGTCTGCTGTTATCCAACGAGGAACAAAATGAAAGAGGCTTTACCCTGGAGACCAATGCTTGGGCTCCTGCATAGTCTTAGCCCCTTAACAAGAGTTAACAAGAGCTTCTTAACTCTCTTGTCACCGCACCTTTGGGACCTGATTCTCTCTCTCAGTGGAGGATGGACCAGGCTTTTGGGGTGTGTCTGCATTTACTCTAAATACTGAAAAGAGAGGGGAAACATACCACAAGAGAGTCTTAATGATACAGCATAAACTGAGAGTTTGTGGAAGGAAGTGGGTGGGGGGATGGGCTGCTACATGTGTGATGGGTGTTAAGCAGGCCACTGTTGGGAGGAGCACTGAGTATGTATGTGAGGGATGAATCACTGATATACTCAGAAACCAACATTGCGCTGAATGTTACCGACTGAAATTTAAATAAATAATACAAATAATTAAATAAAAAATTCTAAAGAGCTGAGTGCTTTGCACATGTGAAACTATGTAGTGAGGCAGACCAGGGAAATGCTTTGCTATGAGCCTACGGCCATGTCCAAGGGCCTTACATGAACTATTGAACACCTTTAAGCAATTGATTTGTTCAGAGACCTCATTAAGAACAGAGCCCTGATGACCACAAATACAAAATTAAATTTGATTTATAACATTTTTACTTGAAAAAAAAATGTGCACTTTGTGTCCAAAAAAGCAAAAAATTGAGCTAGGAGGTGATCTATAATTCTACAATCTCAAAGCACTAAATGTGAACAAATGATCCTTTCTAGACATTTATTACCATGAATGATGGTGCAAAGGGGACAGTAGAGTTGCTAAGCTGAAGCGACATGTGTTGATTTGAAGGCAGCACATTTGTCTCCCTCTTTAGGGAGAAATTACAGTGCTGAGTCCACAGAAGAATCCCTTGGTCTCTCTAACTGTCTTTCCAGTAGTTCAATTTCCAAAGTCAATTTATACACCTCCAAGGCCATTTTCACATCTTCTGGGTTAGGGAGACACTGCATCGTCTTTCTTCCTGCGAGGACATTTTCACAGCCTTCAGGGACCACCTAAAAGAGATGTAGGTGCTGAGTGGGGTTGTCATTGTCCTCCTGACTCAGGGTCAAGATGAAGCCCCGAACTTGGGGGTGAGCAGGGAACCCAGAGGGAACACCTCGGGCCCCAACTTAGTCCTCCCAACCAATAGGGACTGGTTATGAGACAGTTTCATAGGAGGCCTCTGTGAAGACAGAGGCTGTTTCTGACATGGTCCAGAAGTGGAACACAGAGCATGAGATAGTCTAGAAGTCAAGTTTGGCCTCAGTGCTTCAGGTGCCTGACACCCTCTTCTCTGTAAAGGGCTCGGATTTTCCTGTTTCCAGTGAGAGAGGAAAACTTGTCACTCCTAGCTGACCTCAGTGCTTCAAGATAAAAGAGAGTTTCTTGGACGGAGTCAGGAATGAATCCTGACAAGTCAGATCTCATCATTGCAGGCTGGGACAGTGCTGAGGAGGGAGGATGGGGGCGATTCTAGTGTATGATAGGACGGGAGCTTTTCTTGAATTGTGCCACTTACCCACTCACACTTGGGCACCTCGGGGTACCATGCTCTGCTCTCTAAGCAAGTGATACTTTCAGGACCGACCAAGTTATAACCAGTGTCACATTGGATGGTGACATTTTCATGTTCAGTATATTGAATCTTATCCACGGACAGCTTTCCATGGGCTATTTCTGGTTTTGGACACAGAGCTACAAAGGAAACATGATTTTAAAGAATCTGTAAATCTAAGAAAAAGGACAGGACAGCAGGATAAGATTATAAGATTTAACAATTATGGGTGCTGCTAATTGCTTTATCTCTTCTTTTGTTTGGTAACAATAAAATTAATTCCATTTTTGTTGAGCATTGACGAATATATCACAGTCAGTCTAAGCATTTTATGTTATTTTATCATCTCTGTGAAGTGAGGACTGTTATTATTCCCATCTTACTAGGAGAAAGTTGAGATATTGACAGGTTAAGAAATTTGTCTGTGGTTCAATGGGTGGCTCAGTCGATTTAGTGTCGAATTGGAATTAGGTCATGAAGTCACGATTCATGAGTTCAAGCCCCGCATCGGGATTTCTGCTGCCAGTGCAGAGCCCACTTTCGAATCCTCTGGCTCTCTCTGACTCTTTTTCTCCTGCTCTCTCTCTCAAAAACAAGAAACATTAAAAAACAAAAAAACAAAATACTTTTCTGAGGTTTTTATACATTTAAACGTGATAGGTCCCATGATACACAATATAAAAGCATGTGACCACATGTTCCCAGGGTTCAAAGCAATCTCCCTCCAGTCTCGATCCCAGCAACACACTAGGTTTTATACAGTCTAGAAAAAGTCAAGTTAGGACTCAGTCCTTCTAGGTATCTGACAACCTCTTCTCCTATTGCCCCCTGTGTGCACTGGAGACCATGGAGAAATATAATCCCCGGAGTTGCTGATGGCAAAGTGCTAGCAACCTGTGTGCATGTAAAGCCCAGAGCCAATCTTGACTCATCTGTCCCCACTACAGATGGGCACATGCAGCCTATGTCATGGGCAGGTGGTGCATCTGCATGGGGCTGTGATGGAAGTATGTGCCACTCTGGGATGATTGGAACTGGCCTGTGAGAGCCACATTCATGCTAGAGCAAGCCTCCATGGAAATTTTGCCACAGGCCATATATCACGTGCCTCACCTGCAGAATGTTTCTTAAAAGTAAGAGGGGTGCCTGGGTGGCTTAGTCGGTTAAGCAACCGACTTTCACTTAGGTCATGATCTCGTGGTTCGTGGGTTCGAGCCCCCCGTTGGGCTCTGTGCTGACTGCCAGCTCAGAGCCTGGAGCCTATTTCAGAGTCTGTGTCTCCCTCTCTCTCTGACCCTCCCCAGCTCACGCTGTCTCTCTCTCTCCTAGAAATAACTAAAAATATTAAAAAAATAAAAAAAGAGAGAATGGGGCTGAGTTTTACAACTGGGAGAAAGATTGAGGAGGTTGATGTTAATATTGTCCCTTTGTAAAGTTTGCATCCTGAGCACAGTAATGATTTCAAGTCAATCAAATCAGATCAGATGTTTCCGCCCTGCCTCTGGCAGGAAGAAACTTTACTCTCCATGCTTTGGTGACACCTCCACCCACCAGACTGAGAAGGGAGCTGGAGTTACCTTTACACTGAGGGGCTGCAGGGGACCAGCGTGAAGAACTGCAGGAGAGTCTGGCTTCCCCAACCAGAGTGTATCCTTTGTCACATTTGTATATCACCTCAGTTCTGAATACGCTGTATGTTTTTTGTCGTTCATAATATCCATGGGCAACAGTAGGAGGGAAGTCACAATCTTGACGGTGAGAGATAAAAGTGAGAGAGCATGAAATTGTAGAATGTAAAATAGAACTCACCCCAGAACCTGTGTTGTTTGTAGGAGGAGGCTTCATTCTGTCCTTCGTCTCCTCTGCCCATAGGATCACTTAGCCAAAGCCTAGACCTGGGCTTCCCTCCTGTAAGCCTCAGGCTGAGGAACCACCACGGCCCCCTTATTAGACCACTTGATGGTCATTTCCAATAGCGTCAAAAGTATAATAGGAATAGACAAAATTAATACTTGGCCCAAACCCCATATTGAATTTTTGGCCTAAGGGGTAAGACCGATTGTATCCATGAAGTCAAGAGGAAGCCATTGCTACTCCCCATTCCCTCCCCCAGGAAGCAAAGACACTGTATTAACAAAAACATCATATATGAGCGGGCAGGGGAAATGGTAAAATCAGTGTCATTCTTGAAGAACTAAAGCTATATTTCCATCATATCGCCATTTACCTCCCCAATCTGTCTACCTGGAAAAATAGGAATATGAAAAATACAGTAAAGTATTGACAACTGAACATTTTAGTCTCATTTCAGATGTGGTATCTCTGGGAAAGTAGACATAAGTATCTTCAGGTAACTGAGGTCACTGGTTTTGCTAGTGCCTTCCTTCTATTCATCCCGCTCAGAAAGAAAGTCTCAGAAACAGTTTGCATACACATGGAAGGATCCAATCCCACATCTGTAGTTTTAGACCTGGATTGTGATTAGTCTCTGGCATCTGTCACAAAAGAGCCTGAGGATACTAAGACTGTCTGGACATCCACATTTCCAGTATATCTAAGGCATCGTGTTAATTCTACTGAATGGGCAAGAAGCCAGTGTGTAGATAGATAGACAGAGAGATACATTGATAGATAGATTCTCTAGATCTAGTTATAATATACACATGACATCATTGCCAAGAAGAATCTAGCATGAAGTCATATATATATATATAGATATCTAGATCTAGATGATAGATGATAGAGAGATAGAGAGATAGATATAGATAAGCCATTTAGATCTAGTTATATGACACCATTGACAAGAAGATTCTATCATGATGTCATATATATAGAGATATCTAGATTTAGATGACAGAATCAGAAGAGCAGAGAGGGAGACAGAAACAGAGACAGAGAGAGAGAGAGAGACAGAGAGAGAGGGAGGGAGGGAGGGAGGGAGAGAGAGAGAGAGATCTGTCCCGGTTCCTGGTGCAGACCTCCTAAACCTTTGTAAATTCCTAAGTCCTGAGAACACTAAGAACATCTTTTTCCTACTGAGACAGCTTTCAGTGGCTCCTGGATTGGAGCTGGTCACCAGAAAGACCAAGCCATGAATAAACCTTAGAAGGTTTCAGCCCCACTCTCCTCTCCAAAGAGGGGAGAGGTTGGAAACAGTGTCAGTAACTGATCACACTACAGAGGGTGAGCCTCCATAAAATCTTAGGAGTATATGGTTTGGAGAGCTGTCAGGTGGCTGAACACATCCACATACTATGAAGGTGATGTACAGCAACTCACAGGGACAGTGGCGCCTCTGCTTGGGACCCTCCCAGACTTCCCTCTATATATCGCTTCATTTGGCTGTTCATTGTATCCTTCATCATATCATTTAATAAACTGGTAAATACAAAAGAAAGTGTTTCCCTCAGTTCTGTAAATAACTTAGGCAAATTAATGGAACTTGAGAAGGAAGTTATGGGAACCTCCAATTTGTATCCTAGATTTTGGTGGTAACCTGGGGACATACTATCCTCAATTGGCATCTGAAGTCGAGAGGGACAGGGAAGTTCTGTGAGACTGAGTCTTTAAGCTGTGGGATGTGACACTATCTCCAGGTCAATACTGTAGGCATTGAGTTAAATTATAGGACACCCAGATGGTGCTGTGGAGAATTCTTGATGTAAGAAAAAACCTTGCACTTTTGGTCACCAGAAATGATGTGGGTATTCTGTGTGACTAGTAAAAGAGACACACAAGAGAGACTCTGGAGGTGAAGGGAAAGCCTGAGGCTTTTCCAACCTGCATAATGATGCTCCAGAATATAGCCTATAAAGATTCAAGAGATTGCCAGATCAATACAATATGTAGAGGTCCAGGGCACATGGCTGCTAGCCTATCCCTCCAAACCAAAGTCAAATTCTTATAAATGGCACATCACAGCAAGAATAAAATGATGCACAACATTATAGAACTTTCTGGTTTCTAGAGGCTGCATGTTCCATACTTGGGAATACTATTCCTGCCCATGTGCTAGATGACAAACACAGTTGGGTTGGAGAGCAGCCTCTGTTGGGAGAGGACTCCCTCTTGGCAGCTAGTCCAGTGTCAGAGAAATCGGTCTGTTCTTAAACCTTAGGACATTGTATACATAGCCTGGTACACTGAAGGTGGCTATAGTCGGAAAACATACAAATGTCAATGGGACTATCACAGCACAGACCCTTGACTTCTGGAAGCAAGGCCGTGCACTGCTCCAGAGAATTATGCACTCTTTGAGACATAACTCTTGACATGTTGTTTGGTCCTGATAGAAACCGTGCCTGACATTGGGTCATGAAGTGAGCATGTGCCCAAATCATGCTTCCTGAGCTATTGTATTGGAACCAACAAGTTATAAGGCCAGGCAGGCAACACACAATTCACTATAAAGTGGGCGTCATCATCTGGGGTTGAGCATGTGCAGGACCCGATGGCACAAGAGCCTGCAATGGAAGCCTGGACTCTCCCTGTGCCCATCCGCGGTGGCCCAGGTGCCACTTTAGCTCACACTTATGGCTCTGTGGGCACGTCCATGATAACCAATTGACAGAACAGAAAAAAGCCGAGCCTGGGTCATAGGCATATAGTCTGGGTATGTGTGTGCAAGCTAAATGGATGGATGCAGAAGGAAAGAAAGAAGTTTGAGGAAGAAAGGACGTTAGTTTAGAAAGATGGCTTCAAATACATTTGAATGTGTATTGAACTGCAGATTGGGTATATGGACCAGAAAGAAGACAAATAAAGGACAAAAATCCAAAAATAACAAGGCAATAATTGAAAAGTCCAGCTTATCTATTAGATGTGGCCTATTTTCCTGATTCAGAAAAGCAAAGCAAAGAACCAAGATCAAGACAATGGGAATAAACAATGGGGTGGGGGACGGGAAAAGGAAAGTTGGACTGGGGGTGGTGGGCAGGGCTCTTTAACCAATTTATCCATTCTAAAAACCATGCAGGTTATATAAAATCTTGTAGCTAATTTCAAACCTTTCCTTATTAATCTCCATCACTTTGATACAAAGAAACATCTAAAATAACACAAATCCAAAAGCTCTTACTCTCATCACATGTTGGTGTTTTGGGATACCATGTGCCATCTGGTTGACATGTAGCTTCAAACGTATATTTCTTATAACACGTATATAAAATTGCATCTCCCTTGAAAAAAGGACAGCTGTTGGCAGCACTAGTTTTCTTTTCAGTTATTTGGCCATCGTTCTTCAGGTCAGGTATTGGGCAACATACCTCTAAAAAATTAAAAATGAGACTAAAGGTTAGTAAAATCACTGCAATGAGGCTTTGATGGATAATAAGCTCATTCCCACCTTTTGGGCATGTCACCACTAAGGAGAACTCAGAGACAGAAGAGGGTTCCAGAGACACTTTGGGTCTGCTTGCCCTGCCCCTGATTGCTAAAGTAGTCCAAACCAGTCATTTCCTTCCAACTACATAATTTCATTACGAGGTTCCAAAATAAGAAGTTGGATGAAACCTGTACAAAAGTGTAAATTTTCTGAAGTATTCATAAACAATGACAAATAACATCGATTGCTTTGTGTTTTCACTAGGGTTACAACATTATTAACCTCTCCAATAACTTACACTGCCTCAGTAACAGGAGGAAATATGTCCCTAAAAGTTTATATCCACCTGACAGCTAATGCACAGGAAAACATTTGAATTACTGCATATGGCCAGGATTTTTCTTTTTGATGTCAAATTTAAGAGAAAGAGCTTTTTAAGTTCTTTCATTTTAATGCAATAAGAGCTGATGTAAAGATATGCTTTTTTATTAATTAGTAGAACTACTTTCAGGTAGAACTTGATATTGTTTGATGTAAGAGAAAGTATCATAGCAAATTAAAATATCCTATTCTTCACATCAGGAGATTGACTAGCACTACGATAGGGATATTTTAGGCATACTCAAATACTCTTGCCACTCATTTATTTATGAATTATAATAAAAACATCCAATATTTATGTATTTTCCACATTATATAATGTTTAGGTAATACTGCAAAAGTACTTTTAAGTATTTTAGTCATGAGTCCAAATCCACACTGTTTCACAATTTCTGATAACTAGGATAAATACCATTTCACTTCTGATTTTTATTATCTTTTCTTTAAATGTTTTATTTATTTCTGAGAGAGAGAGAGAGAGCATGACCAGGGGAGGGTCAGAGAGAGAGGGAGATACAGAATCTGAAACAGGCTCCAGGCTCTGAGCTGGCTGTCAGCACAGAGCCCAACATGGGGCTTGAACCCACGATCTGTGAGATCATGACCGGAGCTGAAGTCAGACGCTTAACAGACTGAGCCACCCAGGTGCCCCTTTATTATCTTTTAATAGTTTCTTTTTTTAAGTTTATTTATTTATCTTGAGAGACAGAGAGAATTAGTGAGGGAGTGGCATGAGAGAGGCAGGGAGAGAAAACTCCAAGGAAGCTCCATGCTGACAATGGGGCTCCATCTTACAAACCATGAGATCATGACCTGAGCTGAAATCAAGAGTCGGATGCTTAACTTACTGAGCCACCCAAGTGCCCCTCACCCCTCCCTTCTGCTTTTTAAATGATTAAAAAATATCCTTCATTAAAGAATTAAATCAATAAGACTCTAGTGAGTAAAATAAATACTATTTTAAAGTAGGATTTTAAACTTCCAACAAACCGAAGTCCAGGCAAGATGACTTCACTATTCACAGGTTAATTCTACCAAACATTTAAAGAAGAGTTAATGTCCATTCTTCTCAAAATATTTCGAAAACAGTAGAAGGAAAACTTCCAACCTTCTTCTATGGAAACAATATTACCTTGATACCAAAACCAGAAGAAAAAAAACACTAGAAAAAGAAAACTGCAGGCAATATTCCTGATGAACACAGATGCAAAAATTCTCAACAAAATATTAACAAACCAAGTTCACCAATACATTAACAGGACTATTCAATATAATCATGTGGGATTTATACCAGGAGTGGAAGTATGGTTCGATATTTGCAAATCAATGAATGTGATACATCAAATTAACAAGAGACAAAATATTTTTTAAAACATATAATCATTTCAAAAGATGCAGAAAAAAGATTGGACAAAACACAAGATCCATTTGTGGCAAAAAAAAAGTTTCAACAAAGTGGGTTCAGAGGAAACATACTTCAACATGAGAAGGTCACATATGAAAAACCCATAGTTTGTCATCATAATGATCATGGTGAAAAACTGAAATCTTTTCCTGTAAGATCAAGAATAAGACAAAGCTGCTCACTCTTGCCACTTTAATTCAACATAGTACTGGAAGCCCTAGCTGTAGCAATCAGACAAGAAGAAGTAAGAGGCATCCACATTGGCAAGGAGGAAGTAAAACTGTCACTATTTGCATATGACATGATACTATATATAGAAAATCCCCGAGACTCCAACAAAAACTATTAGAACTAATAAATTAAAACAGTCATAGGACACAAAATTAATATATAGAAATCTATAGTGTTTCAGGACCCTGGGTGGCTTAATTGGTTAAGTGTCCAACTTTTGATTTCATCTCAGGTCATGATCTCACAGTTGTGAGTTCAAGCCCTGCATGTGCTGACTGCTTTGGATTCTTTCTCTCCCTCTCTCTTGGCCTTTGCTCTCTCTCTCTCTCTCTCTCTCTCTCAAAGTAAATAAATAAAAGCTTTAAAAAAAAATCTCTTCAGTTTCTATATACTAATAACAAAGTAGCAGAAAGAGTGATTAAGAAATTAGTCCCATTTACAATTGTACCAAAAAGAATAAGATACCTAGGAATAAATTTAACCAAGGAAATGAAAGACCTATACTCTGAAAACTATATAGCACTGATGAAAGAAATTTAAGATGGCACAAACAAAAAGAGAGATATGCATGCTCATGGACTGGAAGAATTAATATTCTTAAAATATTCATACCACCCAAAACAATCTATGGATTTAAGGCAATCTCCATCAAAATGCCAATAGTATTTTTCACAGAACTAGAATGAACCATCTTAAGATCTATATGGAACCATAAAGACCTCTAACAGCTAAAATAATCCTTATAATGAACAAAGTTGGAAGTATCACAACTCCAGATTTTAGGACATACTACAAAGCTATAGTAATTAAAACTGTATGGTGCTAGCACAAAAATAGACACATAGATCACTAGAACAGAATAGAGAGTGCCAAAATAAACCCATGTTTATATAATCAATTAATCTATAACAAAGAATATACAATAGGGAAAACACAGTATTTTCAATAAATGGGTATTGAGAAAACGAAAGAGCTACATGCAAAAGAATGAAACTGGACCACTTTCCTACACCATACACAAGAATAAACTCAAAATGGACTAAAGACCTAAATGTGAGACCCAAAGCCATAAAACTCCAAAAAGAAAACATAGGCATTAATCTCTTGGACATTAGCATCAGCAACATTTTTATGGACTGTCTTTCCAAGCAAGGAAAGCTAACGCAAAAATAAATTGGTGGGACCTTGCCAAAATAAAAAGCTTTTGCACAGTGAAGGAATCCATCAATGAAACAAAAAGGCAATCTACTGAATGGAAAAGGATACTTGTAAATGATACATTCAGTTAAGGGGTTAATATCCAAAATATATAAAAGAACTTATCAAACTCAACACTGAAAGAATAAAATAATCTGATCAAAACTGCCTGAATAGATGGTTTTATAAAGAAAAGGTACAGATGGCCAATAGACACATGGAAAGTTGTTCAACATCACTAATCACCAGGGAAATGCAAATCAAACCACAGTGAGACATCACCTCAACCCTGTCAGAATGATTAGTATCAAAAGGACAAGAAATAACATGTGTTAGCTAGGATGTGGTGGAAAGGGAACTCTTGGATACCATTGCTGGGAATATAAATTGGTGTGACCAAGACATGCAAGAATTCAAGTGTACATTGAAAGATGCATGGGTAAAGAAGATGTGGTGTGTGTGTGTGTGTGTGTGTGTGTGTGTGTGTATTTACACACATTACTGAATATTACTCAGTCATAAAAAATAATGAGATCTTGCAATTTACAACATATGGATGGGCCTAGACGGTATTATGCTAAGTGAAATAAGTCAGACAGAGAAAGACAAATACTATAGGATTTCACCCATATGTGGAATCTAACAAACAGCAAAATAATCAAAGCCAAAAAACCAAACAGACTTTAAATGCAGAGAACAAACTAGTGGTTGCCATAGGGGAGGCTACTGGGAGATGGGTGGAATAAGTGAAGAGAATCAAGAGGTGCAAATTCCCAACTGTAGAATAAATAAGTCCCAGAGATAAAAAGTAACATAAGGAATATAGTCAGTGATATTGCAATAACGTATGGTGACAGATGGTGACTACACTTATTGTGGTCACATTGAGTAATGTCCAGAATTGTCAGAGTATGTTGTACACATGAAATAATGTGACATTTTGTGTCAACTATACTTTAATAATAAGACAAGAAGAAAAGAAAAAGATGGAGGAAAACAGAAATACCCTCTTAACCATGTGTAAATAAGCATGAATTTATACAGAAAAAAATAGTGCATTAATTACTATCACTGTTCTTTATTCATTAAAGAGAAGCTTCAAAGACTTGTATTAATTACTTCTTTGATATTTAAGTGGTGGTAGTAATCATTAAATATATTTTAATTCAGTCATTTTATTAAAAATCCTTCATTTTATTTCCTTGAAATGAGTTTAAATTTTTTTTTAATTTTTTTTTTTAATTTCTAGGAGAGAGAGAGAGCGTGAGCAGGGGAGGGTCAGAGAGAGAGGGAGTCACAGACTGAAACAGGCTCCAGACTCTGAGCTGGCAGTGAGCACAGAGCCCGACGCGGGGCTCGAACCCACGAACCGTGAGATCATGACCTGAGCGAAAGTCGGACGCTTAACCGACTAAGCCAAAATCATTGCAATTAAGCTCTAAGTCCTAATGTGAAATAAGTGATCTTCCAATGGGTTGATCTAATCTACAACTTTTCATTACTTGTTCGTTTTACATATTCTTCAAGTTCCAGTCTATAGAATAAAGATTCCCTATATTCTGGGCCTCAGTGTCTTTACCTCTAAAATGGCCAGATTCTCATATGTGGAAGAAAGCATTTTCTCCTTCTGTCCTCAATTCCACTGAAACCCATAAAATTGCATCCACCTGTCTCTCAGCCCCTCACATTCTCTCAGAAAGAGAAAAGACATCTCTTACCAGTGAGACTGGACAAAGTCTCCTGTCTATCCCTCTGAGGAAAGAGTACTGGGTCAGGGGTCAAGGTCTGTCTTCTAGAGGAAGGTCACGAGACCCAACTCCTATAGCCTGCAGTCCCATAGCTCAAAGACATGAGACACAAGTCATCTTGCAGCTGGTTGTGCTCATGACTGTTTCATAGTCTTTCCTTCTACTAAGCACCCCAAAGACTACATTGGAGAGGAAAGGGCTGTGGTGGGGGCCTGGCTTTGTCCATAGATGAGCAGTATCCTCCATTCTCCCTGCACCAGTAATGATGCTATTTAATGTGCATAATACTTCACATCTGTACCATATCCCATTTGATTGTGAACAAGGATAAGGAAAAGTTATAATTCTCAGCTCCTCCAAGACTTGCATAATCTCTTCTGACAGTAATACTTCACTCTTCTGTTGATTTATTATAATTCTCAACTTAGCTTGAAAGATAAAATTGCATTCATTTAAGATAAGAAAAGAAATCCTGGCACATTTTGGACATTTAATACACAAAAAGATTTAAAAAGCAGAAACTCACCCTTACACTCTACATGTGGGGTCCAAGTCAAATTTTCCTGACAAGTCACAGTCGTAGGCCAATCTGAAGTAGGCTTATAGCCATCATGGCACCTGTATTTCAACATAGTTCCAACACTATAAATTCTCTGATCTGTTGACATGTGGTGGTTATATGCTTCCCAGGAGGCATTTGGGATGTCTGGTAAGCCAATACAACTATCTGCTCGTAAAGGAAGAACAAGGGGGAAAAGACACTGTTACTAGGGATGCAGCAGTGACCATCAACTAGCCTGTCCCTACCAAAGGATCTCCTGTGATCATTCAGTCAGAAACCATCTTGGCCTGGCTGATGCATCGACCACACCAGAAACAGACTAGCACCAAGTTATCATTATTAGTATTAATGTAATTCTTAAGGATCCACATGAGTTTATAATTTCAGAGTGTCAGAATCATAGTTAGGCCATATAATAAATTTGTGGAATTTAGAAAAAGGTGTCCCCCCCATGGGGGGAAATTATCATAATGTAATGATTTTTTTTTGGAAGGAAACAATTTTCTTCTAACTGCAAGAGAATTGTTGAAAGAAATATACTAATCCACAATGTCTACCATGTTAATGTCTCCCTTTAGCACAGGAGAGTCCACAACCTGCACAACTGTATGTAGCAACCTTTTGTGATTATAGAAGATATCGCCCAGTGGACTGTCTCATTTTTTTCCCCCAACAACTACAAGACGTAGACAGTCATTGATCTAAATTTAAATTTTCACTGTGGATCAAGTGGGTCTCATCATAAAAGTATGCCCTCACCAACATTTTTGGGTAATTAAGATGAAAACATGAAATCCTTTTATGGTCCATACTTACTGAGCTCACAAGTGGGAGGAGGAGGATTCCAGTTGTTATCTTCTTCACAGTGGATTAAACTGCTTCCTTTGAGAATAAAACCTTTATTGCAGTCAAATACCATGGAGTCTTTATAAGTATAGTGGGGTCCAAATCCCAAGATTATTTTTCCATTTTGAATCTCTGGTTTAGAACAAGAGATTTCTAAAGAATCAAAAGAAGATATGAATGGATTATAAAGGAGAAATGGAAATGAGGATACTACTGCTGTTGTTAATCCAGTGTCAACTATAACACAAAAGCCTAATACAGTATATGCCAAGTGGATGCATACAAAACATTTTTTAATGTTTGTTTATTATTTTCGAGAGAGGCAGAGACAGAGCACAAGTGGGAGAGAGGCACAGAGGGTGGGAAACACAGAATCTGGAGCAGGCTTCAGACGCCAAGCTGTCAGCACAGAGCCTGATGCAGGGTTAGAACCCACGAACCATGAGATCATAACCTGAGCCAAAATCAAGAGTCCAACACTTAACCGACTAAGGCACCCAGGTGCCTCCAAAGCTCTTTTAAGAAGCCAGGGCATAATTTACTTTTCTCTCTTCACCTATTGAGCAGATTTTGAAAGCATGTTTTGATGTGCAGGTACCACAAGATTAAAGCATCATGGACTGCTTAAGTTTGTTGCTAAACTACCACCGAGACTACACTGCCCTGGAATCTCCCAGACATGGAGCAGACTCAGTGTGAATGAAAACCAAATTCACTTTGCAAAGCCGATGAGAGATTGGTGCTGCTCATTACTGCACAGTGGTACACCATGCATAAGTCAGTTGGGGAAAAGAAATGAAAGCATCATAGCAATAATTACTCTTGTAATCATTCCGTTTCCCCCAACAAATTCACCTTCCAATCCAAAATTCACCATTGTGACTTACCTTTATTTTTTTAATTTTTAAAATTATTTTGAGAGAGAGAGAGAGAGAGCACACACGAGAGGAATGGGGCAGAAAGAAAATCTCAAGCAGTCTCCATGCTCAGTGTGGAGCCAGATGAGAGGCTCCATGCAGGACTCGATATGGAGGAGAAGGGCTCGATCTCATGACCTGATCGATGATCATGACCTGAGCTAATAACATCAAGAGTCAGATGCTTCACCAATTGAGCCACCCAGGCACCATGACTTACTCTTACAAGTAGGAGGACTTGGGCTCCAGACGCCTATTTTTTTATTTTCCACTGTGCAAGAAATGGAGGCTTTGCCTAACAGTGAGAAGTTGGGGTCACAGCTGTAGGTAACAGAAGAGCCGTATATATAGAAATCTTCATCTCCACCATTGTGTTTCCCATTGCTGATGGCTGGAGGAGGCTCACACTTAGCAACTGGGATGAGAAAGAAATAATCAGGGAACGTATCCTTGCAAATCTAAAATTCATGATACAAATTTTAATGGAGGATAGAAGATGCAGCAAAGATGCACAGGAGTTTTAGTACTGAACATCATTTAGGCTTATGCTGAAGTTAGAAAAAGTCTTTACTTACTTATACATTGTGGGAGAGGATCACTCCAATCAACTCCTTTATCATAGATATCACAATGACTAGTGGCTGAGCCAATTAAAACATATCTGAATAAGACAGGACCAAAGATTTCAATGAAATTCTTCGGACTCTAAATGAAGTTGGATAAAGAGGTCTAAACAAATTAACTGATTACTCAATATTTTAAAAAATGAAGAAACAATGTTTTCCAAATAGCACTTCCCACTGAGCACTCCATTCAGTAAAACTTCATCATTGCAATGAGATGTGCATGTTTGTTCATTCATTCTTTTATTCTGGAATCTATTGTTGGATATCAACTATTTATTAAGTGTGGAGTTTATCCCGAGCTCAAACAGAACAATGTAGGGTAAAAGGCTTTTCATTTGAGTGTGCTCTGCAGTGTTTTTGTAGAGGACAGTACCAGCCAGGTTACTGGCCCCAAACATTCATGTCCTCTGACATGCAGCCTACTTCTGACTTAGAGGTGCTTACCCTCTCCAATACACCATTAATCCCTGTTCACGATTCCCATTTTTATAGCTCTTTACAAGTTCTAAGCTTTCTTTAATTTGTCTTACTGCCCTCTGTATATTATGGTAACAGAAAGAAAAGGGACTGTTAGTATGTTTTAAAATTGTACTCTCATCAAGGAATAATGTACACTCTGAATGAAGCCTAATGCAAATGTGACCTCCGGCAAAGTAGAGAATTTACTTAATGATAACTTAAAGAAAAATGAATCTTTTAATAAGATAAAAGAGAGTGAGAAGTAAGTATTTTTTTTATTTTGAAATTTCTTAAAAATGTAAGTTTTCCAAACTACCCAGGAAACCAACTGAAAAGTGTGGTTTCCAGTTTTTCCAATGGAGCACTTTAGTGTTCTGCCAGCTCTTCCATTCTGAGTCCTCTCGTTTTCCATGTTGGGAGCCATAAGGGATAAATAAGGCTCACATATGTGAGAAAATCAAGCTAAAGAAAACAACATTAGAGGAAAATATTTAACACAGATAGCAAGCAAAGGAAAATCAATACATACTTAGTTGGAGAACCTGAAGGAGGAACACAAAACAAAACAAAATAGCTATTTTAAAATGGCTATCAAAGAAAGTATTACAGAAGTAAAATATTACCTAATCTACATTTTAAATTAGCAGCAAATAGCAAAACCTGTTGACCTAAATGATATATTCCAAGACAGCAAAGAGTAAAATTACTGAAAATTATTCTGAGCTAAAGACACTTGAAATGGCAGACACAGGAAAGGCACTTGGACTTCCCTTTTCTTCCTGAAAGCAGGAGATAAAATTGTCATGTGGAAGATACTCTCCCTATACCACGAGGAAAAGAACAATCTTATCACCAGAGATGAAAAGTTGAAGCCAAGAGAATTCTATACAAATAGACCTTGTGAAAATAACCCTTAATCTTCCTGTAGCTTCCCCATGTATTTTTGTTATTTTTCTACAATTGCTACTTTTTTTTCAACCTAACATATAAACACTTGGGTCTAATCACCTCTTGGGTCTTCAGTTCTCCTGCTGTAGGCTCCCCTGTGTGTCTAAAAATAAAATGTGTATGCTTTTCTCCGGTTAATGCTTTATATCAACCTAATTCTCAGGCCCAGTCAGAGACCCTAAGAGGGGAGAGGAAAAGTGTTGCATCCCCTACAAGAGCCTATTTTTATCCAGGGAGACTCATTTAACATTTAAAAGAGTCTATTCTTCAAAACTTAAGTTAAACACTAATCCAGCATTGATTTTAAAATATGGCTAAATTTAGAGGCTGCTGGGTGGTTCATTCAGCTAAGCATCCAACTTTGGCTCAGGTCATGATCTCATAGTTCCTGAGTTTGAGCCACACTCATTCTCTCTCTTTCCCCCCCCCTTCCTCTCTCTCTCTTTCTCTCTCAAAATAAATAAACTTTAAAAAAATAAAATAAAAAAATGCTTAACTTAAAACTTTATGTAAAAAACAAACAAGTTTTGTCTGCCTTTTTTTTAAAGGCAGTAAGGCAAGACTACTTATATTGGCTGTTAAGACACATTATAAAGTCTTGATAAGCAGGTCACTGTGAAATGAGTATATAAATATAGAGGCAAAACAATGGGATTTAGTAGAAACATATAAATACATACATGATATATATGAGACACATATGAGAATTTAAAGCAGTACCAAAAAGCGCTCTCAAATTAGTAAACTGAAGATAGACTTTTGCGGTAACAGGAAAGTCATATGGAAAAATATAGCCTAAAATATGAACTTCATGCTGTATATTATATGTTGACTCTAAATGGATAAAAGCTTTAAACATTAAAAAGTATGAAAACGTGCAAGCAGTAGAAGAAATCTAGGCAAATACTTTAAAATCTTGTATTGGAGAAGGACTTTTAAACAATGACCTAAAATCTGGAAGTCATTTTATTTTATTTTATTTTATTTTATTTTATTTTATTTATTGATTTGAGAGAGAGAGAGAGAGAGAATGAAGGGGAGAGACAGAGGGAGAGAGAGAATCCTAAGCAGCAGACTCCAAGCTCAGCATAGAGCACACTCATGAGAATGAGATCATGACCTGAGCCAAAATTAAGAGTCTAACGCTTAACCAACTGAGCCACCTAGGTGCCCCCCACCCCGAGAAGTCATTTTAAAAAGAGAAATTGATGAACTTGAAGCAGAAACACATTTTTTTTCTTGAGAAAAAAAAGAATGTAAAAAGAAAAATTATATACTTGGGGAGAAAGTTTGCAATTCATATCAGAAAAAAACTCTAAACCCTAATAAGCACAGGTTCATGTGTGTACATCCTGTGTATATATAGAGGTTAATGTATGTATATATCTAGCCTAAAAATTAAGAATAAAAATTCAACAAATTAATTGAAAATATAGGCAAAGGGATATGCCAAATAGTCCACAAATAGTGTTTCTTGAACACGTAAAAATATGTTCAGCCTCACTCATAATAAGAGAAATATACATTGAAACTATAGTGAAATTCCAGTTTTACCTATTAAATTGGAAAATTTTCAAAAACCTTATAAGCTTTCAAAAACTTGGCAATACAGAAAGTTTTTGAAGAGAAAGACATTTACATACTCTGCAAAACACTGTAACCTTTAAGGAGAGCAATTTTGCAATATCTTTAAAATTTTCAAAAATGTGTACTCTTTGACCCAGAAATCCCGCTCTGGAAATTGGCCCTATAGATATAACTACATCTGTACAAAATTATTTATGTACAAGGTAATACATCAGAGCACCATTCAGAACAGCAAAAATTGGAAACATTCTATGAAGCTGTAAAGGTAAATCAATGAGGAACTTCTATGCACAAATGTGGAACTATGTCCTGTATACACTGATGAGTAAAAAACAAGGCAAGATTCAGGGATGCCTGGTTGACTCAGTCAGTTGAACACCCAACCCTTGATCTCAGCTGAGGTGACAATCCCAGGGTTGTGGGATCAAGCCCTGCGTTAGGCTTCATTCTGAACATGGAGCCTGTTTGTGATTCTCTTTACCTCTGCTCCTCTCCTCTACCTGCACTCACTCTCTCGAAGAAAGAAAGAAAGAAAGAAAGAAAGAAAGAAAGAAAGAAAGAAAGAAAGAAAGAAAGAAAGAAAGAAAAGAAAGAGAGAGAGAAAGAAAAGAGAGAGAGAGAGAGAAAGGAAGGAAGGAAGGAATCTTCAAAGCTATGTTCGTTCTTGGAAAGGTACAATAAAAATGTATACTGATTTCTTAACTTGCATTTGTAAAAAATAAACACTAGAAAGATACTTAAGAAACCAATAAAAGTGGATCCTTGTTTAAGGACACAAAAGAATGGAATGGGTGGTGAGAGAGTAGAAGTGAAAATTCTCAGTGTATACGGTTTTACATCATTTTTATTTTTGTTTTTTCTTTTAAATTTTTATAGTTTATTTTTGAGACAGAGAGAGACAGAGCATGAGTGGGGGAAGGGCAGAGAGAGGGAGACACAGAATCTGAAGACAGGCTCCAGGCTCTGAGCTGTCAGCACAGAGCCCGATGCGGGGCTCAAATCCACAAACCGTGAAATCATGACCTGAGCCGAAGTCAGATGCTTAGCCAGCTGAGCCACCCAGGCGCCCAATCATTTTTACTTTTGAACTATATGAACACATTAGCTACTTTTAAAAAATTAATTTAGAAGAATTATTTCTAGATTGCTTCACACTCACCCTTCTGAGCAGGCAAATTCTATGTGTGATCCAAACAAGATATCTGTCTTAACTATCACTTGCCCATTTTGCAATTCTCCAGGGTGTCTGCATTTTTTCTCTGACAAAAAAAAATATTAAAATGATAATTAGTGATTCCATGTACTCATAGATAAGGCATTAGGAAAGAAGATTGACTGATTAGCTTTGACCTATGCTTCCAGAAAGACCTAGAAATTGAGATTCAAACTTATTTCTGATCCTGAAATATTAAATGTTTACTTTGGAGGATAAATGAATACAAAATGTGATCTCATATTTTTCTGGTACATTTCACAAATAAAGAAAAATACTCAGTTAAATCGCTGTGGTTATGGAGTCTATGAACCAGGATGGACACTGATTAGGAATCTATGATCCATTCTATATCTGTAGCATGTACTTTGTATTTAGGCCACTCAAAACTGCGTTTCATGCGTTACAAAAGGTATAACAAAAATTGTAGATTGTATGCCCTTACTATTGGAAAAACATTACAGAATTTATTCTCAACTGTAAGTGAATCACAGAATCTTCTTCCAAACACAGCAAATATTTTGGGTGAAGTTTCTTTGGAAACCGCATTACTGCTCTGTAGCCACATAACTTTTTTTTAAAAGTGTATGTGTTTATTTTGAGATAAAAAGACTGCATGCAAGTGGTGAAGGGGCAGAGAGAGAGAGAGAGAGAGAGAGAGAGAATCCCAACAGGTTCTGTGCGGTCAGGGCAGAGCCTAACACAGGGCTCAATTCCACAAACCGTGAAATCATGGCCTGAGCCAAAAATCAAAGGTCAGAAGCTTAACCCACTGAACCACCCAGGCATCCTTAGCCATATAACATTTTTTTATAATTTTGTAAAGAATGAAGATGTTTTTCAAAATCTTAAAACTGAATTTGTAGTTCACTTTGGAAAGAAATGTTTATTGAACTATATTGTAAACGATAAACTTATTTTTCACTGCAACTAGGTAGTTTATAATTTTTATGGTTTTGTTATGTTTTTGAAGAAGTAGCACACATGTGTACATTGGAATCAGTAACTGACAACTAGATGGTTTCTTAGCAATCAAATATTATCAATTGTGTTCAGAAAACTTAATTCCTGAAACAATTTTGCAAAGAAGGGAAAAGCACAAATAAGAAAAATGATTGTTCACACTTACTGACACAGAACTCATCGTAGACCCATACATTTCGATGGCAGGTAACAACCTGACTTTTAAAAAGATCCTTACTGTAACCAGGGCGGCAGGTGTATTTCAGGGTAGTTCCAGACCTGAAGGAAGTCTGGTTCAACACATTTGTTGGAGAAGCAAAGTGTAAATTCGGTGGAACATCACAAATACCTGCACACCAAAAAGATGAAGAATCCCAGAAGTTAATACCTTGAAACACAGTGTCTTAATGTTTCAATAGTACAATTTTTAGAGGAAGAACCATTCTCCTCTAATCAAGAAAAATAACGACTCCTATTATCCCCATTGTTCAATGAATCCAGTGAGTGATCATTAGCACATATTTGCTGATAAAGGATAATGATAATGTTAATGATGAATGATAGTAATAAAAGGCAGAACTCTTTCGTCCTCTTTCTGCTATTTATGAGATAACTTATCTAAAAGGATAGTGGATGTGATTTCATCCACCTATCAGATTCCTCAGATCTGCTGATTCCAAGGTAACTGGGCAAAGCCAGCAATGCCTGCAATTTCCCTCAACAGAAGCATATTATTTCATCATAAAAACATTGTGTAAGATTGGTTGCCTCAGGAAAGGGAAACCCAGGTAGCTGGGAGATGGATAAGAACAACATTTTTTAGTTTGTATTTATTGTGCATGCTGGCTTTTGAATGGTGTGAAGGAAAAAGCATGGGGTCCTTGAAACATAAAAGTCTTAATCCTGCTGACCTTGCAATAATTAAATAGAGGATTAATTTACATTTCAGAAGTCCTAGTAGAAGTCTATACTTATTTCCCCTCTCTCTTCTAGATAGACCCAGAAGCAGTGACAATTGGTTAGTTAGGCTGATAGATCATACAGATTGGTTTCAAGTCATGCTTGGGTGACAGATGCTTTGGAAATTCCTGGAGGAGAAATGATAGGAGGAAGTGTCTAGAAAATTGCTTCCTTTGTGGATAAAACAAATTACCCCTAAATCCCAAATAATTCCAAATCCCCATCAAACTTCAAATTCCAAATTTCTGATCAACTAAATCCCTTGTTGCTGAGTGTGCTTTCTGCTGAAAGTTTAATCATCTGTTGGTCTTAAGAGTGAAAAAGTGGATGATCTTGAATATTTGTTGCCAGTCTGAACTTATCTCTCTATTACTCACCAAGAACAGTAGCAAATAGAGCAGCGACCAAGGTCATTTGGAAGAGAGTTGGATCAGAGACTTTCCACAGCCTAAATAAGGGACAGGCTGCCATTTTCTTTTTTCTATGATGGATCCCATTTGGAGCACAAGGGCGCATGACCTGATGCTTCTCCCACATTTTTCTGCTGAAAGAACTCAATTCAATAAACAGTTATTGAGAGACACTTGGGTGGTTCAATCTGTTGAGCTGCAAACTCTTGATTTAGTCTCAGGTCATGATCCTAGGGCTGTGGGATAGAGCCCTGAGTTGGACTCCATGGTGAGTGTGGACATAACATAAAAATAGTCATTGAATTCCTACTTGTCATAATGCACTAGGATAAATGCTACTAGATCCACATCTTCTAGGAAATAAAGACCTAAAATGAAAGAAAACACATAAATACAAATGTCATAACACATGACTGTCTTAGATTCTTCAGAAGCACTCTGGTCAGAGGAGAGATAGGGAAGTGGTTGCTAAGAAGGAACAGCTTATACATTGTCTGAATGGGATGTAGGGTCAGGTTTAGGAATTTATAGATACTACTCTTCAGGAAATAAAGAATCATTGCTTTTTGTTTTGGATTTTGTTTTCCCTTTGCTTTGAAGCTAAGGAGTGACTCATTACCATGCTTTGAAAAGAGTAGTATGGCAGATGTGTACATGACAGATTGAAGTAACCAGAGAGAAGAAACAGGGAGGTTGAGGAAGACTATTATTGCAATTGGCCATGTGAACCACAGAGATAGTCTGACCAAGAAATCTGACCAAGGAAATGGCAGAGGGCTTGGAGAAGAAGGAATAAACATAAAACAAAACAAATCCATAAGGCAGGAAAATGATAAGACGGAGAAAAGGAGCCGGATCTGTGTAGTATTGACAGTTCCTCATGACAACTGTCAACAAAGAAAATAAGCCATCAAGCAATTTGCAGTTTTTAAAGAACAGTTTATGGAGAGATTACTGAATACTATAGATATACATAGAGATATACAAGGAAAAGTAAAATGTATGTGACAAATGTACTTTCGCTATTTAATCAGACTATTTAAACTTGTTTCAAGCAAAATCATAAAGAACACTTTTCTCTCCACCACTCTGTTCCCTTTGGGGAAAACAATGTATCTTATATTTAACATTGATAATAGTCCTTGTTCTCTGGGACGCCTGGGTGGCTAAGTGGGTTAAATGGCCGACTTCGGCTCAGGTCATGATCATGCGGGTAGTGAGTAAGAGCCCTGCATCAGGCACTGTGCTGACAGCTCAGAGCCTAGCGCCTTCTCCAGATTCTGTGTGTGTCTCTCTCTGTCTCTCTCCTGCTCACACTGTCTTTCTCCCTCAAAAATAAATATCTTAAAAAATAGTCCTTGTTTTCAAAGGACTCTATGAAATTCACTCCTAAGGAAATACTGAATTTCATCTTTTTGAAAAAAATAGTTTATTGTCAAGTTGGTTTCCATATAACACCCAGTGCTCATTCCCACAAGTGCCCTCCTCCATGCCCAATACCACCGTTCCCCTTCCCCACACCCCATCTGCTCTCATTTTGTTCTCGGCATTCAAGAGTATCTCATGGTTTGCCTCCCTCCCTCTCACCTACTATTTTTCCCCTTCTTCTCACCCATGGTCCTCCATTAAGTTCCTCCTAATCCTCCTACATGTGCAAACATATGTTATTTGTCCTTCTCTGCCTGACTTATTTCGCTCCCCATAACACCTTCAAGGTCCATTCATGTTGCTACACATGACCAGATTTCATTTTTTCTCATTGCCATGTAGTATTCCATCGTATAGATAAACCACATCTTTCCGATACACTCATCAGTTGATGGACACTTAGGCTCTTTCCATGTTTGGGCTATTGTTGAAAGTTCTGTGATAAAGGGTTAATATCCAAAATCTATAAGGAACTCACCAAACTCCACACCCGAAAAACAAAGAACCCAGGGAAGAAATGGGCAGAAGATATGAATAGACACTTCTCCAAAGAGGACATGCAGATGGCCAACAGACACATGAAACGATGCTCAGCATCCCTCCTCATCAGGGAAATACAAATCTAAACCACACTGAGATACTACCTCATGCCAGTCAGAGTGGCTAAAATGAGCAAATCAGAGGACTCTACATGCTGGCGAGGATGTGGAGAAACGGGCACCCTCCTACACTGTTGGTGGGAATGTCAACTGGTACAGCCCCTCTGGAAAACAGTGTGGAGGTTCCTAAGGAAACTAACAATAGAACTCCCCTATGACCCAGCAATAGCACTGCTAGGAATTTACCCAAGGGATATAGGAGTGCTGATGCATAGGAGCCCTTGTGCCCCAATGTTCATAACATCACTCTCAACAATAGCCAAAACATGGAAAGAGCCTAAGTGTCCATCAATGGACGAATGGATCAAGAAGATGCGGTTTATCTATACGATGGAATACCACATGGCAATGAGAAAGAATGAAATCTGGCCATGTGTAGCAACATGGATGGACCTTGAGGGTGTTATGCTGAGCGAAATAAGTCAGGCAGAGAAGGGCAAATACCATATGTTTGCACGTGTAGGAGGATTAGGAGGAACTTAACGGAGGACTGTGGGGGAGAAGAAGGGGGGAAATAGTAGGGGAGAGGAAGAGAGGGAAACCATGAGAGACTCTTAAATGCTGAGAACAAACTGAGGACTGATGGGTGTGGGGAGGGGAGGGGGGAGATGGGCATGGAGGAGGGCACTTGT
Source organism: Proteles cristata cristata (assembly GCA_017311185.1). Taxonomy (NCBI): domain Eukaryota; kingdom Metazoa; phylum Chordata; class Mammalia; order Carnivora; family Hyaenidae; genus Proteles; species Proteles cristata. The sequence continues at coordinate 764,522 of JAESUZ010001426.1, read as the reverse complement.
GGGGATGAGCACTGGGTGTTATATGGAAACCAACTTGACAATAAACTATTTGTAAAAAGAAAGAAAGAGAAAGAAAGAAAAAGAAAGAAAGGAAAGAAAGAAAAGAAAGAAAGAAAGAAAGAAAGAAAGAAAGAAAGAAAGAAAGAAAGAAAGAAAGAAAGAAAGAAAGAAAGAAAGAAAGAAAGAAAAAAGAAAAAAAGAATGTGCTGCTATGAACGTTGGGGTACATGTGCCCCTATGCATCAGCACTCCTGTATCCCTTAGGTAAATTCCTAGCAGTGCTATTGCTGGGTCATAGGGGAGTTCTAGTGTTAATTTTTTGAGGAAACTCCACACTGTTTTCCAGAGGGGCTGCACCAGTTTACATTCCCACCAACAGTGTAGGGGGGTGCCCGTTTCTCCACATCCTCGCCAGCATGTAGAGTCCTCTGATTTGCTCATTTTAGCCACTCTGACTGGTGTGAGGTGGTATCTGTGGTTTTGATTTGCATTTCCCTGATGAAGAAGGATGCTGAGCACCGTTTTATGTGTCTGTTGGCCATCTGCATGTTCTCTTTGGAGAGGTGTCTGTTCATATCTTCTGCCCATGTCTTCACTGGGTTGTTTGTTTTTTGGGTGTGGAGTTTGGTGAGTTCCTTATAGATTTTGGATACTGGATACTAGCCTTTTATCTGATATGTCATTTGCAACTATCTTCTCCCATTCCGTTGGTTGCGTATTAGTTTTATGGATTGTTTCCTTGCCGTGCAGAAGCTTTTTATCTTGATGAGGTCCCGATAGTTTATTTTATTTTTTTTATATTTTTATTTATTTCTAGGAGAGAGAGAGAGAGAGAGACAGCGTGAGCAGGGGAGGGTCAGAGAGAGAGGGAGTCACAGACTGAAACAGGCTCCAGGCTCTGAGCTGGCAGTCAGCACAGAGCCCGACGCGGGGCTCGAACACACGAACCGCGAGATCATGACCTAAGCGAAAGTCGAACGCTTAACCGACTAAGCCACCCAGGCGCCCCCCGATAGTTTATTTTTTATCTTGATTCCCTTGCCTTTGGGGATGTGTCAAGTAAGAAATTGCTGCAGTGGAGGTCAAGTAGGTTTTTTCCAGCTTTCTCCTCGAGGGTTTTGATGGTTTCCTGTCTCACATTCAGGTCTTTTATCCATTTTGAGTTTATTTTTGTGTATGGTGTGAGAAATTGATCCAGTTTCATTCTTCTGCATGTTGTGTCCAGGTCTCCCAGCACCATCTGTAAAGAGGCTGTCTTTTTTCCATTGGATACTCTTTCCTGCTTTGTCAAAGATTAATTGGCTGTATACTTTTGGGTCCAAATCTGAGTTCTCTATTCTATTCCATTAGTGTATGTGCCTGTTTTTGTGCCAATACCATACTGTCTTGATGATGACAGATTTGTAGTAGAGGCTAAAGTCTGGGATGGTGATGCCTCCTGTTTTGGTTTTCTTCTTCAATATTATTTTGGCTATTCGGGGTCTTTTGTGGTTCCATACAAATGTTAGGATAGTTTGTTCTAGTTTTGAGAAGAATGCTGGTGCAATTTTGATTGGGATTGCATCGAATGTGTAGATTGGTTTGGGTAGTAATGACATTTTAACTGTATTTATTCTTCCTATCCATGAGCATGGAATGTTTTTCATTTCTTTGTGTCTTCTTCAATGCCCTTCATAAGTTTTTTAGTTTTCATCATACAGATCTCATATCTTTGGTTAGGTTTATTCTGAGGTATTTTATGGTTTTTTTGTGCAATTGTGAATGGGATCAGTTTCTTGATTTCTCTTTCTGATGCTTCATTGTTGGTGTATAAAAATGCAACCGATTTCTGTACATTGATTTTGTATTTTGCAACTTTGCTGAGTTCATGGATCAGCTCTAGTAGGCTTCTGGTGGAGTCTGTCGAGTTTTCTATGTAGAGTATCATGTCGTCTGGGAAAAGTGAGAGTTTGACTTTTTCTTTGCCTTTGATTTCCTTTTGTTGTCTGATGGCTAATGGTAGGACTTCCAGCACTATGTTAAATAACAGTGGTGAGAGTGGACATCCCTGTCATGTTCCTGATCTCACATTTTCCCCGTTGAGGATGATGTTAGCTGAGGGCTTCTCATAGATGGCTTTTATGATGTTTAAGTAAGTTCCTTCTATCTCTACTCTCTCGAGGGTCTTTATTAAGAAGGGGTGCTGTATTTTGCCAAATACTTCTTCTGCATCTATCGACAAGACCACATGGCTTTTATCTTTTCTTTTATTAATGTTATGTATCACATTGATTGATTTGTGAATATTGAACCAGCCCTGTAACCTAGGAATGAATCCCACTTCATCTTGGTGGATAATTCTTTTTATGTGCCGTTGGATTCGATTTGCAAGTATCTTGTTGAGGATTTTTGCATCTGTATTCATCAAGGATATTGGCCTATAGTTCTCTTTTTTTCCTGGATCTCTGTCTAGCTTGGGAATCAAAATGATGTTGGCTTCATAAAATGAGTCTGGAAGTTTTCCTTTGATTTCTATTTTTTGGAATAGCTTGAGAAGAATGGGTATTCATTCTGTTTTAAATGTCTGGTAGATTTCCCCAGGGCTATGTGGCCCAGGGCCCTTTTTTGTTGGGAGATTTTTGATAACTGATTCAATTTCTTCGCTAGTTATGGATCTGTTCAGATTTTCTATCTCTTCCTGTGTGAATTTTGGTAGTGAGTGTGTGTTTAGAAATTTGTCGATTTCTTCTAAATTGTCCAATTTGTTGGCATATAATTTTTCATAGTACTCCCTGATAATTGCTTGTATTTCTGAGGGGTTGGTTGTAATAAGTCCATTTTCACTCATGATTTTGTCTGTTTGGGTGCTCTCTCTTTTCTTTTTGAGAAGCCTGGCTAGAAGTTTGTCAATTTTGTTTATTTTTTCAAAAAACCAACTGTTGGTTTCATTGATCTGTTCACCTGTTTCTTTGGTTTCTATATTGTTTATTTCTGCCCTGATTTTTATTATTTGTCTTCTTCTACTGGGCTTGGAGTGCTCTTGTTTTTCTCCCTCTAGTTGCTTTAGGTGCACTGTTAGATTTTGCACGTGTGCTTTTTCTAATTTCTTGAAATAGGCCTGGAGTGCAATGTACTTTCCTCTTAGGACTGCCTTTGCCATATCCCATAGAGTTTGGATTGTTGTATTTCATTTTCATTTGTTTCCATATATGGTTTAATTTCTTCTCTAATTGCCTGATTGGCCCATTCATTCTTTAGTAGGGTGTTCTTTAACCTCCATGTTTTTGGAGGTTTTCCAGACTTCTTCCTGTGGTTGATTTCAAATTTCATAGCATTATGATCTGAAAGTGTGCATGGTATGATCTCAATTCTTTTATATTTATTGGGGGCTGCTTTATGTCCCAGTATGTGATCTATCTTGGAGAATGTGCCATGAGCACTTGAGAAGAAAGTGAATTCCATGGCCTCAGGATGTAGAGTTCTAAATATATCTGCCAAATCCATCTGGTCCAATGTGTCATTCAAGTCCATTGTTTCTTTAGTGATTTTTCTGTATAGTTGATCTATCCATTGCTGTAAGTGGAGTCTTAAAGTCCCCTGATATTAGTACATTCTTATCCATAAGATTGCTTCTGTTTGTGATTAATCGTTTTGTGTATTTGGGTTCGTAGACATTTATAATTGTTAGCTCTTCCTGATGGATAGACCGTGTAATTATTATATACTGCCCTTCTTCATCCCTTGTTACTGCCTTTACTTTAAAGTCCAGCTTGTCTAAGTATAGCTACTCCAGTTCTCTTTTGACTTCTGGTAGCATGACATATATATTTCTCCATCCTCTTAATTTCAATATGAAGGTATCTTCAGGTCTAAAATGAGTCTCTTGTAGACAGCAAATAGATGGATTTTGTTTTTTCATCCATTCTGCTACACTATGTCTTTTGATTGGAGCATTTAGTCCATGTACATACAGTGTTATTATTGAAAAATATGGGTTTAGGGGCGCCTGGGTGGCTTAGTCGGTTAAGCGTCTGACTTTCGCTTAGGTCATGATCTCGCGGTTCGTGGGTTCGAGCCCCGCGTCGGGCTCTGTGCTGACTGCCAGAGCCTGGAGTCTGTTTCAGTCTGTGACCCCCTCTCTCTCTGACCCTCCCCTGCTCACGCTGTCTCTCTCTCTCTCCTAGAAATAAATAAAAAAAACATTAAAAAAATTTTTTTTAAAAAAATATATAGGTTTAGAGTCATTGTGTCGTTTGTGGGATTCATGCTTGTGGTGGTGTCTCTAGCATCTTGCGTTCCTTGGAACATTTCTCTCTGAGAGCCCCCTCAGGATTTCTTGTAGGGCTGGGTTAGTGGCGACCAATTCTTTCAATTTTTATTTGGAAAGACTTTTATCTCTCCTTCTATTCTGAATGACAACCTTGCTGGATAGAGGATTCTTGGCTGCATATTTTTTCTGTTCATAACGTTGAAGATCTGCCATTCCGTTCTGGCCTGCCAAGTTTTAGTAGATAGGTCTGTCACCACTCTGATAGGTTTCCCTTTGTATATTAGAACCCTTTACTCCTTAGATGCTTTCAAAATTCTCTTTGTCCTTGTATTTTACCGGTTTCACTATGATATGTCCTGCAGAAGATCGATTCAAGTTACGCCTGAGGGGAGTTCTCTGTGCCTCTTGAATTTCAACATCTACTTCCCTCCCCAGGTTGGGGAAGTTCTCTGCTATAATTTGTTCCAGGACTCCTTAAGCACCTTTTGCTCTCTATTCCTCTTATGGGATTCCTATGATATGGATATTGTTCCATTTGATTGTATCGCTGAGCTCTCAAACTCTTCTTTCATGTTCCTGGATCAGTTTATCTCTCTTTTTCTCAGTTTCTTCTTTTTCTATAATTGTGTCTTCTAAATCACTTATTCTCCTTTCTGCCTCTTCAATCCTTACATTAGACTCCTCCAGTTTATTACATATCTCATGTATCGCATTTTTAAATTCATCAAAGCTATTTTAAAAAAAATTTTTTTACATGTTTTATTCATTTCTGAGAGAGAGACAGGCAGCGTGAGCAGGGGAGGGTCAGAGAGAGAGGGAGACACAGAATCGGAAGCAGGCTCCAGGCTCTGAGCTAGCTGTCAGCACAGAGCCTGACATGGGGCTCGAACCCACAAACCGTGTCATGACCTGAGCCGAAGTCGGACACTTAACCTGCTCTGACAGCCACCCAGGCGCCCCATAATCACAACTATTTTTAAGCTCCATAGTGTTTGTAGCCATAGTTTTTCTGATGTCCTCCATGCTCTTTTCTAGCACAGGGATTAATTTTATGATTATTGTTCTAAATTCTTGTTCAGTTATGTTGCTTATATCTGTTTTGATCAGTTCTATAGCTGTCATTTCTTCCTGGAATTTCTTTGGATGAGAGTTCTTCTGTTTTGTCATTTTGGTTAGCTTTCTATCTCTTGTTAATTTTAAAAGCTAGTTGTACGCTCTTCCCCTGCGAGTTCTGCTGTATTAGAGAGGGCTCTTTGACTGTTCAGGGACTGTCTGTTCAGGAAGTGTTCTTTGAATGGTGTCTCTTGGTTTCTTTTGTTGAGCGTTTGGTTATTTTGTTTCCCTACTCATAGTGGTATTTGGGATTCTCTACCATGTGTAGTTTCGCTTGTTTCTTAAGGCAGCCCTTGGTCTTCTGCTTCAGGATCTCACAAGGATGCAATCAGCCTTGTCGGCTGGGTCTGTGATTTTACCAGAAGGCTCAAATAAGGCAGAACCAGCTTCTAATAAACACACATGACTATTGGCAGGATTCAGGTCCTTAGGGGCTGTCAGACTGAAGGCCTCAGTTTCTTCTTGACTGTTGGCCAGCAGTTGCTCTCAGGTCCCAGTGTGGCCACTTGCTTCATCCATGCCAGCCAGAGAAGACCGTCTGAACAGCAGCCAGGGCTGAGTGCGCATTCTCTTCTACTGACCACCGTTAGTTATTCCACCATGCCCCCAAAGCAAGGTTCAGCACACAGGCTAGGACAGAGGTGGCCAGATGGTGAAAACTTGGTAGCTGGATACCCTCAGACTCCAGGGTCCCCGAGAAAGCAGTGAGCTCAGTTGACTCCGTGAGTGCCAGTACCTGTTGGCTCACCAGCCTCAGAGTTGTTGAGGGGTCTTCTCTGGATCCCACTCTGATCACTAACTAACATAAACCTTAAAAATAAAATGACCAGATGCAGGGGCTCCTGAGTGGCTTAGACTCTTGATTTTTGTCTCAGGCCATAATTTCACAGTTTGTGAGTTTGAGCCCCACGTGGGGCTTTGCTCTGACAGCACCGAGCCTGCTTGGGATTCTCTCTCTGCCCCTTCTCAGCTCATGTCCCCTGTCTCTCTCTCAAAATAAATTAACTTAAAAAAAATAAAACAGGTACTTTTCCATCAAAAAGAATCTTATTCTAGACAAGCAAGCTACTGCAAATTCCTGAATTTCATCTTTTATTCTGATACCTATTAGATCCAGATAATTCTACACTCCCCATGTGTCTATAATTCATACTAAGCACATATTGTTTAAATAAAGGGAGTGACCTCGAAATTTCCCTCAGAGATGTTTCCATCCCACATTATAGAAGAAAAAAATGTATGATGACCTATATTTCTGTCCCACATTACTGGGGGGAAAACATTTATAATGACTTTCACACTATGTGGAGGGGCCTAATGTCCTCATTGAGTAATGACTCATTTAATCTTATCTTTCCAAAATTCAGTTCTGATAAAGCCATTCCTTCATCTGCTGTCAGTTGTGGGCAATTCCACCGGATGCCCCACCTAGCCCCTGAGCCCCAAACATGGCTGCTAGGACAGTTCTGCTGAAAAAGAAATTCAGTCTGATGATCAACTTATCAAATGCTTGCTAAACTATGTTTACAAAATTTGTACCAAATACATTGAGTCTGTCTAGAGGTGGAAAGGAGCCAGGACCAGATTTGGAGCCCTTACACACCCTCTTTCTTTTTTGTTTGCCCCTCTCTTTTCTCCTTCCTTATCTCTAGTCTCTCTCTTCCTCTTGCCTAACAGTCTGGATGAGACAGGAGACAGATGGAGGTAAGGCTGGTTCCACACAGCGAAAAACATCCACCAAATCATCTGTGAAATTTGCAAATATGATAAATTTCTCCCATCCAAAGACAACTGTTATGAACCATAAAACTATAGAAATGAGTTTCTTTGATTTTTGATAAGTTCATGTTTGTTTAATCTCAGTGAAATTGAAGAAGGAGATATAAGAATGCCTATATGTATTTTAAGAAATTAAATGGAAACAGTTTTTAATTTAAAAAATAAAAAATAATTTTTTCTGTTCATCACATTGAAGATTTCCTCTCCTATGACCCAGCAGTAGCACTGCTGGGAATTTACCCAAGGGATATAGGAGTGCTGATGCATAGGGGCACATGTACCCCAGGGTTCATCACAGCACTCTTAACAATAGCCGAAACATGGAAAGAACCTACATGTCCATCAACTGATGAGTGGATCAAGAAGATGTGGTTCATCTATACAATGGAATAATACATGGCAATGAGAAAGAATGAAATCTGGCCATGTGTAGCAACATGGATGGAACTAGAGGGTGTTATGCTGAGCGAAATAAGTCAGGCAGAGAAGGACAAATACCATATGTTTGCACATATAGGTGGATTAGGAGGAACTTAATGGAGGACCGTGAGGGAGAAGAAGGGGGAAAATAGTGGGGGAGAGGGAGGGAGGCAAACCATGAAAGATTCTTGAATGTTGAGAACAAAGTGAGAACTGATGGGTATGGGGAGGAGGGGAAGGGGGTTGATGAGCATGGAGGAGGACACTTGTGGGGATGAGCACTGGGTGTTATATGGAAACCAACTTGACAATAAACTATTTTAAAAAATTTTTAAAAAATTAAAATACCAATGTGTTGGCAAAATAGAATTTGACTATAGAAACTCAAGAGGCTAATAGACTAAAGTGAAAATTACTCATATGAATTGTTGCGGTTTTTATGTTCACAGTAAAAATGTACACACTGGAAATACTGGGTAAAATATTCATGAGAATATTTATAAAAACAGCCATAAGAGTAAATCCCTACCTTTAAGAATTTGAAAAGAAATACTTAAGATACTGCTACAAAGAACATAGTCATTAGTTATGTCCAAAATTAATATACTTATAATCATTGTGTATATTCAAAATGCATATTTAAAACCATGTTCAGAACTGAAGAATGGATAAGGAAGATGTGGCATATCTATACAATGGAATACTACTTGGGAGTGAGAAAGAATGAAATCATGCCATTTGCAGCAATGTGGGTGGAACTGGGAGGCATTATGCTAAGTGAAATAAGTCAGTTAGACAAAGATATCATCTGTTTTGACTCATATGTGGAACTTGAGAAACGTAACAGAAGACCGTGGGGGAAGGGAAGGGGTAAAAAAATCAGTTACAAACAGAGAGGGAGGGAGGCAAACAATAAGAGACTCTTAAATACAGAGAACAAACTGAGGATGGATGGGAGGGTGAGGGAGAGGGGAAAATGGGTGGTGGGCACTGAGGAGGGAACTTGTTGGGATGAGCACTGGGTGTTGTACGTAAGCGATGAACCACGGGAATCTACCCCCAAACCAAGCACACTGTACACACTGCATGTTAGCCAATTTGACAATCAATTATGTTTTTAAAAAATGAAACAATGTTCAGTAAGTTGGTAATATGATAAATTCAGCAAATTGATATCAGCAAACTGATCTTTCAGGAATTGGCATTCACTCAACTGACTTCTGGCAAAGAACTTTTCAGAGGTTTGGTCTGAGCCCCCATGCTTTGGCTGACCTGAACAACCTGGATCCTTGACAATCCCAAATACTTTCCTGTGACACTCCTGCCCATGTCACCTGCTGGTCCTTCTTTCCTCTTTAATGCCTACTCACTCCGCCAGCCCATTATCCAGTGTCCCCTTCTTTCTTCCAAGCCAGTCTCCCTATTCTAATTACAACTCAGTGTTTATAACTTTGATTCTGATTTGGCTTATAACTAACATCTGAAGTCTGTCTGCAATACTAGACCACAAGGTCCTTGAAGTTAGAGGAGGTTCTTACTCACCTCTGCCGCACCTGGTACCTAGCACCATGCCTCACACAGTTAAAGTGCTCAGTAAATGTTGAATTCACATTCAGAAGCACTTAGTGATAGGGGCACCTGGGTGACTCAGTTGGTTAAGTGTTCAACTTAGGCTCAGATCGTGATCTTGTGGTTCGTGGGTTTGAGCTCCAATTTAGGCTCTCTGATGTCAGCACAGAGCCCACTTCGGATTCCCTGTCCCTCCTCCTCTCTCTGCCCCTCCTCTGCTCACACTCTCTCTCAAAAATGAATAAACTTTTTTTTAAAAAAGCACCTAGTAATAAAATCTTTTAAAGAAAAATAATACTGCCCCACATCCATATCTACTCTTACAGTGTTTATTTTGTCAAGAGCAGTGTTTAACTGATTTTTTAATATGTTTTTGGAGTTTATTTATTTATTTTGTGTGTGAGAGAGAGAATGGGAGGGGCAGAGGGAGAGGGAGATAGAGAGAACCCAAGCAGGCTGTGCACTATCAGTGCGGAGTCTGGGCTCAAACCCATGAACCGTGCGATTATGTCCTGAGCTGAAAGCAAAAGTTGGATGCTCAACCGACTGAGCCACCCAGGAGCGCCTGAGTTCCTACTGATTTTAAGTTAAGGCACACCTGTCTCTTAATGAGAACAGACCCCAGTGATTTTACTCCAGGGTCTTCCCCTCCTTAACCTGAAGTCATCATATCCTCAACCATTCAACAGAGGGCAGTGAGGAGGGAAAGAATGAACAAAAGCTAGTTCTCTTCCCTCCACAGGCTATGACAGGAGATAAAAGGCAGCCACACATACAGACCCTACACCATGGTGAGGAATTCATATCACTCAACTCATGCCAAGGCCACAGACACAGTGCTAGGGACAGAAGAAGACAATATGTGGCCAGGCCCTGGGGCATGGGCTCTGGAGTCAGATCCAAGCTATCTGGATGGAATCCTGGTTCCGCCAGATGAGAACTGTGTGACCCTGGTCAAGGTACGCAGCTCTACTAAGCTTCAATTTCCTCTTTTATAAAATAGGAATGAAAACTCTACACATCCCTCAGAATTGCTGCAAGGTAGCTTGGTGTGGTGCACAGCTGGAAACCAGAAAACACGGAGAAGAAGTGTTAGAGAAGAAAGTGATGGAATTGGGGTTGGCACGTGACCCTAACAGGACCAGAATTCCCGGAGTCAAAACATCATCGGGATAATGATGTACAATTACAATGACGTTTGGCTGCATCACGAGGGAACTTGAATTAAACCCCAGTGGAGAGGAAAGCCCACTGGACTTGGACCAGAAGCCATTGGTTGAGTCTTACTGCGGCCTTTGGTGATCGTGAGACCCAATGCTACACCCAGAGCAGAGACTCCTGCACCCACGTAGGCCTTTTCTGGGGGTCCTTCTTCCTCCCGTCTTCATTGTCTTCCCGAGAGGAACTCACCTACTCCTGTGACTTTGACCATCACCCACGAATCACTCACAGACCTCTGAGCCCAACTGTCTACTGTAGGTGTGAAAACTTTACATACTTCATAAACTCCATTGTTTACAAAAACCTTATTCCGCCCTATTCAGTCCCGTATGTAAATTTTGAGTCTTCAAACTGTGAACATTTCTAAAAGTCACTGAAAGAAATCTCAGCAAAATAAGGAGGAAATATTTTGTCTTCTCCTGTTGCTTCACAAAAGCAGATACCTGCATCATAAAATTGACCTTGCAGAGGTTATTTTTAGATTTTAGAGATCATTGCTCTGCCACTTGACTGTAACTTTTAACTCTGGAAAAGTCTGTAATTCCAACTGGTTATCTTCACAAATTATTTTTTGTCTGGGGTCATATTTAAATTACATTGCTGTTTTTGACTGTGACACACACCTGTGAGTTTTCTTTGCAAATCCAGGAATAAAATCAGTATACTTTTCACTTGTAATCCTGAAAGTAAACTCAAACTTTTCACTCTGTTCGATTTCTTTTTTTTATTTATTATTTATTTTTTATTTTTTATTTTTATTTCTAGGATAGAGAGAGACAGCGTGAACAGGGGAGGGTCAGAGAGAGAGGGAGACACCAACTCCGAAACAGGCTCCAGGCTCTGAGCTGGCAGTCAGTACAGAGCCCGATGCGGGGCTCGAACCCACGAACCGCGAGATCATGACCCAAGCGAAAGTCGGACGCTTAACCGACTAAGCCACCCAGGTGCCCCTCGATTTCTTTTTTTAAAACATCAGCTTTATTATAATGTAAGTGACTAAATTGTAAGATTTTTAAAGCACAGATCATTGTGATTTGATATTTGTGTACCTTGAGACAGGACTGCCCCCCCCGCCCCTCACCACCCTGCCACCCATCTTGTTAATAAACACATCCACTACCTCACCTACTTATCCTTTTTGTGTGCGTGAGAACATTTAAGTTCCAGTTTCTTAGCAAATTTCAATTATACAATATAGTGTTATGAAATATAGTCAGCATGTTTTATTTTAGATCCTTGGAACTTCTTCATCTTATAGATGAAAAGTTATAACCCTTTACCAAGCTTTCCCATTTCCCCAACACTTCAGCCCCTGGTAACTGATCGTGAGACTTCTTACTGAAGACAAAATCTTTTCTCTTTCTTTTTTTAGGCTTAAGGTATAATTCCCAAGGTTCCAACTGCTTCATTTGTATCTCCCAGGCACCTTGAATCCAACATATCCCAAGTGAAACCCACTACCTTCTCTCTAGCACACTTGACCCCTCTGTCAAAGATCTCAGCTAAAGTAATCATCTCCACGCAGCCCCCCAGACTAGAAACCTGAGTCATCCTGGCCTCCTCTCTCTTGCCCTTCCCATGTTCAGGGTCTCCAAGTCCTATCACATTGGCCATAGCAGCACTAGAATCTGTCACTCTCTCCTATGACCCTTGTCCATAGTCCAGGTTTAGGTTCTCATGATTCTCTTCACCCACCCTCGGCCACTGCAGAAACCTCCAAACATGTGTAGGCCAGCGTCCAGGCTGATGCTGTTATATTCCTAAAAAAGCAGTTTGCTTAAAAATTCCTATGGTCCCCCATTTACCAGGTTTCCATACCTCTCCCAAACATCTCTCTGTTTCTGCTCACTTAAAACACTACACTTCAACTTCATGCAGGTGCTGACCTTTCCCAAATCACATCCTGGATTTATTTAAACACCTGCAAGCATTTGCATATATCTCATATGCATGGGTGAGCTTAATCTCCAAATTCCTCTTGATTCACTGTCCAGATCAAGTGATCTGCCACCTCCTTAATGATGAATTGTCCAACCCCACTGAGACATATCAACTTCTTCCATGCTCCCCTAGTATTTTGCCAATACCTTGATTGTAATACCACATTGTATTGTATCTATTCACTAGCTATTCACTTTTGCCTCCTAAAATAGATTGTGGGTACTTTGAAGACAAAGGTGTTTATTCAACTTCCTAGTGCTGACCTGATATTGGAACTGACATATAGTAATTATCCAATAACTGTGAAATAAATAAAAATCAATATAGCTTTGCCTTCAGAGTGAGAATGATTGACTGCCTTACTGAGAACCAAATGGAATCATGCTGTGAGGTGCTTTGTAAGTTTTGAAGACATAAATGATACAGTGGTCCCACTTTCCTCACTGTTCTCCATTGAGAAGAGTGGTGGCTCAGTGGGTCAGGGGTGGCATCCATGGGTCACCATCACTACTTCCTGTGGTTCCTTGGCAGAACCCACACAGGATTCGGCAGACCACAGAGGATGGGGATGGAGGCTAGGACGTGTGAGTCAAGGACCTGAATTTGAGCCTCAGTCCTACCACGGTCTAATTCTGTGATCTTGAAGAAAGCATGTCAGCTCCTTGGGTCTCAGTTTTTCATATCAAAAATGATGACAGGAAACTTAAATCATCTTTCCATTCCATACAAAGTCTAGAATTCTATTAACTGCCCACTGAAAAGCTAAGACTTCCCTAGTAAATACCCTCACATTTCAATGACATCATCACCTTTTAAATTCATATAAAAATAAAACCAACTCAAGAACTATAGTCAATGTGGCAGATGTCTGGTGAAAAATACCATTGGTGGGGCGCCTGGGTGGCTCAGTCGGTTAAGCATCTGTCTTTTTTTTAAATGTTTAGTTTTGATGGAAAGAGACAGAGCACAAGTGGGGGAGGTGCAGAGAGAGAGAGAGAGAGAGAGAGAGAGACAGAAGCTGAAGCAGGCTTCTGGGTCTGAGCTGTTAGCACAGAGCCAGATGCAGGGCTCGAACTCACGGACTATGAGATCATGACCTGAGCCAAAGTTAGACACTTCACCGACTGAGCCACACAGAGGCCCCTGAGTGACTGACTTGATTTCAGCTGAGGTCATGATCTCATAGTTTGTGAGATTGAGTCCTGTGACAGGCTCTCCACTGATAGCACAGAGCCTGCTTGGGATTCTCTCTCACCCTCTCTCTGCCCCAGCCCCTCTCTCTCTCTCTCAAAATAATAAACATTTTTAAAAAAAAAATGCTATTGGCAGGTGCACTACAGTACAATTTGAGAGGTGCTAAGAAAATCCCCTGCCTCTAAATTTCTCCTTCCATTAGAGATTATTTTTATTATTTTTTTTAGAGAGAGTGGGTGGGGAGGGGCAGAGGAAAAGAGAAAGAGAGAGAGAGAGAGGAAATCTTAAGCAGACTCCATGCTCATTTCAGAGCCCAACACAGGACTGGATTCCATGACCCTGGGATCATGACTTGAACCGAAATCAAGAGTCGGGCATTCAATCGACTGAGCAACCTAGGTGCCCTGATTAGAGATTACTTTTTATTTTTTTATTTTTTTTTATTTTTTATTTTTTACAAATAGTTTATTGTCAAATTAGTTTCCACATAACACCCAGTGCTCATCCCCACAAGTGCCCTCCTCCATGCCCACCCCTCCTCCCCTCCACATCCACCAGTCCTCAGTTTTTGTCAGCATTCAAGAGTCTCTCATGGTTTGCCTCTCTCCCTTTCCCCCACCGTTTCCGCTCTCCTTCTCCCCCTTGGTCCTCTGTTAAGTTCCTCCTAATCCTCCTATACGTGCACACATATGATATTTGTCCTTCTCTGCCTGACTTATTTCGCTCAGCATAACACCCTCAAGGTCCATCCATGTTGCTACACATGGCCAGATTTCATTGTTTCTCATTGCCATGTAGTATTCCATGGTATAGATAAACCACATCTTCTTGATCCATTCATCTGTTGATGGACACTTAGGCTCTTTCCATGTTTTAGCTATTGTGGAGAGTGCTGCTATGAACATTGCTTTTTAAGTCACTCTATTTATTTTGTCTACACTTCCTCTTTTAAAACTCAGATACCTCTGGAAAAAGTAATATTTTTCTCCAGTCTCAGCTGATATCTCCTTGTTTACACTTGCATACTCAATTACATTACTTTCAGATTCTGGAAAGAACTTGCTTCCACACTTTCACCTCCTTCCTAGAATCTCTTTATCTAAAATCAGCTCCTTCCTTGTGTGCACATATTTTTAAGTGTATCACTACACTTAATACAAACCTTTTCTGATGCTTCTGTCCATTCTGGATACCCTACTTTCATTCTATTTGTACTACCATATTTAGGGAAAGAATGGGAGTCAGCTAAGAGTGGTTGAGGAGTTGAGTAGTGCTGTGTCCTGCCCAACCAAGAGAGAAGGAAATTTCAAGAAGGAAGAGTAATCAAAATTGACAGATTCAGAAAGTGAGGAAGAGAAAGGAGGTGAGACAATTAAGGCTTCAAGTTTTGGAAACTAACTGGAGATGGACCAATGTCTTCTTATCATCAAATCAAAAGATCTTTCTTTGCTGTTGGTGTTGGAGGAGATGTGGAATGGTTAATAAAATCTCCAAAGAGCACTGCATCAATTTTTAGAATGTAGACTTTAAAAACCAGGTCTTCTGTGACCCCCTCTGGGTAGTGTGGTTTACCTCCTGTCTCAACTGCCTTTTGTAGAGAGATGGGAAAGAATCAATGAACCAATACACTTGACTTTTAGATACAGTAATAATAGGAACATCTTACTTCCTTTCTGCTTTAGTTTATTAATATGCATTATGATTCCCCCATTTATAAGAAAAAATTTAGACTCAGAGGGATTAAAAGTACCTTTCAAATCACATAAATCCCTAACGCAGGCCTCCTGAAAAGATTTCTGCTGAAAATACCCCCAAGTTTCTGTTTGTTTTATGTTTCTTTTTTAAAATTATTTTTTATAGTTTATTTTTGAGACAGAGAGAGACAGAGCATGAGTGGGGGAGGGGCAGAGAGAGAGGGAGACACAGAATCTGAAACAGGCTCCAGGCTCTCAGCTGTCCGCACAGAACCTGATGCGGGGCTCGAACCCACAAACTGCGAGATCATGACCTGAGCTGCAGTTGGACAACTTAACCGACTGAGCCACCCAGGCACCCCTCTGTTTGCCTTATGTTTCTAATCTTGCCCTGCTTAAAGGGCCAAACCACCAGCCTTATCCCCAAGTTACCCCAAATAATCCACTGACCTGCGGGTAGCTGAGGAAGAAGTGGAAGAATCTATCGTGGTGCCTCAGGTTTTTCCTCAAGGGAGGAAAGCGTCTAGATCTCTAATAGTTTTAGCTCCTCCCCAGATCAGAGTTTACCAGAGTACCCTGAAGCTAGCTAGTTATTGCACCACCAAAGAGTCCCTGAATTCAGCCCTGCAGTTGGCTACTCAATGATGGCTTATTATAATGGACGAGGAGAGACTGCCTACTGGCCTAGTGAATGATTAACAACGGAAATAAAGCACTGCTGTTTACCTAATCCTCTTCCTCTGCACAAAACTTCATCCTTGATAACATGTTGCAATCACTTATTTGCTCCTCTGCCAACCATTTCCCCTAAGTGGAAAGATAATATGAATTAGATGCCAGAATTCTCTTTTTTTTTTTTCTCTTCATAAACACAAGACAGACGTACACGAGGCAATCCAGCTAGCCTAGAAAACTTGGGTGCTGTAGAGTTGAGACTAGGTCTACAAAAATAATCTGCTTCCCATGATGCTAGGTCCAGCAGACCTTCCTGGGGCTAGGTAGCTGGTGACTTGCCCTGGGATGGTGTTCCCTCCATCCCAAGATGGTAAAATGGTGGGTAGTTTAACAAATTTACTGAATCCCTGCCATGTGCTGAGTTGTCTGGAACGTAATCCGTACTCAATACATGTTAATTAACTACTACCACCACCACTACTACTACGTGCTGGCCACCAAACGACTTCCAGATGTTGGCCTATCATTGAGCGCTGCCATGCAGTGAAATGCAATGAAGGGCCGACATGTTTGTGATCACACAGATTTAGGAAGAACCTCAAACCCTGACATTATCTAAATAATGTATTAATCCTTAGGGTTAAGATTTGTGTACTCGGGAGATTGCTATTAAAGGCAAGTTTTCCTGATAACTTCACTTTTTCTGTCATAAACACCAAAAATCTCATAAAGGTCTCAGAAAAGACGGAGTTGAACCACCACAGAGCTTTGACAGAGATAGGAGATTTGAGCTGGGCTTTGAACGAAAAGTGGAAATTATTAGATGAAACTGAGAACGCTATTAGAGGTAAAGAGAACATGAGCCAAGTCATAGGGTGAGACAGATTTGTTGATTTGACCAACATGAGCATAGAGGAGGATTTCAGATTGTGCCAAGTCTTGAGAGCTAAGTTGAAGGAAATACCACATTTAAAGTTGAATCTTCAAAATTCCATTTCCCAATCTATTGGGGTGCTTTTCTTTACTTCCCACAGTGACTGCTCCAAATTTTTCTCTCCAAGTCAACAAAAGGTCTTACTCTTGGCAGGTGATATTGCCTCCTACTCAACTAAACAATCGTTCTACAGTAGCTTCTACCCACCTCAAGTTTCTCTCCTATTCACTCCTGTTTCAGAACAGATCTGTTTTGTTCTTTTCCTTATTTTCCAGGTGTCTTTCATCTTACAATATTCCCTAAATCTTGCTAAAACCACAAATGCCATTATTCTTCTGTCATGAGGTGCTTACCTCCCCAGGTCTATTGAGTTTCCTGCCTACTTTTTCTCGTTAGTCACTCCCCCGCCGCCCTCCCTGTGGCCTTCCAACTTGGCTTCTTTCCACGTTTGTGGACACAGCTCTTTCAGGCATGTCCTTATCTCCAAATCCATTTTTTTTTTGAACTTAGCTTATGATTTCTCAGCAGCCTCTAACACTGTTGCTAATCTCCTTTCTGAAACTGTTCTCCGTTGGCTCACATTGCCATAAACTTTCCTGATTCCTCTCTCTTACTAAATGCCCTTAGTTCTTCTTACCTTCTCTTGCTCTTTCTCATCCCTAAATATAGATATGTCCCAGGTTCTTCTCAAAACTTTTTCTCTTCATATCTTTCATTACCGTACCTGCTGTCATGGCGCTAACTGTTCCCTATAATAGAACTATCCCACAACCACCTCTTTATACCTGATTACTCTCGTAAATGCAGACATACAGATTCTGTTGCCCATCAGACATCTTCCAAGCACTTTATACTAGCACATCCAAAGGGAATTTTTCATTTCCTGCCCAGAACCCTCACCTTTTGACCCCAACATCAATCTAGGCTTCCAGGAATGGAATTTCAAACTCAACTTTAAACCTTTCCTCTCCCTCATCCTCCAATGTTTGATGAGTTGATAAGTTGTTTTTGAGTTTCCAGTTCTCCCATGTCTAGTATTCTCTTTCTATTTCTACTGCCACCACCCAGTTTAGGTAACCGTTTTCTTCTGAAATAGCCCTTTAAATGGTTTCTCTGCCTCTATTCTTTTCCTACTTTGACATATATACACCACATACTGTTGTGAGAGATATCTGTGTTCCGTCCCTATCACTTCCTTTCTTGAAAGCCTTCTATCTCTTCTCACTGCCTACCAAATAAACATTAAATTCTTTTTTTTATTTTATAATTTCCCATTTTGTCTTTATTTATACAGCCTTATGTTATATTGGCGGTTAGCAAAACCTTTATTGGAGTTTATGCTCATTGGGGATCTTTCTTATTTTAATTTGTATACCTAGCTTCATCTACTTTAATATTTTATACCCCAAAATACTCCAGTATATTTTGTTAAGTAGGATTATTTAAAGATAATTGGTCAACTGTTGAATCGCTATATCTTTTTAATTTTATTTTTTTAATTTTTTATTTTTTACAAATAGTTTGTCAAATTAGTTTCCACATAACACCCAGTGCTCATCCCCACGAGTGCCCTCCTCCATGCCCATCCCCCCTCCCCCCTACATCCATCAGTTCTCAGTTTTTGTCAGCATTCAAGAGTCTCTCATGGTTTGCCTCTCTCCCTTTCCCCCACCATTTCCGCCCTTCTTCTCCCCCTTGGTCCTCTGTTAAGTTCCTCCTAATCCTCCTATACGTGCACACATATGATATTTGTCCTTCTCTGCCTGACTTATTTCGCTCAGCATAACACCCTCAAGGTCCATCCACGTTGCTACACATGGCCAGATTTCATTCTTTCTCATTGCCATGTGGTATTCCATGGTATAGATAAACCACATCTTCTTGATCCATTCGTCCGTTGATGGACACTTAGGCTCTTTCCATGTTTTAGCTATTGTGGAGAGTGCTGCTATGAACATTGGGGTACATGTGCTCCTATGCATCAGCATTTCTGTATCCCTTGGGTAAATTCCTAGCAGTGCTATTGCTGGGTCATAGGGGAGCTCTATTGTTAGTTTCCTGAGGAACCTCCACACTGTTTTCCAGAGGGGCTGGACCAGTTTACATTCCCACCAACAGTGCAGGAGGGTGCCCGTTTCTCCACATCCTCGCCAGCATCTAGAGTTCTCTGATTTGCTCATTTTAGCCACTCTGACTGGCATGAGGTGGTATCTCAGTGTGGTTTAGATTTGTATTTCCCTGATAAGGAGGGATGCTGAGCATCGTTTCATGTGTCTGTTGGCCATCTGGATGTCCTCTTTGGAGAAGTGTCTGTTCATATCGTCTGCCCATTTCTTCACTGGGTTGTTTGTTTTTCAGGTGTGGAGTTTGGTGAGTTCCTTATAGATTTTGGATATTAATCTTTTATCTGATGTGTCATTTGCAACTATCTCTTCCCATTCCGTTGGTTGCCTGTTAGTTTTGTGGGTTGTTTCCTTTGCCGTGCAGAAACTTTTAATCTTGATGAGGTCCCAATAGTTTATTTT
Organism: Proteles cristata cristata; assembly: GCA_017311185.1. NCBI lineage: Eukaryota > Metazoa > Chordata > Mammalia > Carnivora > Hyaenidae > Proteles > Proteles cristata. The sequence goes on along the minus strand of JAESUZ010001426.1, from coordinate 745,208 downwards.
TGCTCTTGATTCCCTTGCTTTTGGGGATGTGTCAGGTAAGAAGTTGCTGCGGTGGAGGTCAAGGAGGTTGTTTCCTGTTTTCTTCTCTAGGGTGTTGATAGTTTTCTGTCTCACTTTCAGGTCCTTTATCCATTTTGAGTTTATTTTTGTATATGGTGTGAGAAAATGATCTAGTTTCATACTTCTGCATGTTGCTGTCCAGTTCTCCCAACACCATCTGTTAAAAAGGCTGTCTTTTTTCCACTGGATATTCTTTCCTGCTTTGTTAAAGATTAGTTGGCTGTATACTTTTGGGTCCACTTCTGAGTTCTCTAACATACTCTTTAAAAGCCTCCATAACCTGGCTTTAATGTATCTTTCCAGCCTTCTTTCTCATCACTTCTCATGCTTTATTCAGGTCAGTCTAGACCATGCGCATCCCCAAAACATGATCCATCCTTCCTGCCTCTGCACAACATTTAAAAAAAACTCATTTATTTATTTATTTGCTTATTTATTTATTTATTTACTTATTTATTTATTTTAGATAGAGAGCACAGGCAAATGGGGGAGAAGAGCAGAGGGACAGAAAACTCAATTTAAAACATTAAAGAACTTTAATGGAATAAACATCTGGAAATTCATTATCTAGGATAACTGTTTTCATTTGTGCCTGGTATCACCTGGCCCTTCTCTACAAGAAAAAAGGTTTTGCATAAATGCAATCGTAAGTACTTATTCTGCATTCTACTTTTACCTAGGATTATATCTTTAAGGTATTCTGATCATAATTAGCACTTGTCAAAGGCTGCATTACTTTTGGTGTGCCGTAATTTACTAAACATTTTTCTAAGATTGGACATTTCAGGTGTTCACAAGGTCTTGCTAATATAGAAAGTATAGGCAATAATAGCACAAGCAGCTTCAAATTAAAAATCATTTTGCCCAAGTTAGATTGATCCGAGGAGTGGGTTTACTTGGTTCAAAAGCTTAAGACTCTTTACGACTCTCTTGCTACATTTCTTAAATCTTCTCCCAACTTGTAATGTCCTCTTCCCCTAATTTTCATCTCTCAATCCTACTCAATTATTTTAAAATTATTTATTTATTTTGAGAGAATGTGTGTGTACAAGTTAGGGAGAGGTGTAGAGAAAGAGGGAGATAGAGAAAGAAAGAGAGAGAGAGAAAGAGGGACCGAACACAGATATCTCTCACAACAGTATGTAGTGTATACAGGTTAATCTCGATCTCACAACCCTGGGATCATGACCTGAGCTGAGATCAAGAGTTGGATGCTTAACCAACTGAGCCATGCAGACCCCTCAATCCTAGTCACTTTTATTTTATTTTATTTTATTTTATTTTTAAATTTATTTCTAGGAGAGAGAGAGAGACAGCATGAGCAGGGGAGGGTCAGAGAGAGAGGTAGTCACAGACTGAAACAGGCTCCAGGCTCCGAGCTGGCAGTCAGCACAGAGCCCGACGCGGGGCTCGAACCCACGAACCGCGAGATCATGACCTAAGCGAAAGTCGGACGCTTAACCGACTAAGCCACCCAGGCGCCCCAATCCTAGTCACTTTTAAAGGCCCAATTAACCATGATTCTTCTTAACAATTTTCCTGCCTCTTCTCCCAGACAGAAGGCCTCCTCATGGACACTGAGTTCCCAAAGCTCATTGCTCTCTGAAAAGTGTTTATTATATACTGATCACCCTGAATGGATGATATATGTATACCTGTCTTGTTTCTATTAATAGACTGGAGGCTACTTGAGAGTTTCTTATTCTCCTTCATAACTACACCTAGGGATGTTCCATTATTTCCAGCTCTCTTAGATATTTTCTTTGTATTTTATCCAGATTTCCTATGTGTTTTGGTAGAGAACAGAATGAGAGATGGGAGAAATCTGTCATATCATGTCAGTATGACATCTTGATAGGGAAACTAGGATTCTTGCTTCTTCTGCCCTCTAAAAAAAAAAAAAGAAGAAAATATGTTCACTTATTTTCCACCATCTTAAACTTACCATTCTAGGCTGGGTTTCATCTAAATGTGGTAAGCAATATTACCACAGAAGATTTAGAAATGTAGTTTCATAAACAGGATATAGGGGAGACTCAGAAGACAGTTTAGGTCCTAACTTTACTTTTGTCTCAATAGGTCATTTTAAGGATACAATTGTTCAGAGCTTATTTTCTCAAATTGACAGGTTAATTTTTTTCTTCATAAGCATTGGTTAATTTGAGGTTATTTCTGGCCTCACTATTTGTGTCTCATTAACATACAAGGCATCCCCATAGTTGGAATCTGAGCTTTCCATTCTCTGTACAGACAGGAAATTCAACCCTTCACTCCCCATTGATGTGCTGCTAATTCTGGTCTTAAACGGACAACCACCACATAAAAGCAGCACATATACACACTCACACTTTCTCTCTCTCTTCTCTTTTACACACACACAAACACACACACACACACGGTGCTTTATGCAACTGCAGTTGGTTACTGTGAAGTTGTGTTTCAGTCTAATGAGAGAAAAATCGGAAACCAATTTCAGAACCAAGAGGAAAATTTATTCATAGATGGTTTTCTATTACCCAGTCTGCTCAGCTACAATGTCAGGGCACCATTTTTTGCCTGCAATTGAACTTTCTTCATTTCCAGGGAATATTTTAGTTCCTCCACTGTTAAGCCATTTTCCTTTAGTCTTTGCATAAAGTTCTGTATGGCTTTGCAAAGTTTTTTATTTTCCTGAAAGGCAAGCTGAAAAAAAATGTAAGTAAGTTACAACTTAAGAACTGAGATCCAGCTGTATACTCTGAAGCTAATGAGTCATGTTTAGATCCCTGATCTGGGTCTTCAACATGATGAATCATTTAAATTTTTCTAGCTTATATATACTTACTATTATCCCAGTAATAAAAAAAAAAGAGGGATATAAAATTGGGATCTCTATGAAAATTGATCTGTTCAGTGTTTTTTGGAAACTAGAAGAATTTTAGAGACTTTTCACAACAATATATACAAGTCTAAGATGTGAGTTTATGAAACTCGTTCTATAAAGTCCATGAGACAATAACTCCTACCAACCCGTCTTCATGAGGTGTTTGTGATGATAGTGGTGAATGAGAACTTCTTATGTAAAAATGTGAGTTAATAGTTTATGATCTCCCTTCTATAATCAGTCCGAGGCCAACCCTTCAAAAACACCCCACAGTGAACAGATAATACTGAGTAAGTGCCAGGAGTGATGCTAGGTCCCAGAGATACGACTGTGAATGAGATAGACAAAACCTACTACTTACAAGCACCTTCTCAAACTCAGTCTGTGGAATTGGTTTGGGAGCTTCTTGGATCAACTCACAGACTGGCAGTGCACTGCTCCACTCCCCATCAATGCACCGTTGGTCTCGTGTGCCCACTAATTGGTACCTGAACAGACATTAGAATGACAACAACTCTTAGACCTCCTACCTTCTGATCTGGGTAACTAAGGCTGGTTTTGGATCGTTGCATTTCAGTATTTCATATCATGATAGAGTCCACCTTCCTGAGCTTTAATGACTGCTTATTTCAGCAATCAACTAAAACCACTCCCCTTGGGAGTGGAGAGGACCCAAGTGCCCAAGTGGTAATTCAACCTGTAAAACATGGAGCAGTGAGATTCTGGATACGTGTGTTTACACACAGTTGTTGGATGGAGAGGGTGAGGGATGAAGTGCATCGTCATTCAATAACTTAAAAAAGGATAGCCGTCGGCTCTCTAAAAAGGAGTGGAAAGCTAGAGATAGTCCTCAAATCTTTGGAAGGAGATACAGCTTTTAATCAGAAAAACATGTCTACTAGAAGTTTATAACGAGATTGAAATTATACTGAGGCAGCATGACCCTGAGTTGAGAAGGTTGAAGGCAAGGAAAGAGTAAGAAATCTGTCAGCCAGGGGATCAGGTAGTCTAAATTAAGGTTAGACATTAATTAGAATGTATTAAGGCTCTATAAATCATTCTCTTTCTTTCTCTTTTTTTTAAAAGGATATTTTAAAAATTCAAATAACTGCAAATAGGAAACCAGATGGGAGGAGGGGGGAAGGCTGGGATAATAAATCATTCTCTTTCCGTACTTCCATATATTCTCTGTTTCTTTGAGTTTTGGTATTCAGATTCTTTAGAAAAACGTACATTTTACATTTTAAATATTTTCTTCTCTCTCTTTTTTTTTTTTTTTTTTGAGAGATAGAGAGTGTCTGCACAAGCAAGGGAGGGACCAAGCGAGAGGGCAAGCAAGAATCTCAAGCAGGCTCCATGCTCAGCCCAGGGCCCAACATGGGGCTCGATGCCGTGACCCCAGGATCATAACCTGAGCCAAAATCAAGAGTCAGACACTCAACCCACTGGGCCACCCAAGCGCCCCCTCTTCTCTTAACTAAAAGAAAGAAAATGTATACTTTAGGATAAATAAACTAAATACTAGATAAATACTGTAGGATAAAGACATTGGTCTATCTTTTAGAGATTGGGGACAGCTGGCAGTGGGCTAAAGCAGCTCTCAAAATCAGAAAGAGCTCAGATTCCTGAAGCAGTAGGAAGTCTGGGCACGAGGTAAGACAGGCTGGGTCACTCCCCAAAACAACGCTACCTACCAGTGAATGGGCAAGATCTTGCTTTGTGCTTTTTTTATAATTTTTAAAATTTTTATTTATTTAGTGTGTGTGTGTGTGAGAGAGAGAGAGAGAGAGAGAGAGAGAGAGAGAGAGAGATGTGCACGAGCAGAGGAGGGGAAGAAAGAAAGAAAAGGAAAAAGAGACTCAGAACACAGAGCCCTCTGCAGAGCTCAAACTCATGAACTGGGAGATCATGACCTGAACTGAAATCAAGAGTCAAATACTTAACTGACTGAGCCATCCAGGTACCCCAAGATCTCACATGTGAAAGGCTGCATATAGACGACATGATTCTCTACATCGAAAACCCGACAGACTCCACCAGAAGCCTACTAGAACCGATCCAAGAATTCAGCAAAGTTGCAGGTACAAAATCAACGTACAGAAATCGGTTGCATTCTTAGACACCAATAATGATGCAACAGAAAGAGAAATCAGGAAACTTATCCCATTCACAATTGCACAAAAAACCATAAACTAGGAATAAACCAAACCAAGGATACAAGAGATCTCTATGATGAAAACTATAGAAAACTTATGAAGGAAATTGAAGAAGGCACAAAGAAATGGAAAAACATTCCGTGCTCATGGATAGGAAGAATAAATATAGTTAAAATGTCATTACTACCCAAAGCACTCTACACATTCAATGCAATTCCAATCAAAATTGCACCAGCATTCTTCTCAAAACTAGAACAAACTATCCTAAAATTTGTATGGAACCACAAAAGACCCTGAATAGCCAAAGTAATTCTGAAAAATAAAACCAAAACGGGAGGTATCACCATCCCAGACTTTAGTCTCTACTACAAAGCTGTCATCAAGACAGTATGGTATTGGCACAAAAACAGACACATAGACCAATGGAACAGAACTGAGAACTCAGACCTGGACCCAAAGGTATATAGCCAACTAATCTTTGGTAATGCAGGAAAGAATACAAATGGAAAAAAGACAGCCTCTTCAACAGATGGTGTTGGGAGAACTAGACAGCAACATGCAGAAGTATGAAACTAGATCATTTTCTCACACCATATACAAAAATAAACTCAAAATGGATAAAGGACCTGAAAGTGATATAGGAAACCATCAAAACCCTAGAGGACAAAGCAGGAAACAACCTTCTTAACCTCCACCGCAGCAATTTCTTACTTGACAAATCCCCAAAAGCAAGGGAATCAAGAGCAAAAATAAACTATTGGGACCTCATCAAGATTAAAAGTTTCTGCACGGCAAAGGAAACAACCCACAAAACTAACAGGCAACCAACGGAATGGGAAGAGATAGTTGCAAATGACACATCAGATAAAAGATTAATATCCAAAATCTATAAGGAACTCACCAAACTCCACACCTGAAAAACAAACAACCCAGTGAAGAAATGGGCAGACGATATGAACAGACACTTCTCCAAAGAGGACATCCAGATGGCCAACAGACACATGAAACGATGCTCAGCATCCCTCCTTATCAGGGAAATACAAATCTAAACCACACTGAGATACCACCTCATGCCAGTCAGAGTGGCTAAAATAAGCAAATCAGAGGACTTTGGATTTGATGCTGGCGAGGATGTGGAGAAACGGGCACCTTCCTACACCGTTGGTGAGAATGTAAACTGGTCCAGCCCCTTTGGAAAACAGTGTGGAGTTTCCTCAGGAAACTAACAATAGAACTCCCCTATGACCCAGCAATAGCACTGCTAGGAATTTACCCAAGGGATACAGAAATGCTGATGCATAGGAGCACATGTACCCCAACGTTCATAGCATCACTCTCCACAATAGCTAAAACATGGAAAGAGCCTAAGTGTCCATTAACAGATGAATGGATCAAGAAGATGTGGTTTATCTATACCATGGAATACTACATGGCAATGAGAAACAATGAAATCTGGTCATGTGTAGCAACATGGATGGACCTTGAGGGTGTTATGTTGAGCGAAATAAGTCAGGCAGAGAAGGACAAATATCATATGTTTGCACATATAGGAGGATTAGGAGGGACTTAACGGAGGACCATGGGGGAAAAGAAGGGGGGAAATGGTGGGGGAAAGGGAGAGAGGCAAGCCATGAGAGATTCTTGAATGCTGAGAACAAACTGAGGACTGATGGGTGTGGGGGGGAGAGGGGAGATGGGCATGGAGGAGGGCACTCGTGGGGATGAGCACTGGGTGTTATATGGAAACCAACTTGCCAATAAACTATTCGTAAAAAAATAAATTAAAAAAATAAAAAATATAAATATAAAAAATATTTAAAAAAAAATGAAAGGCTGCATATACTTACCTCTCTTCACAGTGATAAGTAATGGTCGAACCTAAGTTGAAATCTCTTCCCTCAAAGTAGCCATGAGCTGGATTCCCAGGAGGGCCACAGTCTCCTGAGAAACAGGGAACAGGAGTGACAGTCATGAATTATGCTCAAGTAACAGCAGCCCTTAAGTTTAACTGTCTATGTGGGATCTTGGAACCCATTTTCCATTCACTTCCTTCTGGTAAGAATCATGTCTATTCTGAGAGAGACCTCCTCCCCCTGCTCATTCTCTGAGTGATTAGGAATTTCAAAATGCTTTCTGATTGGCATAAATTTGAGGAAAGCAAGTTTAAGTTGTAGAGATTGTCAGTACACACACACAAAAAAATTAAACCAGAGGTCGAAGTGGGAGTAGCAACTCCCTAAGAGCAGAGATAATTGGTGGGAGTTCAAATGGAGGCAGACGTTCTCTGTGGGACAGAACGTCTCTTGTGCAACACGAGAGCTTCAGAAAGGCAGGATATAGCTTGGAGGAAAGAAGATGAGTCTATAAAATTGTGGAAAGAGAGTTGAACAAAGTACTAGATGTTCTGAATTTTGGGTTCTGGCTCTTTCACTAACCATGATTTTATCCTTCTCTGTTCCCTCCCAAACCTATGAGATGAACAGGTTAAATAGTATTATCTCTTAAGTCCCTTTGAGCTCTGAGATTATATAAGTCTAAACATGATAATCAAGATTAAAGGGTAAATTAAGAATAATTATGTAGGTATATATTTATGGAAACATCAATGCCTTCAAAACAAATAGTTGAGTAAAAGTAGCAAAGCATAGAAGAGCATGTGTTTGTATAGTACATACTATGTAATACTATGTATTGTAATAATGCATACAAAGAGAAATGTAATTATAATAATAGCATAAAATGCTATTTTTGTAAATTATACTTATGCATCAACATATATGAGCAGAAAAAAACCTGAAAATTATATATCAAAGTACTCTGTTATTTCTGAGTAATAGCTTTATAGGTAATTGAATGTTTTCTTTTATCTTCTGTATTTTTCTGCAACACAGATGTTTGCTTTGAGCAGTTAATAAATAATTTTTTAAAGATCAAAAACTGATTCAAAAGCTGTATAGACAAAAGGAAAAAGGATTTCAGTGAATTGATTAAGGAACTCCAGGACAAACATGTCTCTCCTGGTAACTTGTAAGAGTATAGCTTCCAACTGAAAGAGTTGATACATACCTTGGGCCTAAGCAGAAAAGAATCTACTTTACTCGGGGACCTAAGGAGCTTCCACTATAATTGGGCAATGAACTAACATGAAAATACAGAGGTCCTGCATTTCAAAGCTAGGATGAGAAGTACTCAATGAAAAGAGAGTAAAATAGGAAAGGCCCAGAAAAAGTAAATTCTTTAAACCTATGTCATGCTAATAATGATATTATATACTTGTAATTTAACTGCCTATAGTATAGATGTATATCTTAAGTAACCCCTACCTCCTTGAAAGAGGCTATATATAGTTTGTGCTTTTAAAATGCTTATTGAGGTCCCTGAGTGACTCTTTTGGTTGAGCATCTCTTGATTTCAGCTCAGGTCATAATCCCAGGGTCATGGGATCGAGCCCTGTGTCAATCTCGGTGCTGAGCAAGGAGCCTGCTTAGGATTCTCTTTCCCTCTCCCTCTGCTCCTCTCCTCCACTCACTCTTTCTCTCTCTCTCAAATTAAAAAAAAAATTTAAATAACAAAAAAATTGCCTGTTATCTTAATAGCTACCGCCAAAATACATCGACAGAATGATAATCTGTTTCCCTCACTGACATAAGTGACTAGCTCCTCATATCTAGAATGATATTAGGTGAAATCATTTTTTATTTGCTAATTTGCTCAGGAAAACATGTGTATCTAATTTTAATATTCATTTCCATAATTATTAGTTATATTCATTATCCTTCCATAAATCTGAGGAATATAAATGCTGTTTGGGGGTTAATCTTGGAATTGTCTAACCTTAAAATTTGCCAGGTATATCAGGGAAGGCTCACAAAAATAATATAAAAACATAGAAGGAGACAAACCATGAGATTCTTAAACATAGAGAACAAACTGAAGGTTGCTGAACCGATGGAGGGTAGGGGGGATGGGCTAAATGGGTGATGGGCATTAAGGAGGGCACTTGAGGGGATGAGCACTGGGTATTGTATGTAAGTGATGAATCACTAAATTCTATTCCTGAAGTCATTATGACACTATGTGTTAATTGACTTGGATTTAAATTTAAAAATTAAATTAAATTAAATTAATAAAAATAAGAATTGGGCCCCAAATCTTAACAGACACCTCAGCAAAGAAGATATTCAGATGGAAAATCAGCATATGACAAGAGGCTTGAAATCATTTGTCGCTGGTAAGTGCAAATTAAAACAAGGAGATACCGCTATACAGCCATTAGAATGGCCAAAGTCTGGAAGACTGACTACACCAAATGCTGACAAGTATGTAAAGCAATACGGCCTCTCCTACATCGCTGGTAGGAATGCAAAATGACACAGCCACTTGGCAAGACAGTTTGATGGTTTCTTACAAAACCAAATATGTTCTTACCATAAGATCCAACAATTGCACTCTTCGGTATTTATCCAAAAGAGTTGAACACTTAAATCCACACAAACACCTGCACCCGATATCTATAGCAGCTTTATTCATAAATGTGAAAACTTGGAAGTAACCAAGATGTCCTTCAGGAGGTGAATGGGTCCATAAACTCGTGATACAACCAGAAAAGGGATATTATTCAACAACAAAAGAAAATTAGCTATCAAGCTCTGAAAAGACATGGAGAAATATTAAATGTATATTGCTAAGTAAAAAAAAAAAAAAAAAAAAAAAGAAAGCCAATCTGAAAATGCTACATACTATATGATTCCAAGTATATAACATTCTGGAAAAGGAAAAACTATGGAAACAATGAAAAGGTCAATGGCAGAGAGGAGTGGGGGAAGTAGAGAGATGAATAAATAGAGCAGAGAGGATTTTTAGAGCAGTGAAAAGACTTTGTATGATATTATAATGATAGACATACATAATTACATATATGTCCAAACTGAATATATAAGACCAAGAGCGAGTCCTTAGGTAACTATGGATTTGGGGTGAATACGATGTATTAACATTGGTTCATCCTTGGCTTTAAAACAAAAAGTACTATTCTGGTGACTGATGTTGATAATGGAGGAGACTGTGCCTATGTGGGGGTAGGGAGTGTATGGGAAATCTCTGTACTTTCCCCTCAGTTTTATTACAAATCTAAAACTGCTCTAAAAAACTAAGTCTTAACAAAAATAAGTCTTTAAATAAATACATCTGTAGCGTTAGATACGTACCTTTCCAAAGGAGATTTTATTTATTTATTTTATTTATATATATATTTTACAAATAGTTTATTGTCAAGTTCGTTTCCATATAACACCCAGTGCTCATCCCTACACGTGCCCTTTTAAACTTAACTTTTTATTTCATATCTTTAAATTTGAAACTCTGGTTAGAATTACACTGTAATATCAGTCCGTCCATCCAGGACCATGGTATATCTTGTAGGTAAGTCTTATTTTAGGTCCTTCAGTAAATTTTTCTATAGGTCTCATGAATGGAATTATTTTTACATTTCAATATTCGTACCATAATTATTATTATATTTTAATATCCAGAACAAAAAAATATGTTCTTATTAGGATAATTAGTAGGAGTTTTTCATTTTGAGAAATGCATCAATCATTTACTACATAAAATTATCTCTTCTATTTTAAAATCCAATCTTCTTACCAGAATAAATTAGTTTTTTGTTTTGTTTTGTTTCCTTATTTTGTTTTTGCTTCATTTTGCAAATTCCATTACTGCTGAGTTTACAACTCAGATGCTATTTCATAATGGCCATTTTCAGCTAGTTGTTTCCAACTCTATTAGTAATAGGGTTTGTTCAAAACTTGCAGCAAAAATTCTGCGGCCAGATCAAAACTAACAAAGCCTAAAATAATCATAAAATGGCTGAAATAAGTGATGAGATCTAAAGAAACATACAAAATATAAAAAATAAACTATGCAAAAAATTCTATTCTTTATGCTATGTACTGTGAGGATTAAAAATGACTCTTTAGAGATTTGGAGCAGATCTTCAAGAAATGATGTATTGTAAATGAAAAAAATAAAAAATATAGAGTTGCCAATTCCACAAGAATTCTTCATGTGAGTATATTGTAATGCTGAATTGAAACAATTCAAATGTCAGAAGTATTTTGATATTAATTATTATATTACATGTATATTTAAAGTATTAGAACATATTAATATACATGATCATTTTATAGTTGATATTATTCCAATAATATGTTTTAATTCTAGTTATATTTATTTATTTTTTGTCTTTCTTTCAAAGTTTATTGTCAAGTTGGCTTCCATATAACACCCAGTGTTCATCCCAACAAGTGCCCTCCTCCATGCCCAAAACATATGGAACACGTCACGAATTTACGTGTCCTCCCTGCGTAGGGGCCATGCTAATCTTCTCTCAATTTTAGTATATGTGCTGCTGAAGCGAGCACCATACCATAATTATTAGAAAGTAATACTATTGATTTTTCAATATTTATTTTGTGTCCAAGAATTAAGTTTTTTAGTAGAATTTCTTGGATCTTTTTTTTTTCTGAGAGAGAGAGAAGAGAGAGAGAGAGAGAGACAGCGTGAGCAGGGGAGAGTCAGAGAGAGACAGAGACACAGAATCAGAAACAGGCTCCAGGCTCTGAGCTGTGGGCACAGAGCCCCATGTGGGGCTCGAACCCACCAACCATGAAGTCATGACCTGAGCTGAAGTCAGACGCTTAATCGACTGAGCCATCCAGCTGTCCCTCTTGGATCTTTTAAGTATATTTTACAAATAAGTAATGTCCCATCAATCATTCTAGGAATCTATCCTACAGAAATAATAGCATTGACATAACAATATATGTATCTGTATACATATATAACATTCATTTCAGCATTGTTTATAATAGCAAAAATACAGAAATAGAGCAAATGTTCATCAATATTAGAGATGTGGAATACTAGGAGATAGAAAAAACAAATAAAGAAAAGCAGGAGATAGAGCCACATATACTGATCAAAAAAGATTCCCATGTATAATGTTACGTGAATAAAAGCAATTTAAATAACACATAAATCCCATATTTGTAAGCATTTATGTGTGTAGATATGTGTGTATGCATTTGTTTATTTTAAATGTCTGCATAAACATAAGAATAAGTCATGAAACAAACACATTCCAACTAATTTCCTCTGAAAACTGTGAATTACTGTGTTAGAAGGAGGTACTTTCAACTCTTATTAAAATTTTTTTTAATGTTTATTTTTTAGAGACAGAGACAGAGTGTGACCAGGGGAGGGACAGAGAGAGAGGGGGAGACACAGAATCCAAAGCAGGCTCCAGGCTCTGAGCTGTCAGCACAAAGCCCGACACAGAGCTCAACCTCACGAACCGGTGAGATCATGACCTGAGCCGAAGTTGGATGCTTAACTGAATGAGCCACCCAGGTGCCTCTCAACCCTTATTTTATATAATTTTGCAATGGGTGATATGGTCCATTCCCCTTGTTTTTATGTATTTTTCAAATAAGAACTTTAAGTCATTATCATGAAACAAACAAAAAAAGCCAGATGCCTCAAACTATCCTTTGTTGGACTTAATAGGACAGGAATCCTACTTGAGAGGGGGAAAAAAAGTATCTATTGTTTGGAGGCTTCTCGTTTCACTAGAATATATCATTTGCAGTGAGTTTTGGCTCTGTGAGCTCCATTTGTTTCTTTGCCTCCAAGATCCCAGACCCTTCCCAGATACAAAAAAAAAAAAAAAAGAGGAAAACATCATCACAGGGATGTGGCAAATGTCTAGGGTGTCATTCTGATCAGTATCTTTGGATTGACACTTGTGTCTCTTATACTTACTGCTTTTACAGATGGGCAAGGGAGGCATCCACGTGTGGCTCTCCATGCACTGACTCCAGTTGCTGCCCATGAGGATATAGTTCTCATTGCACTTAAAAGTGATTTTGTCATTCACATTCACAGGACCCAAGGAACTGGGTTCACCATTCACCAGCACAGGGTCAGGACAGTGGCCCACTGAGGAAGAACACAGGAAGTGATTCGAAAGAGCAGGAGGAAGTCCACCAGTGCAGAGGCTAGACTTCCTCAGACTTCGTTGAGAGAACAGAAATCAGAACTAAAACTTCTCTTTTTAACAGGGACTCCTTCTTGGTACCATATCGATGAAGGACGAGAAGAGACTAGGTTGGCCTAAGTGTGGTTGGAAAGGTCTTGGTCATGCACAAGAGTGAAAGTTGTTCAAGTTGGCACTTGAACTTACTAAAAGTAATTCAGCATATAACTGGAAATGATCAATAGCATGTTCATCATCCTGGTAAGCGTTACTGAAAATACTTTGCCCTATGTTGGAGGTGTTTCCTTTCCTTTCCACCACAAGTATACACAACACTCATCAGTTTGTACTTTGTTTCATTTTGCTTCCCCCCCTCTGAAAAAACAGGAGAGAAGATGAACTTGGTCATGTAAATAAAGGATAAATATTTGGTGTGCTTTACTCTAGATATATAGGAGAGCAAACCCAACTATTCCTAAAACTACTAATAACAGCGAGGATATTGACTAGTTATTCTCTGTCTCTATAGACACCACAAATGAGTTTTGTGAGCTTGAGCAAATCACTTAGATCTCAGTTATCACATCTGTAAATTGAGAACACAGATGTCTCCCAGCTCAAAAGTTATATAATGGATGAAATAAAATATGGCATATTTACTTCAAAATAATAATGCAAACCAGAATTGTAGAGAAAAAAAGATTCATTACACGTTGGTAATTGTTGAAGCTCGGTGATGAGTACATATAGAAAGATTTCTATAACATAAAACTTTTTAAGGAGTATGATGTTAAACAAATTACAGCTCCTGAAAGGCAGTTTTAACATATAGAGGCAATTTTTTCCTCCCTGCAGGGGTGATTGAGGGTAATTTGATTAATCAACTAATTAAATTGATACTGAGCAGGAGCTGATTGTATACATTCTAAGAGAAGTTCCACCCTGGGGCACATGAAACATTAATTCCCAGAGGTTGAGAATTGTTTTTCTTATAAAGTTTTAACATGGCCTACTGGAGGTAGGATGTGAAAGAATGGAGTGAGAAGACATGAAGTACATAAAACAAAGGTTCAACTTACACTGGCATATGGGGGTGGTGGTATTCCACTCCTCAGACGCATTGCAAATAAAGGTTTTCTCTCCTACTAGGTGGTGGCCCTGGATACAAAGGTAAGTCCCCAGAATTTGTCCTTCCACCTTCATTGCAACAAATATGCTATTTCCCACTGGGGGAAGTTCTGGACAGCTCTCTGTCGAGAGGAAAAAGAAAACGGATTCACCTGGCACATCATGTGCTGTGAGGAAGCCCTATTAGACCGTCATCTGAGTGTCCTTTTCCTGGATTATTGATTCTGATTTCTTGTACTCTTCCATGTCCATGTGCATCCACATCCCTCCCTTCCCAATAATTCTTAAAGTTTTGTTTTCAAAAGAATAGCAGGAATTACATTCAGTTCAACCCTAAAGAAACAATTCCCCTTACAGATAGCATTTCTGGAGTTTATAACAGGTAAGACCTCTCAAGATTTTGAAGTTGGTATTTTTGCTCCCAAAACAGAAAGACCAAGTAAGCAGTGAACCACCCACTTCATAGAGCAGAATTATCATTAAATATTTATTAAGCCCCTATTGAGTACAGAGCATTAGGCCAAGTCACTTGATATTTTTCAATAAAGGAAATACATTTCATTAACTTAAAATTCATTAAAACCATAGACAGCATGCTTCAAAACCCACAGACTGATATCAAGTATCCTATAAACTAACCTTAAGCATACGCACCGTATGAGGCAGGAATCGGCCACACAACCACAAGATAGCACACAACCCGCAAAAACATCTTGTGATCAGTTGCTTGACCCATGTTGGAATTCACCCAACAAAGACACCTGGTTTTGATCAAAGTAGCTCTTCTAACACCACTTAAGATACCAACCACCTCCCTTCTGGAGAAGATGTGGTACTGATTTCTCTTCCCTAGGAAGAATGGAAAAAACAAAATTCCACCACAGGAAATAGTAACAGCTGTGAGGAAGTCAGTACAGGAAGGGATTTTGCAAAAACACAAAGGGGTGGCTGCTGGGCTGCCAGTTTTAAAACTTAGTTGTAGAAATTGCCCGATCCTGTCCTGCAAATCCAGTTGACCAGTTCCTTTGAACTGCAGGCTTGGGTCAGATGGTTTTACCACAACTCTCACTTCTGTCAATATTTGCTCATGTTTACTTTCCAGGTTCTGTGACTCTCTTCAGCGTTGTGGGGGATTGGGGGGGGTGGCGGGAGACCAACCTCTGGTGCTTTTCCAAGTGCGACACAACTCTGAGGGCCACCTCCTGCCCGTCTCTCAAATACCAGGTGTCCCGGCAGCACTGAACACTGAAGGCTGGAAAGCTCAAGGAATGAAACAAACAGTACTTTTCTCTGACCTTCCAGATCTGTGGCTTACCAGCAAGGAGCTGATCCCAGTTATTTCCAAACCTGAGAGAACTCCAAAGTCCTGCAGGGATATTTTGACCTCATTTGCCAGGCCTGTGCCAGAGTTCCATCCTGTGGGGCTTTGGAAGTCAGGATTTAGCCTGAGTCCAGAGTCAACCAAATGATTTTCCAAGGGAAATGAGGGGAAAGCTTTGGTCTCAGGAATTAAAACACATAGAATTGCTTTTGGGCTCTCCCACCTTTTATTCACGGTTATTATAGCAATTAGCTGGTTGTCCGTGCTCCAATTATAAAATTGGGGGTAAAATTCCTCCAAATTGTTAGGTTTTAATGAAGTAATATAAAGCATCATAATAAATATAAAGCATCAGGACACAATAAGGTCTTTTTGGGTTTTTTTTAAATGTTTTTTTTAACTAGTTTATTGTCAAGTTGGTTTCCATATAACACCCAGTGCTCATCCCCACAAGTGCCCTCCTCCATGCCCATCCCCCCATCCCCCTCCCCCCACCCCATCTGCCCTCATTTTGTTCTCGGCATTCAAGAGTCTCTCATGGTTTTTCTCCCTCCCTCTCCCCAATATTTTTCCTCTTCTTCTCCCCCATGGTCCTCCGTTAAGTTCCTCCTAATCCTCCTATACGTGCAAACATATGGTATCTGTCCTTCTCTGCCTGACTTACTTCGCTAAGCATAACACCCTCAAGTTCCATCCATGTTAATGTTTTTTATTTATTTTGAAAGAGAGCATGAGAGTTGGAGTGCCCAGAGAGAGAGGGAGAAAGAATCCCAAACAGGTTTTGTGATGTCAGTGCAGGGTCCCTTGCAGGGTTCGATCACGTCAACTATGAGATCAGGACCTGAGACAAAATCAAAAGTCGGACGCTTAACCAACTGAGCCACCCAGGTGCCCCTGGACACAGTAAGAGCTTAAACGTTTTTCTCTTCTCCATCCATTATCATTACTTTATGATGATTTGTTCATGTCTTTCTCCCACACGAGACTGTTAACAATCTTTTCTTTAGGATGAAGATTGTGCCGAGTGCATTTGTATTTCCTTTCTTGGTACTTCATAATGCAAAGCAGAATTGTTTACTAAGTAAGTATGAGCAAAGCAGGATAAATAAAAAGAACAGAGTCATAGAGAAACTGTACCACAGCCCCTCAAATCCATATTGATAACTGATCATTTGTGGTATACTACCTTTATGATTTATCCATGTTTTCACTCAACTTCACTCAACTGATAGTGCAAGTACCTTGTTGTTGTTGTTTTAGGTAAGCTCCACAGCCAGCATAGAGCCCAAGGTGGGCTTGAACTCAGAACCCTGAGATCAAGACTTAAGCTGAGATCGTGTCAGACACTTAACTGAGCCACCCAGGGACCCCTAGTGCAAGTATTCTTTAAAGTATAATTCTCAGGGGCGCCCTGGGTGGCTCAATCAGTTAAGCATCTGACTCCTGATTTTGGTTTGGAACCATGATCTTATGATTCCTGAGACAGAGCCCCACACTGGGTTCTGTGATGACAGCAAGAAGCCTGCTTGGGATTCTCTCTCTCCCTCTGTCCCTCCCCCCCCCTTGCATGCTCTCTCGCTCACTCTCTCATTCTCTCAAAATAAGTAAACTTTAAAAAAATGAAGTATAATTCTCAAAAGATTAAATACCATGACACTCATATAAGTATACAATGACTATGTGGCAAAGATTTTACTCATGAATTAAGAGGCTACATCTAATTCAAAGAACTTGAGGAACAGAGATTTATGTGTTCAGTCAAAGGGCTTCTGAAATGATTTTCTATTCAATGTAAAACTGGTTAATATCATACATGGCAATAACCTGTAATATTTGGAATCAGCTTTTTAATGGATGGAAATTAATTGAATCTCTTCTGGACAAAACTCATTTGCTTTGTCATCAGGAATCGTTTGCATTGTTTTCAGTAAAAGAATCATTTGCATTCTTATCCATTTTCTACAAAGTAACCTCTAGTCTTAAAGAGGTGTAAAAAAGACTGATTGACAGTCGATAAAAATTACACACTCCTGTGAAATCAATAAACCCAGAGAGAGTCTACAAAACAGTACTCAGTAATTTACTGAAAAAATTTTCTCTAGTGTTTTCTTTTTCTTTTGTCAAGTTTTGAGTAATTTTTCTTAACACATTACATATTTTACTTCTTGAGGAATACAAGTTCCCCAGTATATAATGTATATATTGTCTGTACAATAAATGATTTAAAAAATAGAAAATTTTGCTTACTCCTAAATTTAGAAATTTGTTTATCCCTAAATGAGAAATTCCTAAACACCTAAGAAAATAGAGTATTATTACAGGAAATAATTGCAAGTAATTCTTCATCTCAATGGTTTCTTTTGGAGCCATATTAGGACTTCAGAAAGGCACTATATTATTTAGAATATTGTTTTACTAATATTTCTCTATGAAATGCAAAAATATTTATACTAGGTGAGATATACAGAGATTATAAATATCCTCACAAAGTTTAGGTCAGATTTCCTGTCAAATAAATTAGAAGAAAACTTTGTTTTCAAAGCTTTTGGGGTTTTAAGATGACATATAAGGGAGTGTAGGACTATCTGTTTTATTACAAGCATCCAAGCTTCGAACAATTAATAAATGAGAATTCACAAACACTTCCAGACCATTAGGCATTAAGGACAATTTGATAGGATCCGAGTTGTTTTCTGGAGAACTGGGGTAACAGGTCAAGTGCAGAAGTTGTCCTGACTAGTTAGCTTACTCAATAAAGGAATAGGCTGACAGTGATTAGTGGAAGACATGAGGAGGTGAGTGGAGATATCAGCCAGGGAGTTGTGGGGCATTAAACTGTTGTGTGCACGTGAGGTTTTAAGAGAATTGGAAAAAGACATTTAAAGAAGTTCTCAAGTATGTTACAGGTGGATTCCCTTTGGTCTTTGTCAAGATAACTCAGAAAAGATTTAAAATGCTTCTCCAATTTTTAAAAAAATATATATCAAGTTGATGTCTCTCGAATGTCTCCTCAAGAAAAATCTGGGCCAGAAAAGTAACCCTGATGCAGATTACGTGAGAATAAAACTAATATGTTTTAAAAGGTCTAATTGTTCGTGAGACATTGTAGTATAAGCTTCGGTGGTGAGCCAGGCAGACACACACAACAGCAAGAGAGTTAAGTGTGGCCTCTGTGCTCCGTCCTGCTGATGGACATGTAGACACGATTCTGTAGCTCAAATAGCTATGTTGTACTTCTACTGGGGTAGAAT
Source organism: Proteles cristata cristata (assembly GCA_017311185.1). NCBI lineage: Eukaryota > Metazoa > Chordata > Mammalia > Carnivora > Hyaenidae > Proteles > Proteles cristata. The sequence continues at coordinate 726,394 of JAESUZ010001426.1, read as the reverse complement.
CATCTCGAGGATGATGAGTTAACATCACAGGACAGAGGGACAGAAGGTCCTGGATGATTGGGGAAGCTCCATTCCGGTCCTAGACTTCTTATTGACCCCACACTGCTTCTCTCCACACTTGCTTGTGGAGGAGAGAAACCCTGGGTCACAGATAAGGCGCCATTATCTTGGGTTTGCTGGCACCTTCACCTTCTAATCTGAAACACCGATGAATGCAAGCAAATAAGGATCTACCACCGTTTGAGTAAAATGACCCAGGAATTTAAATTCAGAAAAGAGTGTTTATTAAATTGTGCCCAGGGACTGTTTCCCTTACCAGCCCTAAATTCTAAAAAGGCAATGGACAAAAGAGGAGAGAACCTGGCAAATGAAGACTGAATGTTAACAAAAAGGCGAGGATCACTAACGAGGAAAATGCAAATGGATAAAGAAGCTGTTCTCTGAACGTAGGCTGTATGGTTGGTGAAACACTGCATGTTTGGAGGCCAGGCTCTATGAGATCTGCAACGCTGCTTCCTAAGGGCTCCTGCGCATGCGAAATTATTTATTTGCAAGGAGAGACTGGGTCTTGAACCTGACCTAGTTTTTGCAGGTAAGGTGCTGCATACTGCCAACAGTGTATATAGGGAACCAGAACGGAGCTCTGTCTGTGGGCACGAGCAGTGTGCATTGGCTTCACAACAAAAAGCAGACACACTCTGCACCTTGAGGTTAAGAAAAACAAAACACTACACGGCCCCACCTGTGCTTAGTGATGCTCTGTTGTTAAAATACAAATTCCTAGCTATTCTACAATGTCTGGTTTAAAAATGTAAGTGTTTCAGAATCCCATATATTCTCCTCTGCTTAAGAAAGTATCAGATGTCTCCTGGTGTTTTTTTTTTTAAATGTCAAAGAAAAGAAAGGGAGATGGGCTGTGTACATATCATCTAGCTCCTGCTTTGCTACCCTGAGGTTATGACACCCCCCTCCAAACTGTATGTGAAGTTTACATGTATCTACATTTGGGGCGTGGGGGTAAGAGGGCCCTTAGCTTTTGTCAAATTCTCAAATGAGTTCAAGACCGCGAAAGTAGGTTTGTGGCAGGATTCTCGCAGGGAGTTGTGACACTGAGGCTTTTCCTTCCAGGAAGCAACTTAGTGCCGGAATTGCTCAGTTGGGTTCATACCTGGACAGCTGAGCCCCGAACGCCACGTGGCATAGGTTTTTATGTATTTTTTACTTCTTTGCCTCCCATATATGGTAACACACAAACATGTAGTCTGATTAAGTGGTCTCATGTTACAAGGTCCTGAGGGATGTTGTCACATACGCATATAGCCGGGTTGCCTTGAGGGGTTTTTTTTTTTTTCTTTCCTTAGGGAGGGAACCCTACCAGAGGTCAGATGGTGCAGAATACTTCGAGACAATAAAGCATGGTGATGGCTATTGCTGGACTGCCACAGGAAATGCCAGTGGGGTGGTCACTAACCTAGGCAAGCAGGTAAGCCTGGAGGCTGACCTCCTCATGGGGAGTCCCCAGTGAAGATCTGGGAGAGGTTAAAGACTTGATGTAATAATTAAGGCTACAGAAATAAGACAAATAGTGACCATCACTCAATACAGGAGAACTAACTGTGGAGTCATTTTTTAAATTCTGATATCTTTATTAAAGTTTCTAGCTACATTAAAAAATAGTCTGAGGGCGCCTGGGTGGCTCAGTCAGTTAAGTGGCCAACTTCAGCTCCAGTCATGATCTCATGTCTAGTGGGTTCGAGCCCCGCATTGGGCTCTGTGCTGACAGCTCAGAGCCTGGAGCCTGCTTCAGATTCTGTGTCACCCTGTCTCTGCCCTTCCCCCATTTGCACACACTCTCTCTCTCTCTTCAAAAATAAATTAACATTAAAAAATTAAAAATAATTTGTTATAGGGGCACCTCTGTGGCTCAGCTGGTTAAGCAACCAACTTCGGCTCAGGTCATGATCTCACGGTTCGTAGGTTTGAGTCCCATGTCAGATCCTCTGTCCCCCTTTCTCTCTGTCCCTCCCTCACTCATGCTTGCTCTCTCTCAAAAATAAACATTGGAAACAAATTTTTCAATAATAAATAAAAATAGTATACGCTTATCAGGCCCTCATTGTTATACATCATACAATTTACCTTGTTTGGAGGTGTGGACTTTGACAAAAACTCCATTGGTCTTGAGGTGAGTCACTTAATCAGGGTTAGTGGGGAAAATGATCCGAGACATGCTTAGCCTTCTACAGATGACGGCTTGACTGCTTAATAAGATTAACCCCTGTACGAGTGTGTGGAGACCTTTCCAAGACAAGGAGACGGGGACTTGGCGTTACGCTGCATGGCAACCAATGGGTGATCATTAAATATTCTTTAAAGAAGTTTAAAAAAGCCTGCAGAATGTGGGTAATACATGGCAATAACGATCCCCCTGATACCATCTTAAAATGGCTAATGGAGCTTGATAAAAGCAGGAGTCACCAGGTAAAACACTAGTTGGAAATATAAATATAGTCTGGTAATTTGAGAATCATTTTAAAGAAGCTAGTTTCAAAAACATTTTGCACGGTACTAACACGTTGTTAGGTGTAACGCACCAAATATTATCCTTGTTTGTGTGTGATGTCCAAATTAAATTAAATCCATCTTTAAATTAAAAATAACTTTTATTATGTTTCTTATTACAAAGCAATACACATTACTCACATACTTTAGCATGATTTTATTTTCTCCAGAGAAATGCGTCTCTTGGTTGATACTTAGAATAAAAATCAATGAGAAAAAACCTATTCAAAAGCAATCCTCTGTGTCTTAACAGTCATCATCCTTTCACAGAAGACACATACCTATGCCTTGGAAATTTAAGGTAATACTATGGACATCAGACTTAAAACCTCAAACTACCTAAATTTCTACCAAAAAACTGACACCACCAATTATCTTACGTTCTCGTTAAACACATGCAAACGCTAATACCGGGACTTCGAAATATCTCACGTGGATGAATAAATAACTAAATGAGAACATTATCTGATCATCAGCAGACACCGTGTTCAGATGCAGAAAGATACCCGCTTCGCAGGAGCAGACTCGGCACAGTACGGCATGCTGCGAGCAGCTGGGTGAGGACAGCTGCTACGGAGCAGGGCCAGGAGCCTTTCTGAAGGCGGCTTTGTGCGTATAAAAGCAGCTCCTGGTCACTGGATGCTGAGCTGCCTGCAGCCCAGCTCATCACATCTTGGGGACCAGAGCCCTGTATCATCCGCAGTATAAAAGAACCATTTGGGAAAAGCTGCATTTCATTACTTTTCTTGCTACTTACCCTCTTGCTCAGCAAGTGGGTATTTGCATGAAAGGGAAAAAATTATTTAAAAAGCTAAAAAGTTACTATTCCTTAGGAAAAAAAAAAAAAGGATTTTCCTTGTAAGATCCTTCGCAGCTTCCACACCTCCCTCTGGAGTAAGTGACAGATTAAAATCACACTGACAGAGATATCTGTACATTTGACAACCACTGATCGAGAGAATGATTACCTGGCTTATCTTTAAGGGAAACCAAATGACGGATGTATCAAGGATGTGGTTCTCCCCTGCCCCCTCAGTGTTTTAGCTGAGAGAGCAGACCAGTAGACTTCGATGGTGACAATCAGCTAAGAGGCAGGCATCAGAAGACTATTGCTGAAGTCGCGGCGACAGCTCTCGTAGACACCACATCATTGTGACAGACCCCACAGAAAGTTGTGTCTCCCTGCACTTGTTCTGAAGCAAGAACCCTCCTGGTAGAACGGATTCCCAAGGAACCCTCTTTACTTCTTCAGGTAATGTAAATGGCGCCCTACTTTTCTTTCTTGCCCTCATTCTCACCCACCGGAGAATGACATTATCCCTCTGCAGCTATGAGGGACCCAGCATCACGTAGGAAATACAGTAGCTACTTATGAAAAGGGAAGATGGGTACCCGTTCTGGGGAGTCTTGCAGTCAGATCCTGCCCTTACGGGGCCTCGAACGAGAAAACCTCCTCTAAATGAAAAGGTAGCTAACTGATGCTGCTCCTCCATCACCACAGCAGAGATGTTTCGGCTAAATTTCTCAAATACCCTCTATTCACCTGGTGAATTTGTCTCGTTTCCAACATGACAAGGAAGGGATGGCTCGCATAAGGCATGTCGTACTCTAGCCCGCTCGCCTGGAATGGGCGCAGAGACCAGCTCTCAGAGCACAGAAAAGGCTTGCCAGGCTCAGCCTACTCACTTGGAAACAGTTAAATCCAAAGAGGTGCACTTGCATTTCAGGAAAGAAATGCCAGCCAGGAATACAGTTGCAGGTAGGAAGTTAAATGCCCAAAAGGGACAAGTCTGACCAACCGAGGTCACGCCCAGCACAGAGGTAATGAAAACTAATGGACTCAGGCTGTTAGATGTTTTGAGGCACAGGGAAGTGAAGTTTCTCAGTGTAACAGAAATCCCATTAGGCGTGAGGGGAAGAAATGTGGTGTTTTCCCAGGCCTCATTGTGGGGGCCCCCAATGTCCAATCCCCGCTCAACTTCCTGGTCAAGCCCCTGCGGAGCTGACGTCCCAAGCTTTATAGTAGATCCTGGGGCAGTGTGGCCTCAGAACTTCTTGTCATCAGGAGCACGGTGTGAGGGACGCCGTTGAAGACTGCCGGGGCACAGCCAGCACGGTCTCTGCCTAGGAGCCGGAGAAGAAGAGAGAAAGCCATTACACCACCACAAAGGGACAAGAAAAAGTAATGCAGAATCCCTTCCCCTGCCTTCCACTGTTCCCCCACAGGCCAGATCCCACGTCCGCACACACGCACGGACACTCTGGTGGGCTCACACACACCCCTTTACCCTTGGGAGTCAGCCAAACTCCAACAGTACGGTCATGGGCTTTCTTTCCCTGAGAAACCAACCTTTGTACCCATGCCGGACCATGTACTTCTTCCAGACCTAGACCGTAGGCTATAAACCTAAGATATGAGGCACAAGCTGTCAGAAGCCCTGTGGTAAAAGGAGAGCACGTAGGCAGCTATCAGCCAAAAGACCATGCCGAGAAAATGGCACCGCAGTCTGGGCAACGTGGCTGGTGACGAGGGTCTCTACAGTTGTAGTTATCCCAGTCCGCCCTGAAATCAGTTGTGGCACAAATCAACTTCTTCCCATAGACTGGGATTTGATGTTCATCTGGAGAAATTCTTCCCCCGAGAGCAGTGTTTCTTGAGTGGTACATGTGCATCTGAATCACTTGCTAATCCCAGGAGGAGGAAGATTCTGACTCAGCAGGCCTGTGATTGGGCCCCAGACTCTGCATGTCTGATGAGCTCCTGCTCCTTGCGAGGGTAACAAGGAATGAGGCAGGAGACGGTGACATAATTCTGCCTGTATTTCCTGGCCCAGAAGATGAAGATCATTTTATCCCATTGGCTATAAGCTTTTTAGAAATAGGCAGGTCATATTTTAGAAGGAATAGCCCACTAAATTCTAAGAGATCTCTACATTTTTTCTTTACAATAGAGTTACATGTTGCTCATGGGAGTCATGGTACAGTGTGGACAAAGGTAATTTTTTCTTCATTCTTATAGACACCAGAAAGTACACACAACTCCTACTCAAGTTCATGTGCGTTCCATACCGTCCTTCCCATGTTTTCCAGAAGGTGGTGGAAGAGAGCCACGCCCACACCAAGGACTCCAGTCACACTGCCAACTGGCTTTGGCTTGTCTGAGGCTCGATCATGGAGCAGCATGAGATAGTTTTAGAGACGGGGGGGTGGATGGAGAACACAATCCACAATACAAAACAAAAAACCCAGAAGCCTTCTGATAGGTTCAAGTTACACAACAATTTTATTTACCCATTCTACACACACACACACACACAAAAAAAAAAACATTTTAAATATAGTTATACACACCTTCTGTGGATCTGAGTGGCATATTTTGATATCAATGTCACCAGATTAAATGAGAACGCTGGTAAGGACTCACATTCCTTTTTCACCAGAGCTGTGCCTAGGAAATCCGTAGGATAACTAGCACGTGAGTTCCCAAATCAGTCCATTCCCTTCAACCATCTCCAACCCCCTCCAAGGCGCACAGCTCGGGATCAGTCCTTTGCTTTTGCCACAGTAAAACCATCACCAGACCAGAATGAGTTGATTTTGTTATTCCAACACAATAAGGAAAAATATATACACAAGCAGTTCAGATACAAAAACACCGAGTTGGTAAATATTGGTCCTAGATCCCCAGTGAAAGGCTCACTGGAAAGAATACTTTGGCAACTCTTAAAATCAATTTTTAAGTGCAAAATTTCCTTTGCACTTTTAGGTATTACATTATGAGTAAGAGCCCAATGCATGGACGGCATGACTCACTGCTACCTCCCATAATGGGGAACTGAGGACACAGGAGGTTCAGAAACAGGGCGTGAAAGGGAGGTCCTGCCTAGAAGGGGGAGAAGGGATGGAAGGAATTCAGGCAGAGGTAACAATTTCAAGCTTTGAGTAGGCATTTCCTTCGCTGAGTTTACAAAATAATAACCCAAGTGATGCTTTCATCTTTTGCTACAAAATGAAGGGAATTTGGCTGCTACTCTAAAAGAAAGGTCTATTAAAAATCATAGGGTACAGAACGTCACCCTAAAAAAAAAAAACAAAACATGAAGTGTTTACTTCCTTTCTTTGTAGGGCACATGTAACAGACACAGAATTAAATAATATGCATATACAATTAACTGATACAATTAGAAGACAGACTGTCAACACACAGAACCTACTGAACTGTCAGTCAGTCAGCATACAGATCCTACTAGAAGCTGTCAGTCAGCATACAGACCCCAACAGAGTCTGTCAGTCAGTCAGCATAGACCCTATTGGAGTCTGTCAGTCAGTCAGTCAGCATACAGACCCTACTGGAATCTGTTAGTCAATCAGCACAGACCCTATTAGAGACTGTCAATCAGACCCTACCATAGTCTCTCAGTCAGTCAGTCAACGTACAGACTCTACCCACGTCTGCCAGTCAGTCAGCATCTATATACTACTACTTGATACAGTCTTCTGGACACTATGCATCTAAATTAAATTCCTGGACATACTTCTGATGTCACCTCTGTGGGAAGTCAGAGATCAACCCCAATCTGGTTACCAATGCTGCTATCTGACTCAATTGTTAGATATTTGTCAAAATTAAAATATTTTCAAACATGACCAAGTCAAAATGCATACTAGAAAACCTGGGTAAATTTATCACATTTCTTGAGAAGAAACATGTGGCCTCTGAACACAGCAAAGACAGTGGAATGTGCCTAAGACTGTGTAACCCGGATATAGTTCTCTCAATTATTGGACACTCTTCCCCATCCTTTGGCTACCCCAAGCACCAATGAGCTTCTCCAGAACCTAGATCCCCTACTCACAGAAAGACTGTAAGATGGGTCTATTTCCAAGGTTATGTCATGTCTCTTCTAAATGCCAGTGCCTCTGCAGATCAAATGTGGGGTGCAAAGAGGAACACCCAGACCCTCCCAGGATACACCCGTCCATTCAGTCTAGGAATACAGATAAGTTGTATTCCTAACTCTAACCTCTTGGGAGGAAAACAAACAAACCTGAGACAGTAAGATAGGGTGGACCCTTAGCATGATGCACGTTTTTATCTTTAGAAACCAAAGATAGTACAGTTAATAAGAGCTAAATGCTAATTTGAGGATTAAAAGACAAGAGAAGCTAGTTCTCAATCTGCTCTTTCAAGTCTGTCACGACACGCACAGACCCAATGTGTCACGCTTTCGCAAATGTTCGTTTAGTAGAAATTGTACACCCTGTCTCTATTATAACCTTCTTCAGGGCAAGGACCTTTCTTCTACCTCTGTGTACTCTACCCCCAACCCCACCACCACCCCCAAGCTCCACAAAGCCACTATGGGCACAGAATGTAATAGCGAAACAGGAATAGCAGGTTAGAAGCAGTTAGGAGCAGAATCTAGGCAAGCAGCCTTTGGAAAGGCCGTGAAGTCCTGCTCAGGACGTAAGAATAAAGGACTCGTGGTCACAAGTAGGCTGTCTGTGACGATAACCCTTACCTTCCTCAGGTTTTATCTCTGTGCCTTTATCCAGAGTGCTTAAAATTCCCAGCTATCACCCAAGGACATTTATTCACACAGTGACTTGTTCAATACAAAGAATTAAAGATGGGACTGGAACCTAGAGTAACCCTCTAGAACACAGCAGACTACCTTCACGGCCGTCACTTCGTTTAACACTGTGATCTGCTCACACATCTGACTCCAAAGGACTGTCCCTTCGGAGCCAAGAGGGATTCAGAATTCTTAGGCCTACGCTCTGTCCGAGGAACTATTCCAGTACTTCTCCCCCACAACTTCATAAAATGGAGTTATAACCTGCAGCAGGAACCAAAATTCGGGAAGTTACTTCAACACATGCGTGTCTAGACCCCAATCCCAAAGATTCTGAGTTAGTGTTAAGGCTGAAGTGGACCCAGGCATGTCTACGTTTCAAAAGTTCTACAGAGGATCCTGATGACTGCTTCTAGGTGACAGCCATGACAAAAGGTCACCTGTCACCTAACAAAACCACCCTTGGCAAATAGGTTCCCTCTAAAAGACAAATCAGGAACTTCAAGGTGTGGACTCATTCCATCACTTTTTAAAAAACTCTCATGAGATCTGGACTTCTCTCTCCAAAAACTGCACACATGTTCTTGCCTTAGATACAGAACTGGAGGGGGCTGTGGGGGCAGTACACCGTCACGGGTCACCGAGGAGCTAATACGAATCCCTTGCTCTAAACATTAACCTTACTGAGAAAAGAACATGACAGAAGAGAATAGGCAATTCCAGACCATGAAAAGCTAGACCCCTCAGGGTCCCCAAAGACTTCTGGACACCAAGACGAGATAAAAGAATATGCCAGCGAGGGAGATTAAATTCATTACCAGGCTCCTCCATATTTAGAATAAAGGAAAAACAACTGCTCTTGCATAATGTGTTTTAACGTAAAGAGGGGAGTGTATTGAAAATTACGGGAAAATCAGAAGCAGCTCTAGTGAACTCTTCTCTGCTGCTTGAGCAATCCCATCAGAGGTGACTCTTTAACTCTGTCCTTCTAAATGGCCCCAGAGGTCACTGGCCTTGGCAGGAAAGCTGCTGTGGTTGGCAAAGCTGGGAGCCACTGGGAAAAAAAAAAAAAAAAAGACGTGCGGGCCCTACATGGACTCTGCAAGAGCCAGAGGCCGTCCTGGCCTGAACCTCACTCCACAGCCGCCGAAGGACCTGTGCCTGGGCTCCTGAAGTGAAAATTACCCATCCAGATACTTCCTGCAAGCTCAGAGCCCACTCCCCCAGGGCACCGTACGCTTCACACTGGGTCTCGTGAACCGAGGCGCGAGCTCTCACTCTATGTCCACTCTATGGCTCCAGAGCACCTGTGGGATGTTCTGAGGCCGGGGCTGACCCTTTCACGACCTGGCTTGAGGAAAGGAGAGGGGGGAAAAATCATGCTCCTGGAGTCCAGATCCACTAAAGGCCCCTGCAGAGAGCGTCAACAGAGCCTTGACTTCTCTCTCATCAACCACCCTTCCCACCTCGACAGACACCGATGACAATGCCGTGCATCACACTGGAAAATCCAAAGGGAAGATGAGGGAGGGGGAACAAAGCAGGCAAGTAAGGACTGTGAGTACAGCACACCTTGAAGAAATGGAAGTGAAGGAAAAATGGGCTTCTGTGTCCGCCTTCTGCCCTGCCCCCCACTTTACCAACACAAGGACATTAGTGGGTTTAGACACCGAGGACAAAAACCAAGTCTATGGGGCATACTTAACCTCAGAGCCAGCTACGCTAAGCACCCAGGGGAGTGTATCCCTTTTCCTCCTCCTCCAGACCATCCCAACTGAGGAAATGTCCCGAAACAGCCACTGGTCAACTTGCCCCTGGGCGGAGAGATGCTTCACACTGGAGAACAGCTAAGACTGGTCTGGAAACACATGAGCTCATGTCCTCTGTTGAGATCCACGGTGTGTTGCTGGGGGTGGGGGCTAGAAGTTAAATGACTCCTTGGTGATTATTGACAAGGGCAGGAGGCCAAGCCGGGGTGGGGTTGGGGTGGGGGGACACAGGGTTACACCACCGGAATGCTGACTTGGGTCTTCGGCTGGTCGGCCCCTTCTTGCGTGTCCAGGGCATGGAGAGGGCTGAGGGGCTTGAGGGGCCGGCTCCCAACACTGTAATTTCTTGGACGCCTTATTGTATTCGAACTGGACAGAGGCGTAAAGCTGTTCCTTCTCATCCTTACAGGGGTTTGGTTCTTGGGGAAGTTGTTCTGATTGGAAATGGAGGGACACCATACAAATGAAAGCCAAGCCAAAAGCTACTCATCAAGGTTAAACAATGCTCGTAACCAAAAGTTTCCTCCACTCTTGCTCCTCTGCAGACAGAGCCTCTCATAAGACGTGGGCCATGGCCTTGTTCCCCAGCCCCTGGAAGCTAAAGGGTTGTAGCTAAAGGTCCTTGGGCATCATACTCCATAGGAAGAAAGAGGACCCACAAAAGGAAGGGGCTTATTTAAGATCACACAGACCAAGGAACGGATGTACTCCTCTTAACCCCAGCGTACAGGCTCCCCTAGATGCTATTTTCTAAAGGGAACATTCCCTGGGTGAAACCATTTGTATCTCACTTCAGTCAAACACTTTCCATATTTAACTGGATTTCCAGGAGCTACCTTTCAAGGTGAAGACTCATGAAAGAGGTACTAATTTTTAAAAATAATAATTCCAGTATCTCTTCCTTTTGGAAGGAAGTAGGCTACCAGGACATGGAGTTCTGGATGTGTTTTCCTTTTGTGCATAAACAAAACTAGGCTCGTGATGTCAAAGGTTCAAAGACTCAACGTGGCAGGGAGGCTGCATGTCTGTCCATCTGTGAAAAAATACTTACGGTTGGCTTGTCACGGTGAGTGTTCACAGCCTCCACATTGAGCTTAATGGTTTCTACTTTGCATCCTGAGAAAACAGAGGAAAGAGAACAGGCTTTCAGGAAAAAATAAAAAGCTCAAAGAAAAATTCTTCGTTTCAGTATGGGAAGCATACCATAAAAGTATGTATATATCCCCAAATACAAACATCCATTCATTCATCCTTCTAAAAATGGAAGGCACTGATGGGATTCCCCTAGTATACAGGGGTTATGAAGCTGAACTTCCAGACAAAATTCAAATATCCCAACTTTCTTCAGTCCCCACCTCCTGCCCAGCTGCTTAACTCATAGTTACCATAGGCCACAGGAGTAAGTTTGAAGATGGTATGGAGAGGGCACCTCAAGTATGGTAGCTCATCTGAAAGCAGAAAGACCAGGTGAGAGAAGTTGCTTAGTGTTATGGGGTAAGGTCAAGTTGGTGGGCGAATCTAAGCCTGTGAGTTTTCTTTACTCTGACCCTCCCCTAAATCCCAGACAATTATCAGGGCAGCCACCAAAGAAGGTGCCCAAGCTCCTGAGAGGCTAAAAAGGAAATCAGTCCACTTTAGATCCTTCCACGCAGGCAAAACAAGAGTAAGGGCAGTGGCCGGGACCCCATGGAAGAGAACACGGAGGCCCACCTGGGTACATCAGAGGCCAACCTGCAGGCTTCCTAGCAGCTTAGGTAGATCAGGAAGGGAAAGGTTAGATGAGCCAGCAATTTCCTTATGGCTCTACCCAGAAACTGTCCTACGCTGAAGCCAAAGAATGAAAATGCTTTCAAGACACCACCCTCCTTGTAGCCAAATAACAAGCCAGGAATGTCTGACCACTGAACATCTCAATTCTGCCAGGAGTGTCAGCTTGACGCTGGCTTTTGAGCCAAGCAGGATCAATGAAGCCCAGCGGCGGCCACTCTCCACTGGGGGCTTTTGTACCAAGGGAGTAAGTTCAGCCAGTAGTTGGCCCAGTGGGTGCTGGGAACCCCATACGGCTGCCTAAAGAATGCACTCTAATTAAGAGTGGAAGAGGGGAAGGTCCAGTTGCCTAGGATCCTGGTGCCCCCACAAGTCTGACCCCCTCCCCATGAATGTGTCCCCTGGCCCTTCTTGCAAATGTCACCTGCACCCTTATCCAAGAAGTAGGCCAGGAGGCAGCGCATGACAGCCTGGTGGGAGATGACGAGGACGTTGCCCTGACGCTCCAGCTCCATTATGACAGGCTCCAGCCGCTGCACCAGGTCCTGGTACGACTGTGGAGGAAGTGGGGAGACTGGTAGGAGGCCAGCCACAGGCCGGCAGCCAGGTTGGTGGCCGGGTCCAGAGTCAAGGGGCCACTTCTCCGTCTTCCTCAGCTGGCGTTCCTCCTGGAGGTTCGGCGACTTCATGTCGCCTGCTAACTGCCCCCAGCCCTGGGATCTCTTGAGAAGACTCAAGAGCAACACTCAGATTGAGAAAACTACTGGTCAAAAAGAGGCAATCTGAATTCAGCCTGTGTTATTTTTCCCTCCCGCAGCATGTGAGGCAAGGAGAATGAATCTCCGAGGGGGGCCTCGGACCTCTGCCGGTGCCTCACACATCTCCAGACTATAAGACCACCCAAGCCAGGGAATGGCCACAAACACGTCCGATGACAGGGGAATCATTCCTGCCCCATATATTTACTTGGGGCCCACAGTTGCTTGGGTGGGGGTGGGTCAGAGGGGGTGGTACATAAAACAGATGTAAAAAAGATGATGTTGATTCTGCAATTACTCAACACAGAAGACATCCTGTCACCTTTTGCCCTGGAGATCTTAATGAGACATTCGACTGTCTGAGCTGAATTAAACACAGTGTGACCCAAAGGCAGAAGGAAAAAAACGACACGATGCCTTGACCACCCTTTCTAGACCCTCCACATCACATTCAACCTTTCCCCCAAGTTAAAGCTGAACCCCCCACAGAGCGCTGGGCGGCTGCCCCATGTGAGGGGAATCTCACCTCCCCGCCAGGGTATCGATACAGGTATTTCTCTTGGTCTCGAAGCGCAAACTCCTCTGGGTACTGCTTCTCAATCTCGTTGTAGGTCATCTCCTCGCACACGCCCTGCGGGGAGCCACGCCATCTGGAGGAGGCAGACCGGCCAACGCAGCCACCCACACAAGGGGGGCAACGCCGAAGACCCCCAGCTCTCACTACGTGCCAGGCACCATGCCAGGGGCTTGCCCGCACTGCCACTGACCAGCCAGAGTGCCTGAGGCTGGCGCGGGGAGGGCTGCTGCAGACGGGACGGGGCTGCTAACGTTGCCACTTGCTCCAACTACTTCGCAGGAGTCAAAGGTCAAGATAAGCCAGGAGGCTACAAGGGACAGGAACCGGAAGGAGAGGACTCTGAAGGGACCAGAGAATTCTTGCGGAAGGCATAAAAAAGGTAGAAAGGAAGAAATGAAAAAGAAAGGTCTCCTTCTTGATGAATAAGAATGAAATCTTGCCATGTGCAACCACACAGATGGAACTAGAGTGTATTATGCTGAGTGAAATCAGGCAGTTAGAGAAAGACAGGTATAATATGACTTCACTCATATGTGGAACAGATAAACAGATTAACATTGGGGAAGGGAAAGAAAAATAAAAACAGAGAGAAAGAGAGACAAACCATAAAAGACTCTTACATACAGAGAACAAACTGAGGGTTGCTGGAGGGGAGTTGGGTGGGAGGGATGGACTAAATGAGTGAGGAGCATTAGGGAGGGCACTAGTGATGAGCACTGGGTGTTATATGTAAGTGATAAGTCACTAAATTCTACTCCTGAAATCATTTTTACACTATATGTTAATTAACTTGGGTGGAAAATTTAAAAATAATAATAATAATGGGAGGAAGGGAGGAAGGAAGGAAAGAAAGGGAAGGGAAGGGAGAGAGAGAGAAAGAATGGAAGGAAGGAAGGAAGGAAGGAAGGAAGGAAGGAAGGAAGGGAGGGAGGGAGGGAGGAAGGGAAAAAAGGAGGGAAGGAAGAAAGGAAGGAAAGGAAGGCCTACTTTTGTGCTCAAGAACAGAAAAAGCCGAGAAAAATTTGGAAAGGACTTTTCCAGAATATTTGACCAAATGATCTAACCAGAAATGAAAGAAGTGAGTTGTTAGCTATTTCTCTTTCCCAGGAGAAAAATATGCAAAGGAACAAAATGGAAGCTCCCTCTCTGCAGGTACGAGAGCGGCTGGGTTTGGACCCATCACCAGCACAGAGCTCAAGCAGGCAGGCAGTGCTGGCTGGGGGTGGAATTGTTCCCACCTCCTCCCCAACTACTGCTACCCTGTAGTTCTGGTTTTCTAGATAAAGCTGCCCATATCGTGACTTCTGAGAGTTCCTGCCGGAATCAGAGGCTCTCACTGACTTCGCAGCCATCCGCATCTCTTACTCACAGCATCAATCTCGTTCAGAATCTTCCACTGCTCATATGTTACACCCAGGGACTCAGCAGTCTGGATAGTCCTCTTCAGCTGGCTTGTCCACACTTTGAGGTCTGTTATCTCCTGTTCCCCCAGAAACTTCCTTAGAGCCTGGGCAAACTGGGGTTTGAGATAAAATTTTAAAGGGAGATATACACACACACACACGCACGATTGCTAACTTGGCCTGTAGAAGACAACATGTAGGACCATGGTCAAAATTCAAAGCATGCTACACAGTTACAATAAACCCAAGGGAAAATGAACTTCAACTGGAGCATCCTCTACTGTGCTAGGGACATAAGTCATGCCCAAGAAATATCTGACAGTCACATGAAGAGCAGAAGTGGTTCTAAGTTATCAACATTACAGCACAGCCAGGATCAGTGGATGAGAAAATGTCTTCAGCATTTGCTTGACTATCTGTAACCATAGCCTAAGCCCCAGTGGGATTTAGGAAGAAGTAAGGGGATAAGAGAGGTGACCTCTGCCATGCCCTTCCTCCAACTCTAAGCCTAGGAAATCCAGCCTGTTGCCGAACCACTCACCTGTTTGCCCCGTGCCGAGAGGCCAGAGTCGCCCCCAATCTTCCCCAAGAGGTTGAATTCGCTCTCTCCGTGCCGGCAAAGGTAAATGGTGCGAGGCTGCACGTGGATATTCATGAGGTAGTAGACTATCTTGCTCTGGATGTAGTCCTGGACTCTGTTCACTAAAAATCGCTGGCCCACATTTATCACCTTGATGAAAGACAGATCCCTGGGACAGAGCAGGAGAAAAGAGAATCCCTGGGAATGAAAATCTGAGGATAACGGTGTAAGGGGAAGGATTCCCATAGTTACTTTTGGGCTCAAGGCAGCTCTTCCTCCTCTCCTATCAAAGCCAACCCACATTTAAGGAACCAGCCGTAAGAGATGGGTTACACCTCAGACCCAGTCTACCATTTTTTCAGTACCTATACTGTGCCATGCAGTGTAGACAGGTATGATACAAAGAATCCAGGCTTTCCTTCAAGGGCTGGACTAGGTGACGTGACAATTTTGCTGCCCCAGAGACCTGCCCAGAGGATGGCATCGCTGGGGGAGGGCAGGAGGCAGCAGAATCTTAGAAACCTCTACATGTTCCTGCATCAACTGAACCAACCCTCTCCCAAAGGCACTTCCACAGCTGTTGCCCCATCAGAGAATTTTTCTCATTGTAAAGATGATAAATGCCCGTTCCAAAAAACTTTCAAAAAGAAGGTAGAATGATGCAAATAAAAATCACCCAAACCCTACCTATCAACACACACACACACACACACACACACACACTTCTAGAATGTTATTCTATATAGGACCTCTACAAAGAACATACTATTATACCCTATTTAGAACAGTGGTTTTCAACCTCTAAATTAAGGAGCACTTCCAAATACTAACATTCTGGGCAATCTACTTGAAGGAACTGCCAGACTCCAAACACTAAACAGACCACTAAAACAACTCAACGGTGGGCTACGCACACTTATGTTGCCACTTGCTTGGCTGCAAGGCTGTGTTCGTGAACATAGCTGTTAACTGCCTTGACTGCATTTATGGTGAGCCAGGCATGTTAACGACTTTTCATGCTATATATGCACACACACGTGTGTGTGTCTATGTGTATATGCATATATACACATACAGGTATATGCACACATGTGCTATTTATACATCTACACACGTTTTGTATATATATATATTTGTGTTTATTACAAATTTTTGTTTATGTCCATTTGTATCATGTGTATTTATATATAAAACATAACATTATATGTACATTACACATATTTGTGCATGTACGTATGTCATATTTCATATGAATATTTCTACATGTTAGTGTGATACACATAACATATATATACTGATATATTACACCATATATATACACACAATAAACTTTAAAATTTTTTCAAAAACTGATGACACATCTCTAAGGGTTTTTCTACAACACCCTAGATAAGAACTATGGATCCAGAGCAGTGGTTCTCAACCAGGGGTGACTTTGTTCCCCAGGGACATCTGGCAATGTCTGAAAACATTTTGGGTTGTCGCAGGTTGGGAGTATTACTGATATCGCGTGAGAGGCCAGGGATGCTGCGAATCATTCTACCGTGCACAAGACAGCCCCCTGCCGCCCTAATAAAGAAATAACCAGCTCAAAATGTCAACAATGCTGAGACTGAGAAATCCTGCTTCAGAGAATAGAGAGGAAGAATGGCAATAAAAGACACTTCGCTATTCAAGTGTAAGATGCGACTTACATAGAAGCCACAAATCCATACCTTGTGTCCCTGGAATGATGTAAACACTACAGGTCTGGATTGTCAGACAGAAGTTTGAGGACAAAGGGAGAAAGGCTCTTTTTGCCAAATGAGACCCCAGCCTCAGGCCCTTCAAACCATGGCCTTAAACCTTACTTGTCATAGTTGTCTGGGTCAAGGGGCCGATAGGTGACTTTGTAGCACTCAATTCTTTTTAGGAAGTCCTCCATCACATTCTCCCTGTTCCTTTCAGGGTAGTCAGGGCTCGACACCTTTACCTCCTGGAATCACAGGGAGAGTAGGGCCTGGTCAGAGGTCTGCCCTTAACAGCCCTCCTATTATCAGCCAATGCTAAATAAAGAGAAGGAAGTTCATAGAAGGTCCCTTTCACTGGAGTGTTGGCAATCCCCATTCATTGAGCACCCCCTCCCTGTCCTGTGACCCAGGCAACCAAGAAAGGAAAGACAACTGGGGGATCATGTGCCTGCCCTTGGCTGAAGGACTGAGGCAGTCACGCAGCTGAAAATGCTCTTGGGCCCCAATCCCTTTATGTGCCCTGCCAGGAAAACAGAATGGGCTTCAATTTCTCTATACAACCACTCAGAAGAGGGTGTTTGATCTGATGCAGGCCTGACTTGGACCAGATGCTTATTCTGAGATATTCCCAAGTTCCCACATTGCTAGAAGAACACTACCATGATACCATGTCTACATAGCACAGTACAACCCATCAAATGTGCACTGGTTTATACTGTGACAGGACAGGGCATGAGGCATTCTGACCTGAATGTTAGAGAGTCAGTGGGCAGATGAACTTCTTCCTATATGGTGGGCCTGACAGATAATGAAGGGACTGATCCACTCTAGGAATATACTGGCTGGATGTCTCGGCATCCAGCTAACACCCAGAACACAGGGCCAAAACTCCCACCATCTAAGTCTTGGCTTCCATTCAATAACCAGTTCTTACTCTACTCCTCAGAGCCTCAGCTTCTTTTCCCAAGGGAGGAGTGTGGAAGTGCTCTGGCAGATCAAAATGATCACCTTGTACTGTTAAACATGTCTATTTCTTTATTTCACTACCCAGTTGACTCTCCCCCCTCAGCCATCAACACACACATAACACATGGCAGAAAGGATAGAGAGGAGGTGGTATGCAGGGTGTCACCCACCAGGATGTTGGCAGCAATGACATCAGGATCATCACAGACAGATTCCACAAAGAATACCTGGCCGGGAGAGAAGGCTGTGATAAATGAGTCAGAAATGGCCAAGCTGTTAATTAACAGCATGTGCTCACACCTGCCCCACCCCAGTCACCGCATCCTCCTGGATTTTCTTCCATGAGAGCAGCCTTCAAGGCCTCTTCATTTAAAAATAGCTCTTACCACCTCCCCAGGGTCTCAGACATACAAGCTAAGGGGCTGAGAAAGGACCAGAAAGAAAACACTCAAGAATTGGGGCTATTCCCCAAGAAAAGAAAAGGAAAAACCAACCAGGTCCTTATACACCAGAGTCAAAGAGATCTGCATGTCCCTCCTGACTCCCCACCTCCACTCATCCCAGCAGGAAGTCAGATTCCTACCTTGAAGGAATTCTCCTTGGCAAAGTTCAAGATCATGTCCCTCCTCTCCCTAGTGGTGTTGGTGGCATCAAACACCTGGGAAGAGAGGCCACAAAGTAGATGAGTGGGAAGAGAGAATGGGAATCCCACCAAGGCAGACCCAATGGAAGGCTGTACAGTCATGCTGCTGAAAGGGTGGAGAGCAAGCTGGGGAAGAGGCAGGGAAGGCTCACCGCGATCTGCCCACTTTCCTCAGTAAGATACACCTTCACATCTTGCAGCGCCACCAGAGCGCACTGTCTGCCGTGAGAACAGAGGACATCAGTGAGAGCAGCACCAGACCAAGCCCAGTCCAGAGACAAGAACGACTCAGTTGCTATAGGAGTCACATCCCTTCCCGCTCAGTCTTCCTAGTGGTCAAAATTTTTCCCTAACTAGACTTTCCAACTTCCCCACTGAAGGTTTTACACTATCCTACACTTTTCTCCTTCCTCTGCCCCATGCGTACCAAGTATCCCTCTGCAGGTTTCCCCTACAAACATACATGCATCTCCCTGAGCCTGTTCTTCTACCTACCCAAACGCAACGTGACCTGTCCTCCAAACAACTTCCAGTTAAAACCCCCACAGGATATTTACTGACATGCAAACCGAGCCTTGTCACATCTAGTCTTGCGATGGCAGAGAAAGAGCTGGCTGGGAGGTCAGATCTAAGAGGACTCACTTGCGGATCTTCATGGCCTCCTCATTGTCGTGCCGGAAGAAGTCATAGGACTTATAGGACTTGACTGCTTCACGCCGATATACACCAAGATTAAACACTGCAGATGACACCAACAGCCTTCAGCAGTGAAACAACACAATGGTCCCACCAAAGGGGACTTCTTGGGTCTACTGTCAGAATGGCCAAGGAAATGAAAAAAGCACCATGGTATGTTGGGAACAATACCCCGATTAAGAGTCAATTTAGATTCAAGTTCAGACTTACTAGACCTTGAACAAGTCTTAAGCTGTCTGAGTTTCAATTTCCTCCATCACTTTGGCTATTCCACAGGAGTATTGCTAGGATTAGACAGGATGATAAATATGGAAGGGCTTTGAAAATGTAAAGCCCTATACTATCACAGACATTCCCTTAAAACTAGGTCAATCCACCCAGGCCAAAAGGAAACAAGTCTGTAAACAGGGAATAAATCCAGTAAATCAGGAAGCAGCCACTATTTCTGCTAGGAGCACCCTGCAACTTGATGCCAAGGAAAATAAATCTCCCAGAGGTCTGGGAGGCCTAAGAACTGATCATTTCCCTTCCCAAGGAATGCATGATCTGCACCTACCTTTGGTGGGCACTCCAATCCAGTTGAGGTAGCGTGTGAGTTTCTTGGACACATAGGTTTTGCCCCGGGCTGGCAGGCCGATCATAACGATGAGAGTTGGGGAGTTGGTCATGTAAGATGCCCACGCTAGAGTGGAAGGAGAACAGAACTGAATGGCTAGGGGCTGAGTAAGGTTCATGCACTGGGCTAGGTACTTCATAGCTCTAACCTCTTTTAATCTTTATAAGCCTCAGTAAAGCCACGGGAAGAGTGGGAAGGCAAACTGAGGAGGTATCAGTTCACCCTCCTAAAAGAGAACTAAAAGGTCATGTTGATGTCCAAGAAGTACCCAAACCAAGACATGTCCTCCCCACACATGCAAAGTCTCCACAGAGGCATCTAAGGTGGAAAGGGAGGAAAAAGTCGTGAGGATTAGGAAGATGAGAACCATGGCACCTTTCTTAACATAATCATGTCTGGTAACCCAGCGTTGATACGGCCATAGAGACACACCTTGTGTCTGGAGATTCTCCAGTGCAGAGCTGGGCTGGTTCCTAGAACAGACCCAACAGAGCTTGAGCTTCCTGAACAGCTTACTCACAGGGGCTGGCTCTCTCTCTGTCTCCCCCTCCCCCCACCACCTCACTGCCCTGCCTGCACTGCAGCCAGCCACTCTCCTGGGCCAGGACCCAAACTGAGGTCATGTAGGACTTGGACTCCGCAGGGTCCTGTGAGGGGAGGCCCTGCCCTGGGCTGGGAAAGGGAAAGAATCACCTCCACTCTCCACTTCCCAGCACTACTTTCTAGAAGGTACCCTGCAGATCACTGTGGCTTCTCTGTGCTGGGGCAAGGTGGCCCTGTAAGACTATGACACAATTCAGTGAAACTGGGCTACTTGCATAGGAAAGTCACTTTCAACAGACCTCAGAGGAGAAGTGGGCAGATGGGCCCGGGTAGAGGAAGACTGTGAAAAGAAGAGTTTCCTTAGGGAGTTTGGCAAGAAGTACCCAGAAATCAAAGAGTGGCCCAAGTGGTGAGGGAAGAGTAGACGCCCAGATGCGGGGTCAGAGGACTTGGCCTCTAGCCCTTTTCCCCTGTGTACATGGAAAATGCCTCAGCCTGGGCAGGGGCTCCTCCAAGGTAGGTAATGAGCAACACAAATTATTTTCATCTCTGTACAAATAGGGAGCACAAAACCAGGCAAAAACAACACCCTGCAGACTCAGCTGATGTGAATCCCCCATCTCTGACCCCCTGACAGGTCCGCCTGGGAGCAGCAGCAAATTTCTCCTGAGTCTTCACTTTCTCCAGCTCAGCGCCATGCTCTTCTCAACTCCCCATGATCTGCCTCATTACCTGCACTTCTGGGCCTGCTTTGTCCACAACTTCCAGCCCATTAGGCGCTTCCCCCTAAGGTCCTCTTTCCCTCCCTAAATGAACATGAACGGATACTTGGGAGCTGCTCTGAAGCTAAACAGGGGACCAGCTGCTGCATGTTTACCTAACTGGTCAGAGAAAGCTATGACCAAAAGAAAACAGGGGTCTCGAAAGACTCTCCTAGGCACCACGCCTCCTACCTCTGGGCGTCTCATTTTCCAGAACTTCTTGGTTTACAAAACTAAGCCACACGTCCTATGTCAGATTGCCACATAGACAAAATTAAGAATGTTCTGTCCTGCCGGTTGCAAAACAAAGCCACTAGACCTTAATTTGAAGAGTAGACAGTTCAAGCTGATTAATTTCAGAGACAATGAAACATACCCCTTGACATACAATGGAAAGCTGTTTCAATGCTGAAATTCTCTTCTATTTACATAGGTTTAACTTGCTTTCTCAATGTTTTTTTAAATTGTTTTCTAATGTTTATTTATTTATTTTGAGAGAGCGTGATAGAAAGAGAGCAGGGGAGGGGCAGAGAGAGAGGGAGACAGAGTCCCAAGCAGGCTCTGCACCATCAGCGTGGAGCCCAATGTGGGGCTCAAACCCGTGAATCATGAAATTATGACCTGAGCCGAAATTAAGAGCCAGATCCTTAACAGACTGAGTCACCCTCGCACCCCTTAATTTATTCTCCCTCATGTACACAGAGGAATGGAGGGCTTGAAACCTCCCTACAAACAGAAACACTCAGACCCAGGGAAGTGAAGAGCTTGGCCCACAGTTCCACAGTAGAAAGTCAAGGTCAGGGCTCTGACCAGACTCTTGGTTTCATGACTGCCCCGTCAATTCCAGCCACAAGCTCTTGTCAGCACCTGGTGACGGGAACCATGTGATATGCATGACTATGCTCTCTTATCTAATCCTAAGAGTGGTCTCCAAGGTCACTGGAGAGAGCTGGTGGTTCAGAGGGGGAAGGTCAGTGGTTCCCACCCTTTTCATGAACAAGGTCTTCTTCCAGTATATCTTCTAAATATACCCAATATTTATGAATATGCAGCCTGTTAAAATGTGTTTCATTAGTAATATCCTTTTTTAACTCATGAAAAGTCATAAAACCACTAATTATCTCCTGCTGATAGGCATGAAATAGTCAAGTTCTGCCCCAAACACTGAGAAAGTTAATGTTTTAGTCAATCAGTGCAGCTATAGCTGATAATGCCCAGTTTCCACTCATGCACTTTGAAATATTAAAAATAGTTAACAATATGGAAGTTTTTAGGAGAATAAATCAGTAATGCTGACCAACATTTCAAATGGGTCTTATCTTTCCTCCTATGATTTCTGCAGGAAAAGTTGCTAGTGCAGACAGGCAAAGTGTACTTGCAAGCATGCTCCCTGCAGCACTGTCTGTGATAATGGAAAACTGGAAACGGCAATAGTGAGCCGCAGGAGGAGGCTGGCACGTCTAGATAATGCGGCAAGTATTACTATGCAGAAAGAGGTAAATGTGGATTTATGAAAACACACACACACACACACACACACACACACACACAAAGACCCTCCATGATACAGTAGGTTAAAAAATAAAAAATAAAAGGAAAACAGCAGAAGAATGGAATGAATGTTATTTTCATTAACAGGATACCCCAGAAGATATCAGAAAGAACCAAACTCAACAGGGACAGGAGAGACGTGAGACTTCTTACTTTGCACTTTCTGTTTTGTTTGAATTTTTCATGAACAAGTATTGCTTTTGTAATCGGGGAAAGGTACACAAGGAAACAGGTCTGTTCCAGACCTACTCAAAATATCAAAGAATGAAAGAAACAAAGAAAAGCATGTACATACACACTCATCCCTAACCCCAACCGGCCTAATTCCTGAGGTGCCTTTAAGATGCCCTGAAACCAGTCATCTGAGCACCTTAAAGGCACCTCAGCCAGCAACCGCCTGTTGCCCCATCCCTGAGCCGCTTAAGTTCCAGGACAATGCTCCTTTGGAGGCAGTGGCTCCCTAAAGTCACTCTTCAGTCCCCCAGCTCAGGCACATCCCGAGCGAGCCAGCCAACACAGGTGTAATTGGCAGCAAGGGGATAGGCCTGACCTATTAACAGAGCAACTGCAGGGTGCAGGCACTAAGCAGGAGGGGAGACCTGCTCCCAGACACAGGCAAGTAACGGAAGAAAAGGAAATAAACTTAACACAAATCGTCACGTGTGTTTCCCCTTTGACTACAGCTGCAGCTGTCTCCCAGTCCAACCCACAAGAGGAGAAGAAAAAGGGGGCAAATGAATGATGGCAGCATCAGGACGGCCCAGATGCCTCCATCGGGGGAGAAGAAGGTGGAGCTTGGAAAGGAGAAAGCAGAGCCCAGAGCAGGAATTAGAGTCTAGAGGATAGAAAAGAGACCTGGGAACACGGCCTCCTTGACTATCGAGAGCCCTGAAGGCAGAAAAACTGCAGAAGAGCTAGAAAGGCAGGTAGCAGGTTTCTGTGGAGAAAAAAGCTGAGCCAGAAGGCTGACACCAGGCACTGTGCAGCCCACGCCCCCACCAGCTCTTGTACGCTTCTGGATCACGTGTCCAAACAACACGTGTGCACCTCTCTTTAAGATGTGCATCCCACACCCCCAAATCCGGGTTACGGTATTATCAGGCAAGAGGAGAAAGCATTCTTTACTGAAAATCTAATTCTTCACAGGGCTCTTTCAGATAGACAGCTCCCAGCACAGCATTTTCAACTTATATGCAATGAAAATAGTCACCAGTGAAAACTAACATACTTCAGCCATAGAAACACTCTTGTAACTACTATCTTATATATACTTATTGAACTCACACAACATTCAGCATTGAATTTCAGCAATTTCAGCATTGAAACAGCTTTCCATTATATGTCAAGGGGTATGTAGGAGAAGATATTATTCATATTTTATAAATAAGCAAACTAAGGCACAGAGAGGATAAGCATCATGTTCAAGGACACACAGCTGTAAAACCAGGATTCAAACCCAGGCAGTCTGACCCCAAGGGATGCACTCAAACTATATGAGTTATCTCCCATGGGTTATTTGCCCTCAGTACCAGGCTTCCTGCTCTGGCAGAGAATGGAGACCCTAATCGTAGAGATGTGCCAACCCCAGAGTCACATCCAAACAAGCTGCCTCTGTGGCAGGACAACCCCCCACCAAGCTTCAGCAGTGCTAGACGGAAAGAGATCATCATCCTTAATCATGAGACTGACAAGGACATGACATCAAGGCCGAGACTTGGGGGAAAGCTTTGACCATGGGATGATTCCAGGTCTCAGGCTGGTTGGCTGTTATTTCCACCTGCTGACATATATAACCAATGAAGTGAGAACTGACTGGCAGGGCTCCAAAGGAAAGGGGCATCTGGAAGCAAAGGCAAGGGTTAGCATTCCTTGAGGTTCCCCGGAACCTGGAGGGGCCAGATGCCTGGGACCTTTTGGACCACTGAGTCTACGATGATGGTTAGGAATGCAGATGCATGGGGAGAAGAAATGATGCTTTGTTCCTCTGCAAACCCACCTGTTGTCTCTGTCTAAACAACTAGCATAGAAACACTCCGGCAACACCTGTCCCCAGAGAAGTGAAACATAGTTTGCAAAGTGCAAAGGCTAACCCTGTGGGAAAGCAGGGTGCCCGAGTCATAGTGAGAAGCCAGATGTCAGGGCTGACTCCCCTAGGACCAGTCAAAATGAACTACCACTGGCTCTCGCCTGCAATGTCCACAGCGAGTGGCATCCTCACAAACCTTAGCCCCCAAAATAAAGGGAAACTGTTAACAGAATCAGCCCTAAGTAATCCCTGCACCTGCCATCCGGCCTTGCCTGTATAACTTTCAACATCAATCAAGTGTGCAGATCCTCCTCGCCCCAGGAGGCACTTAAAGAAAGCGGTAATAAAATGTGGAGAAATACCGGCAGTCTAGCCCCTGTGACAGATATTTCACTGGGTCTACTTGTTTCAGACAAGACATTCCCCCTTATAGACTTGGTTTTAAATTCCCATGTCAAAGAATTCTCTCTCACTCCTATCTAGCATTAAAGTCCAGGATTACAACTATATTCCCAAGATAAGATCCTGGGAGGGAGCAACCCCTCCTCCTTCCGCAAACTCACAACATTTCTTCTCTGACATTCGAAGACTGGCGGTTTTGGTTTCATAGCTGTTGTTGTTCTGCTCTGAGGAAGACGCAAAATTCCCGGACATGGCAGCTCCTCAGATGTCTGGAAGGGACAAAAGGAATGTAAGGAAGGGAAGGAAGGAGAGATCACTCAAAACCCTCAGTGAAGAACACAGGGGCAGCATAAGTGAAAGAACTCTGGGCCAAGAGTCAACTCCAGAACCTCTTGCTCCCAGTTAATAGCTACACAGCTTTGGAGAAGTCCTTCCTAGCCCTGTTTCCTCATTTGTAAACTCAGTTGCACTAGAATCTTCCATGTTAAATGCTGACTTAGGGGTTTACATTCACATAAATTCAATCCTTCTAATAAGCCTTCAATAAGGCATATTTTGCCCCCATTGTTTCTTTCCCCCATTTTACAGGTTGAAAAAGTTTAATCAGTCAGTGGCTTATCCAAGTTTCTTCCTGACCTCAGATTCTAAGAATCTGGAAAGTAGGGGCGCCTGGGTGGCTCAGTTGGTTAAGTGACCCACTTGGGCTCACGTCAGGACCTCACAGTTGGTGAGTTCAAGTCCTGCCTAGGGCTCTGTGCCGACAGCTCAGATCCTGGAGCCTGATTCAGATCCGGTGTCTCCCCCCCCCTTACCCCGCCCCCCGTCAAAAATAAATAAACATTAAAAAAAAAAAAAGAATCTAGGGGGAGTAGTGACAGATGTTGGGGGTGAGGTGGCTTGCAAATAGATCCAGTTCATTATCATAAATTCACTGCAGTCCAATGGCAGGATTCAGCCCTGAAAAAAAATGGGAGAAGTGGGGAAATCTCAAACATGTTCCCTTAAAGAAAACTAACTGGACCCCGAGACAACCCTAGCACGTCACCATTTCTCCTCCGGTGTTCCCATTCGCAAGCCCTTGCTCCACACCCTCTTCCCATCCATCCCTCGGGACGCAGTCTATATAAGGAACACGGGGGCGTAAAGAGGTGATAAATGACTTCCCCAAGGTCACCTGCTGAATAAGACTCTAACTGGGATGGGATAGCCTCGTACTCACGCCCCCACTCCCTGACAAGGGGCTCGTGAGGACCGAAAGTCCTGTTGCTTCGAGGACCTTGCACTGCTCTTCCACCGACCACACAGATCCTCCAACCCCAACACAAGCCGCGGCTCCCGGTCCCTGAACGTCCGCACTTTCGGCAGTGCCAGCACTTCCCCGAAACGGGAAGGCAGCACCGTCCGGCACCTCATCCGGGTGTACGCAGCCCCCCTCCTCCCGCACGCCCAGGCCCTCACGGGCGCTGTACAGTTGTCGCTCACCCTGAGCCCTCCTAAGCTCCCTCCCGGCACTGGCCCCGGCACTTTCCCTGTGACGCTGCGGACGCGAGCCGGGAGAGTGTGGCCCGGGTCCCGGGACCTCGGTAGCCGGCAAATCACGTGCCCCGGTCTGGCACCTCCACCCTGGCGTCGGTCCTCACCTGGAGAGGAGCATCGACCAATCCGGCGCCCGCAGGCTGCAGGGGGCGGGCTCAAATCCTAACCGCTGACGTCGGCTCCTGAAGGCGGTTGAAACTGTACAGCCGAAAGATCGCTAGCTCCCAAGTTTCCTCGCACTGCGGAGGTCGGTTGCATCGTTGCTAGGCAACTCCTAGGGCTGGGGGCGGGGCTAATGAAAAAGCAGTCTTTTTTTTTTCATATTCTCGCGAGAGTAAACGGAGCCCACGTCTTCAGAGGATGTGACTCTTTGGTGACTGGGAAACCCGAGATTAACACTTTCGTCCCTCAATTCCAGAGGGACCTTGCTTAGATCTGTAAATTGGAAAGTAAACTTTAGGAGGTGCTTTGATAAAGTAAGCTGCCACCGTACTTGAGCTGATTTCACCGTAGGATGTTTGTATATCCTTCCCATAGGCCAGGCACTGTAACCTAAGAAAATCAGCTCTCCTACTCTCATTGCTGAACCAGGAGCTTCCCTGGACCTTCCACAAACTCCAGTGGTCTCATCGCCGCTTTCATTCCCCTTTTTGCCTCCTACGCTAGACCATCTGTTCTGGTTGTCTTGAAGAACGAAAGAAAAAAATTGCTCCAGAAAAAATAGTAGGTCACCGAAGCGAAAAGAGGCAAAGCTTCCCTATAACTTATTCGGAGGTATAGGTTTTTATAGAGGTGAGTTTGTACATTTCAAGCGAACTTTTCACATTTGCCCCCATGCCCTTCTGATGCTTGATTCTGTTGATAAACCCACTCTCCGCAGGTTAGGGCGTGCTGCTTCGGATCCAGGATGGAAAAAGAACAAGGAATATAGATCTCTTGGTAAGGAGATAAATTCAGAGAGGTCTTTATTCCTAGGAATAAAATTCATCCTTCAAAATAGCTCAACTAGTGTCTCCTTTTTGAAGCTTTTTATAACTCCCAGTATGTTATAGCTGCCTTATCTGTACCAATACAACCCTGTCTTTATGCATCAAGTGTTTATCGAACGCTTGTTTCTGAGGCACAGTCCTTGGTTGTAGGGACACAGGGTTGGCAAAGGTCACATAATCTAGCATTATCACGTGGCTGTGAAATTCAGCGATTATGTGCCCCTTTACACCCCACCCTCTCTCCTGATTACAGAGAGCACTTGTAATACTGAAGGCAGGAATGGAGCCGTCTTCATATCTATATGCCCAGAGCCTGAACTGGAATCCAAAGGACACATTAGTCCTCATCGTTCCTCCTCCTTAAACTGCTACCACCCATGTGTAGCACTTGTCCTAGGCCCAGATGCTGACCTCACACTGCGCTTTCTGATGTGGCAAATGATTGTTTTCAAAGCTACAGCGTCAAGGTGGCCAGGTCAGTCGTCCAGCTCCCTTCACCTCAATGAGTCAATGTTTGCTGCAGCCACGAGCCTCATCACGAGTGTCTGATTGTTTTTTGACAGGTATTTTGACTCACTGACCATTCTTGGTATTCATTTGCGTTCTGAACTATGACTCTATTTCTCCCGGTGTAGTTTGGAAACCCCAATTTAATAATTTCCGACCTCACTAAGGGCAAGGTTACATTCCAATGTACTCGATTCAGGAACTCCTTCCTCCGCCCTCTTTCCTTGAGCATATATGCTGCCAACGCAAGGGCACCTCACTCGTTCGACAGGTAGCAAAGCCACTTGTACTGGACGAATACGGATAAATCTTCATCCGTTGGCTCCTGCGGGGTTGGAGGCAGAGAATTAGTTGTCACTTTAAGATAGAGTTCGCGCGTCTTAAAGTGCTAAAGCTTACGCTACACCAAAGTATCGCGAGATCTATAGCCACCAGCTGTTTCTCGCGATGTTTGGCCCTGCAAAGGGTAGCCATTTTGGAGTCCGCCCGGCGGCTTGTTGCCCCGGCGGCGTCTACCAACCTGCTGCCGGGACCAAAGCTGGCCCCGCGGGTGTCTGGCCTCCCGGCAGCCGGACCGACACGATGTGGCGGCTCCGCTGCAAGGCCAAGGACGGCACCCATGTTTTGCAGGGATTGTCCAGCCGGACCCGAGTGCGGGAACTCCAGGGCCAAATTGCCGCCATCACTGGGATCGCCCCCGGCTGTCAGCGAATCCTCGTAGGATACCCGCCCGAATGCCTGGATCTCAGCAACGAGGATACCATTCTTGGGGATTTGCCCATCCAGTCAGGTAAGGGAGTCGCGGTTGGGGCCAGGGAAAGTCCTGGGAGGTCGGAGAGGGGCGTGGGGGAGAACGCAGAACTGGTCAAGGCAAGGTGGCTGTGGGTCAGTTGGGGGTTTTGAGGAGAGGACTAAGGATAGATTAGGGAACGGAGAACCCTGACGGAGGCCGGGGCAAGTGTCTTGGACTACATATATGGTTGAAAGAGGAAGAGAGGGCCCAACCCATGTGAGAAGCCCAGAACCTCGGGGTCCCCCCTTCTTCAGTCTGGTTTCTGGTTTGTCTTGAAAAACGTCTCATTCATTTTGTTTTTTATGCGTCCACAAAACTCTAAAAAAAAAAAAAAATCATATTCTCCATCCTGATGGCTTTATCCCTTCCATCTCTGAAAAAAAGATAGATCTGAAGGATGCAGCATACTTTTCTTTTTTTGCTTTCCGGGTTGGTTTTTACAGTCACCTTCACGAATAGCTAGGTATACTCATCTTAGGATATGCTTTTACACATCTCCTGAAGGCCCTTTCACGTTCTAAACAACAGCAGTTATTTTAGTCCACTACTAAAACTTGAACAGCAATATTGATCATTAAAAGCTTTCCGCTGTTGTATCAGGCATCCTGTAAACACTAAACTGGGTAGATAAAAAAAAAAAAGCTTCAGAAGGACAAGAACCTCCTAGTGGCCTAATCTAGGGCGAACACCTTTTGGAAGATAACGTGCTTTTAAAATGCAGCGAGGGAGCATAAGGAAATTTTGTTCTTGAAATGTCTCTTTTCATGTAATTATAAAGGTGTATAACCAGGGCTCCTTCACCAAATTGGAATGCAGCCTAAAATGTTTTCCTCTCTGTTCTGTTTCCGTCTTTACGAAGACTGAACAAGAAGCGTCACTGATGACTTGTTTGCAAAGCTGTATTCTCCCTCATAACCCAGTTTATACGCTTACACTCTTCCTGTTGGTAATTTACAAACTTGGCTAGTGAACAGCCAGTTTCATCTGTAATACCTCTGCAGTTCTGGATTTGTTTTATTTTTAACAGGCGACATGCTGATCGTTGAAGAAGACCAAATCAGGCCCAAAGCTTCACCTGCATTTACAAAACATGGTGCTCCTAGTTACGTCAGGGAAACTTTGCCTGTGCTTAGCAGAACTGTGGTCCCAGCAGACAACTCTTGCCTCTTTACCAGCGTCTACTATGTGGTAGAAGGAGGAGTCCTGAATCCAGCTTGCGCCCCTGAGATGAGACGCCTCATAGCACAAATTGTAGCAAGCGATCCCGGCTTCTATAGTGAGGCGATACTGGGAAAAACAAACCAAGAGTACTGTGACTGGATCAAAAGGGATGACACTTGGGGAGGAGCTATTGAGATATCCATTCTGTCTAAATTCTACCAGTGCGAAATCTGTGTAGTGGATACACAGACAGTAAGAATTGACCGTTTTGGGGAAGATGCGGGATACACCAAAAGGGTCCTGCTTATTTATGATGGCATCCACTATGACCCGCTTCAGCGTGTCTTCCCTGACCCAGACACCCCGCCTCTGACCATTTTCTCCTCTAACGATGACATTGTTCTTGTACAAGCACTGGAATTAGCAGACGAAGCTAGAAGAAAGAGACAGTTCACCGACGTAAACCGCTTCACCCTGAGATGCATGGTATGTCAGAAGGGATTAACTGGACAAGCGGAAGCAAGGGACCATGCCAAGGAGACAGGCCATACCAACTTCGGAGAAGTGTGATCTATGCATGAGGAGGACTGCCGCTTACTACCTCACAGATCCAGAAGGCTCTGGGTTTTCCAATAAGCTATTCGTAACCCTACAGAACAAAAGAACACAATGTTGGAACCATCTTTTTAACTTAAAACCACTAAGACACTGAAATTCCTTGTTAAGATTAAAATGAGTGTGCAGGTTTACAGATGTGTGTCTACAGTGGTGATATGTGCCCTTTTTCTGCTGGGGCGACAGACGAGGTGGTCCTTGGCCACCTACCGACACTAACCTGAAGATTGAGTCCCAGTATTATAAACTAGCGCCCAGCAGCTTTAACTTGTAGAAGAAAACGACTGCATATTTCGGGTAATGCGGACGGCCTCACGTGAGGCCACCGGACATGAACCACAGTGTCTCCATAATCAAGTCCTTTTAAAAACTCCGACTTAATAATTTCTAAATTATGAATTGATTCCTCAAATGAAGATACTCAGAGTTGTCAAAACTGATTTTATATTGCAGTTTGGTAGACTTTATAAATGTGTACTTAGCCAGTTATAAGTACATTATAAGCAATTTTTCCAGGGATGAGTCCATTCCTTGAGAATGTTACCTAAGAAACTGATAGGGCCCAATTTAAGATTTCTAGTGTGTTAAAGTAGAATGTATGAGGGAGAAGGTGCCTGAGCAGCTTACTAAAGCTTTAAAAGACCATTTGCCTCGTGTTTTAGTGCAACTCATTTATTGATGTTTGTCACATTGGATAAAAAGTTTAAATTAAGCAGGGTATTTATTTCTTACATTTTGAGTGCTTGGTTTTGTTTTGTTTTAATGATTTATCTGGAGGGATTCACTTTCCTCAGCTCTTTCTCCAACTTGTAAACCATCTTCCTCTAACGTGATAATGCTATGCTTTCATTTGGTTTTTGTGAGATCTTTTCTTACTTAAACAGCATTTCTTTTCATGCAAGCCTTATCTGGCCACTAATGCTCTTTTGAATAACTTCATGTTTCTGCAAATTAGCACTTTGCTTATCTCCTATCTTTTACTTTGACTTTTCTTGAAGAGTTTTAAAGTAGCTGGGATAGTAACGTTGAACGAATTTGTCTCACTTCCAAAATATGACAGTTTTTAAATCCTTGCCTTATTCAGCTTTTCTCGGAACTCTGCTTCCTAATAACTAGATGTGTACTCTTTTGCTTGGTGGGCTAACCTGTAAGGCACACCCGCTAAAATTAGCTTCACTATGAGATCTTCCAGATAAAAGTTTTCTACCTCTTTTCTTAATTCTTCTGAAGATCAGGGATGCTAAATTATAATTTGTTATGTATTATTTCACAAAATGTGAAGAGGTTTAATGTTGTGACGTTTTGTTATCTTGGTCTCATTTTGATGAAGTATCTCACTTAGAATACCAATGGGTATACATTAAAGCACCTTTGTCTCTTTCAGCTTAACTTCCTGGCAAGTGTTTTAAAATGGAGATTTACTTTTAGCACTTTCACTTGGTGGAGGTGGCCATATAAAATTAAGGAACATGTAAACAATTCAGTGGACAAGTTCCTTTAAGGAAGAATTCACAAAGTATGCTTGAAATCCTGAGGTGACATTTCTTGAGTACCTTTTTTGTGAATAACTACTTTAGGCATTATAAGTTATGGTCAGTATAGCTTAAAAGTGTTTAATTTTCTATTTTACTGAGCCTTAAAATAGCACTTGTGAGCTTGAGATCCTTAATATTTGGCAATCATACTACGTACAAATGAATATGTTTGAAGATCTCTTTGCACCTGGCCATCATCTTGGTCTAAAGATTTTTGTATCTTATTTCCCTAGAAAATAAGTTTAAAACTAGAAGTTAAGAGTATACCACTGGGTAACATCCCTCGAATTGAGCTTTACACATCATCATTCATAAGGCTTGCCTTCTTAGGTACTTCCGGAGCTAAATTTGACATTTGCTTATTGGAATTTGAGAAGTTTATTCGTGTGACAAATATTTACTGAGTAATTTATAATATCCCAGGCATGTACTGACATGTGTCCCAACATAAAATTCTGTGACTTTAAAATATAGTATGTTTTATCTACATTGGATTAATTTAACAAACAGAAAGAGAACCTGATAGTTTATAAAACTAAACCCCTCATTTTTAAGTGTTTTTATTTGCATATTTAAGCTCATGCTTTTATACAAAGCAAGTGTCAAGTATTTATTTTGGGGATCTTACTCTATTTTACCTGTTACATAGGTTGTCCATTCACCACTAATTATTGATAACTGTCAGATCGCTATCCATAGTGAGTTATAAGTTAACCAGTTGCTGAAATTTAGCGGTAGGACTTGAATGTTCTGATCATGAAAAATCCAAGATGATGCATTATTTGTGGTCAATTTGTTTTAGTTATGGAGGAGTAAAAACCCAAACTTGTGCTCATTCTAAACTTAAGCTTGTAAACCTCACAATTTAAAGATTTTTTTTTTACTGCGCTTACTAAACTCTTGAGATTAGTTTTTAATTTTTTTCTTTTTAATGTTTTATTTATTTTTGAAGAGACAGGGAGACAGGATCTGAAGCGGGCTCCACGCTGACATAAGTGTGTCCGATGTGGGACTCAAACTCCTGAACCGTGAGATCATGACCTGAGCCACAGTTGAACGCTCAACCAACTGAGCCACCCTGGTGCCCCTTGAAATTAGTTTATTAATGTGTATAAATTCTAATTTTCAGAATTTTTAAAACCTACGGGTTTTAGTACTTGCAGCAGGATCAAAAGAAGCTTTTTCTTAAATTTGCACTTGAGCAGAATGAACCCCTTCTTCCTGTTTATTCAGTTGTTGACTGCCATTCAAGAATATCTTTTTAATTTAATGAGGATAGTTTACATTTGTGGCTGAATGAATGAGGACTGTACTTTCCTGTCCTCCACCCCTTTCTCTTATTCTTCTTTGGATTTAGAGATTCAGAGATTCAGTGTAGGAAGATGAAGATGTACGTCTAGATAGAGTTGATTTCAGATGTTAAAATTAGTATCCCTAGGGATTTTGTGATGGGCTAGCCATAGGAAGATATCAGTGTGGTACATCTTTTGTTAATCATTCCTAGTTGATTTCTTATTTACCAGGAATGAAAAATGGGCACAGTCAAGTGGTACCCCTGAAAGTTTGGCTGCTGGTCAGCTTGACCCTGTTGGCAAAACTAATTTAATCATGCCAGTTGATTATTCCCTGAAGTTCAAGTCCCAGCAAAGTCATAATTAGGAATGCAAATGCCCTTAAGTGCCCACACCTAATTTGTTTATCTAGCATATTCTTTCTATCCTATGTAGGCATTAATTAAAACATGTATGTTGCAAGTTGCCCTAACCATAGTTTTTATGTCTTTCTAAAAAAAAAAAAAATAGAATGGAGAGTATGTAAAATTAGAGCAATTTTTATTCTTTGTGGATCAGGTGGCCTTCCTAAACTTTCATATGTTAAGATTTATGTTCTTTCATGTGTTGAGACATACTTTTGTTATTATTTACAGCACTTTAAAAAATATGAAGTAAAAGTTTACATGGAGGCCCTTTCCAGGGATCTTATTAAATACATTAAAATATAAATTCTTGAGCTGCTAATGCTCAGCTCTTAATCAACATTGCCATCAGAGTATAGTATATCCAGTGGCACAACAGTCTGGTGTTTTGACAATAGTGCAACTTGATTCCTATAACTTAGGAGCATGCTGTGTGCCCTAGCATTCAAAAAGTTAACCTGTTTCTGGAATGTGATTGTTCTTTATCATTCGTTGTACAGTGCAGTATTCAAGCTTATCCTTGTAGCACAAAGATGACTATACCAATTTAGAAAAGATTAGAATCTTAAAACTCTTCATTTGTTTCTAAGCAAACTTATTTTAAGGGCACTGATTTTTTTAGCCTTAAATATGTCATTTTTAAGTCTGAAGTGAAACACTTGATTTGAATAAGCTGGTTCATTAACTAAAGATGTTTCCTAATTAAGAGTTACAGTTTTTTAACACATTTAACTCATCTTAGAAAACCTGCCTGATTGTGGGAAAGGGTTTTATTTTTTTTTTCTTTTCCAAAAATTAACTGGCGTTTTGTTTACAGTTCTTTGAATATTTGAAGAAATTACTACACTGATACTGAATTGTGAGGTGCTGACTTAGGTAGGTCTTGGTCCATATGAATTTAAAAGAGATTGCTTTTTAGATTAAAAAGGAAGGGGGATAAAGTACCACTTAACACAGAAGAGATCCCCAAGTGAATGCATTCCTTAGTTGTGAATTAGGTTTTTCGAAAAAGTTTTTAAGCAATGCCTCTGTGTCATCCTAACCCTCCTCATCCATATCTTGGCATAGAATGTAGCAGGGCCATGACTGAGAAGTTTGTCATTAATGTATAAAACCATGAATATAAGCATTTTGCTATGATGCCTTTTTATACTTGTTTTTAAAAAATAGCCTACATCTAGGAATTTAGGGATGTGAAGATAGGATTTGGTTAAGCAGTAGGTAAGAGGTTAACCCAAGAAAAGTTTAGAATTTCTAAGATTACATGAGCCTGACTTTATAGCTGGTATAGGATATGTAGTTCGTTTTAGCCCAGAAGTTCCTGACAAGGACCAGAGCACCTGATTCTTGGCAGTTTTCCAGTTCACCTTGGTGCCATTCATGACTCAAGCTGTTTACAAGCTATTTAGCAAAGAGTAATTTCTTCCCTTTGAAGAAGTATCGAATTCAGCTTAAAATTCAGAATAAATATGTATAGCTTGTCAAAAGGGATAGAGAATGACAATAATCCTGTATTAAGGGAGCAGAGGTGGAGATTCTTGAAGCAAGAAGGAAACCCTAAGATGGTCAAATTTAGAGCTTAGAACATGACTTGAAAAAAGCAGGAAAGGGCAAACAGAAGAGAGTTGTTTCTTGGCATATTTGTCTTCATTAAGATGGACAGTGTTTTCTTAAAAATGTTTTGTCTATTTGCTAGCATTTTTTTTTAAGTTAATGCACTGCTGCTACCTGGGAGATGTCTGATTTCATTTTGTGCAACTCTTAACGTGATTTTGCCATTGTCATTAAGATGTCATTAAGATGAACTGATTTTATTTATGAGGTCCATTTAAATATCTAAATGCTGTATGAAATGACTTGTTTTGAAGGAATAAATGAACTGAAAATATTGTTGTCTGAGCATATTTTGGGGTCAATGCGGCGGGCCAGTGGACAGCCACTACACTCCAGTTGCATGTTTATTATCAAAAGCTAATAGTCCACTGCTTTGTCTAGGATGCCAACATCTGCTGAATCTCACTCTGTACGTGGAATCTTAATGACTTTGACAGGAGAAACTAAAAAGTTTCTTTTTGACACCAGGGAGCATTTGAAATTTTCCTTCCTTGATTCCCAAATTTTCTGGTGTGCAATTAGCTCCTGAAAGTTGTAATTCAGTGTCTGTTGCTGAGTAATTGTAATTGTGGGAAGGCTAAATGTTCCCTTTTCATTTGTAATGAACTGAGATCTACACTGCAACATCCCTGTGGGAGAATGTTATTTAAACTTATTTAAAACAGCACTGGAGTATTAGAATTGAACTGAACTCTAAGACCAGAATTTAGACTTGAACCACTTATCCTTCTTGTTGAAAGTGGAACCATAATGTAATAATGTAATCTAATTGAGGGCGCCTGGGTGGCTCATTTGGTTAAGTGTTTGACTTCAGCTCAGGTCATGATCTCATGGTCCGTGGGTTTGAGCCCCGTGTCAGGCTCTGTGCTGACAGCTCAGAGCCTGGAGCCTACTTCAGATTCTGCATCTCCTTTTCTCTCTCTGCCTTTCCCTGCTCATGTTCTGTCTGTCTCTCTCACACACACACACAAATAAACATTTAAAAAAATGTAATCTAATCAATGTGTGGGGGATCAGCATAGATAATGTACTCTAATACATTGGGGTGGGGGGGGACATACATCCAAAGAATAAGTCAAGCCAAACTTCATATTAAAAGGTTTGTAAGGAGACTCGAGCTGTGCAATGGCAGCTTGTGGAACAATCAAAGAAGCAATGCTTCTTAAAGTGTGCTCCTCATGATATCTGGGAACTTGGTTAGAAACAAATTGTCAAAAAGAAATCAGAAATAAATGTGGCCAACAATCTGTTCTGGTTCTGATGCATGATGAAGTTGGGGAACCATAACTATAACCACGGTTGATTAAATAAGTCCATATTAACTTCCAGAGACCTCTGATGGCTTATGTCAGTCCTCTGTCCTTGGCCTCATGCAGTCCCTTTTCATCCACTACTTAAAGACAGTTACTAAGTTTACATGGGGTGCCTGGGTGGCTCAGTCGTTTGGGCAGCCGACTCTGGCTCAGGTCATGATCTCATGGTTCATGGGTTCAAGCCCTGCATCAGGCTCTGTGCTGACAGCTAGCTCAAAGCCTGGAGCCTGTTTCAGATTCTGTGTCTTCCTCTCTATCTGACCCTCCCCTGCCCACGCTGTCTCTCTCTCTCTCTCTCAAGAATAAAGAAAAATTGGGCGCCTGGGTGGCTTAGTCGGGTAAGCGTCCGACTTTCGCTTAGGTCATGATCTCGCAGTTCGTGGGTTCGAGCCCCGCGTCGGGCTCTGTGCTGACTGCCGGCTCAGAGCCTGGAGCCTGTTTCAATCTGACTCCCTCTCTCTCTGACCCTCCCCTGCTCACGCTGTCTCTCTCTCTCCTAGAAATAAATAAAAAACATTAAAAAAAAAAAAAAAGAATAAAGAAAACATTAAAAAAAATTTTTAAAAAGACAGTTACTAAGTTTACAGAAGAGACTAATAGTAGAGTGAATGACCATTCAAAACTCTTTAACAGGCTGAAAAACCCTGAGATTGAATATTCATAAATGTGAAGCTCTGCCCCTAAGCTCTAAATCTATTATGTGAGTCCAGCATGGGCAAAAACTGGTTTTGTAGTTGATCTGATGAAGAAATAGCATAATACTTTAATTCTATCCCAACAGGGCAATGTGACTGGGCCACAGAAACAGTTGCATTTTAATAGTTTAGTTTTTCTAAGATCTAGGAAAAAGGAAGCAATAGTGTTGTGTATAAGGCTTTAGTTGCATTGCATTGAGGGTTTGGATGAGGGTCCAAGGAAAACCTACAGAAAAACTAAAGTTTGACAACTGTCATGTGATATCTGAAGGGCCTGGAGATCCTTATCTGGACAAGAGGAGAGATCTCAGGGTGACATGACAGTTTCAAATTCAGGGAAGTATTATGTGAAAGATGTAGATTTATTCCTAAGGCTCTAGAGGAAAGAAGTCAGACCTATAAGGAGTGAATATTGCAAAGCAAAATTTACCGTAAAACCTAATACAAATGGAAAGGGATGCTTTACCATTAAAGTTCAAGTATTGTGATTTGGCCTCTTGCATTGTGAGAAATAGAGCTACAAATCATTAGGTCCCCAACATCTTGGAAATTTTGTTTGAAGTGTTAGTTACATGAAAAAGAACTTCCCTAGAGGACTTAAAAAAGAACTTATTCCCTAGAGGAAAAGCAGTGTCCTATTAGTGTTTAGAAAGGAGTGACTTGTGCTCTAATTTAGTAACACACCAGAGCCTGCAAAGCAGGACTTACATATTTGGCAGTAACATACACTATGCTTATTAGCTCTCTAAGCTGAAAACGGGAAGTTAAGAATAGAAAAGCAAGCATCTCAAATATTTTTTCTATTTAAAAAATGTGTTCTAACTTGGATTGCTTTGTCTCTACCGTGTTTATAGATTTTGAGGGTATTTATCTGATGGAATCAAGTGCCAGAGCATCATGAACATACTTCCTTAGGCTCACTGAACTTAGGAATTCCCTCTGTGTGAGTTTAAAAAAAAAAAAAAAAAAAAAAAAAGGTCAAGAATTCATGAGGAACAAGTTCTGAATGAATAGTCCTTTCTCTGCTTTAGTGACTGCGTCTCTCAACTGTTTCTCTGCCTTTCTGTCGTAAAATTCCTTCTGGTTGCCAACAAGAGTTTTCTGATCTTACTTGATGGCATTTATTCAATTTAAGGGCTTCATTAGTGAATCTTAAGATAGCAGAGCATGTGTCACAGTGACTTGGCCATGTTCTAAAACGTTGCAATTGAATAATTGCAATAGGTTGAAAGATATGAGGTTGAAGTTTGAAGCTTATTCAGTTGAACATCAATGCTGAAGTTAAATACAAAATATGGACAGAATTATTCCTGATAATCCCTTCGTTGGCTCATAGAATCACAACAGTAAATCCAACATGGCTGGTGTTGAGTTATGCTCACTCCTGCAGTGCAGCTCTGAGTTCCCAACCCACAGTGAGGGTGGTACACTAGGTCCCATCCATGGGGGGATGCTGGGCTCCAATTGCTGATTCTTTGCTTGTGTGAAGCTGGCAAAAGCACCCCCTTAGTATCTTGGCCACCTGTTCTGGAATAGAGAGATGTCTCCACGGGGAAAGTCCCCAAATGTTGGATGTACTACACCTGCCCTCTATCCTCATCCTGATCCTGGCTTGGCAATTCTTCAAACCCTTCACTATATTTTTAGCTCCCCACTGCTTCAGCAAGGAGGTTTGTTTGAATTACCTAGTCCAGCATTACTGGATATAGAAGTCCTCAGCAACATCTTTCACACAATAATCAAGAAACAGCTACTATAAAATTTGTATTTTTCAAAAAAAAAAAAGTGGGGAGGGGAAATAATCTTGGAAATATAAAGTATGAAGCAAATGATTTAATAATGTATTTTTCCTGTCATCAATGGTGAGAGGATAGTAAAAAATTTTTGTCCATGTTTATTTTAAAATTTCCAGAAGGAAAAAGCACTTTTTCAAGTGACCATGAATATTCCTGGCACAGTTCATTTCAATGCTGTTGGATATTCATATTGAATTAAGTAGAAAATGTGTCCCTTATGGAAGAAGAATATAGTTTAGAATCTGTTATGTGGAATATTTCACAAAATTATTCATCCTAATTGTGGTAGAAAGTTACACATAGTAGAATTCCAAACTTCTTTCTACTATGACTTTTGCACTGGAGTTGATGTCTTTCTCTTTGGAATTTTATGGTCTTAAATTACTTCTCTTGGAGCTTGAATATCATATAGCAAAACTCATGAAGTTTTTAAACCAACAAAACTAAGGTACAGACTGAATTATGCAAACCTTCTGCCAAAGTGACCCTTCCCATTAGATCCATCCTTTAGAATCCAGCCTTATTTTTCTTACTCTTAATCTATAACAATGAAGACCAAGAAAATGATCTTGGATTTGGCTAGAAGCAGCTAAAGTCATAATTTATCTGCGATTAATTGTTCAGCAGCTTAATTTAACAAGCCCTTACTGAGCCTCTATTTCTTGCAAAGTATGCTGTCAAATACCTTAGGATTTAACAAGGATAGACAGCCATTCACTCAATAAGTATTTTTGAACCCTAAGTTTCAGGAAGTGCCCTAGGTGCTGCGTGTATTTGGAGGGAGGCGGAAGTCAAAAACAGTGCTGTAAAGAAATAGCAAAATACAGGTGCTACAAAGGGAATAATGGGG
The DNA here is from genome assembly GCA_017311185.1 of Proteles cristata cristata. Classification (NCBI taxonomy): domain Eukaryota; kingdom Metazoa; phylum Chordata; class Mammalia; order Carnivora; family Hyaenidae; genus Proteles; species Proteles cristata. Next base: position 686,368 of record JAESUZ010001426.1, on the reverse strand, counting down.
GCAGGAAAATTCTAACTAAAAGTGGTGAATCTGGGAAAGTCTTTTCGAGAAAGTGATTATTTGAAACCCGAAGCATGAATAGGAGTTAGCCATCTGAAGAGTAAGAAGAGCATTCCAAGTAGAAGGTAAAGCATTTGCAAACCTTATACTGCAGGAGGCAATGAAACCTTTTCCAGGCCAGTCTGGCCATAGTGTGGTAAACAGGAAAAAAAATGGGACTTGAGGTGAAGTTTTAGAAGCAAGCAAGGATCCAGATTTGCATCCTCTCTGAGCTATATTAAGCACGTACCTGAATACATACTTGCCACATTTTATTTGCTTGTTTATTTTATATGCGTGTCCCCAGATAGTTTGTCCACAAGGGCAGAGACAAGTTCTCCCCTATTAACCATTGTATTCTCAGCACCTAGCAAAGTAGTGGACACACAGACATTCACTGTATACTTGAATGAATGAACATATGAATGTATGAAATCAATGTATAACTTTAATAGGACATTAAAGCCTATTAAGGAAAGCATCAGATTTATGCTTCTCCAAGTTATTTTAGCCGCTCTTTGGTGAATGGATTGAAGGCGGCAAGAATGGAAGTGGAGGACCAGTTAGGAAGAGGATACCACAGTAACCTATTTAAGTGATGATGGTCATAATTACAATAGCATTTGTTGAACGCTTACAATGTCGTGAGCATTTTTCATGTAGTAGCTTACATAATCTTTTAACAGTAACTCTGAGATGGATAGCTATTATTAAAATTTACTGAAAGGCATAAAGTCTGAAGGACAAAGAGATGGTGGAGTGAACAATGGCACAAAATTTTGGAAGCTAGCCAGCAGTTGGGTAACTGGTAACTGACCTAGCAGATTTGAAAAAGCTGATCCTAAGCCAGAAACCCTATTTTTACCATGGAGTCCTCCCCCCACCTAAAAATTCGAGAATTGGTGGCATTAGTACACCTGGAAACGGGCAGAAAAAACAATCAGGAAGGTGGGTGAAGAGTCTGGTTAAGAAACAGTAAGACCTCTCAGATCTTCTCTCCCACTCAGAGCAACTAAGAGCTTGCTATATCCCCTCTCAGGAGAGGGTAAAATAGGGTCTCTGTACTAAAACTAAGGGGATGAAGTGTTTTTATGTTCTAAATGCTGACAGCAACAACCTCCCTCTGCTATAGGCTCTAAGAATGCCAGCTGCCAGACCTATGCCCTTCAAGGAGGATTTTGGAAAACTCTTCTCTGAGGGATCTTCTCTGAGAATTTCAATAAGGCCATCAAAAAAAGACTAAAGAAGGACGCCTGGGTGGCTCAGTTGGTTGAGAGTTCCACTTCGGCTCAGGTCATGATCTCACGGTTTGTGGGTTTGAGCCCTGCATCGGGCTCTGTGCTGACAGCCAGCTCAGAGCCTGGAGCCTGTCTTCAGATTCTGTGTCTCCCTCTCTCTCTGACCTTCCCCTGCTCACACTGTCTCTCTCCCTCTCAAAAATAAATAAAACATTAAAAAAAATTTTTTTTTTAAAGACTAAAGATACTGGCATCAAAGATGTTCCAACCGAATAGCCCTATGAAATTAGTCTGTGGCAAAGTCCACAGTCAACCAACCACAGTCATGCCTCCAAAGTTAGATTTTTGTTGACAAATTCTTGAATTTGAGTAGACAGCCAAGAATCATCAGACATCTGAAAATATTATTTAATAAGAAACACAAAAGCCAAAACAAATAAGGTGGGGGGGGGGGAAGTAACTTGGAGAAAACATACTATAGAAGCAGAAAAACACTTATATATGTTCTTATAAATATATATATATTTTCTTAAAGTAAAAAGATTCTGCATCAATGAAACTGGAAGAAATAAAAATTCAGAGAACAAACACTAATTCTTGGAAGTTAAAAATACAATAGCAAAAAGAAAATGCAATAGAAAGTTGTAGATAAATTTTAAGAAATCTCTCAGTAGCAAATAAAACAGAGAGGTTGAGGTCCAGAGGGGGATCCAATAACATCCAAATAATATAGGTTCCAAAAAGAAACAACAGAGAGAGAGAGAGAGAGAGAGAGAGAGAGAGAAAGGAAGTGGATGGTAGGAATTCATCACAGAACTAAATCAAGAAAATACCCCAGAACTGAACGTCATGAGTTTCCAGATTGGAATGACTCAGTACCCAGAATATAGATTCACTCCAACTCACATCATTATGAAAATTCAGAATACTGGAAACAAAGAGAGAGCCTTAAATTTAGAGTCACAGATGCTTTGGGCTTTGCAACAGCAGCACTGAAATCTAGCAGATACTGATCTAAAATTCTATATCCCGACAAACAATCAAATGAAAGGCTAGAATATCAATACTTCAGACATGTAGTATGCAACTTATACACTCTGTCTTGGGAAACTACTAGAGAATGTTTTGTCAAACTGAGAGAGCTAACTCAGGAAAGAGAAGGATGTGAGATCCAGGTAATCCAACAAGAGAAAGAGGTGAAAGGACTTTTCCCAGTAAGGTGATGGAGACACATATGAAAATGACAGCCATGTAACAGACTAGATAACAACATATTCAGATGGAAGCAAATCAGAATGCTCTGGAAAATGTATCTCCAGGATGAAAGTGATGGTATTCTAATGCATTTGAAAGTACTGAGAGGAGATTTACATAATGGGCAAGAGTAGATGGACAAAAAAGATAAACAGAAATGGAAAAGTAAATCTAGCATATCTTGGAGACCACCTGTCAATAGCATTTATTTACATGAAGAAGCAGAGTACAAATCAGACATTTTGGCTCCAGAGACATTACACTTAAGTGTCATGTATTTGAATGCTGATGGGCCATTATTTTAGTAGAAAGGTCAGAAAGATGATGTAAGAGAGAGGATTGCAAAGGTAGACAGTCTGTGAAATGAGATCCAGAGCATACGTGGATGGTGGGGGGTTATTGGGAAAACATCTTCTTTGTTGTACCAAAAGAGAAGAAGAAAATGGGTACAAAGGAAAGCAGATTTGTAAATGTGATGGGAACAGGAAGGCACAGTGTAACACGACATCAAAAGACAAGATTTAGAAAAAAATAAGCAAAATCATGGCAATAGATGAATAATCCATCAACACGATCTCCAAACAAGAAGTTTTTAGGGCAATTTTCTTTAGTCAAGCACTTCAGTTGCCAAAAAGTTGATCATCAGTTTTGGCATAACAACTATAAGACAATAGAGTTACACACAGAAATATTCAATGTTCTTCATGAATTCAGTTTGCAGGGAGAGAAAGAGGACAGGTACATCCTAATGGGTTCAATTGAGAGATGTGTGTGCTGAGTCAGGAGATTACAGTGAAGCATCACCTAACATCCCATTCCAAAGGAAGGTGGTACTTGAGTTGAATCTTGAAGGGAGGATAAGACTAAGCCTGGAGGACATCATGGGAATGGATCCAAGCAGAGGGTACAGCATGTGCAAAAGGCTCAGAAGCATGAATGCATGGCAGCTTCAGAAATATTAGATGTGACTGTAATAAACAATATGGATGGCGATGTGAAAGGAGAAGCAGGTAGGGCCCGCTCATGAAGGTCTTTCTATGTCACACAGGGACTTCGAATTTAATCCTGAAGTGCTATGAACATGCACCCAAGAATTGAGAGGATCAACAACTCACATAATCTATAAACCCACCTAAAAAATGGAAGATGTGTAACAAAACCTTCCTGTCGTCTCTTCACATCCTCAGTGGCCCACGACCCTACGATTAGTGCATCCCTGAAGCCAAAAAGAGAGGAGAGAGTGATGCAATGATCTCACAGGAGACAGGGAGGATTGCTATGAAGCATGGATGCTGGGTGAGAATAGGCACCGTGATGCAATCAGCTGGCCTGAGGAAAGGGGAGACAGAACATGTTGCGGGGGCTGGTCAAGATGAGCCCAATTCTGAACATGTTAAGATTTGACATAACTTACAGTACTCTCTGATCCTAAGAGATGAGTTCAGCCCTCAAACTTTCATTAGCACTGGAAGGAAAAGGACTGCCGAGTCCTCCTAATTTCCATGGTAGGTGGGCCAAAGAGACACTGATCTCAAAAAAGAAAAAAGAAAAAAAAATCTCTACCCCTAAGTATTACTTAATGATTCATTTCAGAATTTCTTCATTCAAACCCACTTACTTAATTACACCCTTTAGTTCCCCTCTAATCATTTTAGGCTTAACACTAATACCACTTTGGTGAGAACTGGGTGATCTATTTGATGTCTTAATATGGCCTATCAATTCCATGGCTTATAGCCAAATTATAATCACTCTTATCTGAACCCTTCCCCGCTGTCTTCTCTTTAAAGCAAACTCTTGCTACTACTCAGGGAGTAAAGCCTTCCCTCTCCCTGATATGTTGGAAAAGCACTTAGGGACTTCAATACCATGAACATAGTGAGCACCCTGTGTTTCTTAAGGATGGTGGTAATACATGTCCAAAGTAACTTCGGTTTTCCTTTGTAGAGGAAATGGAAGACACTGACAGGATGTGACTATAATGTGAATGAACAAGTATCATGAATGGTTAGAATGGATGTCTACAGCCATTTTGTAGAGTTCAACTTTATAAGGGGCCCAAAGAGGAAAGATTTACCAATGACTGTGGTAACTTTTGGTTTTGAATTAGTGCGTGTGTGTGTGCACGCGCGAGCATGTGTGTAGGAAAAATGCACTTGTCTAGGGGAAATGAGATGCCTCAATAGGAAGTTGTACTGAGAAAGGAAACCATAAACTAGCCTTTATCAGTCAAGAAGATGAACACATCACAACAGCATATAGGATGGAGAAGGAGGAAAGACATGGATGAGTCAGGTGAAATGGACTGTAATTAGATTTCACAGTCGGGTCATCAAACAGGAATTCAATTGGTTTTCAACAAAAACTACACACTTTCCTCCTCAAATGATGACCTACATCAACTACATAGCCTTAGTCTTTCAAGTGTTTCTGATTTTGGAAGGACTCTCTTTCTCCTAGTCCAGGACTCCTTTCAACCCCCTGGGAACCTTTAGAGACTTGATATTTTTCCAAGCAAAACCAAAGAAAGTAAAGCAAAAAAGATTCCAGGGTAAAACATTTAAACAGAGAGAGAATGAAGAACACCAAATTCAGGACAGTGCTTCATTTTAGCAGGGGCATATGTGTGTTTTGAGGAGGTAGGAGGGAAGAGAGGGGCAAAATCTATAAGTAACTTCAACCATAACATTCTATTTCTTAAACTGGGTGTTGGTACAGTGGTGTTGGTCATGCCAGCGTCTCTGAAATATGTCCTAATTTTCAATAAGACATGTCTAAAAGGAAAGAGGAAAAGAATGATCATTTTGTTTACGTTCCTACTTCTACCTGGGAAAAGCTGAGTCCTTCCTAATTATACTAATTTTATTATAAACTGAAAAACTGTGTTCACAAGCAAAATGGTGCCTGCTATCATCTTTGACGTTAATGCTCATAGGTCAAATTCATTTTTCTAGCCAATGTTCAAATCACACACCTATGAAGCTGAATCAACTTCAGTGATCCCATCCGTGGGTGTGACTTTAGTTGCAATGAACCCCTGACGTGGAAGTGCCTTTCCTGTTTTGTTACTACTGTGACATCATACATGTGTACGTGATACACCACAAAGGGAGGTCATCACCCTTAAATGCTCAGTCAGCTCCTTCTCCATATGCCGCTGATTGGATACTTGGTTCTCCCAGGCCTCCTCGGTCCTCCTTCCTCCTCAACTCATCCTGTCCCATTTCTTCTCTGTCTTGGCCCCAGGATCGTTGTACTTCTTACTTCCTACCCAACCATGATCACAAGAAGAGAAAAGACGAAAGCCATGTGTCATCTTGTTAATAAAGATAGAATAGCTACAAGACAAATGAGATGGGAAAGCTTTCATCTAATTGTTAGAAATAGGCCTGCAAATTATCTCTGTATTTCATGTTTCCTACCTGGGAGTTTCTCCAAAATGGAGGCTGACTGGCATCATACTGATGCATGGCAAGCTTGGCATCATACTGCCTGAACTGAAATCCCTGCTCTGCTACTTCCTGGCTACATGATCTTGTGCAAGTTATTTAACCTCCCTGTAAAATTTGGATGTTAATAGCACCTACTTGTTGAAGTTAAAATAAAGACTACATGGAGTAAATGCATGAACAAGCTTAGTACCGCATAATCCCTAGTAAATAGCAAGAGCTCAATAAATGTTGGCGATCATTCTGTGCAGTGATTTTAATTTTTCTCCCTGCCCTTTTGGCATCAAGGATAGCCTATATCCAGGAAAAACCAGCTTCCAGGCAAAAGTCCTTTCTGGTAAACTTGGCCTCCCCACCTGGAGGGAAGTGTTTTCCTGAAAGCAGTGATTTCTTCCACCTACTCCTGTCTCCCTACTCTCTTCAGGTTGTTTTAACAGCAGATGCAAAGAATCTGCCTGTGGAAGGAGACAGGTTGCTAAGCTGGTTGGTAGCTTGTTTTGTTTTTATTTCTTAATATTCATTGCCACCTTCCATGCACAGCAAGAGGAGCTCAGAGACCCAGATGACAGCACACATGTTCCCTCCTTCCAGGCTGTCCAGTCACTTTTTTCCTCAGGACAGGGATCCCCATGGGGGAGAAAATGGTTTCAGCCCCCCAGAAATAAATGAGGCCAAGAAGGTCGTTGCCAAGCAGGGGGGCAAGGGTGTCTCAGCTCCAGCACCCCTACGCTTAGACACCTTTTCCAGCAGTCCTGAGCAGAGGTGCTAGTAGTAAGTGCTGCTAGGAAAAGGCTTGAGGGCAAAAGTGCTTGTGAACAGCTAGAAAAGCTAACAAAACGGGCCACGATGGATCTTAACTTGCAGAATTCAGGGGAACACTTGCCCTGCAAGTGAAGGAAGGAAGCTTTAGATAGAAAACCAAGATTCAAACAGACACAGAAAAGCAAACCGCCTGTCTGTGATTCTTTATAGTGAAATTTTAAAATAGTGTCTTTTGCCTACTCCCTCCTGGCCAACTCTCCTCTTCCAGGGTCAGCCCAAAGGAGTCTTCTCCTTCCAGCCCTCCTATTTCTCTTTCTTTCTTTCTTTTTGTTTAAGGGCTCGTTATTGGCTCTAACCCGGGAAGGGGAGGGCAAGAGGTGATTGGCTACGTGAAAGCGGGCCCCGCCCCTCCCATTCCCCCTCCCACGCCCTCCCTACCGAAACAGCTGGAATGAGAAGTAGGGAGGGAAGGCTGGGATTGGCCGTGAGTCAGTGGCAGGGTGGGGTGGGGCAGCACTGATGAAGCATTTACCTGTCCAGGTAAGTCTGGAGGAGGTCAAAAGAAGAAGACAGTGGAAGGCAGGGGAAGCAGTCTCTGTCTCTGCCTCTGCCCTTTGAAATAAAAGGGTATTTCTTTCTTCCCTTCAGCCCCTCATCCTGTGAAGGTGAGTTAGTTAATCACTAACCTACTATTGCTTATTCTGCAGCAAGAAGGGGTGTTTCTTGGGAAGTCAGGGCCACAGGATGTGGGCAGCCCTGTATACCCCAGCTAGGGGGCTTTCCTCTCTGTTCCTGAACTCTCTGAGCCCACTCTGCCAATCAGAGCAGGCTGGTAGCGTCTGACGATTGGAATGTTTCAGTGGAGAACGGGGCTGGGATGCATTCGGGGCTGGGATGCATTTTTTTTTCTCTCATCTGCCTATTTAGGTTGGATAAGCATATTTTGCAGACAACAAGAAAACAAAATGGGTTTGTGTTGGACATTTCCATCTCTGAGCAATTGAAATTGAGCTGTGATTTTGGAAAGGAATAGTTGGGAGCCCAGGCAGTCAAAACGGGGGATCATCGAGGGGAGAAAAGTGCCATAATTTCTCCGTTGCATTTATAACAGGAAATTTGCCCATGGTTGTATCAACTCAATGTCTATATTTAAATAAAGGGTGCTGTGTGTGTGTTCAATAATGGTAGTGTGATAATGGAGCGCTCTGTGGACATGTCAGGTGTGAGCTGTGCTTGGTTGTAAGGGGATGTGAGGCTGGGAAAACTCTACCTCAGATACCAGTTTACCTTTGGAAAACCCACGAATAATCTGGTTGCAAAAGTGAGTTTCTTTGGATTCAACTCGATTTTCCGACTTTGCCTACTATTAGACACAGAGACTGGCAGACAAAAAGCTCCTCACCCGCTGTGCCAGGGCCTCACCCACATTAATATTTCACGGTAGTACCTCGGGTCTGGTAGGAGTTCTCAGTGCAGCTCAGGCTCGTGGTGGCTTTGCTTTGTCCTCCTTCAGGTGCCCCAGTTGACAGTCTGGGTGGCAGGCTCACCTGCACAGGGAAGCTGGATGTAGAAGTCGGTTCAGGGTAGCAAGTCAGCTCTCCATTATCCACCTTGGGGAAGGGAGGCATTTGGGTCCCTAGCTTTGCCTCTTTTCCTCTTGCTGCAGCAAAGAGCGAAGTGGGAAGACCCCTGCACCAGGCTCCCGGGCCTGGCACATACAAGCCCTGAGCAAATATATTGCGTTTCCAGTCCTGGCAATTGGCGCTTTAGGTTTTAGCTTAGCCCACACCACAGAATCAGCCCACCAAAGTCACTGACTGAGGGCTGTTGCACGTGGTGAACTTGTCAGGATAAGACAGCCTGTAAGTGTCAAACAGAGCTCTTCTGTGCAGAAGATATTTCTAGCCACCTTTTCCTGAAACCCACCTGTGAAACAGGAGATTCTAACGTTGACTAAACACACCCAGGAACTTGCCCATGTGCTCATGGAGAAGGACATACACACAGGGCAACCTTTTTTAGTATTCCTGGTGTTTTACTTAGGATGTTCCTCAGCCCGAGGCATATTTCTGGATAGTCAGCAAAAAGGAGAGATACTTCATCTGAGAGAAATAGGAAGTCTCTTTGACTAGTGGGGAGATAGGTTGAGCTCTTGGAGGATATAGGATGTGGGCTCATGGGAGGATGGTGACAAGGGGGCATTGGGTCTGTTTAGAAGGTACAGAGGGTGCACCTGGTGACTCAGTCAGTTGGGCAGCTGACTTCGGCTCAGGTCCTGATCTCACGGTTCATGGGTTCAAGCCCCATGTCGGGCTCTGTGCTGACAGCTAGCTCAGGGCCTGGAGCCTGTTTCAGATTCTGTGTCTCCCTCTCTCTCTCTCTGCCCCTCTGCTGCTCACACTGTCTCTCTCTCTCTCTCTCAGAAATTAAAAAAAAAATACTTTAGGAGGTACAGAGAAGCCAAACAGGAATGGGGCTGGAGCCCTGCCCCTGTCCCATGCCAGGACTCCAAATACTATTTATTTACTTTCCTCCAAGACTTGGCTGGCTTCAGTGGAGCAGTTAATATTTAACGTGCTTTTGCATGGGTGGCCCTGCCTATAGGCTGTGCATATGTCTTCACCCATTTCCTCCTCCACTCAGATCCCCCAAAGAGGTCAAGGGTGAAAAGAAACCAAACTCTCACCTTGAGCGTTTTGCTGGTTTCTCAGACTTCTTATCAGGTCAAAATACTTCAAGTTTCGATGGCTGCCCTGAAGTAGCCCCCAAGTTTCAAGGTTGTAAAGTTGATGGATAGAAACACAGCCTCCAGGTCAAGCCAGAGTGGTGAGAGAGAGTGGGAGGCTGGAAGAAGAGAAGACTCTTCAGGTTCATATTCTTCGGATCAGAAAACTGGGTGGGGAGCCGAGATGTAAGCACTCATCCGACTTTGGTCTCAGGCTCAGATTCACCTCGGCAGTGATTATGTAGTGCCTGATGACATGATAGTGGCGTTTGGTGGCATTTGTTTACTCTGGAAATGTCTGTTGTTGGGGCAAAAAGCTGGCCTGGCAGCATAAAGCTGAACCAGATAATTTAGAGGGTTTAAGGTATGAAGTGAAAGGAGAAAGGTGATCTTAGGGCTTTTAGTGTTCGGTCAGGGGTAACCAGTGACCCTTCTTTAGGTACAACGCGGCCCTCTTGCATCTCTGAGATGCCTTTTCGAGCAGTGGGGATCCACAGGCTGCCCTGTATATGCAGTTATAGGTAATTCGCTACTTCCCTTAGGAAGTGCAAGTAGAAAGAGCCCCAGATTTCTCATCTGTCAAAGTAAATATCGCATCTCACCTAAGTTATCAGGCTATTTTGAAGATCTAATTAGCATAACTGAAAGTATAAGCTAGACCATGCTATGTTTTGGGTTTTTTTGTTTTTTGGTTTTTTTTAAGCAGTGCTTCTCTCTCTCCCAGCTACTTTAGGCTATCCTTAGTTCCAAAATGAAAGTGTGATGGGTTGCCCTGGGAGGAGGGAGAGGCTAGCAGTCCATCATAAAGTTGGAAGAGTACTTCCTTGAAAGGAAGCGGCATCATCCAGTCACCCATGCACAGAGAGTATTATATTAACTACAGTGATCAATACAGTACTAATAGTTATTGCCCCAATTTTGATAAGAAAACTGGAGCCAAAAACTAGACCCTTAGATTGACACTGACTGCTTGGAAGCAATGCCTTTGTCTTATAAAGCTTTGCTTCCCCATCCCTGTTAGGGGCTCATGACTGTTAGCTTAGTTGAAGGCATTGCCCAAATTCCACTGAGTTGTATATTCTCAGGGAAATAAAATACTTAAGAGTTTATAATAATAGAGTAAAAACAACAACAAAAAAGAGGTCTTCCAACAGCTCAACTCAATAGATACTAGAACAGATGACAAGTTTATTCATCCAGGATTTTTTGAGTGCCTACTGTGTGCCTAAGCTTATGAGAAATGGATCTCTTTTGCTGTCATGGCCTCAGCCCTACAGAATGTTAGGGATGAGTTGGTACCTTATGAATCTAACCTGTCATGAGTGGAATGGATAGTTGAGGAGACTGATCTTCATCCACGCGACTTTTCATGTTTCTGTTTCTTTGGGGTTCTGGATGTTGGGAAAGAAACCTCATGAAGAAGACTTAAGAGCTATCTTACCCAGTGCTGATTTGTCACTGGGATTCTTTGGTGTATCTGTCCCTTCTGGTCCTGTCCCTATCTCCTGAGAGGCTCTGGACCCTTATGAACTCCATGTGTCTGGCTCATTGGGATTTTTCCCTCTTCTTTCCCCATTGTCCTGCTCCTCCCTACCTGCCCCACTTGCAGACACCCCCCCACCCACCCACCCAAAGCAGCCTTGCGCTGGTCAGGTCTACAGGATTGACAAGCTGACTCACCCAGCATAGCCCAAACCTGACTTGGCAGTGGAAGAAGTTATTGGCAGAAGCCAAAGAGACAACCTCCCTGGAATCCCAACCCCAGGTCCCAAGTTCTCAAATAGAACATATTTTTTTCTAGGACATTTTACTTAGTATGGGGGCTGGGGTGTAGGAAAGGTAATAGAAAATATATCATGGTGTCAGAGGAATAATATAGATTCAGACTCAAACTGGATCCTAATCCTAGATCTCCCCAAACTCCCTATTTGAACTTGGAACTGGCTTTTAAACTTAATTCTTCCAGGGGTGCCTGGGTGGCTTGGTCGGTTAAGCGTCCGACTTTCGCTTAGGTCATGATCTCGCGGTTCATGGGTTTGAGCCCCGCGTCGGGCTCTGTGCTGACTGCCAGCTCAGAGCCTGGAGCATGTTTTAGTCTGTGTCTCCCTCTCTCTCTGACCCTCCCCTGCTCACGCTGTCTCTCTCTCTCTCTCCTAGAAATAAATAAAACATTAAAAAAAATTAAAAAAAAAACAAAAAACTTAATTCTTCCAGAATTTTATTTCAACATAGGAGAGTCACCTCTGGCCTTTCCAGATCTTGGCATTTTCACAAAGAAGATGGTATCTCCTTCCTTTGCTATTACTATTGGCACAATGAACTTGAAACTCTTTTTCCCTACAAGTTGGAGTCGGGTGGAAGCTATGCAGGACATTTCTCTTGTTCATATGACAAAGGTTAGGGGACCTTGCTGGAAATAAGTGGAGCCTCAGAGTGGGTGGTAAACAAGAGGGAAACTGGGTTTGTGTCAATCTCTGTGAATTATGATGAGGCTCCCAGACCAGGGAGATGAGGGTGGCTCTGGTGGTAGGGAGGGGGCTGTCGTGAGGATGTTGATGATATTGGCTATGATAGCAGCAAACAATTACTGCAGAGTGTTTTACATGGAGCATTTCAGCATGTGTTCGTGACAACCCTGTGTGGTTGGTGCTCTCAAGGGCCCTGTTCCTTCTCTTCCATGTAACCCAAACCCTTCTTTTCTAAACTCTTGTTCCCTTAGGTGAGTTTACCTTGATCCTTGAAGGAACTTGTCTTTTTCTTATTACAAGAACAGAAGCAGTCATTTATTCATTGAGTATTTACTTCCAACTAAGCTGTGCAAATCGTTCTCATTTAATCCTTACATTAACCCTACTTACTGAGAAAAACGGAGTCAAAGAGTAATTTGCCCCAAGTCACATAACTGTAAATGCAAGCGGAGTTTGAATCCAGATCTGACTTCCTCCAGAACCCACACTATTAACCCCTTCCTATTGATTGTAGTCATGGAAATGTAGGCTAAGCTCCCTGATTCAGAGAAACAAGCGGCTAAGAAAAGTATGAAATTCCCTCTCTGACTAGACTGCTTCTGCACCCCCTGAGTCCTTCCTCCTGCATGTGTGTGAGCCCGCTTCTGTGCCCTTCCACGCGGGCCGGGGGGCGTGGGGAACAGCCGTGCATGGCCCTTTCCAGCTCTCTGCTTCTCTGGTGTCCCTGCCTCCACGCTGCTCCAGGGCCTGGGCAGAGCCTCCCCGGAGAGCCTCAGCTCAGCTCACACGTGGCTTTGATTCTTCTCTTTTCAGGCCGGCTTGGGACACTCTTCACTTCCCTTCACTTCCCCTCTGGGAGCCCCTTTCACCGCCCCTGCACCTTGCTTCAGGCGATGCCCAGGAGCGAGCTGTGGCCAGCGGGGCCTGGCTCAGAACCTGTGACCCGCGTCAGCAGCTGCGACAGCATCATGAGCACCGTGTCCACCCGCTCTGGATCTGTACGTACTCTCTTGTCCTGCAGCCTGCCCCCTGCTTCTGTCTGCCAGCTCCTCCCGCCCCTCCCTGCCCTGCCCACCACCGGCCTGGCTGCTCCTTCGCTTTCATCTTCCTTGTCAGAGAGTGAATCATACCAGTTGGTATTTCTGCCTTTGAGTCACCCAGGTTCTCTAGAGAAAGGGTGGGACAGTCCCAAAGAGCAATAGGACAGATGAGACTTGCTCCCAGCTTTCATTCACTGGGGGCTAAGTTGAGGTAAGAGGGAGGGCCAGTGACCTGAGGTCCTGGTGGAAACCAGATGGTAGATCACCATGGCCCTCACATTCCTGAAGCCTCCTGCAGCCAACAGGGTGCCTTCAATCTTCTACAAAGATCACAGAGAAGGGAGTAATTAGGAGCCTGGGTTCTGGAGCTAAGCCGATCTGAGTTCTCTGTCTATAAGCTCTATGGCCTTGGGCAAATTATTGAATTTCTGTAAGCTTCAGTCTTCTCCATTTTAAGGTAGGATATAACGTAAACACCAAATTCTTGAGGGGAGTGAATGAGATATGTATAGAACACAAAACACTCAACACCAGCCTCTATATAGAAAAGAAATAGCTTTATCTACGAGTATAGATTCAAAATCTTCCAGTCATTGTGTTTAACTGTTTGTAAGTGGCATGTAACCAATCCTAATTTTTCTGGGAATGAATTGAAATCTCAGTTGTTATAAGGCTGGTGTGAAAGAGTACATCTGTCCTATGTCCAAATGTAAGCATTCCTTTGCAATTGGTGTTCAGTCGCATACCTAATAACCCTTGAGAATTTATACTCTATTGCCCTATATCCTATAGAGGTACTTAAAAATTTTAAGGATTATGAGGATCTCTACCAAATGTCAAGGACTTTTAATATAGCCAGTGAGTTTAGATATGTAAAAACGGAGTACAGAAAGCAACGCATGCACACACAAACACACGCACACACACGCGCACACACACACACACACACACACACAATCCAAAGTGCAGACAATCTGTATATAATTTCTTGTTGACCCAAGATGATGGGACCACAGAGCTGTCTTTCTGTTTCTGTTAGGCTGAAGCCAATATGAGCAGTTACATACTACTGGACACAGAATGTGGCACGGATTAAAGTTCTTCAAGGAACTTGAATCCTCCACAAAGGAGAAATTCAGTTGGTTTATCTTTCGCAAGGCTATTTTAGGAAGAAGAGGTCCATAGGGAAGATTTTGTTCAAGGAACACCTGGGATTGGCTTCAGGGCTTCCACCGGCTATATTTGGGGCTTCCTTTGACAAGTCGGCCTGACAGATGGCCCTTTAAGGAGTCAGCGGAACTTGGGCGGGGGGTGGGGAGAGAGGTTATTCCAACAACCATCTCCTAGGATATATTTAGGGCCATCTCAAATCTTTCCTGGCCATCTGAGTGGGTCTGGAGAATATATAACTCTAAAGTATCTCAAATACTAGGAAGAGGAGTGAGATAGATGCCAAGAGGGAACACAAGCCAAATTTCTTGCATTTCCACTTGGCCTTTTGGTTTTCCCTTCAACCTGCAACTTGAGAGAGCAACTATTCTATAGATCTTCCTGGCCTTGCTGACCCTGGGCAGTAACCATTTCAAATGGCCGTGACACTTTTCCCCGAATACCCCTATGTGCTTTTTCATCATGATAATTATTTACTTTATACTTGAATATCTACTTGATATTTCACACTAAGTTGCTTTCCCCTCCTCCCATACCCATCCGGTTTCTCCACCCTACCCCCCTCAAGTTAATATTTGCTAAAGAAATGCACACTTATTTGAATGTTAGCCAGAGCCACATGCCATCAAGAAAGTAAATACACAAAAGAAAAAAAAATCCTGTATGGAATGCATTTCAAAGTCAAGTGTAAAATATTTAGTAAGTTTATCTGTGGCTAGTCATACCACTGTTCCCATTGGCCTGATAGCCAGTGGTTGGCTGCATTTCTTGTTTGTCCTTGTACTGTCCTTGACATACCAGATCAAGTGTGCAAAAATACTTTGAAAAGTTAAAAACAATACCATTCAAGTTTAAGGTCAAATCATTAGGTTGCCCATATAATTCAGAGCTAAATCAGAGACACTTAGAGGGATATGCTTGATACAGGTCACACAGAGGACCTGGAGTTAGAACCCGGGCCTGCTTCTGATCTGTTTCCCTAAGCTTTCCACCCAGGACTGGGCAAAAGAGGCCAATTGCCATCGGCCTGTCCAGCACTAGGTGGTAGTGGGTCCACAGCTGCCAGTCTCCGCCCCATCTGGTGCCTGCGGTTTCTCAGGAGACAGACAACTCCCGCAAGTTTGTGGAGTTCCCTCGTGGAGAGGTTTCCAGCCCTTCAGCATTCCTTCCAGACACAGGGTGGTTCTCAGCCCCACCAGTTTCTGGGGAGCTCCCTCTCACAGCTCCCTCTCTCCCTCTCTCTCTGTCCTCCACGCCTCATTCCAGAGTGACAGCAGCTACGACTTCCTGTCCGCTGAAGAGAAGGAGTGTCTGCTCTTCCTGGAGGAGACCATCGGCTCGCTGGATGCTGAAGCTGACAGTGGACTGTCCACTGACGAGTCTGAGCAAGACGCGGCCCTCCGCGGCCCCCGAGCACGGCCCATAATCCAACCTGCTCCCCAGGGTAAGACAGACCATCTGGGGTGGCACTGCTAGCAAACTCAGAAAGCCAGGACATTCTTGTGACTGCTTTGAACCCGGTTTGCCCTCTGCTCTGAGGGTCATAGGCAGAAGGAACAACAGCACTCCACTCCACACCCCTGTCCAGAATAAAGCCTTGTCCTGGAGAGGAGGAGAGACTGTGGACAAGCCAGCTTCCTCTGTCTTTCTCTGAAGTATCAGAGGCTTGGGAGGGAAAACATTTAACTAGCTCCCGTTCTCTCTCTCAGAGAAATTTGGAAGAGACATGACCGCAGAGGTCCATGGGAGGGGATCTGGGAGGGGTGGATGGTTGCTCTGGGGACACAAAGTGTGTCTGGAGAGCTAATCTGGATGACCCAGGAGGATGAGGCTGCAAGAGATAAAAGGGAAGGGCCCCCTTAACTTCAGTGGGTGGCACCTCAAGGCTCTTGTGAGACAGGGTGGAAAGCCAGTGGTATTGAGGCTCAGCAGAAGGGGGACAGGATAGCACATGAGTGTGGCCATGAGGGTGGGGCCATGTGTCCCAGGGTGAGGGGGGCACTTTACTCCTGAAGATAGCCCCACTGCTATCAGGACTACAATCCTTTATTTATTCACGTAGCAAATATTTACTGACAATGTGTTAGAACCTCCATGGAGATACAGCAGTAAATGGGGACAAAGGCTTCATTGCTTCCTCAGACTGATTCCTCGGCCCGTGGGCCTGATGCACCTGCCTAGCTTGCTGGAAGGAAAGAGCCCATGTCACTCTCTGGTGTGGGGACATCTGTGGTCATTCCAGAATCATTCAGGTGTCTATAGGAAGTGAAGGTGGAAGAAGGCAGAAGTCTGGTCAAATCTAGAGCAAATCTGCTGTTCATGGTATTCATGTTCAATGCTGCCACTGGACTCAGTTACTTGGGAGCCCAGAGATAGCTAGAGGGAATCTCTCCCCAACCCTGGTGCTTCTGTAGAAGCTTAGGAAGAGCCCGAGTCAAGGACATGGAGTTACATGAGGCTGCTCTTTCCCCAGCCATCATGGAAAAATAACCCTAGGTTGAAGCGAGTCTGCTCGTAGTGATCTGTCAGTCTGAATATCCAGGCAACAGGGCGGCTCCTTTAAGAGCAAAGAATGAACAAAAACCAAAACCCATTGCTAAGTGGAGATCAGAGTTCAGGAGGTATTTGCTTTGCCCTGGGCAGCAGGGTTCTCACCTCTGTCCACTCTTCTTTGCCTGTCCTCCGGGGCCCTCACAGGATATCCAGGGGAGAAGATCATTCCACAAGGACCGGAGCCAAGGAGGGGAACTCAGTCCAGCTCACCCCATCTGCCTGAGCCCCAAGGCCTGGGCCTCAGGTCTGGCTACCATAGCCTCCCCAGAAATATCCACATCGGCAGGAAGCAAGACCTTGGGGAAGGCACCACTCAGACCAGTAGCCACATCCCGGGGGAACCTGAGGGGGCTGACCCAGAGCCCAAGAGAGAGCAGGCCGACCAAAGCGGTGAGTGCAGCCAGGCTCCGGCTGGCCCCCCGACGCCTGCCCCTGAGTTAGACCCAGTACCCATCCCCCCACCAGAGGCCTTTCGGGACGCCCAGCCAGAGCAGCGTGGGGAAGGTGACCTGCCCACGGAGCCAGGGCCGCAGAGCCATACGCTCCGGCTTCATCAGTCACCCAGCCTCCTGGAGAGAAAGGAGACTTCCTCGGAGGCCATGTCCCAAAAAGCCGCTGAGAAAGGCCCAACAGGGGGACCAGGGCAGCTTCAGCCTCCTTCCGCCACATCGTCTCAGAGTGTGAGAGCCGAAGATGCTTCCATCCCATCCGGGGGGGACACCGGCTCCCGGCCAGCTCCCTTCACAGCTCCTAAGCCCAGGAAGCTGCCACCCAATATCGTCCTCAAGAGCAGTCGAAGCAGTTTTCACAGTGAGCCCCACAGCTGGTTGTCTCGGCACTCTGAGGCCACCCCCGGAGATGCCTGCCCGGCCTCCTCCTCGCTGCAGGAACAGAAGAAGGCGCGTCGAGAGGCCCTGGAGAAGCTTGGGCTACCCCAGGACCAGGATGAGCCTGGCCCCCACTTAAGTAAACGCACCAGCTCCACCCGGCTCAAGGAGACCCATGCCCAGGCCCCCTTCCCAGGTCCAGCTCTGGCTCAGCCGCCGTGGCCCGCTCAGGGCACAGCCGCTGCGCCTGCTGGAGGGAAGACTCTGGCTCCCGCTCCGACTCAGGGACCTTCTCCAGCGAAGGCTCAGGCTCCAACTCCAGCTCAGGGTCATTCTCCAGGCAAGGGTTTGATTCCTTCCCAGGAGTCCACTCCAGGCAAGGCTCCGGCTGCCAAATCCATGCCAATTCCCATCCCAAAGGGCCCTAGGGCAGGTGGTCCCCTGACGCAGCCAAAGCCAGACTCAGGGCTGAGTCTCCAGGAGAGCAGCATCCCCGGCGTGAGACAGATGAACTTCAAGTCCAACACTCTGGAGCGTTCTGGAGTGGGGCTGAGCAGCTACCTCTCGGCCGATAAAGATCCCAGCCCCAAAACCAGCACCTCTCTGGGCAAGGGCTCCTTCTTGGACAAGATGTCTCCCAATGTCTTGCGTAACTCGAGGCCCCGGCCTGCCTCCTTGGGCACGGGGAAGGACTTTGCTGGGATCCAGGTGGGCAAGTTGGCTGACCTGGAGCAGGATCAGAGCACGAAGCGCCTGCCCTACCAAGGGCAAAGCCGTGACAAGTTGCCCCGACCCCCCTGTGTCAGTGTCAAGATCTCCCCCAAAGGCGTCCCTGATGAGCACAGAAGGGAGGCTCTGAGGAAGCTGGGACTGTTGAAGGAGTAGTCACAGGCCACCAGCATGGCCCCGCCATCCCCTCCTCGCCTTCTGCCACACAGGAGGCGCAGATCCTCTCCCAGCCAACAGCTCAGGGCTTGGACAAGGGTGGGCTTCTCTTCAGCGTGTGCCTCTCTCTGAGGAGAAGGGGTGGAAGAGATTGGATTCCAGCATACACATATGTTTATATTCAGAGTGCTTGTGTCAGTGAGTGCCTGCCCAAATCATCCTAATTTCAACAAGATGGTGTGTGTGTGTGTGTGTGTGTGTGTGTGTGTGTGTGTGTGTACTATAGGCTGTATATATAATTGAAACTATTTATATGACACAAGGAGTCATCCCTCAAGAGTTCTGCTTGTGTTGGAGATTTTCTCAGACTGAGTAGAGCTCAGCCCTGCCAGAACTGAGGAGAGAGGGGGTGCTGAGCCTGAGGTAAAAAAGGTCAGATGAGACAGTGGATATGTCAGGGACATTAGGCAAATGCAGTGTCATGTGAAATGTGGGTCTCCCAGAATGCCCGCGCGGAAGGGGACTGGCTCATATCTTGCAGGATCCGTCTCTTGGTTCTGGCCTTCTGGACAGGGGCCAGGAGGAGTAGGTCTGTCATCTTCTCTCCAGTCCCAAGGTTAGGATGCGACCCTGTAACTAAAACTGTCCATTGGCTGAGATCAGAAGAGCTCAGGTTGGCTGAGAAGGCAAGATAGGTGACGACATAGCACACATCCACTGGGGAGGACCCCTGTCCATGGGCTTGATGAATTTATCATGATAACCCGTGCAGTGACCCTTGACTCGACATCCCTATTCTCCTGTTCCTGCTCTCAGCCTGCATGTGACTGACCCCAGGGCCGGGCCAACATTGAGATGGGAGTCTGAGCCCAAAGGCTTTATAAATACCAAAGAACTGTTTGAGGCCTTATCTATGCTGCTGCGCATAGTTTTTTCCAATTTCTATGGGAAGGCAACACAGCACATTTTCTGCTAGTTACTCACAGAATATCAGAGCTGGGAGGAATCTCAGAGACAAGACTCTCGTGACCCATGCTGCTGGGGAAGGGAAGGGACTCATCTGCGATCACTCTGCTGTTCAGTGACAGAGCAAGGACTCTGGCTCCTTATTCCATGCTGCCTGCTGCCTCCCTCAAACAGTGCTTCTCTACGTCCACACAGCACCCTGAGGATTGGTAGTCACTATCAAAGGCTCAACCCTAAAGCCCTTCAAGATCCTAAAGTGTCTTCTGAAACATCAGACATTAAATACTGTTCAAGATCATACTGAGTGTTGTTTTTTTCTACCACGTCTTTGTAGAGTAGCAATATAGTAACTCATTTATTAATCCAAATTCCCTGACCATTTTGTGCAACTTGAGAAAATGCCAAAAGAGGGAAATATAAGTAGGTGCCGTAGGCTTGTGGATACAGGCTTGGAAGTTAGACACAGCTAGACATGACCCCTGCTTCCCCTCAGGAAATAAATATTATTCATGGCTGTGGTCTGGATCCCCAGACATGAGTGGCAGATAAGAGGGCTGTTGTTGGAAAGGTGTCCTTAGGGTCTGCTGAGCGTTTCTGGACTGTGTCCTTAGGGACCCAGTGCTGTCAAAGCAAAGTATTTCTAAAAATGATGAAAAGATTAAGGGAGGACAACAAATGGCTCCACCCTGTCATGGTATGTGGGACGTGGGTGTGGCAGTTTCTGTATATGCTCTCATGCACACACCCAAAACCCTAGTGCCTTCCTGGCCCTGGTAAGGACCTGGCCTGTTGGAGCTGATAGGGACTCATACAACTGGCCAGGCCTTATTGCGACTCCTCTGAAGAGAGAGGGCCCCTTCCTGGAGGACTGGTTGGACGTGCTGTCTTTGGTTGAACTGCTTCATACGTGTATTTCAAGACAACCAAGGAATGACCACTTCATTGTGTTCAACTGCCTTAATTAATAGGGAAACTTGGTGCTACCTATAAAGTAAGACTTGGTAGGAAACTGAGGCCCTAGCATCAACACAAGGCTGATTGACACAGGTGGGTCAGGAGTACCTCCTCTTACATCCTCACTCCCTGGTGAGGGCGATGTCCCTCGAACAAAACACAGTTACACACAACTTGCCTTCCCACCCACCCCGCACCCATTTTCCCAGCAGCTCCCTTCTAGCTTCCCCATGCCCTCACCCTTCAAAGGGCTTGTCTTGCTCTTAGGATGGTCTTTCGTATTCAAGAGTAGGAAAATAAACTCAAACCCTGCTGTCTTCATTTTGAAGAGGGGCAAGGGAACCCATCTAGGGACATCTACCACCCTGAAGTTGACACTAGAGCCACCTGAGGAACTTTATCTATCCTCTTCCATCCATATAGGATTGCTCTTTATTCAGCTTGAACTGGAGGTAAGAGTGAGGTCACTGCTGTTGTTACCTCTCTATCCCTTTTTGAAAGATTTTGGATGGCAGTTTGTAAAGACCATTGATTTGATTTTAAAAACCCATGTGACAGCTCTACTTCCACTTGGCCTTGTAGCTCTGCTGTACCCTGCTGCGGACTTGCTGGTACTAGGAACAGACTATGTGGCAAACAGAGGAGCTGGTTTCTCCTCAGCCTGGCACAGTGGGACATGTGCCCTTAAGTGTGTTGACAGCCGCTCCTCTGAATCACCTCTCATGTGCTTCCCTGGGAGCTCTCTACTCCAACCCAATTTGGTAGGGCTATGTGCTACCTGGGATGGGCCCAGTCGCCTCCTAGG
Source organism: Proteles cristata cristata (assembly GCA_017311185.1). Taxonomy (NCBI): domain Eukaryota; kingdom Metazoa; phylum Chordata; class Mammalia; order Carnivora; family Hyaenidae; genus Proteles; species Proteles cristata. The sequence goes on along the minus strand of JAESUZ010001426.1, from coordinate 665,233 downwards.
TGCTTCCCTCCATAGTGAGAAGTATGGTCTGGCAGAGGCCACCCTGCACCCTGACATTGCACAGGTGTGCAAAAGTAGGTGTTGATTCCATGGAAGAAAGAGCAGGTGAATGAGTGGAGAGCAAGCCCTACCTAATGTTATGAGTTAAAGCTGGAGGTGGGATTTAAGAGACTATGATATGTGCAAGTGTGGGGGATGAACCACTCCATCCCTTGATCCACGATCATATATGTAGGAAGAGAAAGATCATTCTGTCAGAACATGAAGCTCATAGACTAGAGGAGGTGGCAGCCAGGGGATGGGCAGGAGAAATCATGTCCATCTCAGACTTTAAGGAAGAATGAGGCCATAATGTTCCATGCTCTTTTCTTCATGTGAGTGACTGTAGAGCATACAGGTCAGGCTCAATGGGACATCCATCACTTACCAACCAGGGAAACCTGGGGCTGTCACTCTAACTTTCTAGACCTCAGATTTCTCATCTGTAAAATGGGGATAATAATCCATCCTTTCAGTATCTCTGAGATGAACAGGTGATATAAAATATGTAAAGCTCAGTGCTTAACATAGTGTAGGTACTCAATGAATGATAGTATTGTCTTCTGCATCTTATTTCTTCCTTCTCAAAGGGAGCAAATGGAGACAGAGTTGGAAGCCAAGAGCTCACCCAATTCAGCTCCGAGAGAAAATGGGAGCAATCTTGCTGCAAGTAAAAGTCCAAAGTACCAACGAGGCTTTGGCACACCCTCCAGGTGACTCAACTTCACCCACGCCAGGTTTCCTGGAATTGGAAAAAAAAGGGATCAGCGCGAATATGGTGTTTGTGTCTCAGGGAAACCAACTTCTCTATCTCCAAGCCCAGCTTCTAATTTGTCATCAATGTCTTGTTGCCCATGATCATATCGTTTACTTCTTTTTGCTTCCTTCAACTTCCTTTTGCTGTGTGGTTCAGTGAACTCTATGCTGTTCAATAGTTATTCATTTTTATTTTTATTTTATTTTATTTATTTCTGAGAGAGAGAGAGTGAGTGAGCAGGGGAGGGTCAGAGAGAGAGGGAGATGCAGAATCTGAAACAGGCTCCAGGATCTGAGCTAGCTGTCAGCACAGAGCTCGACGTGGGGCTCGAGCCCATGAACAGTGAGATCATGACCTGAGCCGAAGTCAGACGCTTAACTGACTGAGCCACCCGGGTGCCCCTAGTTATTTATTTTTTAAATGGGGAAAAAGAATAGGCATATGTAACAGAGGGAAATGATGCTCAAATCTATTTGAGATGGCTCAAATAGAGACTAGAAAATGTTTCAAGCATTTTCTAGATAAGGCAGGCATCCTTCAGAAATGAATGAGGCATAAGTTGGCAGGAAACAAGAATGTATATTGGATGACTCCTCAAATCCCTTCTAATATAAGGGCTAAATGAATTGCAGGAGTCATTGCCATCATCATCATCATCACTACCACGTCCATCATCATTGTCATCAGTGACCCTTGGCATACAAGAGAGATAGAAACAGGTGATGTTCTAATTCCAGGCTGCCATTCCCTCTTGCTCATTGCCGATCTGGATCATCTGGATCATTCTCCTTATTCAGCACTTGCCATATATCCAGGGTTCAAAATAATTTGAAGCAGAATGGTATCCTGGCAAAGCTCTGGACCAGATGAGCTTTAGTGAGTCACTTCATCTCACCCATAAAATGGGGAACCTGGGCTGAACTATCTCTTTGATCCATGCCAGCTCTGAGACATATGTTAAAATGAGTCCAAGCAACTTAATTAGGAAGATAAACACCCTGCCAAGAATAATCACAGTATTGTCTAAGGCAAAATGTACTTCATAGAACCCCAGATCTGGAAGGAACATTTTAGATTATCTAATCCAACCTCCCACTCAAAAGGAATTATGTCTGTAAGTTGACATAGATATAGTCAGAAAGATGTATGTATGTATGGAGGGATGGATGGGTGGATGGATGGATGGATAGAGAGATGGGTGGATGGGTGGATGGACAGACAGACAGATGGACAAATGGATGGGTGGCTGGGCAGAAGGATAGACAGATGGATGGAAGAATAGGTGGATGGGTAGATGGGAGAAGGGAAGGTAGAGAAACGTTATGCACAAGAGTACAAGCTTAGGAGTCAGGCTGCCAGGCACCCTGCACCTCAGTTTTCTTTTTAGTTTATTTTTTACTCCTTTAACTTCCTTTGTTGTGTGGTTCAGGGAACTGTATGTATCCTACAGTTACTTAGTTTGAACATGAAATGTAAAAAAAAAAAAAGAACTTATAATGGGAATGAACCTTGTAGAAGCAGTAATAATACTTACCTTTTGCAGTTGTTATGAAAACAGAATCAAATGATATAATACATATGAAACACACTTAGCACATTGCTCAAAAACTGGAATCTATTAATATTCTTATCATATACATATGTAATTCAGACGCCAATAGGTGCCCTTGAGGATTGGAATAATATTAATGTACACTTAAATTCCTCAGCCTGGAACAGTCAAAAGCCCTCTTGCAATTTCCAGAACCTCCTGCAGCCAACCTGCTCATGTACGATCCTGTGTTCTCTCCATGTGGGTGTGCTGCTCCAGGGCCTCCCGCCGCTGCCTGCCCTCCTACTCTGTGCGCTGTGGCCTCATTTCACCCTCACTGTCCCCACTCCCAGCGAATTAATCAGACCCAAGCCCGACCAGACTCAAAGCTCAGGCTTTTCATTGGTTCTCATAGAAAATCAAATTACTTGAAGGATTTTTGTTGCTTTCTGAGTTTTTTAAACTAAAAATTGGGGTAGGAGATATCAAGGGACCTGACACAAGGCACACATCCATCCCCACCTCCCATGCCAGCCTTTCTATCTTCTTTTTCCCTCCTGGGGTGTGTGCTATCAGTCAACTAGGAAGCTCTCCCCGCCACCCCCCCACACAGAGCCCCTCATGATCTGAGCATCTGCCCCAAGATACCCAAGAAAAATTTCTTATCCATGAATAGGGGTGTCTCCTTGAAATGAGCTCTGAAATGTTCTCTACCTGAAACATAGAGGAGAAAACAACACAAGATGACTTTTGGCATCTACACCTCCAACCGAACTGACCCCCGCTACACTCTTCCTAAGGAATGCGAGGGGCCTCCTTTCTGTTGCTCTCCTCTGTGCACTTCTGCTTGAGAGGTTTGGATCCCTCCCCCAGGGACTCCCCCAACCCCAGTGCCTCAGGCAGGGGCTCTGTAATAGCCAGGGCCCGCGTAGGTCTTGTGAGCTGTGGGGATATGGTTTAGTTGAAGTTATTTCAAATACAGGATCATTAGCATTTAAGGGTGACTTGAAATCAGGCACAACTGCAGCCCGAATCTTCTGCCATCCCACCCCCTCCTAGAGGGGCAGGCATTGCCCTGTGCCTTTGACCTCACCCACTGGGAAGGCACAGTATCCCAGTGGGCTGCTGCCCTGAGCAGCCAGCCTCCTGCAAGAAGAGATTGGAGTGACTCCCAGGGCTTTGTTTTGAGGATTGTTCTTCTGCATGGGACTGGACTATCTTCCTATGTAATATTTTGGTTTGTAATAAGAAATACACATTTGGTCTTCGTTTTTGTCCCCATTTCTGGCACCAGGCTCTTAAAACCCTTGGAGTTTCCTGTGAGGAGAGAGAGAAGGTTATCTTCTGTTATAGTGATGAGTGGCTTTTGGAAAGGCCGGAAATCAGCTAAGAGAAGTGCTGGTTCTCAAGGGAACCAATCCAGAGATTGGAGGCTGGAACTTTCAGTCCTACCTGCACTCCAACCCCCACCTCTGGAGAGGGGAGAGGGACTGGAGAATAAGTTCAATTGCCATCAGCCAGTGATTTAATCAATCATGCCTATGTAGTGAAACCAACTTAAAAGTCCAGAGGACACGGTTTGGAAAGCATCCATGTTGGTGACCTAGAGCACATCCACTACAGATAAAAGCTTCTTTGTTTGGGACCTTGCCCTGTGTATCTTTCTATCTGGTTGTTGATTCATATCCTTTAATATCTTTTGTAACAAACTAGTAATCTAGGGAGTAAATGGGCTTCCTGAGTCCTATGAGCTGCTCTAGCCAATTAATTAGACCCAAGGAGGGGTCGTGGAAGCCTCTGATCTACAGCCAGCTGGTCAGAAGCACAGATGACAAGTTGGACTCCACACTGGTGCCTGAAAGGGGGGGCGAGGAGCAGTTTGTGAGACGGGCCCTCAGCCTGCAGAATCTGCAGCCATCTCTGGGTAATCGGTGCCAGAGTGGAGTTGAACTATAGGACACCTAGCTGGTGTTGTGGCCTTGCTTGGTGGTGCGGGGACCCCACCCCCTCACTGGATTTGGGTGCAGATCATACTCCCTACGCTGCTGCGCTCTTATCTCCTGATGTTAAGTGTCCAGAAAACCAGGGCAGAATTCATGCAGCTTGAGACATCTCTCATTGGAGCTCCCCTCTGCGGCTTATGTCTCAACTGCCAACTCTGTTTCCACCTCAGACTCAACATGTCCAAACACGGACCCAGGAGGGGGACCCCTCCGCCCAAATCTGATCCTTTTACAGCGTTCTAGATGTCGGCTGGTGACACTAGCACCATCCAATCAGTAAAGCCGGAAACCAGCGCGTCATCTATGACTGGGCCTCTCCTGGCCCTGAGGCATCAGTTACCAAACCACAGCAACGGTCACCGAACATTCAACCCTGTCTTCCTCCTTTCCCTCTAACACCACCGCCGCCCCAGTGCCTCAGCCACTCTCTTTCTTTCAGTGGCAGCTTTCTAGTTGTTCTCTTTGCATCCACTCAAGCCTCCTGCAGCACCTGCTCCAGCAGCAGCCAAAATCACCTTTCCATCTGTAGCATACTGCTTCTCGTGTAAAGGATAAAAGGACCTAAGAAAATGCATGCATACCTGCATTCGTGCAAGAAATCCAGCAAGAGTAAACCACAAGCTAGTGGGACTGATTAGCTACAGAGGGCAGGTGGGAAAGTGGTGGAAAGCGGGGACAGGAAGCGGGGAGAAGGAATGGCGAGGACTGTCCTTGTGAGTGTACTTTTTTTGGTATCGTTCTGATTTTAGAACTGCGGTCATGTTTCACATATCCAGGAAATAAATATGTAAATAATAAAGAAATAAGCAGGATGTGTGTGTTTGGAGGAGGGTGGAAGAATCCCAAATGACGTACACACAGTAACAGATACACCTAGTTATATTAAAAATGAAGGTCATACCACACTAAAGGGAGTGAGGGAGAAAAGAACTAGTCTGACTTTGAAAGAAAAAAAAAAGTACTTTGACGACATGGCTGCTGCATGAAAGAAAGGTAACTGCAAAACCACCTCCAAAGGCCGAAGGAGCTATAAGACCTGCTGACACATCCAGCTTGAGGAAAATGGTATGTGTATTTGTGTATTTATTTATTCATTTATTCCTATGTTAGAGAGTGCAAGAGGGGAAGGGGGCAGAGGGAGAGAGAGAGAGAGAGAGAGAGAGAGAGAATCTTAAGCAGGCTCTATGCCCAGCACAGAGCCCGACTCAGGGCTTAATCCTCAAACCCACGACCCTGGGATCATGACCTGAGTTGAAATCGAGTCAGATGCCCCAGCAACTGAGCCACCGAGGCACTCTGAGAAATGGTTTATTAAGGAGACTTAAGGACAGAAGTGTGTCTTGAGTGGCTATAAGACCCAAGACACGTGTGTCTGCATTCTCAGCTCTGTAAGATGTGCTTCTATAGCTCCAGGGACTGGGGAATGCGTGCCAGTAACCCACCAGGTAGGAAATATTCAGGAAATTTTTAGAGCAGTTGAAAGATATTATGCCCCAAGGGTGAACTTATGGGTGTGGTTAGACAAAAAGGAAAGAATGTGGAAGCGGGGGCTGTACTCACGGCTTCAGGTCACAAAGCAGTCATCCTGACAAGTTTGTCCAAGATGGTGTTAGATGGTTCACACAATGATGCCCAAGGCTAAGACAGATTCTAGTTGATGAAGGTGTATTTCCCATTTATGGGTTAGCATTCTGAGTTTATGTGTATTACAGGATCGAGCAAATCAGTGACTTTATTATGGATGAAAGCACTAGGTTTCTCGCTGTTGGAGAAGAAAATTACAAATAAGAAAATAAGGAAGACCAGAAAAAGCCCTATGATTTTAGATTACAGTGGGAAGTGTCAATATGAACTCATGATTTCTAATATATATATACAGACAGGTAAGTATAGATAAAGATAAAGATGTGTGTATACATTCATGCATATATTTCCTAGTTCTGTTCATAGAGAGGACCTAGAAGCATTGACACCCCAGTTGCAATGAACATATCTAGCACCCACATCTTAGCTTTTTTTTAAAATAGTTTATTGTCAAGTTGGTTTCCATATAACACCCAGTGCTCAACCCCACAAGTGCCCTCCTCCATGCCCATCTCCCCCTTCCCCTCCCCCAAACCCCCATCAGCCCTCAGTTTGTTCTCAACATTGAAGAGTCTCTCATGGTTTGCCTCCCTCCATCTCCCCCACTATTTCTCCCCTTCTTCTTCCCCACGGTCCTCCATTAAGTTCCTCCTAATCCTCCTATACGTGCAAATATATGGTATTTGTCCTTCTCTGCCTGACTTATTTCTCTCAGCATAACACCCTCAAGGTCCATCCAGGTTGCTACACATGGCCAGATTTCATTCTTTCTCATTGCCATGTAATATTCCATTGTATAGATAAACCATATCTTCTTGATCCATTTGTCCATTGATGGACACTTAGGCTCTTTCCATGTGTTAGCTATTGTTGAGAGTGCTGCTATGAGCATTGGGATACATGTGCCCCTGTGCATCAGCACTCCTGTATCCCTTGGGTAAATTCCTAGCAGTGCTATTGCTGGGTCATAGGGAAGTTCTATTGTTAATTTTTTGAGGAACCTCTACACTGTTTTCCAGAGAGGCTGCACCAGTTTACATTCCCACCAACAGTGTAGGAGGGTGCCCGTTTCTCCACATTCTCACCAGCATTTAGAGTCCTCTGATTTGCTCATTTTAGCCACTCTGACTGGCATGAGGTGGTATCTCAGTGTGGTTTTGATTTGTATTTCCCTGATGAGGAGGGACGCTGAGCATCATTTCATGCGTCTGTTGGCCATTTGGATGCCCTCTTTGGAGAAGTATCTGTTCATATCGTCTGCCCATTTCTTCCCTGGGTTGTTTGTTTTTCAGGTGTGGAGTTTGGTGAGTTCCTTATAGATTATGGATACTAGCCCTTTATCTGATATGTCATTTGCAACTATCTTTTCCCATTCTGCCAGTTGCCTGTTAGTTTTGTGGGTTGTTTCCTTTGCCGTGCAGAAGCTTTTAATCTTGATGAGGTCCCAATAGTTCATTTTTGCTCTTGATTCCCTTGCTTTTGGGGAGGTGTCAAGTAAGAAATTGCTGCGGTGGAGGTTAAGGAGGTTGTTTCCTGCTTTGTCCTCTAGGGTTTTGATGGTTTCCTATCTCACATTCAGGTCCTTTATCCATTTTGAGTTTATTTTTGTGCATGGTGTGAGAAAATGATCTAGTTTCATTCTTCTGCATGTTGCTATCCAGGTCTCTCAGCACCATCTGTAAAGAGGCTGTCTTTTTTCCATTGGATACTCTTTCCTGCTTTGTCAAAGATTAGTTTGTTGTATACTTTTGGGTCCACTTCTGAGTTCTCAGTTCTGTTCCATTGGTCTATGTGTCTGTTTTTGTGCCAATACCATACTGTCTTGATGATGACAACTTTGTAGTAGAGGCTAAAGTCTGGGATGGTGATGCCTCCCGTTTTGGTTTTCTTCTTCAATATTACTTTGGTTTTTCAGGGTCTTTTGTGGTTCCATACAAATTTTAGGAGAGTTTGTTCTAGTTTTGAGAAGTATGCTGGTGCAATTTTGATTGGAATTGCATTGAATGTGTAGATTGCTTTGGGTAGTAATGACATTTTAACTGTATTTATTCTTCCAATCCATGAGCATGGAATGTTTTTCCATTTCTTTGTGTTTTCTTTAATCTCCTTCATAAGTTTTCTATAGTTTTCATCATACAGATCTCATATCTTTGGTTAGGTTTATTCCTAGGTATTTTATAGTGTTTTGTGCAATTGTGAATGGGCTCAGTTTCTCGATTTCTCTCTCTGTTGCTTCTTTATTGGTGTATAAAAATGCAACCAATTTCTGTACGTTGATTTTGTACCCTGCAACTTTGCTGAATTCTTGGATCAGTTCTAGTAGGCTTCTGGTGGAATCTGTCGGGTTTTCTAAGTAGAGTATCATGTTGTCTGCAAAAAGTGAAAGTTTGACTTCTTCTTTGCCACATCTTAGCTTCTTAATATAATTTTCCAAACTAAGATCCAGTGGTCCTTCAAAAAGTTCAGGGTGAGAATGGAGAAAGAACAAGATGGGACCCAAACATCTTGTGATGTCAAAAGCAAGGAAATCTAGGGGCGCCTGGGTAGCACAGTCACTTAGGTGTCTGATTTTGGCTCAGGTCATGGTTCGTGAATTTGAGCCCCACATCAGGCTCTGTGCTGAGAGCTCAGAGCCTGGAACCTGCTTCAGATTCTGTGTCTCCTTCACTCTCTGCCTCTCCCCTGCTCATACTCTGTCTCTCTCCCTTTTTCCTCTCAAATATAAATAAAACAATTTTAAAAAATTTTTAAATAATAAAAAATTTTAAAAAGTAAGGAAGTCTCAAAGAATGGTGGAACCGTGTCAAAAGGACAGAATAGCCAGCATAAAGGGTCTCTCTGTAGCCAAATATGGAATAAGTTGAGCAACAAAATAAATGGTAGTCATGAACTATAACCCACAGAATAAAAGAAATATGCATGATCCCATCCTGATATAAAGAAATAATTGAATAAATAATTAAATGGAGGTTGAGAAATGACTCTTTGTTACAGTAGAATTCCAATCAATGAATGTTGAAGGAATGATGGAAACAAAAAAATTACAACTTGGCAGACACCACAGTAATAATTGATGCACGTGAAATATATACATATTAATATATATTAATATACGCTAAAATCAGTGGAAGAAAGTGTGATGGGAAATAGGACTTTTGCATAGTCTCAAGGTATCCGCCTGCAGAACACATATTCATTGAAACAGGAAAAACAGTAACTTTACAATGAAAACACTTGGCAGACACAAGTTTAACCAAGTTAACATCACCAGTTATGATGCGTACTGGTATCAAGTGCCTCCTATTATGTTGCACTGAAAAGGACATGATGTCACAGTGCTTTGCCAGCAATGCACAACCTGTCTTAGACAGGAGAAAACGTCAAATACCAACTGAGAGACATTCTATAGAAATCACTGGCCAGGATTCTAGAAAAAAACCATGATATTGACAGACAAAGGCACTATCACACATCAAAGAGAAAAGAGACATGACAAATAAGTGCCGGATAGAATTCTGGGTTGGATCTTGCATTGGAAAAAGACACACTGATTTGGTTGAAAAAATATTTTTTTAACGTTTATTCATTTTAAAAAATGTTTTAATGTTTATTTTTGAGAGACAGAGACAGAGCATGAGTGGTGGAGAGAGAAAGAGAGGGAGACAAAGAATCCAAAGCAGGCTTCAGGCTCTGATCTGTCAGCATAGAACCCAAAGCAGGACTCGAACACACAAACTGCGAGATGGTGACCTGAGCTAAAGTCGGTCCTTAACTGGCTGAGCCACCCAGGTGTCCCTTGATTTGGTTTTAATAAGTGGACTTCTGTAAGATGCTAACATTTGGGGAAGCTGGGTGAAGGGTATGTAGGAGCTCTTTGAACTATTTTTGGAAAAATTTTTAAGTTTATTTTGAGAGAGAGAGAGAATGCACAAGCAGGGGAGAGCAGAGAGAAAGAGAATCCCAAGCAGGCTCCACGCCGTCAGTGTGGAGCCCCACTTGGAACCTGAACCCACAAACCCTGAGATCATGACCTGAGCCTAGATCAAGAGTCAGAAGCCTAACTGACTGCACCACCCAGGCTCCCCTGCAACTTCTTTAAAGTTTAAAATTAATAAGTTTGAAGAAAGATTTTTGTATGTTTATTTTTGGGAGAGACCGAGAAAGAGCACGAGTGGGGCAGAGAGAGATGGAGACAGAGGATCCAAAGTAGGCTGTGTGCTGAGAGCAGAAAGCCTGATGCAGGGCTCGAACTCATAAACCATGAGATCATGACCTGAGCCGAAGTTGGACACTTAACCTAAGGCCATCTCTCTTTTTGGTCATCATTGTATGCCCAGCACACAGTATGCACTTAATGAATGTTTGTTGAATGAATAAAGGAATACATGATAGAATTGAGTACAAAGTGTCAAAATGGTCCATCATTTCTGCAAGTCAAACCAAAGATAGGACAATTCTGATCTGGCCTCAGGAGCACTCTTATTTTTTCAAACTTTTTTTTTTTAATGTTTATTTTTGAGAGAGAGAGAGCAAGCAGTGGAAGGGCAGAGAGAGAGGGAGACAGAGGATCTGAAGCAAGCTCTGTGCTGACAGCAGATAGCCCGATGTGGGGCTCGAACTCACACACCGTGAGATCATGGCCTGAACCGAAGTTGGACACTTAACCAACTGAGCCACCCAGGCGCTCCAAGGCACACCTTCTAAATGTTTCTGGATATGCCCTTTCATATTGTGAATTGCGTGGTCGTTGGTAACCAGAGGCTCTAGTGTTCCTTTGGGTAGTCAGGCTTGACAAGTAGAGGTGTGGACATCATCTCCACCCAGGGCCTGGGTCTATACAGAGGAACCTTCTAACCAGAGCTGGAGACCCTCATCTTAAATCCCCAGGAACACACTCATGTCCTTGAAAGGTAGCAGAGAACAGAGTAAAAGGGTGGACTCTGGAGTCAGACCCTGGGGTTCATCTTGTGAATTATAATGATAAGCAACATTTACTGAAGTTAAATACACACAGGACACAGAAGTAGGCACTTTACCCACACTATCCTATTTAATCCTTCCCCCTAGAAGAGGGGGAGACTGAGGCATAAGCAGATTAAGAGACCTGCCCTAAGTCACACTCGAGTGATGTCAGGCCTTGAGCTCTGGCTGTTACACAAACATCCTAAAATTATCCTTTCTCCAATAACCTCTCAAGGAAGTAAAAATTGTCCAAATTCAGGAAATGTTCCAGGGGGGAAGATCTTCTAAGAGTCCACTCCTGTGGCCTCTCTGCTCGCCTGTCACATCAGGATAGGATGATGCATTTTTAACAGCATCTGGAGGCATCATCTCCACTGTTGAACTTAACTGGTGAGTGACTACGTGGCATGGATTTGGGCCCAGAAAGATTGGGCACATGGGCCAGAAAGAACCTTCTGGGTGGGCACCTAAGCTGCATGGGACGCAGACAGCCCACCTCTTCTCTGGGTCTAGTTCCTTTCCTGAGATTCATCTCAAAGAAATGACTGTCAGCTATTGGGGCCTTGGGGCTGGTTTTGGCTTCCTGCTCACGCTTTATGCATGCTAGTGATCTTTCTCCTGAGCCTCCAGTGAACCGTCTCCCCCTCTTCATGCCCCTTCTCATGCTCCTGGTAGCACAGGTTAACATGAGCAAGACTTCCTCGTTCCTTAGGAGCCCAGACTTTTGATTTCTTCTTCTTTAGTCTTGGAAGAGAGGAAGCAGGGAAAGCCTCAGAATATGAAGCATGACTATTCCATCGTGTGACTGCCATGTGCCCTTGAACAAATCATGTCACATCTCTACGACCTTCTTAATGCACAGTTATTTTGAGACACACGCGAGATACATATTCAGGGAAGCACAAGGCTGTGCAGATGTCAGTACCTCCCCTTACTCCTCCATGCTGGGATGGAGACCCAGAGCCGTTCTGTATGGAATTGCTGGCATGGAGGCTGCTTCCTACACAATGGAAGGAGGCAGAACTCTGTAGCTTTGCTGCCCAGTAGCATTTGGACTACCGCTCTCCCCCAGGCACCGGGCTTCCTGGGGGGACCCCACCAAGGCTGATGAACTCCCCCCAATCACTTCAACTAATATTTGAATGAGCCTCTATTATGAGTCAGATATTCTCACCTCCAGTATCTTACTTATTCTCATAACAGCGCCCACACATTTATATACAACCTCCCATGAGGAAACCGAGGCTCAGACAGTGTGCTTACCTTGCCCAGGTTCATAAGTTAATAATTAGGAGAACCATGGATTTGAATTCACATCTGCCCATCAGCAAGGCCGGTACTGTTTCTGCCATTACAAGCTACCACAAACAAATAACTTCATTCGAACACCAAACAGCCCTATGAGATTGGCAAAGGTAGAATTATTACTCTTGCTTTATATAGGAAGAAAATGAGTTTCAGAGAACTCGTGAGGGTATAAGAAATAGAACTGGGGATAGAATCAAGGTCTCTAGTTTCAGTTCATCCATTCATTTGTTCATTTATTCATTCTACAATTTCCTGAGTTCCAACTCTCTACCCAACATTGGGAAAACAAATCCAGTTCAGAAAGGGGTTCATGTTCTAGCTAGAGGGAAAGGCACTAAAATGTGATTATAATCTCTCTGCTTTTCCTTTGGAAATGCTCTTTGAAATAGTCCTGGATTCTCCTTTCTCACCCCACTGTCTCACCTCCGCCCCTTCAAAGAAACATCCATGTCCATCATGCCCCCAAGATTGCACTGGTGAATGTCAGCAGTAGTGTCCGCTTTGGCAGATCTAATGGTCCCTCTTGACTTCATTTTATTCTGTCTCTCAGCAATCTTTCACCCTGACAACTCCCTTCTTTTTGAAACACTCTTCTTCTCTTGTGTTCTGGGTGCTATCTGCTCCTTCTAAGTCTTCACCAGCTCATCCTCTTGAGTCCCAGGACTTCATGCAGGAATATGTCTGCATGTGCTTTAAACATGTTGAGTTTGACCCAGCTCTGGACTTTGCCTTGGCTGTTCCTTCTGCTAGAATTCTTTTTGCCTCATCTTTACATGGCCAGTTCGTTCTTATCCTTCACGTCTCTGATTATATTTTAGATCTTCAGAGAGGCCTTTGCTGATGCTCCATCTAAAGATGTCACTCCATCTTTCCCTTTGTTATACCACCCTTGAGTTCTCTGCATTGTACTCACCACTATCTCCTGTTTTTTTTTTAATCTCCTGTTTTCTTGTTTACTTATTTTATTTGCCATCTCTTTCCCTCAACCAAAAGTAAGTTCTGTGAAAACAAGGGCTTTGCCCATCTTGTAGAAGAGCCCTTGGCCCGTAGTGAGCCTTGACAAATGTTTATTTGATAAACATATGAAAATTGTTCTCCAAAAGATGAGAGAGAGAGACTTTGAAAGCTAAATAAAAGAGTTTTTAGAAGGAGACATGATCAACAGTATCAAATGCCCCAGGTACATCAAGTATGATAATAAATAAAACATTTCTATTGGATTTGGAAATTTGGAGGTCACCAATCTCAGCAAAAGCAATCCTGGTGGAGAGCTGCATGTGGGAAGCTCACCCAAGAGCACTGTGTGGAGTACACGGAAGTGAGACTGTGAATGTAATCTAAGCTTAGCTATAAAAGTGAAAAGAAGTTAGAGAAACTGATAAGTCATCAGGGTCAAGGAGGGTTATTTTGTTTTGGTTTGGGTTTTGCTTTGAGATAGAATAAATTTGAGCATGATCGTATGCTAGGAGGAGTCAACGAAGGAAAAAAACATATAGGAAAGGTAACCCTTGTAGAGCAAGGTTCTTGAAGAAAAGGAGGGCTGGAATCTAGTGAACAAGAATAAATTCTTCTTGGGAGAAAGGGTCCGCACCTTCCCTTCTAGGTCAGGAGAGAAGAAGGAAAGCATGGAGAGATGTAACAAAACAAAACAAAACAAAACAAAACAAACAAAAACAAAACCACTTTATGGGTAGAGGTCGAGAAACGGAAGGAGTTCCCTCTTAATGGATAATATTTTCCCTTTTAATGTCAACCACTGATGGCAAGAGAAGTAGGGGAAGGGACTGGCCCTTGCTAAGAGAAAAGGTATATAAAATAGCCATCGACTGTCATAAGTAGGGATGAGAAACAAACTGCATTCAAAGCAATGACAGAAAAGAATGCGTGTTGATACTGAAGTCAGGTGAGGTCAGACCCATGTACTCTTGAAGGAAATGTGAGTGTGCAGAGATAAGAAGGTGGCATTGGGTCAGTCCCAGTTGGAGAGCACGTTGGGCTATCCTCACCCCTGGTGCTGTGACCGAGGCCCCCTTCCCCACCAGTTTACAGCTACCATGTAAACACACGCAAGCAGAAAACATTTTTTTCTGCAAAAGCAACTGCCTCAGTTTTCCACGCGAATAAACTAAACCCCCAGCTCATTCCCTTGCTCATTCTCAGAACCTGAGTGCACTGCTCCAGCATCCTGACGGTACTTCAAGTCACTGTTGGTACCTGAAGACTACTGAAAGGGAACTCGAACATACACTCTAGAAGCACTGAGGGGTAGTACTATACTTAAGAGGGCAGAAAAGGCATATTCTGGAAATGGTCTGGGGTAAGCAGAACACTGACACTGCCTTCCAGTGTCATCCTGGCCCCTCGACGTAAGTTGGGGTGGATTGGAAGGAGGGGAGACGGGTTGGCAGAAGGCAGGCATGCTCTGTGAAACACCGAGGCTGTGTCAGAGTTTTGCATCTACTAGAAAATTCTGGGTGTGAGATAAGGAGGTGACTGGCATGTTAGTGTCCCGGGCCTCCATTCGGGCACAGACTGGGGTCCTTCCTAGGTGGCATCAGTGTTAAAGGTGTCTGGGCTCCACACAGCTGAACACAGGCTGGGAGGAAATTTTTCCCTCAGGAGTTTTCACTTCTCAGTAATGAGAGTTGGGGATGTGTCTCTGGGTGGAGAGAAGATGATTAACCCTTCCTGAAACACGTAACTGCCTTCGAGGCTTGGGGAGAAATCTAACTAAACTCACTTTCTATCATTTACTACAGTCGATGCCGTAACGACAGTCAGCAGTGGGTGGTTGACCTACATGAAATAACATGCAGCTTATGTCCAATCCTGAGAGGGTGGAAGAGAGACAGAGAGACAGACAGAGAGAGACTTTCCACATAGACCTTTCAAACACTGTCCATGGGAGAGCTGAGGCTAGAATCCGTATTTAACAAACATCTGAAGAAGAGGACTCCTTGTGTTCAGGCTTTGAGTTGCAGAGAAGGGAGTTCCCAGTCTAATGGGGGAGACGTAGACTGTGCCCTCAGAAAACCTTCCAACAGGAGAGTTGATCAGACGGACGAAAAGCACCACAGAAAAAGGGCAAATGAGCATGATTCAGGCAAGGTACGTAACCGCTGAGGGGAAGTGAAAGAGTGTTGATGGATCAAAGGGTGTTGAGCTCTTTCTTTAAAGGATAAAGTGCTTTATCTGAGAAGCAAGCAGAAGAGAATTCTTTAACAGGCTTGAATTTCAAAGGCAGGAAGGAAAAGATGTAAGAATCCCTCATCCTGAAGAAAGGTAACCATGTGTCCAGTTGTGCAGCTGAGTCCCTGTCATGCCTGGACAGGAGGCCCTGAGCAAAGCCGGCACAGGCCTGCCCCAGGATCTTCCCCCTCCCGGAGCGGGGCTGCTCTCTTTCTCTAACACCACAGCATTCAGAGCCACGTGCAAACCGGAGGCTCTGGGCTGCCTCCCACCTCCGGAAAAGTCCGGCCAGAAAGGTAACAATGAGTCAATGTTTAGCTCAGGAGACAAAAGCCCTTTGATATGACCCTGGCCTTGGCAGACTCCTCAGCTCTGAAATGCACTTGGCTTGCCTTCAGGAAAAGCAAGAGCAGGAAGCAGTGGTTAGTGAGTAACCCCTTGTCCTTTCAGAGACTGTGGCTGTGGTATAGACCCTGCAGTTTGGACCCTGGCCTGGCAGTCATGCTTCTAGTCACCAACTCTGATAAGGCCCTCCTCACACCCAGGAATTCTGTACTTGCTCTAACAGGGATGGGAGCGGGGCCAGATAGCCACGTGGAGAGAGCCAGAACTTGCCTCCACTCTGGGGAAGGGGGTGCCCAGAGCTCAAGGCCGGAAGTCCAGACGTGTCCTCGGGTTAGAGTCCCTGAGCCTGCATTTCTAGAGGGCCGCCTCTTCTGTGGTGTGCCAGTTCCCTGGTGAATCTGTGTTTCAGTTAGTCACCTCTCCAAGGCAAAGCAGAAAAGAAAACACCAAGCTGATGTGCGGCTCTGTAGGGAAACAGAGGTCCTGAGCAAGGGCAGTTGGCTTGAGAGAAGGGGCCCAGTGTGCTGAGGGCCGTTAGGAGCCATTGAAGGGAGCTGGTTAGGAGGGAAGCTGGGCACGGGTTCCTGGCCCAGCCCCTGGGAGTAGTGCTTCTAGATCTGCCTCACCATTCTCCAGTCGCCCTTTCTGATACATTCTCTCAAATCCCTCCTCAAGCTGCAAGATGATCTTCCCTTCCTCTCCCTCCCTGTTGCTCATCCTTCCAGACTTTTCTTGGTGATGAGGGAGCAGAAGGCAAGCTGAGGGCAAAGCACAAGCTAGCACTCCGCAACGTCCCTCCACATGGGATGGGTGTGGCCCTCCCCAGACACTCCTGGCTGCCCAAGAACAAAGGAAAGGGGAAAACAAGTGATTAACTGACAGAGATCACTGTCGTGCAGGAAAGGAGTCCCCATCAGTTTACGAATGTCTTAGTAAATGACAAGAGAAAGGCAATCTCCAGAAATCCGCAGGCTCAATTTCTTGGGGCCCTAACACCACCCTCCTATCCAAGGTGATGTGGGAAGCAAAGGCAAGACAAAAATATAAATAAAATTAAATTTCTTTATAACCTGCAGCCCGTTGGCAAATATGCGAGACCAGCCTGAGTAAAACATTCCTCCTGTAAATCCCAGCCGTCCTGTCTTAATGTTAATGCCTTACTAGAGGGAAAACCACCTTAGCTTGACAATAGCAAGCCCCCTCCCACCCTGTGTCTTAGGAGTCCTCTGTAGCATGTGAAAGTCCTTCCAGAAGTTTCCCTTTGCCTTTACCCTCTCCAACTCCATTGTATTTAACCAGTCACTCTTCACAAACCCAGTACACCTCTTTCTGCTCACGTGTCCTGTCCCCGTGCTTTAATCAAATCACCTTTTTGTACCAAAGACGTCTCAAGAATTCTTTCTTGGCCGTCAGCTATGGACTCCCGCCACTCCCCAATCCCGCCATGGGGATAAATAGAAGAACTTCTCCCAGACCGGGCCATTGTATCACGCGTAGAGTATTGTGGAATAAAAATCTTTCAGAGCATAAATCTTTATTCCCTTCTCACTTGGGAAAAGAGTGGAATGTTTTATAAGGCTTCAGCAGGCGAGACCACAGGCAAAGTTCAGCTAGTTGCGGGAACAGTTGATCAGGAATTAGCAGCCATTGTTTGGGTCATTTGGATTTTATCAAGGAGGTGGACAGAAGGAGCTAGGAGTGTGTGATATTGTGACATGTAATAAGAAATGTATGTTTGGTCTTCACACAGACCCCCTGAAACCTTTGGAATTTTCTAAATGGTGAGAATCAACAAGGTTTCTTTTATTGTGTTAATGAAGCAACTTTTGGAATATCCCTAGGTCACCTAAGGATGAGGGTGGTTCCCCTGATGACCCTACCTGACTCCGGTGAGGAGGGGGGCCAGGAGGAGGAGTTCAGTGGTCCTTGGCCAGTGAACTACTGGACTGTGACTGTGTAATGAAGCCTCCATTAAAACAGTAGCAACAACGAAAAGGATGGGGTTTACAGAGCTGATGGGTTTGTGAACACGGAGGGATTGGGGGGTTGTGGCGTTTCAGAGACGGTGTGGAAACTCTATGCCTTTCCCCACACCTTGCCTTTTGCATCTGTCTCACCTGACTGTCCCTGAGTTCTATCCTTTGATAAGAAACCCATAATCTAGGAAGTAAATTTTTCCTCTGAGTTCTGTGAGCTATTCTGGCACATTAATCGAACCCAAGGAGGGATGGTCAGAACCTCGGACTAATTTTTTTTTCAATGTTTTTATTTATTTCTGAGAGAGAGAGAGAGAGGGCGTGAGCAGGGGAGGGTCAGAGAGAGAGGGAGAAAAAGAATCTGAAATAGGCTCCAGGCTCTGAGCTGTCAGCACAGAGCCCGACGTGGGGCTCGAACCCACAAATTGTGAGATCATGACCTGAGCCGAAGTCGGACACTTACCTGACTGAGCCACCCAGATGCCCCTGGAACCTCTGACTTAAAGCTGATCTCGGAAGCACAGGTGACAACCTGGCCTAGTGATTAGCATGTGAAATGGGCAGTCCCTTAACCTGTGGGATCTGACTCTATCTCCAGGGAGGCCCTGTCAAAATTGAGTTGAACTGGGGCACCTGGGTGGCTCAGTCAGTTGGGCTGCTGGCTTTGGCCCAGGTCATGATCTCATAGTTCATGAGTTCCAGCCCCGCATTAGGCTCTGTGCTGATAGCTCAGAGCCTGGAGCCTGCTTCCAATTCTGTGTCTCCCTCTCTCCGCTCCACCTCTGCTTGTACTCTGTCTCTCAGAAATGAATAAACACTGAAAAAAAAAAATTTTTTTTAATTGAGTTGAATTGTAAAACATTCAGCCAGTGTCCAAAAATTGCTTGGTAGTATGGAGACCCTCCTCACCCCCATATTGGAATTAGATTCATAAAAACAGGGTTAAAGTCATGTGTGTGCAAGATGGGCTGGGGAGGAATCGCCGCTGGGGACCAGGGCATGAGAGAGCCGTGGAAAACCCAGTCTGCCGAAAGTGAAGTCCTATATGAACAAATAGATGCATCCCCTTCTCTGCCCTTTAGCATCAGTGCCAGCCCCTTAGCTCCAGCCTGCCCTGTGCCCCCTCCCAGAGCCTGCCCCCTTCCCCCCGCCCCCTCCCAGCAATCAGGGCTTAATGAGACCTGTGCTCTAGGGAAGGGAGAAGAAAGTAGACTAACCGGTTCCACAGGGAGGAAGGATTCTTGCCATTGTCTTCCCAGGCTGAGGAAGGAAAGGAGTAGGGGAGCAAGGGAGGTGAGCTTGTGGAGGGAGAAGAAAGGGCCTCAAAAGGCTGGGTGCTCTCCCATAACGAGCAGAAACGGGTGCCACTCTGTGTCCTCCATGCTTGGAGCAGGATTTAAAGAAAGCAGGCTGCCGGCTGGCCCCATCTTGCAGGTGTGCGTGAGGAGAGGGCATGATGAGTTGCCAGAGGAGGATGGAGCTTGATGGAGAGGAGAGAAGCAGCCGGGCAGTAGACAGATTGAGGCTGGGCGCTGTGCATAGGGGCCTAGCCATGCCGATCCCAGGTGCAAGGTGGGAGAGCCTGGCGCCGTGCCAACGAGGGACGGCCTCTCTGAAGGCTGAGAGGGTCTGAGGTTCTTGGATGCCCTTCAGCATTCTCTCGCAGAGGCCCCAACCCTCTGGTCTGCTCTCAGCCATTGAACAAAGCACCTTCCAGACACTTAGAGGTACAATAAGACCCTGGAGACAGAAGACGCCCAGGCATCATGTGTCAGCAGTCCAGTCTCCTCGCTTAACCCCTGCACTGGTCTGATACTGGTCTGATACACCCCCATGCCTGGCTTCTGACCTCCCTGTCCTTCAGGAACCTCAGGCCAGATGGAGACTATCGGCATTCCCTCCATGGTTTAGCTGAGCCCAGGCTGGAATTATTTCCCAAGAATTTGATAGAAAAGTGTAAGAAAGGCAAAACTCTGAAACAAGAGAATACAAGAGCCGTCAGAGCTCAGATCCCTTACTTATGTCCAGCCACAGACTGATGTGGCCGCTAGGAGTTCTCGTTCTGTGGCTTCATCAGTGCGGGGCCTGGGCTCTGTTCTTCTCTGTTCTCCCAATTCCCAGTATGATACCTGGCATCTTATGGGGGTTGGGTGAATGCGTGATGGAAGAATAAATGAATGGATTCCCAGCATACAAGGGTGGCTCTACTCTAAGGCCACTTGCCCAAACACCTGGGGGCCCCCATCCTCTCCCACCCTGTCCCCAACCCCTGCCTTCAGGGAGCAGAGAATACCCCAAACAAACTGATCATACAAACTGGGCTAATGTGATGGGAAGGAGTCAAGGGTATCTAGAATGCTTCCCTATGGTAGGTCTCATTTTCAGTAAAGCCAGAAACTCCTCACTGGGCTCTGGGCAATGTCCCCTTCGATCTTCCTCTGGGCTTGTCTCTCTCTATGGGTGCAGCTGTTCGCCCGTCTCTCCATCCCTCCTCTGTGTTTCAACCTTTCTGCCTCTTTTCCGCACTGCTCTGGACTATAGGCCTGAGTCTGAAACTGGGATCCTCCCAGTCTGGCCTCTCTGACCCTGAACCTCAGAGGGGCCCCCGGCACCTTCAAAGTGCTCGGGGCTGAGCAGATGTGCACGGACAAAAGACAGTAAGAGTGCCTGTAGAGACACGTATCCGCAAAGACACCTGGGAGCACTGGTTCCTGGGGCTCCGGGGATGGGTCGGGTGCATCCAGACAGTTTACAGTAGTTTTGTTTTGTAAGGATTATGTACACTTGAGCAACATATTGGCGTTTTCTTTTTCTTGGGAGGTTCTGGCACAGATGAATGAAAATAACTATCCCCTCTGCAATGTATTTCTTGTGAAATAAATTTGCAAGGCATTGTGTCGGCCACTAGGTAGGCTTCCTCATCCACACTTTTAAAGTTAACCAGCAACAAAAACTAGTGAGCATTTTTCTTCCTTTGGCCACATCCCATGACTGAAGTTGGTGAGCTATACCTGCAATTTATAACACAAACGTGACACAGATGGTGAATTTACTGGAGGAGGGAGACAAGCTGCAGAAAATGCAAAAGAAGCGTTTAAGTATGTCTCAATATTTGGGTGTAGGTAACTCCCTATTTACCAACAGCACAATGGTTTTATCTGACCACCTCTTTTGATTAAACAGCAAGAGGAAAAAGTAAAAGATGGATGCTAAGAAGATTGGAAGAATGCCTGGCCAGCACAGTGATTTAAATAGAGCGGGTGCTTAAATGAGCAATGGATTGATTGGAAGCGATAGGTCAGAGGCAGAAATTGTTCACGACAAACCAGTCCGGAGCACCAGCTCTGAGAAGGTCCAAGGGGCCCCGGTCAGACTGCCCAGTCCTCCTGATCTCTGACAACCATCTCTTCTACCTACCCAGCATTTCTCAGGGGACAAAACATGCCCACAGTCATAAGATCATTTGGATCTCAAAACAAAGAAGAGGAAGTTGAGATTTGTAATTACATTTTACAGACGAGGAAGCTTGTGTGTTGAATAAAAAGATTACGTCCCTGACCCAAAGTCAAAGTGATGCTTCCGGGACTAGAACCCAATTAATCCTGACTCCCAGGCCAGGTGGACTCTCGGGCTCTAACTGCATCTCCCGAGACTTTACTTTGGATTCAACTTGCCATGAGGTCTCACCCTAGACACTTCCCCCAGGACTGACCTTGTGCTGCCCCGACCTCATTGCTGACTCGTCAGGGCACGCCTGCCGTGATGCTTTTAGAGCCAGGTCCCAGAGACAGGCACACTCATTTGAGCTCAGGAAAGTCTCTTCATACCCAAAGCCATCAGCTTGTGACCTCCCAGCCTTGACCAATCTCCATACTGGACTGTCAGATGACATCAGCTACCCTGTGATACAGGGGAAAGATCGCTTGCCCGGTAGGCAAACATCCCAGCATTCATTCTGGTTCCTCTCTGGCTCAGTAACGCTACGCAGGTTATTTTACGTCTTTACACTCCAGCCTCTTCATCTGCAAAACAGGGAGAAAAATACACACCATTCAGGGCTGTTGACAGGATTAAATGAGACCTCTTTTATGAAGGGCCTGCTAGGTGCTCAGCAAAGGCTACCTCTCTTCCCTCTTCCACCTGTCCATCCCTCCTCCCTGTCTTTTCTTCTTTCCCCTTTACTGAAGTTCATTTTTTAATGTTGATTTATTTATTTTGAGAGCGAGAGTGAGAGCGAGAGAGAGAGCGAGAGAGAGAGAGAGAGAGAATCCCAGGCAGGCTTTGCACTATTAGCCCAGAGCCCAACACAGGGTTCAACCTGAGCCAATGACATCAAGAGATGGACACTTAAACATACTGGGCCTCCCAGGAACCCCCACTGAAGTTCATCTGCATAACACTCCCAGAGGATCTTTCTGGAACTCCACTAGCATCAGGCTGCTCTCTGCCGCACGAATCCCAAATGACTTCCCATTGCCGGTGTAGCCACCTCTCTGCCTGCCACGCAGGACCCTCAGCCACAGGCACCACCCGTCCCCTTCCTGCTTCCTCTCTTCCCACCGCGGAGCTTGCGCAGTGCGGTTGTGGGCTTGCCGTCTGTGCTGACTTGCTCGTCTCTTCACTTCTGCTGTCTCACCGTCCTGGAATGCCCTCTCCGCCTGCCCGCGGCCCTCGCTACTCTGGAGATCTCTCCCTTCTCTGATTTCCAGCTTCATTTACGTTCATATCAATTCTTTGCTACCAAATCATGGAAGCAAGTATGCCTTCAGGTTGCCTCCTGTGTCTGTACCTTTCTCTTATCAACTTTACTATCCGTTCCTCCAGGGCAGGCCAAGGTCTTTGTACCTCTCTGAGAGTCCCCGAGGCCAGGAGAGCCGAGTGGGAACACGCAATGCACTCTGGCCTCTCGCCTCCAGGCCTGGATCCAAATCCTCAGTCTAGCACTCACTAGCTATGTGATTTAGGGAATCTTTTTTTTTTTTTCACCGTAAAATGTATAACTTCTTCATCAAAAGGTTGCTGTTTTCAAATGTATTTGTCCATTGGAGACATATGTATTAAGCACCTTCTATTTGCCAGGCCTGTGCTTTTCGACACATATAAGCTCATCTAATGCTCATTATTTCAATGCGGTCACCTCAGCTCTGGAACCCCACATCTTAGCACCAAATTCACGGGGATTAAGTGAAGATTGCCAATGAAGTTGCATGATGTTTGAACAGAGAAGATGCTTGACAAGTCTTTGCCGAACCTGACTATTAGGTTCTCAATAAATTGAATGTGATGGACTCACCCCAGACAGTGCTGAAGATACAGTAGTGAGTAGGATGGGTTCCCTGTCTCCTGGAACATTCAATTCAGTCCAGCAAAGGCTGAGATAGACATTAAATAAATAACGACAATTGTCATAAGGAGTATTTTTGGAGCATGTAAGGAGACTGTAAAAGGTACAGTATGGGGGCAGATTTTTCTGAAGAAGACAATGAGCTCACATCTGGGGGATCTGAAGTATATAAGTAGGAAGAGAAAGGGGAAAGGGTTAAGAGGTGGAGATAGTGGGCCTTCCAGGCAGCAGAAATAGCAGGTGCAAAGATCTTGAGGCAGGAAAGCACGCAGCCCTCCCTGGGAACTTGAGCTTAGCTTGGTTAGCAGTGAGGAGAGAGGGGCACAGTGAGGCTGAAGGTGGGCTGTTCTAGAGCAGTCTGGCTGGCCATGCTGAGGAATTTGGACTTGATGCACGATGGGAGACCAGGGAGGGAGACATAGTTAGATCTGGGTTTTGCATGCTCACTCTGGGTGCTCTAGGAAGAATGGATAAAGGGGTGAAAGTGGATTCAGGAGAGCAGGACTGAGTGAAAGAGGCACCGATGCCTGCAGTACTCCCAATAAAGATTCCAAAGTGTCTATGGGTCTAAAATTTGACTTCCGGGGCCAGTGCTCAGAAGGGCAGGGGGGGGGGGCCTACGTTCCTGAGCACCCTCACCTTCCTGAAGCACATTTTCCCCAATCTGCTGCCTCTTGCCTCATCCACCCTCTTCCTGGACAGCCTAGTTTAGGGCAGGGAGGAGAAGAAAAAGAATTGCTCCCCACCCCCCCACCCCCCATTCTGAAGTCTGGGCTAAGCCACAGACTGGTTTGAACCTGTCAGTGCAGAGCTGGCTGCAAGGCCAAGACCTACCTGGCCTGGCTCAGGGCCACCTGTCTGCATTCTTGTGCCCACACTCACCCTCGGAGGACAGCGCAGAGGCAGGGGCCTCCTCCACCCCTTCCTCCCCTGACAGCTGGCAGCTGCCCAGCCTCCGCTTACATTATCGGAGCCCAGGGCACAGCTTCACTCTCTCATTAGGGCTGGGTGGCTTCTGGAGGTAGGGTTAATGGATAGGTTCTGGCTTGGAGATGTGGAAATAGGAACCAGTTTCTGGTGTCTCAAGTTCTGCCCACTGAGAACCGATGGTCTCTGCTTTCTCTCCACGGCTCACATACCCCAGGCTCAGGCGATTGTCCCCACACTCACTGCTCAGTGCTCTTCTATTCTGTTAGGAGAAACTGGACGGACCGTGGACTGGGGTCAGGGGATTGTGCTGCTCTGTCACCGCCATAGGCAAGTAGCCACAACTTCCCTGGGTTTCGATTTCTTCACTTGTAACACGAGGGACGGATCACCTGTGCTGTGTCTACGTAACTGGGACAAAGACCAATGTGAAGGGACTCAGACAAATGCAATATGATACCGATTAAACATCTAATACCAGTGTAAAAAGTATCAATAATATCAGTAACAACAACAATAAGGATAACCTTATGTGCACAGGGACTCATCTATAGCCGTCAAAGCCCCGAGAACCCTTTCTTTTAAACGTTTATTTCTTTTGAGAGAGAGAGTGCACACCAGCCGTGGGGATTGGGGGGCAGAGGGAGAGGGAGAGCGAGAATTCCAAGCAGGCTCCACGCTATCAGCACAGAGCCCAGTGCAGGCTCAAACTCACAAAACTCAAACTCAGGTCCGTGAGATCAGGACCTGAACTGAGATCAAGAGTTCAACACTTAACCAACCAGCCACCCAGGTGCCCCAGAGCCCCGAGGGCCCTTTACCTAGAGCTCCATAAGTAGTGATATTTCCTACTTCATTTGCCCTCCTGACCCTAACCCCAACACAGTCAAGGCTGGGACAGAGGCTCAGTCCCTCTCACAGTCACACTGCCCAGGCTTAGGGAACTCTACCGTGGCACCGGGCATGAGGGCTAGATATCCGCTCTCTCAGCTAAGATTCTGATCAGGAAGCTCCATCTGACTAAAGTAGGTCCTTCCAAGGGAGGGAGTGGAGATAAGTTATTAGCTCAGAAATGGCAGTTGTGAGTAAGTGCTCCAGGCGGGATTGAAATTGACTCCTAAAACTGAGATGTTCCTTGGAGTCAGCGCCCAGAGACCAGGCAAGAGGAAAGACTAAGCCGACCAAAGGACAAAATACGAAGTAGCTAGATGTGCCTTCCAAGTCCTGACCTCTCTTCCTTTCAAGGGGACCCTTCCTTCCCAATGTTTTCATAAGGTTTTCCACATCTGACCTCTTCTGGTGCTCTGACATCTTAGAAAGCTCATGCATTTAAGCCAAAGGAATGAATCTCTAAGAACACACATACCTCTGTTGAAGCCTAATTAGCCAAGAGAAAATCACATTTATTGACGCAGTACAGCGAGGGAGGTATTCCAGAGGAAGTGTGGAATGAAGCTCAACAAGAGGAAAGAGGGGAAGGATCTTTTGTAAGGTTTGGGTTCCTGCTGAAGAATTTCGAGGAGCATCTCAGGGAAGTGAGGTTTCATTCTGAACCAATCACTGTTTCCCATGCAGGGTGAGGGTATGTGGAAATTACCTAGGGATTGAGTGCTGTCATTGGTCACTCAAATGGAGGCAGATGGGGGGGGGGACTCTATTCTTTATGACAATTCACATCTGCTGCATGACTTTGGGAGAGACCATGTTTCTTGCTAATTTTGTAGCTAGTTTTTGTCTGTGTCTGTTCTGCCAACTTGATTAAGGGCAAGGGTGCTTTTTATTTTTCATTCTGAGTGGATTTTCACTCCTTCAGTTTATGACATGGAGTTTACTCTTTCACCTACCACCAGTGATGATAGGACCTTCAGGTTGGATGACTGTTTACCTAGCTCTCTATTTATCATTTATCTATCTACCTATCTATATCATCTATCTATCTATCTATCTATCTATCTATCTATCTATCTATCTATCTATCTATCATCTATCTATCTATCTATCATCCATCTATCTATCTATCATCTATCTATCATCTATCTAATGTCACATGACAATTAGGGACTGCTCCTTGAGTCAGGTCACCTGTATTTATATCCTGCTTCCACTACTTACCTATCCCTGAGATCTCTGGCAGTGATTTACTGTCTCCATCTCTCTGTTTTCTCACCTGTAAAGTCGGGAAAAAAATGAGTTGCTTGTCTCCTAGGGTTGTCATGAAGATTAAGAAAATGATACATGTGAGGGTTTTAGACAAATGCTTGGCCCTTGGATAGGGTTCCATAAACATTAGTTCTTTTTCTTATTGTTAGTTTTATTTTGTTAGTAACCTAATTTCTGGTTAAAGGTGACAGATTTACTACACATGTTTTCTCCTCTCCCTTCAAATATCCCTCTAGATAATATTAAGGAATTAAAATATATAAGCTCTGAGCAGCGGAAAGCGGTCATCAGCAGATGGGCGAGGCCAACGACGCCTGGAAGCAAGAAGAGATGAAGCAGAGAACAGGTGTGTGTGTGGCGGGGAATGAAACAGAGGAGGGGCTGCCACGCCCTGGAGAACCCAGTGGACATGAGCCTTGCAAACGCCAAGCGGAACGAAGCCGGAGTGAGACCTGGGCTGGACAGCAGGGATTTGCTGACATCCTGTACACAGAGCAGTTGACTGCTACCACAGCCCTTTGCTCAAAATACACAGGAGTCATGCACCAACCTCCCCAGGACCGTAAAACAACCAAGCACCACAAACAAACAAAACTCCAAAATGAAAAACAATGTAGGGTTGTTTCTCCTGAGAAACCGAATGGTTCCAGAGACGAGCTCCTCCTCAGATGGCATTTAGATGCCAGGGTGACTGCTGGCTCCCAGCCCACGTGCACGAAGTAAAGCATGTACGGGTACACGGAACTCCCGGTGTGATGTTTTAAAATGTGAACAAACAATGAAAGATCATCAGGTATCTTCGAGGAGGCTTTACCAAGAAGGAGGGTGGGAGGAGATGGAGAGAGAGAGAGGAGAGAGGGAGAGAAAGAGAGAGAAACAATTGTAAACAAATAGATAATTTAAAGAAGGTAACTTTTTAAATGTTTATTTATTTATTTTGAGAGGGAGAGAAAGAGAGAGAGCAGGGAAGGGACAGAGAGAGAGAGAGAGAGAGGGAGAGAGAGAAAATCCTAAGCAGACTCCGTGCTGTCAGCACAGAGCCCGACAGGGGGCTTGATCTCACGACCGTGAAATCATGACCTGAGCCAATATCAAGAGTCAGACACTTAACCGGCTGAACCACCCAGGTGCCCCTAAAGAAGAATTTTTAAAATATGCAAATTAATGTCCTCAGAGATACTTACTACATCCATAAAAAGGACAGACCACAAACTAAACATCCAGTGTAAGGATAGAAAGAAGGGATTTGATTTTTAGAAATAATGAGATATACACAGAAATGAGTATGTATATATCTAGAGAGATAAATAGATATAAACTTAATATATGGATATATACCTAGGAGATAGGTTGAGGGGCACCTGGGTGGCTCAGTTGGTTGAGCATCGGGATCTTGATTTCCACTCAGTTCATGATCTCAGGGCTTGGGGGCCTATTCTTGCATTGGGCTCCCTGATGAACATGTAGGATCCTTAAGATGCTCTCTCACTTGTTGTCTCTTTCTCTCCTTCTGCCTTTCTATCCCACTGACATTCTCTGTTATTCTCTTTAAAAGAGAGAGAAAGAATTGAACCTCATTTTAAAGGATAATCTGTACTGTTACAATAAAACCACAAATACCCATATAACCACGACGCTTCAGAAACAGATGATTACTGGTCCTTTTGACATCTTTGTGACCCTCCCTCCCTGATTCATATCTTTCCCCTCCCTCCAGCCCAAATTCAGTGGTGATCATTCCTCTGCTTTTCTTTGTAGTTATTCACATCTGTATCTATTCCCAAGAAATGCATTGTTTAGTTTTTCCTTATTTTTGATCTTTATATAAATGAAACCACATTTTCTGTGGTTTTCTGTTTTTTTTTCACCCAACACTGTATTTACCTTTAAATAACAGTTTTATTAAAATATAATTCACGTAACATGCAGCACATGCATGACTCAATGGCATTTAGTATATTCATAAAGTTGTGCGGCCGTCACCACTATTTAACTCCAGAACGTCTTCATCTTCCCAAAAAGAAGCCCTATACTCTTGGGCAGCATCTTCATTCTCCCCTCCCTCCATCCTTGGAAACCACTGGTCAACTTTCTGTGTCTACATATTTGCCAGTTCTGTACATTTCATATAAATGGAATCACATAATAATGTAATCTTGGGGACTGGCTTCTTTCACTTAGCATGATAATCCTCAGGCTCTGAGGTTCATGGTAGCACGAATCAGTACTTCCTGCTGTTACCAATGCTCTGTCGTGTGGCTCTGCTGCATTTTTTGTTTGTCCAGTCTTCAGCTGGTGGGCAATTGGGGTTGTGACCACTTTGGAGCTATTATGAATAATGCCGCCCTAACATTCATGCAGCTTTTTGGTTTTTGTTTGTATTTTTTTCCCCACTTTTGTCTTTGCATGGATCTGTGCTTTGATTTCCTTTGGGTATACTTAGGAGCGGAATTGCTGGGTCGTATGGTAAAGCTCTGTGTAACTCTTTTGAGGAATGCCACACTGTTTTCCAAAGTGGCTGCATCACTTTACATTCCCACCAGCAGTGTTTGATGGTGAAGATGACGTTCTGAGATCCACTCACGACGCCTGTGACTGTAGTCCATCCACGTTATGCTCGTACTACACTTTATGCATCCTGTTGTTGAAGGTCACTTGGGTTATTTCCTGTCTTTTGCTGTATATGCAGCACTTCTATGAACACTCTATTTCCGGTCATCTGGTGTACCTTGCAAGAGCTTCTTGAGTGTATGCCCAGCAGTGGAATTGCTGGGTCATAAGGGATGCACCTTTTAAACTTTATTAGATAATTCTGAATTGCTTTCCAATTATGTTCTCCCTCCCCCTGCCCCCAGTCTCATTCTAATAAGCCCTTCATCCGCAGTGTTTAAGATCTTCTGTTTCTCTGTATCACCTCCAACTATTGACATCAGATTTTTAAAACCTTGGCTAATGTGATGAGTATGCAATGTTCTCTCATTGTGGTTTTTTAATTGGCATTTTCCTGATTACTCATCTTACCGAGCATCTCTTTTATATGTTTCTGGGCCATTTTAGGTCTCTTCTCCAGTCAAAACTCCTCTTGATTTCTTTTTCTTTTTCTTATGATTTGTGGGTGTTTTCCCTATGTTCTGGACACAAATTCTTTTGTCGCTTAGGTGTGTTGCAAAGATATTCTCTGAGCTTGTGGCTTTTCTTCTCTTTCTCTTCAGTACTATAAACAGTATCAGAGTATTCAACTATATGCAGTATATTAACGTATTCAAATGTATCCAGTTTTCCTTTGGTTTGTGATTTGTGTCTTGTTACAAAATAAAACCCTGCTTTCTCCTGAAGCCATGAAATTCTCCTATAGTTCTAAATGTTTCATTTTTGGGTCGTTTATATTCAAGCTCTTGATCCACCTTAATTTATTTTTATGTATGGTCTAACAAGGGACTTGATTTGCTTTTCCCCATGTAAGTAAATAATCAGCAATATCAACCCCTTTCGTGTATCAAGTTTTTATCTGTGTGTGGGACTGCTTCTGGCTTCTCTTACTCTGTTCCACTGATCTGCTTGTCTATCTTCTTCTAATATGACACCTGTGATTACTTTAGTTTTATAATAAGACACGATACCAGAAACAAAGTGTTGTCTAACCCTCATCAGCAATCTTGGGCTTCTTCGGGAGGGTTTGGGGTATTCTTGTCCCTTTGCTCTGCCAAATAGGCCTTAGAGTAAGTTTGTCAGATTCCAGAGAAAACCATGTTATAATTTTTATTAGAATTTCTTTAATTCTACAGACAGATCAGGATGGAGAAAATGGGTGCGCCTGGGTGGCTCAGTCAGTTAAGCCTCTGAGTCTTGGTTTCAGCTCAGGTCATGATCTTGGGGTTTGTGGGTTCAAGCCCCATGTTGAGAGCTCTGTGCTGACAGCAAGGAGCCTGCTTGGGATCCCGTCTCTCTCTGCTGTCTCCCTCTGCTCGAGGGCTATCTCTCTTTCTTTCTCTCAAAAATAAATGAATAAACATTTAAAAAATTTAAGATGAGGCAATGTACATATTTACAAAATTGACCTTCCTTTTCCACATATATATATATATATATATATATTTTTTTTTTAATGTTTATTTATTTTTGAAAAAGAGAGAGAGCAGGTAAGGGGCAGAGAGAGAGGCAGACACAGAATCTGAAGCAGGCTCCAGGCTCTGAGCCATCAGCACAGAGCCCTACATAGGGCTTCAGCTCACGAACCATGAGATCATGACCTGAGCCTAAATTGGACGCTTAACTGACTGAGCCACCCAGGCACCCCTATATATGTCTGTTTATTTCTTTAGGCCTCTCTAAGATCTTGCAAAAAGCCATATTATTTTCTATATGAAGGACTTGCATGCCTTTGGAGTCCTTCTTTGAGTCATTATTTTCTTTTTTGTTGTTTTTGTAATTGGAAATTTGAGATTATATTTTTCTGTTTATTACTGAATTACTTTTCATATATTGATTTTAAACTTGGCAACTTTGCTAAACTGTCAATAATCCCAATAATAAATCTGTAGATTATTTGGTGTTTCCCATGTGAGTACCCATATCATTGGCAAATAATGAGAATTCTGTTTCATCCTTTTTTCATTCTTATGCTTTCTCTTTTTTTTCTTGCCTCATCAGGCTAGCTATAATCTTATGGCAGTCTTAATTGTGTTCCTGAATTTAAAAGCAATGCTTTTTTTAAACTCACTTATTTATTGAGAGAGAGAGTGCCCACGAGCTGGGGAGGGCAGAGAGAGAATCCCAAGCAGAGCCTGAACCGGGGCTTGATCTCAGGAACTAAACAGTGAGATCAGGACCTGAGCCAAAATCAAGAGTCAACCAACTGAGCCATCTAGGATCCCCTAAAAGCAATACTTTAATATTTTACCAATGGTTTACCACGTTAATACTGTAGTTTTGTGGTTTTTAAAATAGGTATCTTTGATCAGGTAAAGAAAATTACTATTTCTAGTTTACTAGGAGGTTGGTTTTAATTTTTTTAATGGATAAATGCTGCATGTCATCTAATATTTTTTCTAAACATGTTGAGATAAATATATCTTTAAATCTCTAATGGAATACATCATATTAAGATATTTTCCAAAGTAAGTTGAAATATGCTCATATTATTTGGAATAAAAACATAACCAGATTATGTTTAGAATATTTAATTTAGGTTTTTTAAAATATCTGTATTCATGAATATGGCTGACCTGTAATTTTTCTTTTTCATATTTTCTTTGTATAGCATCAGGTTCCACCTTCCATTAATCTCCTGAAATAAATCTGGCAGTATTTCATCTCCCATTAACTTGAAGAGTTTGAGTAAATATCTCTTGAATATGTCATAACTGTTTGGGCACAGCGGTTTGGTTTTTTCTTTTTCTTTCTTTCTTCTTCTTCTTCTTTTTTTTTTTTTTTTTGCATTCAATTTCTTTAACGGCTAAAAATCTGTTAGAGGAGGTTGTTAAGTTGTTACCAGTTACATTTTTCATGTAGAGGCAATTGTTACCAGTTATGTTTTCCTAGGAGTTTGTCCATTTCCACTAAGAATACATGTGTATTGGCGGATGGTTATTTATAACATTCCTCCATTATCTTTAATCTTCTTAGTTCCTCTTTTTCATTCCTGATGCTGTTTGTGTCTATTTCCTTTACCTGAATCTCTTTCCAGAGTTTTGTTAATCGCTTTGATCTTGTTGCCTCTCTGTATTTTATGTTTCAAGTGTTGCTCTTCCATTTTCCTTCTTTGCCTTTATTTGGTTTTCTTCTCTGGTTCTTTTTCTAACGTCTCTTGTTGCAAACTTATTCTAATTCAATTATTTAGTGTTCAGCCATTCTTCTCTTCTAATTAATTGGTTTATAAATTTCCCTCACTTGTTTTCGTTTTGAAATTTAGTGTTTCTTATCATTTAGATTAAAATATTTTTTCTCATTCATATTATTATTTCTATTTTTAACCCTTCAAATATTTAGAGATGGGTTTCAAAATTCCCAGATACATGGCTCTAAAAATATGGTATGTTTTTGGTACTGAATTTTAATGGAATTGTTTTGTGATCAGACGATAAGATCTGTTTGATACTAACTCTTTGAAATTTGTGGAAAATTGACTTGTGATTTACTACAGTGGTCAATTCTTGAAATTAAAAAAAAAATTTAATGTTTTATTTATTTCTGAGAGAGAGAGAGAGAGCGAAAGAGAGAGAGTCAGCATGAGCAGGGGAGGGTCAGAGAGAGAGAGAGAGAGAGATACAGAATCTGAAACACACTCCAGGCTCTGAACTGACTGTCAGCACAGAGCCCGACGCGACGAGGGGCTCAAACCCACGAACAGTGAGATCATGACCCGAGCCGAAGTCCGAGACTTAACCTACTGAGCCACCCAGGTGCCCCAATTTTTTAAATTTTTTTAAAGTCTATGTTTTAAAAGAATGTTTTCTTTCATCATTAAATACTGTATTTACCGTGTGTCCATTAGATTAACCTTGTTGTCTTACCCACAGTGATACTTTTAGAAATGTAAAGACTGGAGAAATTTACCTATCAAACCTCTTTTGTTAGTAAATGATTGACAACATCCTTCAGCAAATAAGGGAATCCACTAAGACCAGGACACGGGGTGGGGTGGTGGGGGGAACCCAGAGGCAGTGGCTGCCACTGAGGAATGCAGTGACACCCAATTGCCAGCCATGTCGCAGGTCTCTAGCAGACTTCCAGGAGGAAGTGTTCTGCAAACAGAGGTTTCTACAAGCAGAGGCTTGTACCCCCTGACCCCATTCCAGGAATTGGGAGCCTGTAAATATTTTGGATGGCAATTTTTCAATACATATCAAAATCTTTAAAAGACTCATTTGATAAAATCACTGGATGGTGTACAAAGATGAATGAATAAGGACATTCACGAACTCATTATTTATATTTAAAAAGTGATTATAACCAATAAAGGATTGGTTAATGAACTTGGAGTCTGTATAGGATATCGTGCTCTGTAACCACCTGAAATTATATTACAGAAGATGCAATGACCTCACTAAGTAAGTCAGGGTATCTTGGCAAATGAAAAAACCCTGACTCGAAAAACCGTGGTAACAGAATAGTTTAATTTTGTGGGAAAATACACACGAGAGGTAAACATTCGGATGTTAAAATTGGATATCTTTATATGGTAGAGTTATGGATGAAGTTGAATTTTCTTCTTTGGCTTTCTGTATCTTTAATATAATACTATGAACTGTATTATAATTTATAACAAAATATTTTAGTGCAGTAAATAGTTCCTGTCTCTTCAGCACAACTGCCTTCCGGGAATTGGTTCTGATGTCAGTTGAGCCTGTTGGGAGTGATCCTGGGGGAGGGGTCCCTAACTGGAAAAGGGGAGCAGAAACACGGACAATTGACCAGCAAAGACAGGGAGAGGGACCTTCCGCATCAGGTCTAGTAAGGGAGGGGAGAGCTGCCGGCCCAAACAGGTTTCTATAGCGTTCTATGAATACATTGCCTTCAGGGAGCCCCAGTCAGCAAACCCTGGGTCTATGCCGGGAAGGAGGAGAAAAAAGATATTCCATTTGAGCCTCCAAGGGCTGGTTGAGGAGAGAAAAAAAAATAGTGAAACAACTACAAAAGTATGCAGTAATAAGTACAAAATGATACAGCATTATTTTGACATACTTGGCTGAATTATGTAAGTGGTAGTGGTGCAGAGTACATAATCAGAGTTCTGAGAATTTGTTGAGAAAAAGCAGGTAAAACGCATGGAAGGAACATAGACTAGTTCCAGCCCAATAAACTCTAAGGAGTGTCTCATGCCTACCATGCATATTAAGTTCTCATTAAGTGTTTGTGGAAGGAAAGGAAGAAGAAAGGAAGGGAGGCTGGGGCACTTGGGTGGCTCAGTCAGTGAAGCATCAGACTCTTGATTTTGGCTCAGGTCGTGATCTCACCATTCATGAGTTTGAACCCCATCCCTGCTTGGGATTCTCTATCTCCTCTCTCTCTGCCCCTCCCCTTTGTGCTCTCTCTCTCTCTCTCTCTCTCTCGCCGGAGGCCGCGCCGGCTCCGACAGGTCCAGGGGTCCCTGAAGGATGGACGGTGTCAGCGAAAGACAGTGAGAGAGCCCCGAGATTCTTTCTGATCACCAGGCAGGCATCGCTGCCCTGTCGGTTTTGGTGTCTATTTTTAGGTTAAATGATAACATGGCATCAGAAAAAGGAATTTTTACAATGGGTAACTCTTTGTGATAAGATGCTTTGGAAAGTGTACAGAAGCAGGTTTTACAGAAATATTCTTGCAGAACTATTGCAATTATAGTGAGGTTAAGTAAATCTTATAACTAGAGAATTAGGGTATTCTTAGTAAATGACAGGATACATATTTGTTCTAAGTTAATAACGCTAAGGTTAGGTCATAGGTTAAGTGTGTAGATGGGCTAAGAGTCATTCCGTCTGGCTCTCAAATGAATGTTTCTGAGTTGGTTAATAAGTTGTTTGTGGAAACCTATTTGACGCTGAATGTGTGAACACCATGGAGGCCCTAAATGTGTCAGCCTTTTGTTTGTGGGTGATGCTCTAGCTACTCTTATCTATCCTCATCCCAGCCACCTGTAAGGGAGGGTGTTTGCAGAAAGTAGGCCTTGGGGAAGGGACTGCCCTACATCACCAATTAGGAGAAGGTGTAAGTATTAACTTAAGTTCTGCCCTTATCTGTACCTTAACTCTAAATTAGGCTCTTTGTCTCAGGGCCAGGCTCAGTTGTAATTCTTGTGTTCTTAACCCCCTAAGTCTTGGATCTGCAAGGCCCTTAGGAAGAGCCTTTTGACAATCATCCATAGAGCTTTCATCTAAAATCTCTCTTGTAAAGGCAGGAATATGCTTTTCCTTATGAGGTATCTGTGTTCAGAATATGGGTCTGATATGGAATATTGTGAGGCCTGGTCAATACCAGCACGACATGAGCCAGTGGTAGCAGGAGATACCAGTTTTCATGTCTCATGGCAGGAGCTGTGCAAACACTGCCATTTCCTTGCTGTGACTGCCATCCATAGAGGCCGGTGCGGCTCCCGGCACTGTCTCTCTAAATAGATAAATGAACATTAAAGAAAAAAAAGGAAAGGAAGGAAAGCAGAAAAGAAGGAAGAAATGGAAGGGAAGGGAAGGAGGGAGGGAAGGAGAAAGAAGAGACATTTCAGGGGAACGGACGGCTAAGCCAGTGATTCTCAAACTCTGGTCTCTAGATCTATAACATCAACATCAACTGCAAACTTGTTCAAAATGCAGATTCTCAGGCCCCAGCCCCAGCCTAGTGGTACTGAATCAGACACCCTAGGGAGGGGCACAGAATTGCATGTTTTAAGAAGCCTTCCAGCTTTCCGGGTGACTCTGATGTAGCTAAAGTTTGAGAACTGCTGGGCTAAGCAATGCCTTCGAAGCAGGCACCAGCAGGTGGCAGGTAAGGAGACCGGCTTTGCTGCAGCAAAGAAGCTGTATCAGGGATTGATGGGGGACCAGCTGGGAAATCTACAGGAGCCAGGTAAGCTCTCTATTATTGAGCAAAAAATAAATTGATTTTTTTCACAAACAACGTGGCTGGTGTTTACATCTAATAACTAACACGACGGAAATATGTTAAAGATAAAAAAAATCACCCATACTCTCTCCTCACCCACATATCAATTAGCTTAATGTTTTCCCTGTTCTTTTATAGTGTTTGTACATATGCATAGATGATGTTTACACGGTTACTGTGAAGTCATACATGCAACTTTGGGGATGTGTTTGCTTTTTGCAGTATTTTCTAGCGGACTAGATACATTAATCAAGGAGTTTAAAACTTACTGTTGTTTACGCTGTCGTATTTTATGTCTTCGCTCTTCCTAGGTTCTCTCTGGAGGGCTGTTACTGCAGAAGTAAGTAATTGCCAGGAGCCGCACCGGCCTCTCTGGATGGCAGTCACAGCAAGGAAATGGCAGTGTTTGCAGCTCCTGCCATGAGAAATGAAAACTGGTATCTCCTTCTGCTACAATTGGCTCATGTTGGAAATGAGTCTGCTGGTATTGACCAGGCCTCACAATATTCCATACCAGACCCATATTCTGAACACAGATACCTCATAAGGAAAAGCATATTCCTGTCTTTACAAAAGAGACTTTAGATGAAAGCTCTGTGGGGGATTGTCAAAAGGCTCTTCCTATGGGCCTTGCAGACCTAAGCTTGCATAATAAAGGGGGTTAAGAACACAAGAGTTACAACTGAACCTGGCCCTGAGACAAAGAGCCTATTTTGGGGTTAAGGTACAGATAAGAGCAGAACATAGCTACTACATATATCTTTGCTAATTGGTGAAGCATGGCAGTGCCTTCCTCAAGGCCTACATTCAGCAAACACCCTCCCTTACACTGGCAGCTGGGATGAGGATAGATAAGAGTAGCTAAAACATAAACCCAGGTGCAAAGACGGACACATTTAGGGCCCCCATGTTAGTTTCCACAAACAAACCAATTCAAAAACATTCATCCTCTTGAGAGCCAGACACAATGGCTCCTAGCTTATCTATGTACAATTTAACCTATATGTTATCCTGTTTTTCACTAAGAGCCTCCTGTTAATTCCTTGGTTGTAAATTCACTATGATTGAGGTAATTCTGCAGAGTATCAAAAACTTGTTATCGCAAAAGGCCTCCCATTGCACGAAATTCCTTTCTCTGACGTCATGTTGTTGCTGAACCTTTAAATAAAGACACCAAAACCGATGGGGCAGAGATGCCTGCCTGGTGATCAGAAAGAATCTCGGGGCTCTCTCACTCTCTCTCGCTCACACCGTCCATCCTTCAGGGACCCCTGGACCTGCTGGAGCCGGCTCAGCCTCCAGCAAATAATAAAAAAACCAAATGTGGGTTTAACTTTCCAAAGTTGAGATCTGGGCCAAAGACAAAAGAATTAGGACGTTCATAAACAGCCAACACCACTTTTTCTCACCTCAGAGACTTGACAAAGTCCTCTGAGTAAGAGCCAGTCTGCAGAGAATCAGAAGGAAGACGTGTGACTTGGGTACATCCCCCTCTCCACCCCCCTCTGTTCCCCCCTACTCTCCCCTACCTTACCCCCCCCCCCACCGTCCCCAACCCCCCGCCCAGGACCTGGTGGATGAGAATTCACAACCTTCCTACAAAGAGCCTGGAGAAGGCAAGTGTGGCCATGGTCTTTCCACTTAGCACCTTGTGAGTGTGACAATGGCCGTACGACCCGGGTCAGAGGTGACGACCCAATACAACCTAGAACTCCCTGCAGATGGAACAGACTGAACGTGGCTGAAACAGAGGCTGGGCTGAGAAACATCTGCATGAGGACACTCAGGACAGTCCAGCTCCTGCGTGAGTCAACGACCAAAGGAGAGAGAAGTCAGTGAACATCCCCACGCCGGGGCCGGTGAGAGCAGACAATGACGGACTCCAGGGGAAGGTACACAGTTGGGAAAAGGGGGTCAGACTGGGACAGAATTGCCTAAGACTCCCCAGGACAGAGCCAACCGGGACCATAACATAATGGAGACTTGAAGAAGAAAGTAAGTCTTTTTTGTTTGTTTGTTTAATTTTTTAATTTTTTAAAAATGTTTTTATTTATTTCTGAGAGAGAGAGACTGCGTGAGCAGGGGAGGGTCAGAGAGAGAGGAAGACACAGAATCCGAAGCAGGCTCCAGGCTCTGAGCTGTCAGCACAGAACCCAACGCCGGGCTCGAACCCACGAACCGTGAGATCATGACCTGAGCCGAGGTCGGAAGTCGGATGCTAAACCGACAGAGCCACCCAGGCGCCCCATTTTTTTTAATGTTTTTATTTATTTTTGAGAGACAGAGAGACAGACCATGACAGACTGCGATCAGGAGAGGGGGAGAGAGAGAGGGAGACACAGAATCCAAAGCAGGCTCCACTGAGCCTGTCAGCACGGAGCTGGGCGCAGGGTTTGAACCCACAAACTGCAAGATCGTGACCTGAGCCATAGTCGGACACTTAACTGACTGAGCCACCCAGGCGCCCAGAAAGTCTTACTATAGAAAGTTAAAGGAAGTTACGTTTTTGGCACAACTGAGTATGCAGTCCAAGGTCTGTACTTGCTACGATGATGTAAGATTTTTTTTCCCATGTCACGTAACAGTGAATAGTTACTAAATTAATTGTATCCTCATCAAGTGACTATACTGTATTTTATTTAATCATCTCCTTATTATTGAAAATTAAAATGGTTCCCATTTTTAATACAGTAAAAATACAACCAAATAGTTTTTCTGCAACATTTATTTGGTACCTACGATGCGCCAGACTCTGGTAGTCAGAGCTGAGAGGAACACAGTGTCCTTAGTGTTTGGCGGGAGAGTCAGATGGGAAACGCCATTCCAGGGCAGTGTGAATGGGGTTATAAAAAGCGTGTAGAAGTTGAGTCTTCTTTAAATTATTTCCTTAGGGTAAATTCCAAAAAGTGAGATTCCTGAGTTACATAGTATTGACAGATTGCCTTTTTAAAAAAAACAAAAATGTTTATTTTCTGAGAAAGAGAGAGACAACCTGAGTGCGGGAGGGGCAGAGAGAGAGGGAGACACAGAATCCGAAGCAGGCTCCAGACTCTGAGCTGTCAGCACAGAGCCCAAAGAGGGACTCAAACCCTCACATGGTGAAATCATGACCTGAGCCGGAGTTGGACATGAAACCACTGAACAGACCTAGCCACCCAGCCCCTCCCACCCCGGACAAACTGCTTTCTAAACACATCAGTTTACACTACAATGAAGTAATGGTGGTTTGTTTTCTATTCTATATGTAATATCCCTTGATTCTTCCACGTTCTAGAAATGTCTTCCAAATCTTGCTCTTCTGGTTATTTATGTAAATTGCTGTGGGGGGTGGTGGGGCAGATTTAAAAAAGTATTCTAATTTCTTTTTTCCTATTTTATTTCTTCCATGAATTTAAGGCTTAGAAAATTACTCCTTAAGAGATACAGTAAATACCCATTTCTACTTTCTGTTCGTTTAAACAAATGATTTGATTTTTCTTCAGTTGTTCTATTAATTAACCCATCTAGAATTTATTTCAACAATTTGAATTGGAGCAATCTATTTTCTAAACTGCTCACTAAGACCATTCTTCCTGTATTTATTATTTGAAGACGCTTATCAAATGCAAAATTCCCATTGTACTAGGATAATATTTTTGGAGATATTATACCCGGTACTGCCTAGACTCTGATTAGGCTTTGGCTCCCATACTGTTGAATTAATGACACCCACAGCCTCAAGAGGAGGGAAGAAGTACCAACCATGAAGGAGCCACTGTTTTGTTTTCCAGACTATGCTGAGAAAGTTATTAAAAAAAAAAAAAACTGGGAGTGTGGTAGGAACCCCTCCCTAAGGAGAGAGAAAAAAACAATGAAGAAGAGAAGAGAGAAGACTTCAAGGTCACCTAGATATGGGTCCAGGTGCCTACATCCCCCATGTTCTTGTAACTGAGACAACTTAATCAGGCTGCATGTTTATGTGTGTTACCATATATGGGAGACAAAGAAATAGAAGATGTATGAGAAAAACTATGCCATGTGATGTGGGCTGCTCGGTTCTTTTGGGTACGAACCCAACCGAGCAGTGCCAGCACGAATAAGTTGCTTCCTGGAAAGAAAAGCCTCGGTGTCACGACTCTCTGTGCGAGAATCCTGCAACAGGAGAGCTGCAGGTAGCTCGAGCTTAGTGAGCTAATCACTGAATAGATCACTGATCAGAGAGGACGAAGGAATAAGACGAGAGTGAAGTTTCTCCCTTCCCCACATTGGAAGGGAGAGGGTCCCCCTGATGCTGAGAACAGGAGCTGGGTGTGAAAGGGAGAGGGTAAAGGGTCACCTGAAATGCTTGACTCCCCTCCTCACCCCAGAAGGGAACATTGACAAAGGGCGTGGCTGGCAGGGGGTGGCTAGATAAAGCCACAGCAGGGTAGATTCGGAGAATCTAAGAATTTCAGGCGTTGGTGTTCAGTACGAGCCAGCAGAGCAGAGTGGGGAAAACTACAGGTCTGGCAAGAGAAAGGCTTTGCTGGTGAGATGCCTGATGTGATCCAAGACGGGGTCCCTCGCAATGCCTGAGTCAGGTGTCAAGGCCCCCCACCTCCACCCCCAGCTTGTCGGAGAGAACGCAGCCTACAGTTTCCTTGAGCTCATGAAGAATGGCTCAGAAGAGACCTCGGTTGTAAATAAGGAAACTCAGAGTGTGGCTCTCGTATCACCAGAGGCAATGGCAAGGGCCAGGGTGTGGGCGGCAGATGCCAGTCTGATGCCCTTGGTCCAGATCAGGCCAGTTGCACCTTCATCATCAAGCAGGATGAGGCTGTCCCACAGAAGCTGTTGGGGACCAGATTTCAGACCAATCTCCCTGCACCCAGACAGCATCCCGGGAAGGGGTGATCCTTCCAAGCTGTTAGGAGTTTGAGCTTTGATTTGCCTGCTTCACCCACAGGCCTGAAAATGAGAGAGGTTAAGTTACCATTAGTCACCAGGTTGTGGTATCTTGCCAAGGTCCTCTCGTCCCTGCTATCAATACAAGCTAGCATCCAGAATAGAATGCAATTGTAAAACAAAAATTTTACTTTTATATTGCTGAGTCATACAGGCATTTTGAAACTATGGCTACCACACACACACACACACGCACACATAGGAGACAGGAGGCTCTTTCTGGGCTTTTGTTTCTTAACTGATTTAAAACATAACCGTTAAAGTCAGGACAGAACTTTAAATGTGTTTGGGGGCACGTATGTCCATTGGCAATGTAGAAGGAGATATCTTATCTTTCGACCTCTGGAGAGCCCCACACATCCCCCTCTTCCTTCACATTCCATTTGCCCCGGTTTGCCTGGGACAGTCCACGTTTACACTGCTGTCCCGACACAATAACTTTCGCTTTCAGGAGTGTCCTAGTGTGAGCGGTAATTTACATCCCCACCGTAGCCATGGAGCCCTTCGGCCACAAAGTGGCAGCATCGGCCCACAGTTGAAAAAGCGCTGCAGCTTGTGGGCAGTTCCCGTGTCTGCGGGGGAGAGAGTGGCCCCTTCCTTAACCCAGGACAAGGCTAGAGATAAAGCACAAGACCATGGGATGAGGGTCTCTCGGAATGCAAGGACTCATCAGGTGGTCATCTTGTCCGTCCCTTACCACGAGGCAGGCCGCGCAACCGTACCTGACAGCCAAGAGAGAAGCTGTGCTCAGGGTTGGGATGCTGCCAGCAGGTGGAATTAGACTTTGGTTCAACCGTTTCCCGTGTGATACTCCAGGGAGCGTGCTCTCCACCAGCAGTTTCTGAGATCCTCGTCCACAAAGCCGCCAGTCCTTGCACAAAAGGTGCAGACACTTTGACATGTCCAAAAGGCTCATGAAAATGTCTGTTTTCCAGATGGTACAGTAATTGTCAACGCTTTTATTTTTGGTTCCTGTTATTAGGTTGAATTTTGTCTGCAAAACAGTTAGGTGGAAGCCCTAACTCCCAGTAACTCGGAATGGCCTTATTTGAAGATAGGGTCATTAAAGATGCCATTTGTTAAGATGAGGCCATACAAGTAGAGTGAACCCTCGGTCCAACAGGGCTGGCTCAGAAGGGAAGGGGTATAGATCAGAGGCCTGCTGCCTCTGGCCCAGGAATGCCTGGGAATACCAGAAACTGGGAGTGGTAAGGGTGAATTCTCTCCTAGAGACTTTGGAGGGATCATGGCCCCACCAACACCTTGATCTTGGACTTCTAGCCTCCAGAACCATGAGAGAATATATTTCTGTTGTTTCCGGCTGCCCAGTCTGTGGTGCTGTGTATCAGCAGCCCTAGGATACTGATGCTCTCCACTCTCACACTTTTCCTCCAAGCACTTAGCGGCCTAAAACAACGCGTATTTATTACCTCATGGTTTCTTTGAGTTCAGAGTCTCAGCAGGGCTTAGCTGAGTTCTCTGCAAGGCTGCAATCAAGCTGTTGGTCAAGGCTGGGTTCTCGCTGAGTGCTCCATTGGGGAAGCATCCACTTTCAAGTTCACACGATTATTGGTAGGACTCAGGTCCTTGTGGGCTGCTGGACCGAGAGCCTCAGTTTCTTGCTGGCTGTAGGGCAAAGGTTGCCTTCTTTTCGTTGCCATGTGGCTTTCTCCCCAGAGCAGCTCACAACAAGACAGCTGGGCTCAGCAGAGGCAGCAAGGGAAAGAGTCTCCTTGTAAATCGGGTGTTACAATCTTATGCATCTTCATCACGGAAGTGACCTCTCATCACTTTGCCGTGTGAAAATGAGTCACAACTCACCCGCACTTGGGGGAAAGGCGTGAATACAGTAAGGTAGGAGTCCTGGGGGCCATATTCTATGAGGAGAGTGGGAAGCACATTCTTGGGTCCAGGGTTTCTAGACTGAATTTTCAGGGGCTCAAGTTTCTATGGCTCTCCCTTGGACACTGTCTCCCCCTACATCCAAAAAATAAAAAAAATATTTTTTCCTCCCCATTCTTAAATGGGGAGCAACTTCCCACTGGGCTGTGGGGTAACTGCCTTCCCAACTTTCTCCCTTTCTCCCTGCTGTCAGTGGAAACATGGTGTAGAAGGAAGCCACTAACTCCTGGGGCAGAAGCAGAGCGTGAACGCCAAACACAGGCTGGTCCCAGACAAGGACGGGAGGTATTTGCCTGCAATTTGAAGGCTATTATCTTCCTTTGGGGATGAAATAAGCCACAGCTCATGCTCATCCACTTTTTCATTGCCTCTGCTTCTGGGCTCCTGAAGTCCCACTTCATGGCAGGAGCAGTGCTCTCCCGACTCTCTCCATCTCTACATGTTCCTCATCCTCC
Organism: Proteles cristata cristata; assembly: GCA_017311185.1. NCBI lineage: Eukaryota > Metazoa > Chordata > Mammalia > Carnivora > Hyaenidae > Proteles > Proteles cristata. The sequence goes on along the minus strand of JAESUZ010001426.1, from coordinate 622,252 downwards.
TCTACATTTAGGCTGGGACCACAGGACTAGTTTAAGCCAAGTTTAAGCACCTTTGGGATGACCAAATTAAAGGCCGGTGTGCCTCGTCTATCCCTCACTTCTCTGACTCAGCAAACATGGAAGGCCGGGGCCAGTGTTGCAAGACGGAGGGAATTTAGTTCCAGAGACGGGGCTGTCAGTGGAGAGAGCCTTCTGTCGACCCGCACGGGATGTCGCTTGAGTGAGAAATCAAGTCTGGGGTGCGTTATCAGCCGTCAGGCAAAACGATGCAAAGAGCAGGTCCACCAAGCACACTGGAAACATCTGGAACCTGCACTGATATCAAGAGATCTGCTGGGGCCCCTTGGATAATAACACGGACTGTTGACTCTACTCTATGCCATTTATAAGCCATGTGACCTTAGGCAAATTATTTAGCCTCTGTGCCTCATTTCCATACCTGCAAAATAGGGTCCCACCAGTATCTTCTCATATGGCTTTTGTGAGAGTAAATGAATAAAACACACAGAACGGTGGGAATGTTCTGGCTCATTATCTGTGTTATTGGCTGGCAGGCATGTTATGTACTCTGGGCACCAAGGGGGTGCTCCCTTTAACCTTTTCTCCAGCCTGTCAGCACGGGTCCCTGGGGGGTTCTCCTTCAGTCCTTTACCTGGGCCACCCACCTCCAAAAAATGTCCCCACTTAACATTCTTCCTTCTTCATCCAACTCCCTTCCATGCAGGCTCTCCTTTCCTTTCCTTAACACTAGAGGGCACTTCATAACTGGCACCATCTAGCACTCCGGCCTGGGTTCTCACTCAGTCCGGGTGGCGGGTGGCGGTAGCAGGGGTCAGCAGGTGACTGAACTTGAACCTGAAACTTACCATTCTGAACAAGGAGATGGGCTTCTCACGCACCAGAGCAGCCAACCAAACAGCTAGCACACTATCCACACCTGTCCTGACCCTTTCATAGAGCCCTATTCTTTCCCTTCTGAAGAGTCATCAACATTTATAATCACGTACTTGTTTGTATGTGAATCAAGTTAATGTCCCCCTTCCCCACCAGACTGGAAGCTCCACGAAGAGAGGCACATACCTGTCTGTTCACTATCCACGTCAACACCTAGCATTGTGCCTGATGTATTTGATCTTGACAAATACTTGGGGACTCATTAAGGTAATCTCTCTGTCTTCTCATGCCTCCCTCTGCCTGCCTACCTGTGTACTCCTGGACATCAGCCTGACCTGGGCTACTCATCACCACCATCACAACCTTATTGCCTTTGATAATTGTCACAATTTCCTAACATGCTTTCATTTTTTTTCCTCCAAAGTTTACTCTCCAAAACATATTGACCACTCTACTACCCTGCATAAAAACTTGCTTTCAAGACATTCTGACAAACCAGTTCATCTAGAAGGGAGAGACTTGGGAGGGGAGGGTTTTCACTTCCTTGAGACTCCAAGATTCTTATTTATACAGTGGAAATAGTAATACTGACTTAAGGAACCATTGCAATGCTTACAGGAGATGATGGCAGGCATGGGGGCTGGCAGACGCCATCAATAAAGGATAAATATTTGCATCAATAATATTCTATGATTTTAACCCAAAGGAATGGGGACTACCTAGATGAGCAAACAGAAGACTTTAGTGGACTAATTCAAACGCTAATGAAAATAGGAGTAGATTTAATCTGATATTTTTCTTTCTAGAACATATAAGCAATACCAGTAGGTATGTATTACAAGTAATGTGATTTTTCTCAGCTAGAACTTCCTAAAAATTTGAAATGTTTGAAAATGGAATTGGCTTTGTGTGAGCAGCCTGTCACTGGAAGTAATCAAACTGTGGTGGTACGGCTCCCCTTAATTTTTTTATTTATTTTTTACTTTTTTATTTTTTTCAGTTTCCTTTTTTTTTTTTTTACAAATAGTTTATTGTCAAGTTGGTTTCCATATAACACCCAGTGCTCATCCCCACAAGTGCCCTCCTCCATGCCCATCTCCCCCTCCCCCCACATCCATCAGCCCTCAGTTTGTTTCTCAGTATTCAAGAGTCTCTCATGGTTTGCCTCTCTCCCTTTCCCCCACCATTTCCTCCCTTCTTCTCCCCCTTTTTCCTCAGTTAAGTTCCTCTTAATCCTCCTATACGTGCAAACATATGATATTTGTTCTTCTCTGCCTGACTTATTTCGCTCAGCATAACACCCCCAAGGTCCAGCCATGTTGCTACACATGGCCAGATTTCATTCTTTCTCATTGCCATGTATGTACGGCTCCCCTTTAAAAATGCCATTGAAGATATTGTGCATCGAGTAGAGATTCGAGTTGGGTCACTCTTCCCTACACTTCATAATTCTATGATGATTTATGATCCTATGGGAATCCTTTCCTAACTTTTTTTGGTCCATTGAGTGCCTTCACTGTTTTGAGGTCCTATTTTTTAAATATGTGTCTGCACTGATATTTGAGCTTTCAAGTTCTTCTGTAATTAAATAGTATATTTCTTGAGGACGGCATATTGTATTCATGCCTTACTACTCTCTGCTTGATGCAGCCAGCATTGTACCAGACAGAGGCCAGACAGGTCTTGGTTTTAGAGAGAAAAGCTCCCATGTTAAAGTCGGTAGGCTATAGGATTCTATTGCCTTCTCTCCTTCAAGATAAACCTCAGCTGCATAAATTGACCAGTTGGGAAGGAGAAAACCACAGGAATGTTGGGGATCCTATCATCACTTTTGAAATGCGAAGTGAGGCTTCATCATTTCTTCAGGTATCTTCCTGGAGAAGTCATTAAAAAAAAAATCCATGTGAATGAAAGATTAAGGTTAATGATCTCTGAGGGTAATTTGCCTTCTCAAATGAAGTTAGACTTCCACTGTAGAGCTTAAAAGGCGACAGTGTGAACAAGCAGGTTTTATTTAGAATTTAAATAAGAATGAAATCCCTTATCATTATGGAGCTTACCCTGCTGTAATAAGCCTGGAGTCTAAATACATCTGCTTGTTTCAATATAAATCCCCCTTGAGAGCCCCCTTGTTATCAGGTCCTGTGAGATTTCAGACAAGTTGGGCAGGACTCATAACAATCTCTTGGTAAAGGAACGCTGAACCCGACCTTTCTATTTCATACACATAAAGAGGTTTAAATCCAAAGAGAATGGAGAGATTTGTGGAGGAGATGGGGCCCCAGATCTTGGGATGGGACATCTGGGTGGATGATCCCCTTAAAAGTTTAACTCCAACATTCTTCTAAACCCTCAAAGTCTGGGGCGCCCGGGTGGCTTAGTCGGTTAAGCGTCCGACTTTTGCTCAGGTCATGATCTCGCGGTTCGTGGGTTCGAGCCCCGCGTCGGGCTCTGTGCTGACTGCCAGCTCAGAGCCTGGAGCCTGTGTCAGTCTGTGACTCCCTCTCTCTCTGACCCTCCCCTGCTCACGCTGTCTCTCTCTCTCTCCTAGAAAAAGAAAAACCCTCAAAGTCTGAAGAAATAGCCCCTCCCCCCACCTCCTTAGTAAGGGCTAACACTACTGTTTCTTTCTTTCTTTCTTTCTTTTTTTTTTTTTAAAGGTTTTTATTTATTTCTAGGAGAGAGAGAGCGTGAGCAGGGAGGGTCAGAGAGAGAGGGAGTCACAGACTGAAACAGGCTCCAGGCTCTGAGCTGGCAGTCAGCACAGAGCCCGACGCGGGGCTCGAACCCACGAACCGCGAGATCATGACCTAAGCGAAAGTCGGACGCCTAACCGACTAGGCCACCCAGGCGCCCCTAACACTACTGTTTCTATTCCCACTTCCATCTTGGTTAAAGATACTTCAAAGACCTCTTTCTGCCATCCCCTCCCCTAGTAACTAGCCTTATTGCTAGGGTTAGGTCACAGCATAAGCCGGCTGGGATGTTCTGGACCTGGTTATGGGAAAAGGGCATTAAGAGACAAATTCCAACTGAGTAAATTGAAAGATCTAATTGGCTTTTTTGAATGATCCATGAACCAGGCAGCATACCATTCTAGCAGAGAGAGAGGAGCTCTGAGGAGCTGTACAAAATGGAAGACTTTACAAGCAAGATGTAGAGCAATGAAGTTATTCTAGCAAAGAGTGCATTGTTTCAGGCAAGGCCACCTTTCTTTGAGGGAAGGCAGGGGTCTATCGGGCAGGTCACCTTATGAGTGCTGATCAGGTAATTCTAGATTGACTGATTAAAGGTTGCATTCCCTGGAGAGCCTGAAACTACAATTGTTAGGTATTAAGTCTTGGTTTGTTGAAGTGGGGCTTAGCACAAGTGACTTCATGTCAGAGCTCTAGAAAGGGAATAGACCACAAAGGGGCTGCAAGTCCTAGTCAGAAGGTACCAGCAAGAGTCAGAGGAATTCATATGGTACTGGATTCTGAAATGCTGTATCGAGGGGCTGAAACACAAGATAGGATAGGGAAGATTATATAGATTTGGGAGCAAATCCGGAGATACAAGGTTTAACACCTGGCAGAGACTCTAGGAGGTGTATGACTATGCTGTTCAAATGGCTCCAAGAAGTACAGAAAAAGTGATGCCCCAAGCTAGATAAAGTTGAAATGCCGGAACTGCCCTAGCAGGCAGTGGAAGAAGAAATGAAGAAGCTCAGGAGAGTGAGTATGCTAGAGTGGGTATACTGTAAGGCTGATTCTGTAGACAATATACCATAACAGAGGATGCTGTCCCTGGGAAGCCCTGGGCAATACATCATTCACAAATCTAAAAGAAATGAGCAAATAAGAAGACCACCAGCATCACCAGAAAGCTCAATCAAGACTCTCTTCTAGAAGCCAGAGACGAAAGTAGAGGCAGGCAGAAATTTTGGCTTAGTGATACCAATGATGGTGATGGGTCCAGAACCAAAAAGACCAGGTGGATCCAGTTATTATGATGAACAACAGGGTTGGAGTGGCAGCCACAGGGGCCTGACCCAAAGAGTGATGGGAACGATTAAAATAACACAGTGTTCTCTGAGGCAAAATAGACACTCAGCCAACAAAGCTGTTTCTCAGCTTGTACCATTAGAAGAAGTGAAGTATGGATGACAAGGAGTCTAAAGGCAGGGGCCCAATAACATGTCATGATCTCTCACCCATTTTCTGGACCTGAGCCAGTTTTCAGACTCAACCTCAGCCAGATTCCCAGAAGACAAAACCCTATAGCATCATAGAGAACATGCTCAGTAATGACTCCATCAGTCCTTTCCAAAGACACCCCCAGTCATTTATCTGGGGAAATGTATACCAGGGAAAAGGGACTTCCAAGTGTGTGGAGGACTATATAGGTAAGTAAGTAAGTAAGTAAGTAAGTAAATTAAGTCCTGGACAAGTGGTAATCCCTCCAGCCCCTAAATGTTTAATTGGGGTTGGCATGCTTGTTAGCTGGATCATTGTGATCAGGTTTGGCGGGCGGGGGTTGGAGCTGATGACCAAGAAAAAATTCCTGAAGATGTGTTTGGTGCAAAAAGGTGATTTTATTAAAACACAAAGACACTTGTGGCCAGAAAGAGCTGCACTGGGGTTGTGAAGAGTGCTTATATACTATGAAGCTGGGGGAGATAGAGTCAAGAGGAAGTTTCTTAAAGGGATTTTCAAATGCTAAAGTGGATTCACGGATTACTGGAGGCCTAGCTATTGTCAAGCTAGGGTTGTTTTTCCCTCTAGCAAAGCATTAACATTAAGACAGTAGGGAGTTCCTGGAGATCAGGCTAGATTATCTTTTTCTTGTAATTTACTAAGATATTTGTAAACTGATGGAGACTTACTTTCTGCCTGACTGTGACCTATAACAGTTAACTATTTGTTTTCTGTCCTTTGCTTTGTTCTTGGTCAGGCAGGAGTGCCTGAGGAATGTCATGCACATCACCCTGGAGGTGAGTGTGTGTGTGTTTGGGGGTGGGGGGGGTTGTCAGCTGGAGCTTTGCCCTTAGCTTGCCTTATGCTTCCTCATCCATTGGGTCTTAGGCTTATGCAGAAAGAACTGTCACAATGGGGAAAGTCAAAGAAAAGCCTCTGAAATTGCCCCACCCCCAGCCAAGATAATAAATACAAAACAATATCACATGGGGGCGGGTGTTGATATTAGTACCACACTTAAAGATTTAAGGGTTCTCATGATGTCTTATTCAGTTCAATAGCGGGCCTCTGCAGATACCTAGTGGACCCTGGAGGATGATGTAATTTACCGCAAACCCAATCAAATTTTGGCCCAAATTCCAGCCACTGTGTCTATTTATCTGTCACAACAGAATCGACATGGCCTCAGGCCCATAGTATGGAGACTTGATGTGGTTAATGCAACCTTTGCCATCCCTTTGGAGAAGAAGATGAGAGACCATCTGCGTTTACATAGGTAAATAGCATATACCTTTACAATTTTGTCCCAAGGCTGTGTTAACTCCCCTGTCTTCTGTCTGTAATATGGGCCAAAGGGATCTGGACCATCTGGGCATACTGAAGAATGTCACATCAATCCATTATTTATTGATAATATTACACTAATAAGGCCATGCGAGCAGGAAGTGGCTAGCACGTTGGAGGCTTTGGTGAGACACAGATGCCTCAGAGAATGGGACGTAAGCTTTTGAAGACCAGGGGACTGTCACATCAATAATAATGTCACAGGTCCAACGATCAGGGTCCTACCAGGAAATCTCATCCCAACTAAAAGACAAGATATTACATCTTGCACCTCCCGCCTCAATGAAGGAAGCTCGTACCCGACAGACATCTTACTTCTGGACGCAGCATGTACCGCACCCGGAAATATCGCTCTAGCGCATGTACTAAGTGGCATACAATGCTTTGTCAACCTTAAAAATAAAATGGCAGGTTATTTTACCCACAAAATTTTTATTTTATTAATTTAATTTAATTTAATTTATTTAAATAAATTTAGTTTATTTAGGAACAGGATTGAAATTGTAACTCGGGACACTATGGTGAACCACAGGCAAGTTCAAAGAGACAAAGGGCAGGTCAGCTTTTATTAGGTTTTAGGAGGAAAGTGGGGAGGGTTATGTCAAACAAAAGTTCATTGGAGAAGAGCCAATCAGTTGGAGATTTTGGCAGGTTCCCATTGCTCTAAGGGGTGGATAGCATGGTGTTGCCGGAGCAAGGCACTCTTGAGAGTGTAAATGACTCCTTCTGCCTAACACACAGTCACAGGAAGCCTCTTTACATAGGTTTCTGACACTGTGACTTTCTGATTCCCGGTCCCAGAACCCAGGAAAAAAACTAAATAATACTTAGACCAAATGTCAGATCCAGGAAAAGTTTTTACCCATTCCCTGAACTCTAGTCCCTCAATCCCCTGTTGAAACAGACACAAGGGAGTAAAAATCAGAAAACAGAAAGCTAACGAACGCAAGGAGAGCTATTTGTGCAGTAACACAATCTATATTGATCTCTTCCTTCTCCAAGACATGTTTTCTTTTTTCTTTTTTAAAATATTTTTATTTATTTCTAGGAGAGAGAGAGAGACAGCGTGAGCAGGGGAGGGTCAGAGAGAGAGGGAGATACAGACTCTGAAATAGGCTCCAGGCTCTGAGCTGGCAGTCAGCGCAGAGCCCGACACGGGGCTCGAACCCACGAACCGCGAGATCATGACCTAAGCGAAAGTTGGACGCTTAACTGACTAAGCCACCCAGGCGCTCCTCCAAGACATGTTTTCTAACAAGTAAATTAAGAACAATATATAGAGAGGCTTCATGCATCCATGCAGCTGGTAGCCAAAGCTTATTCCTCCTTACACATGACTGCAAAGCTTTCTGCTTGGTCTACCTACGTATGCAAGCTTCTCTCCATCCTGGTTGTTGGTGGGAGAGACACAGCCCTTCTCCCCACTCCTGGAGGCAAGCTCTGGTCAGAATACTGGATGCTGAAGTAAACGTTGTTAAAAACACTTGGGTTACTACTACTACTACTACAAGTCCTTGATCATTTACTTATTTAGAAATTCATAGAGGAAGGTGAAAAACTTTGAGACTTGCCACTCCTCCAAAGGATAAGAGAAGAAAGTATTTGCATAGCACAAGTAACCATTTTATAACGACATGTAGGAGGCTTTTACGACCTCCACCGTCACTTGGCAGCTAGCAAAGATGGCAGTCCAAGAACATTCACATATTTGGGAATATGAACGACATCCCAAAGGCAATCCGGGAGTGCTGAGATGCTTTAAGTTGATGGACAGACTGCTAGTTAAAAGCACAGAGGAAAGAATCCCAGGAGATCATGTCAGTTCACAGGAATATAGCTGAAGACCTCAATAGGAGAGCACAGCAGGCTTTTGGCATAGATCGCTTCAGGAAATCGTGAACAACAGCTTTTAGCACAATGATTCTGGAGTGACAAGTTTGGGGATTGAAACATATTTCTTACTGATTGGGATTATTTCATTATGTTGCTACTTGGAATAGACATTGTCCTGTGATAATGAATCGTGAGCCCTTGCAAGATGGAAGGGGCTCCAAATAATTAACTTGCCACTGAGAAAGCAGATGGTCTCCTTGAGGAATGGTGTTATTTGGGGGTGAGGGGTGAGGGGGAGAGCGGGGGGCTGCTCCACTGCTGGCGGGTTGGATGGTCAGTAGCAACAGGCTAAACGCAGCCTCGGTTCACAGGAGCCTAGGTTGTTTGTGGGATCCTGCGCATGGCCCCAACCCTCAAACTGTGGCTACATCCCTCATGTGTGTCTGGTACCAGCGGCGTGGTGGCCGGTGCCTGGAGTTGGCTGATGTCAGATGACCAAGTCGCTCTGCCTGCTTGGTAATTCGGTGTCTCTTCCATGGTGGGCACTCTCTGGCGGGCCTTAGCACATGATACGAAGAGCTTCGCGCTTCATGCCGCTTCCATACCCATCCACGTGTCTCCAACCAATCTTTCAATCTTTCTCTATCCAGGCCTCTATGTTCTAACATCAGGCCATTTTCCCTTCCACACAAAGTAAATCCTAGGGCGCGCTGCCCAAAGTTCTGCCTGCGGGAGCGACTTTCTCTTGCCAAGTGGTTTTCAAAGCCACTCCTTGTAACGTATCTACTATCCGCTTTCCTCTTGAGCCCACATATCGAACCAGCTCGTCTATAAATGAACCTTGGATTTTGCCTCCCGCTGCCACGTGGTTTATCAGGTCTGCTCCCGTGTGGCCCTTCATGAATTGAGGGGGGGCGTGGGGGGCGCGGGTGCAACAGCGGTAGCTGAAGTGAGGCCGGGCTCAGGCAGCGGCCTGGGGCCCTGCGGCCCTTAGTGTGCTCAGTCCCAGCTGCACCGCTCCAGGTAGGACGAAGGGCTGCTGACCTACGGACCTTATGACTTGGTGGGTGTAGTCGCTCTCAGCTCATGATAGGCACCTCCAGATGCACACTCTGGGGTGCTGTGCTCACGCACTACGAACCCACCAGGACCCGGTATCACGCCAGGAGTTGTCCAAAGACACATGAATCTCCCTTGCAGATGGCATGGTTTGCACACGAACCCCAGGGGACTATGGGACTAGGTGTGACCCTCCACTGGGACTGGCCATAGGCCCCACGCAGCATCTTTCCCCAGCATCTGTACCTCTGATGTTAAAAGGCAAGGCTTCTTCCGTGTCAGCCTGGGTGCCCTGCTGAGCCCTTCCTGCTCCGGGCCCCACTCAAAGGGAGAAGCTGTGAAATCCTCATTTAAAAAAAATTTTTTTTTTAATGTTTTATTTACTTCTGAGAGAGAGAGAGAGAGAGAGAGAGACAGCGTGAGCAGGGGAGGGTCAGAGAGAGAGGGAGACACAGAATCCAAAGACAGACTCCAGGCTCTGAGCTGTCAGCACAGAACCTGATGCGGGGCTCAAACCCACGAACCGTGAGATCATGAGCTGAGCTGAAGTCGGACGCTCAACCGACTGAGCGACCCAGGCGCCTCTGAAATCCTCATTTAATTTTTTTAAATGTTTTTTTTTAAATTTATTTCTAGGAGAGAGAGAGAGAGACAGCGTGATCCGGGGAGGGTCAGAGAGAAAGGGAGTCACAGACTCTGAAACAGGCTCCAGGCTCTGAGCTGGCAGTCAGCACAAAGCCCGACGTGGGGCTTGAACCCACGAACCACGAGATCATGACCTAAGCGAAAGTCGGACGCTTAACTGACTAAGCCACCCAAGCGTCCCTGAAATCCTCATTTAAAATGGAGCCAGGAAACCCCGAAGAGGGCACCCATCATGCATGTACTGTACTGCAGCCTCCTTCACCAGAAGGAGAAGGAAGTGAAAATTACCTGGACAAAGAAGGGCATTTTTCTCATAGGAATTTATCTCCTACTTTAAAGAAGTTCTCTCCAGCAGGCAGAACTTTGGGCAGCGCACCCTGTGTTTTACTTTGTATGGAATTCATTTATACTCTCATTTTGACCTCAGCTAAAATCAGATACTCAACCGACTGAGCCACCCAGGTGCTCCGACAAACATATATTTAAAAATTCTTAAAAGATATTTAAAAAAATCAATCCAAACATGTCCTTAGACAAATTGACTTATTTTTAATCCTTCAAATGCCAAAATGATCAAATGGCCAAAAAGAGAAAAGAAAAAAAAAAAAGACTAAAGAAAGAAAGTGGTAGATCTCTGAATAGATGAAAACCTTCAAAAAGGCCTTTTTTTTCTTTGAGGGTTTGATCATTAAAAGACACCTGCTCTCTGTTGGTGTAAGCTAAGCTATTAATATTATCAGCTAACATTTACTGATACTTTTAGTACATGCCAGGAACTTTAAGTTACATGGATTGTCACACTTAATCCACCGAATAATTTATGAGGTAGGTACCATTATCTCCTGTTTTCAGATTAGGAAAACAGAGGTTAAAACGGATAAGTAATCTGACCCATATCACTTTCCTAGTAAAAAGGAGGGCTGGTATATTAACTTGGAAGGAGTCTAACTCCAAAGTCTATGTGATCAACCACAATGCTCTACCGCTCCGGAAGGAGCTGGGAATGGAAAATCTGGCCAGGCATTAACCCTCTCTTACCACCATTCAATTCTGGGGATATGCAGGGCCACCATGTACAGTTCTCTGGGTTGCACACTGCTAAAGCATGCCACAGCTAAGGGGATGCCCTTTCCACTGTAGATGTATTCTAACTTATATGAGAGGCGATAGGTGTCTGTGAAGATCTGGAGCTTCTAACCAAGTCCTGGGGTATTAACACAAACCACTGTGCACACAGAAACTAGCACACACACATGCACAAGATCACCTTGTCCCTGCCGTGCCACAGACACCCCACCGTGTTGTCTCTTTTCCTCTCCTATGGCTCTCAGGGACACAGTTCCATCCCCAAACTATCCTCAAACCTGGAAGGGTGAATGCATCAGCAAAACACCCTGCCACTCTAACTAGAGTGCAACAATATATCAACTACCTTGAGTTTTCTAAAGAGGACGTGTCCTTTCTGATGGGCACAAGGGTGCTACAGTGTCTGTCAAGAGCCCTGGTGAGAGCCTTCTCAACAGTCTGCAGTACCTCCATCCCTTGGGCCTCACAGGTTGTCATTCTAATGTCATTTTAAAACCAAGAGGGGTAGGCATTACAACTCTAAGGAAGAAAAGAACCTACCCATGACATATTTTCCAAAGCAAAACGTGGGGGTATTTTGAAGCGTGCCATCTATTCTTCTGCCTTCTCGACGAGCCACGCTTGTCTGTGCTCTCTTTCCATGGAGATCATCTCATTTCCTGGATTGTGCTTTGTCTGGACCATGAATTAGGGACTGCCAGACATGCAGTTGAACAGAAGCCCATGACCCAAACTGGCTGTCCCTCGGAGCCAAAGGGGTCGGGCCAGCAGCTGCCCAGCCGGACCATAGGGGAATTCCTCTCCTGAATTTTCTCCCCTCCCCAGATTGTCTCATCATGACCCTGCAGGGGCCAGCTGCACAGGGCATCCTGAAAAATCCGGGGCTCTGGACTGTAGGGGAAATGAGAGTGGAAGAATGTAGATCAGTGTATTTTCTTTGACGCCGCTGTCACCAGCCCTGGAAAAAGACCACAAGGAGCCAGGCCTGGTTCCCCACCTAGAAGAACTAGAAGCCGAAGCCCAGTGTGCAGCGACTCGCTGCAGGTGTGGAGAGGCGAGGGGCACAGTGGCATCTTGCACTCCAAGCTTCCAGGGCTAGCCCCCACTGCTCTCCAGCACTCTCGTGCTGCCTTCCCAGGCTCAAGGTTCAAGGAAAGAAGCTAGAAGGTGTTCAAACACCAGCATCTGAAGAAGAGAGAGAGGGAGAAAGAAAAGTCTGGGTGGATTTTACTTCCGGCCTGAGATGGATGGAGTAGCCTCGGCTAAGCCTGGAAAAAGACAGGTGAGATGCGGCTTTCTCCCTGGAGGCTGGGGTCCTGTCTCCCCATGGGGGTGGTGACTTTCAGCAGCAACAGTTCTCAAGCATGCATTCAGGGGCCCACCCCGCAGCAGGTCGGGCTCACTCTCAGGGGGCCAGGAAAGGTCTGTGGGGTTCAGGCCACGGCACCTCCCTCCTGCCTGCCAGCTCTCCTGCTCACCCTGACTCCCACCAGAGTGCAAGATTCCTTTGAGGCCTAAGTAATGTAGAACCAGCAAATGTTAGAAAGAGAGGGAGACATGGAGATCCACAAAGATCTTCTGATGTAGTGGAGACAAGGATGCATTTGTTCTAGGTCATTCCATCAGCCACAGGCAAAGGGAAAGCTCCTGGGTCCTGGTTATGTGCACTTCTCTCTATACCACATGGGCTCATTCCTTTCTTGCCTGCTGCCCCAGGGGTAGGGAATGGGAGAGGAATGGGCCTCAGTGGAGAGCAGTAGGGATTTGGGGAATTGTATAGCAGCCTTTGCTGAGAGTTACGTAGATGCTCTCCCCAGCAGGATCAGGGGATGAGAGTGCCCCCCCCACGTAACCTTCACCCCCTAAAACCCTGTGCATTATAACAAAGGCCTGTAGCCCCAGGCTGCTGAGCCGGGGCTCCCTGTATTCTGGGGAAAGGCTTTCTGAAGGTCATTGGCAGGGTGGGAGACTTGGAGACATTTCTTCGAATATAGTCTTTTCAGCCTCTAATCAAGGCTAATAACTCCCTGGAGACCTTTTATCTCACACTGCTTCCTCATTGCCCCCGGAGGCGAGGCGGCTTTTGCTCCTGAGCCTAGAGATTGCTGCACCCGTGTTCTCAAGAGGAGCCAGGCCGACTTTGACCTCAACCTGTGCTGTGTCAGCACCTAATGCCTTGGGAAAACCAGCCCCAGGAACCTGGGCTTGGTGCACATTAATCAAACTAACAGATTAGGCACAGGTACACCTGGAGAGCCTCTGGGGGAGGGCAGGCAGCCAGAAAGCTCTGGGCGGCACAGAGGGACTATGGCCGCCATGGCCGTGCCCAAGATGAGGGCATCGCGGAGGAGGCTTGAGAAGCCTGAGGACTTTTCTGACCCCAACCACTCTCAGGGCTCTACCTGGATAGAGAAGCCAAGATTGGAGGGGTGGGGTGGCCGGGCAGAGCCGAGCTAAAGTGGACAGTTTGCAGCTACAGGGCCAGCCCAGGGATCCTACCACCCTCTTGTTATCTACTGTTATCTCCTCTCCCTTCCCTTCCTTTCCTCTGCCTCTTCTACTTCTTGCCCCCACCTCCCCCCACCATTCCCGTTTCTCCTCCTTCAGCCTATGTCCCAGGCTGGCCAGTGGCCTTGTACGGTTTTGTCTAGTTGGGCCAGAGGGGATGGGTGAGGGTCTCCCGTCCATGGGCCAGACCACTGACTATCTGGTCCAGTTCTCAACAATAGTGAGGTAGGGATTGGAGGAAGGAGAAGGTGATGGCTAACTTTAGTTTGCTTTTTTTTTTTTTTTACAGATCCCAAGAGTTGTAGACAGTAGGTAGATTCAAAACAGAGATTTTTAATTAATCAGAAAGCACCCATGAAAACCCTAGGGGGAATACAAATGAAGTACAACATACAATCTCTATCTTTATAATCAGCAGACCAGAGAAGATTGTTGGGTAGGGATCCGGATGGTGTCTATTACAGGGGCGGTCACCTCTTGCTCACGATAGCTGTGTGCTGTGCTCCTACATCATCCTGCATCCTGTTCCAGAGCCTGGAGGCAGAGAAATGACACTGAAAGTACCATCCCAGGCCAGCAGGAGAGACCAGAGCAGAGGGAGATCAGTGTGGATGGGAAGACAGGGAGCGTTTTCTAGAAGTTGTGGAGAAGAGACAGACTAGGGCAGTCATGCAGACAATTGCTTGTCCCGAGAGCTCATTTTTAACTCCTTGTTACTGACTAGAAGCAGTGGCCAACAGTGAAATAGGAAGCTTACCTTGAAAGAATCAATTCTCCTTCTGCGGAAAAGAAGGGGTGAAGGAGGAAGGGAGAGGGGGATACTCTGCATAGAGCACATTGCTAGCGTTTCCTGATGCAACCTGGGGCTAGCATTTCCTGACACAACCTAGTTTCAGTTGTGCAACAACCCTCTTACGCATTTGCTCATTTCCCTGGAGAGGAAACTGACCCCCAAGGCCCCCCAATTCTAGGCTAGATTTAAACTTCAAGTGTGTGGTCTTTCCACTCCACGAGGCTCCCCCAAGTTCGGAGCTCCACGCTGACAAGTGGGTGCGGGGGCTGGGATCCTACAGAGGGAGTTCTACCTCTTCTGAACACAGAAACCACAAATGTAGGGACGTTCCAGCTGTGGTGGGGGTGACCCAGGCCAAACCGCATGCTTAGGAGTGTGGGATGGAGTCATGCTTGTCTCAGAGGATGCAGTTCCTGCCCTGCTCTTGCTTAGATATAGCCCATCCCGCCACAGCCCTGAGCAAACTGAGGTCCTGGAGAGAGTAGGAGCTCAGCCCCGGTCTCCCCGCTGCTCGCCCCAGCTTCTCCTTGCCTCCTCTCAGGCTTCATCAACTGTAGTGTTTTTTGCAGGTCAGCAACCAGAGGGCAGGATGGAAAATGCCCGTCCTCCTCACGCTGTGTCTGTTGCAAGGTGAGTCCCAAACACGTGTTGGCCCAGTTGCAGAGCTTGCAGAAAAAGCCCCAAGCCTTCCAGGCTGCAGAGGCTCCTGGAGGGCCCTTGGTGGCGTTCAGGGCTCCCAAGGCAGTTTGGACATACCCCTGGCTTTCTCTCTGGGGATCCAAGGCCATGCAGTGGACCCGGGGAATGGTCAGATCTAAGTCCAGGGGGAATGGGAGACGCAAGTGGCCACATAAGAGGGCGGATGCCTGACTTGATCATTTCTAGAAGATTCACTGTTTTGATATTCCCAATATCTCTGTTCTCTTCCATTCAAGTTGATGACTGAAAGTTGGCTGCATTTCCAAGAAAGGAGTCCAGGGCATGTGTATTAAAGACAGAAGGCAGATTGCTCCTTCCCACTCATTCAAAAACACTCAGGCCCAGTACCAAGGACTTAGAGGTGCAGACCTGTCTTACACAAAAGGAGTTCAGAGTTTACAAAGAAACTAGATGGGTAAATAAAATTTATATCTATGCATTTACTGATTAAGTCAACATTCATTTATGGAGGGCTGATCGTATGCCCAGCACTAGGAATAGGTGGATAAAAGACAGAATCTTGTAACAGGTGCGGGCAGGCTGGCGTGGGAGCCTGGCCAGGTATAGGTCCGGCTCAGAGGATGAGTGGCCCTATGTGCTGCAGTCTACGTTTTATTTTATTTTACTTTATTTATGTTTATTTAAAAAATTTTTTTAATGTTTTATTTATTTATGAGAGAGAGAGAGACAGCATGAGCAGAGGAGGGTCTGAGAGAGAGGGAGACACAGAATCCAAAACAGGCTCCAGGCTCTGAGCTAGCTGTCAGTACAAAGCCCGACGTGGGGCTTGAACCCATGAACCGTGAGATCATGACCTGAGCCGAAGTTGGACGCTTAACTGACTGAGCCACCCAGACACTCCTATGTTTATTTTTGAGAGGAAGAGACAGACCATAAGCAGGGGATGGGCAGAGAGATGGGGAGACACAGAATCTGAAGCAGGCTCCAGGCTCTGAGCTGTCAGCACAGAGCCTGATGCTGGGCTCAAACTCACAAACTGCAAGATC
Organism: Proteles cristata cristata; assembly: GCA_017311185.1. Classification (NCBI taxonomy): domain Eukaryota; kingdom Metazoa; phylum Chordata; class Mammalia; order Carnivora; family Hyaenidae; genus Proteles; species Proteles cristata. The sequence goes on along the minus strand of JAESUZ010001426.1, from coordinate 606,209 downwards.
ATGACTGAGCTGAAGTCAGACGCTTCACCAACAGCCACCCAGGAGCCCCAAACAAATCAGAATTTTAATGAATCAATGGTAGCTAATATGTGAGCAAGAACTCTCTGTAATATAATCAGACCATGTCTTTATTTTAATCTCCCACCAGCCCTTTCAAAAATTTTCAGTAGAAGCAAATGTCCCCAAATGAAAACTCAGGCAGGTCCATGATTTTCTATTAACGTATTAATGTAGGCAAGAGTTCTGACTGGATTTCTTTAACTCTCAGATGCTAGATTTGACATTTCTAAGTGTGCAGTTAAATATTTTGGTTGGCACTTTAATCTTCCTTCAACCAGATGCCCCCTCCTCTACCCAGGGCCTGCGGTCAGGAAGGCACCGCAGGGGACGCGGTGGCCGTCTTCTCTGTTGCTCTCTTCTGTCTCCTCCCCATGTTGCAGTGGGTGCTCAGGACCCAGTAGGGTCCCAGGGGCAAAAGGGAGGAGAGGCAGAAGACAGGGAGCTCTGCTTGCTGGGGTGGCCTGGAGCGCTCTGGCCTGGCAGGAGTTTAGAGCTGGCTCGTCTCCTTGTGGGCACATTTGTGAACTTAGATGATCCCCTGATGGTCCATGTCTTCCCTTCGCCCCAGGTTCTGCTTTGACCCCTCCACACAGAACACCCCATCTCAGATGCCCTCCAGGCCCCGCCCCAAGGAAACACTCACTCCTTTCTCACCCCTCTGTGGGAGGGAGAAGCCATCCATTGTAGGTGCAACCACTCTCCCTCCGTCCTGCCTCAGACCTCTTGTGCTCTCTCACAGAGACGGTCTCGGGTCCATGGTCACCCCACATCTGCAGGCCCCCCCACCCTTGCTTCTCTCCAGGAGAAGCCATAGTAACAGACGACTGCTGGTAAATGATAGGTGAATGCGTTCAGGGCATCCGCCTCCACTGACAGGCAGAGAATCTGCATCAGGGACCCAGATGGGCACCACGTTGATTCTAAAATGCTAGCTAGCTCTTTCTTTAATTCCCACAGGTGACGAATAAAAAAATTCCAAATGACTTAGGGGAACCTGGGTGGCTCAGTCAGTTAAAGCATCTGACTTCAGCTCACATCATGATCTCACAGTTTGTGAGTTTGAGCCCCGTTTGGGGCTCTGCTCCGACATCTCAGAGCCTGGAGCCTACTTTGGATTCTGTCTTCCTCTCTCTCTGCTCCTCTCCTGCTCACATTCTCTCTCTCTGTCATAAATAATAAGACATTAAAAAAATTTTTTAAATTCCAAATGACATATAGTACATATCAAATATATTCCAAATTATATATAATATAACATATACACCTTAATTATATATAACTAGGAGCCACTGATCAGTAATCTACCAAATAAGTTCTTAAGGACAAGTTAAATTTGGTATCAATAAAAGGAAAAAATGTTAATTGCAAGAGCGGATTAAGGACTCTTTTTCTTTTTTTTTTTTTTTAAAGTTTATTTATTTTTGAGAGAGAATGAGAGAGTGCCAGCAGGGGAGGAGCAGAGAGAGAGGGAGACAGAGGATCCAAAGCAGGCTCTGTGCTGACAGCAGTGAGCCTGATGTGGGTCTTGAACTCACAAACCGTGAGATTATGACCTGAGCTGGGCCACCCAGCCGCTCCTGGTTAAAGATTCTTAATCAGCTTTCTACTGCGAGGTCGGACCGCCCTATCCTGCTGATTCGTGGAAGAGACATACAAGAAAAGACAGTCTTGTGTGTACTAGTATCACAAGATCTTGTAGATCACAAGAATTCCTCAAAGCGAGGGCGCCAACGCTTTATCAGGGCACTACCGCTGTTTTCCTGAGAAGGTCCTTGTTGGTAACTGTTAATATTCTTGACTTTTAATGATAAATTGCCACTCATGCTTATTAGGAGTGGCATAGTTGGTGGTACGTCAGGAAACTAAACCTACAGTGAGTATTGATACAGTCATGGCATTTATGACCCCGAGTCTTCTAGAATTAGACCTCAGGACATACACAACACGCAGGGCCATCTCGATGAGCTAAAAGGGCTGGGTTTAATGCTCTGCCGTTACCATGGTGAATGAGCTGCATTCCATATGTTGGGGTGCTCCTGACCCAGGTGCTAAGCTCTGATGTCTCTATGCGGGTTCTTCTTGCTTTACTTTCAGGAAGGCGTTTTCTGGCCTGTTCCCTGGTTCTGGCAGAATTTGGAGCTTGTACCTCGCCACAGTGACTATACTCAGCTCTCCCTTTCCTTTGACAATTTTTCCCTCTTTCTCTGCCTGCAGCTGCAAATGCATTGAAGGGCCCGAGGCTGGTGTCTGGGGAGCTGGGGGGAACTGTCACCATCCAGTGCCATTATGCCCCCTTGTCCATCAACAAATACGAGCGGAAATACTGGTGCCGTCTCAGCCCCCTGACGTGGTTCTGCCATACCATTGTGTCCACCACCCACTACACTCACCTTGGCTACCGGGGCCGCGTGGCTCTCACAGACTTCCCGCAGAGAGGCCTGTTTGTGGTGAGGCTGTCCCAACTGTCCCCGGATGACGCGGGCCACTACCGCTGTGGCATTGGGAAGAAAAATGACATGTTCTTCTTCAGCATGAATCTGACTGTCCCTGCAGGTACGAGCTGATGGCATGTGGGTAAAGTTTGGTGCAGTGAATGCTGGGAAGGAGAAGGTGCAGGAGAAGACTGCCAGGTCCAAGAGGTCTTTAAGCCCAAGGGGAGTGATGAGGAAAAGCTGGGGTGGGGCAAGGGCTTTTAGAAGTAGACTTTCAGGGCCGCCTGGGGCTCAGTAGGTTGAGCATATAACTCTTGGTTTCGGCTTAGGTCATGATCTCACAGTTTCTTGAGTTCAAGCCCAACGTCTGGCTCTGCACTGGCAGCAAGGAGCCTGCTTGGGACTCTCTGTCTTTCTCTCTCTCTCTTCCCTCTGCCCCTCCCCTGCTTGCTCTGTGTCTGTCTCTCAAAATAAATCAATAAACTAAAAAAAAAAAAAAAAAGAAGTAAGCTTTCATTTCAGAAAGATATTACCTTCAGAAGGAAGGTAGATATTAGGAAAAGCTTCCAAAATGAATGCATGCAGACTGTCCCACTCAAATCTCCCCACATCTTGTGGCATGTATTTTTGGAGAGGACTCCCTCCCTTGGAGGGAGTGAATTGAATAATGTGGCTTCTTAAGTTCATGGTGTCTCTTTGTTCAGACAAGCAGAGCAGGTGAGAGATGCAGGACAAAAGAGGCTCTTCCCGAGACCAAGTCCCTTAGCAGACATCTGACAGCTACAAGGTCCACATTCTGGGTGGCAGGTTCCAGAGAAGTGACCTGGAGTTGGGCACCCAGAGTCCGGGAAAGGGTGGCCAGGCAGTGGATGGCCAGGAGAGGTGGCACGTTGGGGAGCCGGCAGTGCCTGGATTGCATTTGTCTTGTCCGATGTCACTCTAACTGTCTGCCGAGACTGGCTGCTCTATTTGAAGACCAGTATGTGGTGGGAAAGGGGCCAGCATGGGCAGGCAGGACAGCTCAGTACAGAGTGTGTGAGGAGAGAGAGAGAGAGAGAACCATAAAATGTCAATATTTGCAAAAAGATTAGAGATTCCATCTGGTTTTTCCGTATATTTATTTTATCCAACATATTGACCAAACACTGCATTGCGTAATGAGGTTGCATTCATTGCGGCAAACACTCTAAGCCTCGGGTCCTTTGCTAAGCCCTGTAGGTGGCTGGGAGAGCCTTCCTATGCCGTCTCCTTCCACCCTTCACAGGTCTTTCCAGCACTGTCCCCACACCCACTCTGGCTGCTGGTGAGCTTGGCATGGCCTCCTTGGGAACAACATCACCTGCGGCCAATGGACGGACCCCAGAAACCTCCTGGCTAATAGAAAGACAAGGGACAGGATTCCACAAAGTTGCTCTGACTCCAGGAGCCAGGAAAACAGCCACTTCCGCTGAGGCCAGGCAGACTCCAGGAACAAGTGGGACAGTAGCTCTAGGGACAGGTAGTCGGGTAGAGGGTTCTGTCTGGACAACAGTCCCCGCTCCAGAGAGTTTGGCTTCAACCATCGGAGGTGTGTCCAACACGACGGAAGGTGTTTGGGCGTGGAACAGCAGAGGCTCCGTAGGGAATACGGTTAGGCCCGGTGAGGAGGGGAGGGAGGTAGCAACTTCTGAGGCCGGTAGGCCACAAGAAGAAACAGAGAGGGTCAGAGCAGCTCTGGATGTAGCTGGAAAGGTCATAGGGACCATGAGGTCAACAACTCTGGTCTCTGAAAAATGGACGCAGGAAATCTTGCAAGAAACAACAGCCATTCCTAAGCCCCAAGCCCTGGCGCCCATTGAAAGAACGACCCCAGGTGCAGGCGTGTGGACCCCGGGGCCCTCCAGCATAAAGGCGGCATCTCCTGAGGGGGATACTGAAGGGGACCTAGACGGGCCTGCTGGACACAGCCATCCCCAAGCAACACCGAGCCAGGCCCTGGCAGCTGCACCCTGGAGGCCCCTGGGCAAGGAGTCTTCCATGAAGAGGTAAACTCCCAGCCCCTCCTCTCTGCCCTGCTCCAGCCATGTCCCTCCCTGGGCTGATCTCTGCACCCCCTCTATCTGCTCACTTCTCTCCCTCTGTAACCTCAGGACAGCAAAGGGCAAGGCCCACAAACATCACAGACCCTTCCTTGTTCAAGGGTCCTTGCTAAAAAACCCTGAGTATTTTCATGTGGTTTTCAAGCAAAGATCAAAACAAAAGAGTAACAGAATGTTTAGGTGGAAGCTTTGGGACTTTCTTTTTAAAGATGAGGAACAAGCGCTCCAGGGAGGGGAGGTGCTTGCTGAAGCCACAGGGGAAGGACGTGAAGCCATGGGGCAGAGCTCCTTGCCCAGGGTGCATTCCCTGCCTCTCCCTCAGCCCTCTTTCCCACCGTGACACGTGGCAGTCAACCCCCGCCACACGCCGTGCAGCAGGGACAAGACAGGGGCTCCTGTCCTCACTCGGCGGCTGATGCGCTGTGGGAATGAGGGCAGCCGACTTCCCCCACCTCAGCTTCTCACCTGCAAGGCGAGGGGCGAGGACCAAATGGCCTTCCGTCTCCTGTCCAGCTCCAACCCGCCCTCCCCTACACTCTCTCCCTCCTCCCTTCTGTGACTTCCACTCCAGGGCTTCTCCAGGAGAGAGAAACATCTCTCGGATCCTGACCCCTGGCTCCACGGTGCTCGTCCCCCTGGCGCTTGTGGCTCTTGTCTTGTTGCAAAGGAGGCTGCGGAGAAATAGTATGTGTGAGTTGAGCGGAAGTAGCCCCAGTGCTGGGGGAGGCTCGTTCCCACCGGACACCCTCCGGACTGGGTGGGGTCACAGTTGGTGCTGGATGTAGAAATGCTGAAATCTAGACTGAGCCGTGTAACCAGTCCTGGCCTTGGTTTATCAATGAAATGGGAAAATCATGTCTGTGCTTGTGCCTCAAGGACATCCCCGAGCAGAAGGAGAAGATCTTTCAGAGGATGGCAAGGCATATGCTAGCTGTGGGCATGTGAGCCGCAGGGGCCAGGCCAGTGACAGACAATAGGACCCCAGGGGCCAGGTGTGGGAGCAACCTACATTTGCACCCTCTGCGTGATGGCCCAGCCGAAAGCCTCTTCCAGCTAGGTTTCAATACTCTTCAAATGAGTGTCCCATGGTGTTTAGCTATGATGAAGAGAAGGCAAGATGTTCTGGGAGCAAGTGGAAGAGGCTAAGATGATCGCCCCCAGGACCCCGAGGGCCTGGCCCGGTCCTTTTCAATCCAAGGGCTCAACTGCAATTCATCTGTGTCAGAAAGTTCCCATAAGGTTGTAGGGGTTAGGGAAGGGGGGGGTACTCATGGAATCAAATTCAGTTGCCAGCACCCTCACAGCATGCTCTGTGTCTGTGCAGCTCAGGAAACAGAAACGGCAGCAGGGGTCACCTTGATTCAGATGACGCAGTTACTGGAACTGTGCCTCCAGCCAGGCCAGCTGCCCCGCATGGAAAAGAAGATGTTCTGGGATGACTCTCCTACTCGGGTCAGCCTGACTGTCCCAGAGAGGCACCCTGGCCCCCAAGGAATGGAACAATAAGCTGTACAGTCACCATGGAAAGAGAGCCAGGACCAAACACCACGACTTCAGCCTTTTCTCATCCTTTCTCTACCTATACAGAGGGGAGCCAATGGACCTGGGGCTCCATGCTGGGAAACAGAGGCTGGCCATTCTTGGGCCCAGGAAAGTCCAGCATTTTCCACAGCCAAAGGTGATATATGACTCAAAGAAGGCTTCAAGAAAGGATTTATTAAATACTGGCAAAGGTCGTCACCTTGGAAAGTGTGGAACTTCCATTTCTGGGAGTTTGAAAATGGAAGAGACTTCCCGTTATGATAAATTCTTAGCCACCATTCCTAGTCCTTGCTAGGCACCTGCTCTTCTCAGTCTGTTAGCCCTCAGTCTGCTGCACACATTTATTCATGTTCCCGTATACGAGGCTTGCCTTCCCAAGTAGACTCTAAGCTCCTATAGGGCAGTAGTTGTGTTTGATCCACCTCGCTATGTCCCCAGAGAACCTCCAGCTTAGTAGGGCCCCCAGTAAGTATTTGTGGTGAGTGGCTGACTGGCTGAATGGCATGGGCTCAGTGGCCTCTGAAGTACTCTGAGTCCCCTTTCATTTGGGAGTCCCCTGGGTGACTCCATAGGCAGGTCGTTTCTCCATAGAAACTAGAAGGAACAAACCTCATTCCTCAAATCATTCCCCCACATTTGGGCCCATACTTGTTATGATATAGACCTTTTGACCGAGGCAAGATTTTCTGGGATTTTCCTAAATTCATGGGTGAGGGGGTATTTTTCGGTAGATTCTCACCATCCTCATAAAGCTCCTCTTGTTCAACTGCCTCTAAATCCTTGAGATCAAGGACTGTTGATGAAGCTGGAAAATGATTATTTAAGGGGGAGGGAGGTGGGTAACGGAGAAGGTGGCCAGAAGGAATTTTATGTGGGTTTTGCTTTTATAACCACTTCATCCCATGCCTATTGGGGAACTTTGGCTCCACCCTGGGTCCCACTGTCTTTTGGGGACTACATCTGTTCTTTCATTTTGCCAAATCTGTTACCCAGCTATCTCAACTTTGCGTTTGGGCAAAGCAGCCTTTGAGCAATGACAGAGAAAGAAAAGAAAGCCTCCAGCATCAAGTTGAGAACTGCCAAGTCGACATTTCCAGAAGAATCACCCCTGCCTCCTAGGCTGGCAGCAATGCCTGAAACACTTCGTTAATACATCCTCATAACTGGTGCTGAACTCAGACACTATCCCCAGAAAATCATGGAGATTTAGTCTTCAAGTTTGGTGAGAGAGACCCCAATGTTTTGGATAAGTAGGGAAGTTGAAAACATCTAACCAAAGGGAATCATAGAATTTCAGATTTACTAGGTCCTTAGAAGTTAACCACTCTAGGGTGACATAACTGAGGCTTTGTGGGGGAGAAGGAAACTGTCTAAACCCACTTAGTAATAGAGTAAGGATCAGAAAAAAGAGCTCATAACCTTGATTTAGTGCTTTCTCCACTTCGTCATTGCTAAGCAATGTATCGAAGCAAAACTAATTTTAGAAAAACTTAGTGACACCACTGTGGTCTAGCCTCAGACCATTTTCATGAATGTTATCTCAGCGACCTGCCTGAAGAACCTATAGGAGATAGAGAGAGAGATTAGGCAGCCACATTAACCCATTCAACCAATGAGGAAGCAGGACCTGGGGGTATGTAGTACAGTCAAGATCACTTGGCTTATTAGAGGCGGGGACAGGTGAGACCCCACTCCCTTCCCCTCCACTCCCCCCTACTCTCCCCCCCCCCATCACTCAGCGCAGGATCCCTCCACCTAACTAGTGTTTACCAGAGGTGTCCACAGAATGCTAGCTTCTCAAGATTGTTAACAGGTATTCTGAGAGGGGAAAAAAAAAAGCTTTGGTAGATCAAACGAGTTTGGGAAATACTGGTTAAAGAATAAACAAGTTCTTACGAGTAGGATTTTTGGAGCCTCTAATCCACTAAAATGCATTGTTAAATAGCCCTGGGGTATGGGGACATTATGTTTTCCCAGTGTTTTGGACTATCGTGTCTTGGTGAAGCAATCTCACTGGACTGGGTTCCTCAGATTACTTACTGCTTGGCAAAGTTGGATGCACTGAGGCAGGGGTCGGCAGCCCTTTTCTGTAAAGGGCCTGGTAGACAACATTTCAGACTCTGTAGGACACACAGCGTCTGTTGCAGCTCCACAGTTGTGCTGTTGTAGCACTGAAACAATGACTCTGGCAGGGCGCCACCAACATTTTATTTACAGATATGGGGGGTGGGCTGGATCTGGCCTTGGACCCATGATTTGCCAATTCCAGAACTAAGCCATAATAGCATACGAGACTCTGATGTGAAGGATCGTCCGCCCCCCACTCCCCCAACACCCCTTCCACCCCCCCCACCCCCCGCCCCGCGTCCCTCTGCAAAACCTGACTACCCTTCTCAGGGATCTCTTCTTCCCCCGAATCCCTGGAACACATTCTGCTTGGGGTTCAACAGTTAGGACACCCAGCCTGACTTCCCCGTCTTGCGGAAAGAGACGACCAGCTGGACAAGGGTGTTGGCCAAGTGGCTGGAGTCAGGAGTGACTTCTAGAAGGAGGACCTGGTGCATCAGGGAAAGCTGAGGTCCGCGAGCAGGGAGGAGCTAGTACAACTTCAAGGGCTCAGAGCAGAACCAAGATTGGAGTCTCGGGGCCTACTGTTTGGGGGCTGGGCAGAGATAAGATCTGAGGGAAATTCTCACCTGGAAATGGGGCAGCCCCACGTCTTTACAGCCCTCTTTATGGGCTGCCTGATAACGTGGAGTGAAGCGGGAGTAAAACAGACGGAGCAGGCCGGCTCCACCACCGCTCGTGTTCTCAGTGATTGGTTTCTCCTCTCCCACCCCCAGCTAGCATGATACCCGCATCACTGGGATGCAGGGCAGGGAAACATCCGTCACTAGGCTGGAATCAAAGAAGCCTTTTTTTTTTTTTTCTCCATGGAAATTTCTAATCCAAGATACAGGGGATGAGGGAGCATAAGGCAAGCTGACCGGCCGAGAACATCTCCCATCCCCACCCCCCACCAGGTGGGATATATGTGATATTTGGCTGCCCCAAAAAACAAAGGAAAGGGAAAAAACAAACGGTTAACTGACAGAGCTCACAGTCCCACAGGACATAAGTCTTCATCATCCCTCCATAGTGACGTGGGGAACAAAGGCAGAAGGAAACTGCAGAGAGAACTAAATTTCCTTATAACCTGCAGCCCATTGACAAATACTTGAGGTCGGCAGAGTAAACTGTTTCTCCAGGAACTCCTAACTGTCTTAATGTTAATGATTTGCTAGAGGGAAAAATAATCTCAGTTTGACAATAGCTAGGCCTCCAGGATACTGTGAGGCTTCTTTAGCATGTGAAAATCTCACTGAAAGCTTCTGGACTTTACCTCCGCCAACCGCTTAGTTTATAACCAGTCTCTCCTCACTGTCCGGGTAGCTCTTCCTGCCCATGGATCCTGTCCCCGTACTTCAATAAAATCACCTTTTTGCACCAAAGAGGTCTTCAGGAATTCTTTCTTGGTCGTCGGCTCCAGACCCCATGAACTCCACTACTACCCCAAAAACCTCATCACAGGGAAGAACTGATTTTCCTATGAGTGAGAAGATTCTCCCTGTGAGGGCGTAACTCTTAACGCTGCTGTCCCTTGCCTGGTATCTCTGCACTGGAAGGCCCTACCCTCAGCTTTCACATCGCATCTGATACAACATTTCTGAAAGGCAGGTTTGATGATTCTCACGTTACAGATGTAAAAGCTGAAGCTAGAGGAATTAAATAGTTATACCCTCCGGAAAGGGCAAGCTGGGAACTGGACACAAAGCAGTCTCTTTCCAGGCTTAAATCCTTGATCAGTGCACCACACTGCCTTGCTCCACACTTAGATTTATGGCCTGGCTTCTGATCAGGTCCTTTTCTGTTTAATATTCTAGAACCTTCCTTGTTTTCCTCTGTGAGGCCCATTGTGTAGACGTTTTTATAATCATTTCCAGTGATTTGTTTTCTTTAGTCACCCAGCTGGCTTATTCCTGTGCCGGCTAAGTGAAGTAGAAAAGTTCAAGGAGATGGAAATGAGCGCTTAAAATTCAGCCACTGCCCAGAGGTCCACACTGGCATTGTACAAACAGAGCTCAGATCTTTAATGAGCTGCGGGGATGTCTGTCCATCTCAGGTAACCCAGGACAATTGCTCGACCTGCAGCCAACTTGTCATTGTTCTCCTCTAAGACTTTGGGGGTTTTCTTCCTCTCCTCCAGCAGCCAGTGTGGTCTGGGAAATACAAAATCAGCTTAATAACAGCGTCAGTCAGACACAAAGAGGAAGGCCTTTCCGTGGAAAGCACTTACACCAAGGAAACACGAGTTGTGTGATTGTTTTCCATGGGTACAGATATTCCAAGCTTAAGAGCTTGATAAGATGTTGAGTGGAAATGGAGATTCTACTCACAAGGAAACAGACCCTCTGACGGGGTCCAGCACCACCAAGCTCTCCATTTCCCATGGAGGGATGCAGCCGGGCTTGTGGGCACCGGCTCTCCCAGGCCCCTGTTCACTATCAGCAGGAGAGGAGCCGTCACGCCACTGCCCACTCTCTAAGGGCTCAGCTGAAACCCAGAAGGACAGCGGAGAGGCAGAGGAAGACACTGTGCCACACTTCCAGACGCATATAGAAATCACGAACACTGAGGCTCCAGGCCAATAGGCCACTCTTAGCCCCCTGGTCCCATTTTGTTGAAGATGTACATTCCCCGATTCGCTTCTGGAGTCTTCTGTGTTCTGCCTTTTCCAACCTCTAGCTGAGTTCCCAATTTTTGCTTATTTGCTGACTTGATCTAGGTCTCCCAGTTCTGCTCTGAGAGTAGAAGGTCAAACGAGGGTCACTTCTTTCCCTACTTTCATTAATTCCTGGCTCCCTAACCTGAGTCTCTTTGCTGGGAGGAGGCGACCCAGGAGGAGGACCGCCGCGGCCCAAGCATTTTCTGATTCCCCTACTGAGAGCAGATGTCATATTTTCCCTCAGACAAGAGTTCAGGGAAAGGACACCACGGAGTTTGCTTTTTTAGGGCCTGGCTTGGGAAAGGCCGACTGGTTTGTGAATGTTACCGGCCTCAGCTCCCCATTCCACCTGTGCAGTGCCGACCACTAGGAATTAATTACAGCAGACACCACCAGAAAGAAGGGGATTGTGCAGCCTTGCGCAGATGGGAATGCTGAGGCTCAGGCGGGCATGGGCTGCAGGGGGTCACGGGGGATGTTTTTCCAGTGGCAGTCTCACAGGAAGACCTTGGGCTGCAGGCCAGGCCAGACCAGGAACAAGGAAACAAGTGTTCAGGAGGACCCCAGTGACTTATGAGAGGGGCTGGGCCCTGTTACCTGACACTCTACCTGTTGACTTTGGATGTCTGCTCTAAAAATTTTCCTCCTTCCGCCTCTACCTGATCAGGCTATGGAGGCAGAAGGCGAGAGAGCGGTTTGGTACCTTCAGAAAAGGCTTGCTCCTTTGTTCCTGCCTCTCGGAACCAGAGAAGAAAAGTCTCTGGGGCCCTGGGACTGGCCTGCGGAAACTGAGCAAGTCTTTGGACCAAGGCCAGTTTTCCAGTCTAGCTTCACTATTCCTTGTTCCTCGTAACAGGCCCCTTAGAGCAAAGACACGGCCGACCTCCGTGTCTGCCTTCATTACTCCACCACCCGAATGACGAAGACCCCCCAGCTCAGAAGCCCCCAAGGAAATGTTCTTTTCACTGTCTGATTGGGGGTGAAAAGAACTAAGAAAACAGGTGAGGGATTAGACACCTGGGCAATAACAAGGCGAGGCAGGTAATCAGGGAGAAGGAGGTGGCCCAGTGAGTTCACGGAGAAAAAAGAGGAGCTCGGAGGCTCTGGTGGGTACATGTGGTCAGCAAGCTGCCCTCCCCAACACTCTCCGGTGACTAGAACTTCTTTCCCATCCCCCATCCATCCACTTTCCGGCCCGCCATCCTTCCAACTTCTTCCTCATTAACATTGCTCTTGGTATTGACATGATGCTACCAGTCACAGATGACATGCTCCACGCTTCTTGGACCTGGGAGCTCCTATGAAATCACCCCGCAGCCAGGCAGATATGGAGTGTTTCAGTGTCTCAGCTGGGTACCCAGGGCAGGGAGAGTACATGTTGTATCCCTGTCAACACATGACAGCTAGGGTCAGGATACATAGAATATTACCTACTGATGGTGAGGGAAGGGCTGCAAGGACAAAGTGATCCCAAATAGTCAAATCCTGAAAAAAAAAAAAAAGGGGGAGAGGAGACCTTGATGTTTAGTTTGGTAGATTTGCTGTCACAATTCTCTTTTCCACTGATTGACACTAAACTGACCATATTATTGGTTTACAGAGGAATGTTGTATTTCAGGGCTGGCTGGCTTGGGATTAAACATCGACTCAAGACTAGGGTTAACCATTGACTCAGCCAAAGATCTGCACATGGGAGCAGAGAGCTGGCAGTAAACAGCAGCGGTAGGCTGTTTCATCTGTCCGCTCTTATCTCACTGGTCTGGCAAAAGTGACATTCATAAGCACTGTCTGCAGCGAGGGATTCAGAAGGGCAGAGGAGGGAAGTCTGGGGAAGGACCCAATAGCTTAGGCCTCCCCTTCTCTGTGGGTGACTTCCCAAGGTCTTAAGGCATCCACCCAGGAATACAGGGTTGAAGGTGTATACTTGGTCTTCTCCAATCTTCCCTGAATCAGTTGAAGGTGCAAATCCAAGTCCTTTGCAGCCCATGGGAACACAATTCAAAAGATTCATCTGGAGAGTGAAGGCTTCAGGAACTGGAGGAAACTTCCCAATGCTGGAAGACCTTGGTTCTTGACCCACCTACGGCATTAGGTATGAACTCGGGCAAGTCATTCCACTTCTCTGCCCTTGGGTCCTCATTGATCAGTGGGGAATCACTCTTTGTTCTGAAAGCCTATGATGTCCTATTCATCTGAAGCTGAATCAAAAGCACCTATTGGAAGCCAGGCACTGTAGATATTATACTTGGTATTTGTAACAAACACACAGGATAAGTATAATGAGCTCCATTTTACAAATAAGAAAACCAAGGTCCAGAGACCCTAAGTAACTTGTCAAGGGTCCCCTGGGCCAGCAGGTGGCAGGGCTTGGATGCGAACCTCAGGCATTCTGGGTCTGGAGCCTGTGAGCTTTCCCCACAGCTATACTGCCCCTCCATGCTATTTCCTGGCTGGTGTTGATCCTCAGCAGGGGTGTGTGGGGTGATAACTCCTTAATTAGACCATATGCCCTTGGGGAACAGAGAAGCACTCTCCTGATGTTTCCAATCTCCCTGGACCTCATTCAAACTTGCCATGGGCATAATAGATGCTTGCAGTAGGGCTACAAAATGGCCCCACAAAGATGTGCTCACCTCCCCACTCCTGGGATCTGTAAATATTACGTTATTTGGGAAAAGAGTCTTTGCAGATGTGATTCAGTTCAGAAACTTGAGACGACGAGATCACCCTGGATTACCCAAAAGGACCCTAAATGCTATCACAAGTGTCCTTGTAAGAGGGAACAGAGAAATAGTTGAGGCACACACAGAAGGCAGGACACACAAGGGCAAAACCGGTGTGATGCAGCTCTGAGCCAAAGAATGTCGAGGAATCCGGCAGCAACCAGAAGCCAGGAGAGGTGGGGAACAGGTTCTCCCCCAGAGATCCTCTAGGCAGCATGGCTCAGTCTGCTCCTGATTCAGACTTTTGGCCTCCAGATCTAAGAACACGTTTTAAGCCACCACAGCTAACATAGTGTGTTACAGCAGCCATGGGAATGAAATGCAGTGCTCACTCAAAGCACAGAATCCTAGGACTAGCGGTCTTGGAAACCACGAGGCCCAGCCCTCCCATTTAACAGAAGGAACACTTGCAGCCCTAAAGGAGGAAGCAACTTGACAAAGGTCAGTCAGCAAGTTAGAGGCAGAGCCAGAACCAAGACACATGTGTTCTGAGACCAGACCAGTGCCCATGCTGAGTCCTAGAGTCGTGAAAGTCCAATAAGAAGCTCTAGTTCTTATTATTAGTATATTTTTCTCATATCATTCTTTTAAGTGGGAGGGGGGAACTTTAAAGTGGATCATGTGATGTAAGTTTCCAAAGGTAGGCTTATTGCTGTCATCATTGTTATTATTGAGTGAGGGGCAGCTGGATGCTCTTGGCCAGTCCCTCCCCCTTCAAGACTGCGAGGCAGGGGCTATGCTTTAGTTCCCGATGGGGAAGCCACAGTGAGATTGGGGAAGTTGGGTAACTCCAATCACACCACTAGCATGTGGCAGAGCCCAAAATAAGATGCAGGGTTTTGACTTTCTGGCTCTTCCCAGGGTTCTGCTTCTTGTTTTCCCTTTCCCCTCAGTGGGATCAGTAGGCCAGGTGGGCTGTGTATGTACGTGTGTGTGTGTGTGTGTGTGTGTGCGTGTGTGTGTGAGATACTATCTGCTAAGATAGTTTTGGGGACTCCTGGGAGCACACACTGGGACATAATCTAGGAAATTCTCCCCAGTAGAAAATAAGGAAAGAGGGTGGGAGATGTGGGGCCCCAGAGGCAGCCTGAGAAGCAACCATTTTCGGGATGTTTCTCCTTCCCTCCCTGCAAGCCTACATTTATCAACTCTGTGTCCTAGTATTCAGTGGGCTTCCCTTTACCCCTACTTCAGCCCAGACAACTAGACCCAAGATAGCCCCTGTTTTGGGGGAAGTGAGTTAATGAGAAACAAGACAATAAAAACCTACAAATAGCTGATGATTGAATTAGAAAGGAGAGAGGCATAAGAAAGCAATGCTTTGAAGGAGCCGTAATCTGGTGGAGTCAGGCTTGTCCTATCCCTGTCCCCACACCATCTCCATCTCCCCTCGCATCCTCCCACTGATAGTGACCCTGGACCTGGGGAGGAGAAGATTGCATAGCTATTGATGCACCTGTGTGCCCTCCCGCCCACTACCTTGGGGGCTTATTCACGGGTTGCACCTGGGGAGAGGAGATGAGCAGTGATGGAGAAATCCAGAACGGTTTGGAGGTGCCAGAGCTGGGGGGAATGGCACCTTGTTTGTCCTGCATAGAACTTCGGGGGTCTGCAGTTTTCCCAGGATTCACTGCAATTCTGGCTACACGGGAGGCACAGAAAGCTACAAGGGACATTAGAGGGGGTGATGAGGCTCTTCTTCACAGAATTTCTCAAAGGCCTCAGAAGGCTCATGATGAACCCAACTCTCCCTGCATCCACAAGAAAGGCAAGGAAGGGTCGAGAGATTGCAGAGGTCTTTCCTGAAAGAGCCCAGAAGTAGGGGCAAGGAGAGCGGGGCTGAGTGGGGGTGAAGGCCATGGACCAGCAGTGCCAGTTACATCTCAGAAGACGGGGCTCTTTCCTTCCCGAGTATAAAGCCAACATAGAATCACAACAAAGCAAGATCAAATAGGGCATTCCTTCTTCTTGCCTCGGTAGCGACATTGACATAAGCCACCCCCTTGTCCGTGCCCACCTACCACAGCCTTAACATAAAACCAGAGGAGAGAAGGGAGACAAAAAGGGAAGTAAATCCAGAATGAGACTGAGTTTTAAATTGAGAGTGAAGTGATGGAGAGAGCACCGAATTGTACCCAGTTTGCTTGGAAATGACTAGGTAATTTTTTTTTTCTTACATTAGTCAGATTGTAGGTTTAGGGTCTGAAATTAAACTCCATACTAGAAAATACCATTTCTTTTCTGGCCATTCAAATCCATGGTTGCTAGTTGATATTCACTCGTGAATAAGACTCGAGGTTCTGACTGCCTTGTGTTTTTCTGGGACTCTATTTCTCCTTTCCTTCTTCCCCTTTTGGGGTTTGGCCTGCAGGACGCTGTAGGGAGAGCCTGGGTCAGTCCTGCACAGGTAGGATGGGGCAGGATTCTATGGGGGAGTGTGGTGAGGGGTTTGGGGGACATGTGTGTGCATGTTGGGGAGTGGGCTTTATGTGTGTGACACAGGACTGGTAAGATCATTTCGGGCACCCCTGGGAATCCTAACCAGGTCATGCTAGGGGAGATCACCAGGGACTAAGATAGAGAAGGAGGTTCCCCTCTGCCACCAGCTTGGTAGATCAGCACCGACTTTGCCGTGGCTCAGAGCCTGGCTCCCAACAGGACTCTGAGGTCCGCCATTTTTAGCGGAGCCCAGAAACAGCCAGTGTTTAATCCCTGTGGGGAGTAAAATGGGAAGAGCCACAGTACCCCCAGTTCCTGAGAGCACTGAGGTTGGTACAAGGGAGCTCTTTGGAAGATGTATGTAAAGAGTGGACTTCATCCAGGCTAAGTATCCTGGAACATGGTGGTTTTCCGGAGTAAGCAGAGATGTGAGGCCATGGGCTGAGAGCCGTTCTAGCTACCTGTGCCCTATCAAATGTATATCAACTTCATACCATACCTGGACCACGGGTTTTACGTCTAATATTTGTTTATACCCTCAACCCATAGGTTTGGGATTACTACTCCTATTTTTCGGACTGGAAGAAATATGAAGGTGACTTGCCCAGGATCCTGTAGCTAGCAAAAGGCAGAATAGGCTCTTCATGCCTGAGACTGTCTCCCATCCTGCAGTTGCAATAATGGAGGGTTCCCTGGTAACAGTCTCCTCAAGGTCAAGGGGAAGCAAATGGAACCAGTCAGAAAAGCCAAAAGGAAAGGAGAGCAAGGGATCATTGAGAGTCACGTGCCCCTGGCCGGCCGCCATGCCTATGGGAGAGTGTCCCTTTAAGAGCCCAGGTGTGGGTCAAGCACGGCACACAGTTTCAGTTTTGGCAGCCGCATCCAGTGTCCTGCTGGCAACTTCTGGAAAGCCCCAGGTTGTGGACTGGCCAGCAGGCTGTGTCCCTGAAACTGAGTTGCCAGGAGAGAAGACAGTGGCTTAAAGTAAGTATGGCTGTTCTGGGGTCTGCAGCCGGAGGCCATCTGGGAAGGGACTGGTATGGCAGCTCAGGAAACCCTCTACATTCACAACTGCCAGCCCACCGAGAGCGCGGTGAGGGGGACACGGGCGCAGCCTGTATGGCTGGGCATGTGGCCGGGGAGCAGAGGTGCGTGGCCCAGGGGGATGAGCAAGGATGCGTGTGTGTGGGGAAACCTCCACCCCATTTCTGTGAAATGCCAGCAGGTGGAAAGAAGGAATGTCTGTGGTCGGCATGTGTAGTTTTATGCTAAAGTGTGTCTCCAGAATTCCCTGACAACTCCTCCACAGTTTAACTTTGTGACCTTAGGCAAGTCACCTGATGGCTTTCTGAGCCTTGGTTTCTTAATCTGTTAAACGGGGGTACAGATAATACCTATCACTCAGGTATGTGAGGTCCAAATGAGAAAATATGTGTGAAGTTGCTTTGTAACCTCCAGGGCAAAATAACCAGAGTTTGGTGTTTTTCAGTTTAATTCCGTTACTCAAGGACTTACTGAGTGCCAGGCGCTCCTGGGTAAGGTACCGTATACAAAGTGCCTGGCACATAGCAGGAACTCCTCTAGTCTTGGAAGCTTTCCACACCCGGCTCTCTGGTGAGGGTACGTGCGGCCTCTTTTTCAGGGCTTCAGAGAGGCTCTGGGACCCTTTCCAGTTTCAACCTAGCTTTGTTCCAGATGATTCCTGTCATACGGAGGCATAATATGTATCATCCCATCACCTTGGCCTCGCTATGGCGGGAAAAATCAGGTCCTCCCTGGGTAAGTGGGTAAGGTGGGCAGAGCCCCCTTCCAGGCACAGACGGCATTCTGAGTCCTGATGCTCTTGCCAGCTGCGCAGCCAGGAGCCCAGCACCCCCGCCGTGCTCTCCTGTTGTCCATCCTGAGAGTGTCTCCAGCCAATCATGGAACCATCGTGTGGAAGCCGCTGTACTGTGCAAGCTCCATTCCCAGTGCGCCCAGCTCCACTTATGTAACTGCCCCAGGCCTGAGGCCACTGGAGCTGCTGGTGCTGTTTTGAACCAAAGCCCCCGCAATCACTCTCCCACTTCATGGGGAGGGGGGGAGGTATAGCTTCTTGAACGTCTGCAGAGGTGATGTGCCCATTCATGGGTTAGGGTAGAAGGCAGTGATCTGCCCACCAGAGCCAGCTCTGGAACTCTTCATCCACCCATCCTTCTCCTTGGCCTTGGATGTGGAGGTATAGCAGAAAGAGCAAGGAACCAGGAGTTAGGAGAGCCACTAGCTCTGTAATCATGGTCTCTCTCTTAGCACCTCTAGACCTCTGTGGCTTTATTGTGAAGATAGAGGCTTCCACGGAGTGAATCCACTTGCTGTGGGCTTTCTCACAGCTTCCTCTCATCCCCTCCTGAAACAAATCCAGATAGTAGGCAAGGGAGCTATCACAATGCTATTTATAGTCGAGGAAACTAAGACTCCCTGAGTTAATGTGAGTGGTGTAAAATCACCCAGCAAGTACAAATGATGATATTTTGGTACAGGCATTTTAACATGGTCATGGGGCATTTTGACATCACCTACAAAACAAAATACCCAACTTTAAAAAGAAAAGAGTAATATTATCCATGCATGTGTTCAGAGACCCTCCTCAAATATGTCTTACCCTCTCTCTGGGTGGTGTGGGGCTGGGATTCCAAAGTCACAGGCATTGATCACATAGAAGAAGCTTTGGAGACAATGTGTCCGGTTATAGGAAACAAACATAACATGCCTTACACATGGTAGGTGCTAAATAAATAGCAGCCATTATTAGTTTTTAGGAAGAAATTTTTCTGTTGGCACCCACCTCTGTTGGTTCAAGTGTCTTTTCACGGAACTATTTTTCCTGTGAAAAGTGGTGAGGAGAGAACTGGTTGAACTTCTTTAAGAGTGAATTTCCTGCTCCCTCCTCTCCCGACTGCTTCCTCTCAATGTCAAGACCCTCCTAGTATAGCATAGTGACTTAGAGCATATACTTTGGTCCAGAGTACTTGAATTTGAATGCCATGGCAGTTGCTTACCAACTTTGTAACACTGGGCAAATCTCATACTTCTCTGTGCCTCAGCTGTCTCATCTGTGAAATGGGTTTGCCTAGTTTATTCTCTCTCCAAGGGTGGCTACAAAAGATTAAGTGAGGTAAACACAGGTAAAGCACTTGAGAAAAACTACATATGTGCCAGCTATAATTGTATCACCTGCTTTTAACCTACTCTCCTCCTCCTTTAGGCCATGTTGGTCCAATCTAAGTAGTTCACCCCTAGTCTTCAAAGGATGCCCAGTGAACAGACATCTATTCCCTTCTCACTCTAGGACATGAAAAAGAGAGGGCTGTGCTGAATTTATTTTTATTACTTTTTTTTTTTTTTTTTTGAGAGAAAGGAACAGTGCTTGCCAGTAGGGGGTGCGGATGGGGAGGGAGACAGATTGAGAGAGAGAGAGAGAGAGAGAGAGAGAGAGAATCTTAAATAGGCTCCACACTGACTGAATGTGGAGCCCGAGCTTGATGCCATGACCCTGGAATAGTGACCTGAGCCAAAATCAAGAGTCAGATGCTTAACTGAGCCACTCAGGTGCATTGACTATTTTGATTTTAGAGAGGAGCTGGGAAAGGAACTAACATTTTTTAAAGCCTGACACCATACTAAGGAATTTACATATGTATGTTGTGGCATTTAGTCCTTACAGTGATTCTCTATACTAGGTACAATTGTCTCCAGTTTACAAATGAAGACTTGAGGCTCAAGGAGTTTAAATCCCCTGTCCCCAAACCATAGAGACCCCAAGTGAGAGAGCTGGTAACCAAGCTGCAGAGCCCACGGTCTGTACTGCTCTCCAAGTGCCCAGCAACCATGAGAGTCAAGTGCACAGACCCTCACCCTCTTGTGCTTAAGACTGACTATAATCTCCTACAGTTGAAGGGCACTTTATACTATATAAAACACTTCCATGTGCATGTCCCATTATCCCTTCCATAGTTCTTCACCCCACAGAAGCCCTTCTCTCTAGAAGAGTCAAGGGACTATGACGCTCATTTTACAGATGGAGCTGAGCCAGCATATTTTGCCCACATGGTCGAGCTCCTCTGATAGCCTGTGACATAGCAGGACTCAGGACCTCTGGGTTCTCTTCCATCTTCCAGGATCCTTTTCATGTAACTGTCCCTTACGAGCCCGGAACCAAGAAGGCAAAGTGAAAGAAATCAACGCTGACTTTGCCCTTCTCCCAGAGGAGATGGGAATGTAACCATTTCTGATCCCATCGGAGTTTGCTGAGTCCTTGGCAGACATTGTAATGCAAGCCCCTCTGTGATGGAGAGACCAATCTCAGTTGGCCCCTACCTTCCAGGAGCTAGCTATTAGATAAGGCCGATGAGATAAATATCTATGCATCAAGATACAATGGGATGGACTCAATATTAGGGTTCTACGTTTTTGCAAAAAGGTCATCTGGAAATCCATGACACTTATTCCCATAGCTTCATGGAGCTGGTATTTCAAATGTTTAATTTCTACTTAAATTTTGCATTAATGACAGGGATGGAAATAGAAAGTCTTGGATCTTTCTAGCTCATACATTCTTTGATCCCCTTGGCCATTCTCTCTCCATCTTCTTGCCCTCTAATGGACAAGAAGGGAATTCTTATTGCTTCCCTGAACATTTCTTTTGTTTGGAGACTGTCTCACACTCCATGACTTACATAAACTACATAAACTCTCATAATTTCCCACTTGTCATTTAAAATCCGAAGCCCTTCCAAAGCACACAGACTGCTCTCCCTCCTTCAGTGATAATGTGGTTTCCGGGATCACTCTAGTATGTGCTCGGCTTCAGCACTCAAGGGAGATAAAAGGGTAGTCCCAAATGGACTCAGGCAGTGCCTCTCCTGGAAGGAGGGAAGGGGCCACTCAGTTCAGGACAAGGAAAGCCTCATCCCCAGCCAGACCAGCTGCTCCCCACTTCTCTGAGCTCCAATCTTCTTGCTCCTCCAAGTTCACACTCATGGGAAGTTGTCAGAAACTGCCAGCTTGGTTTTAAGTCCCCATAGTGCATGCTCTCTGTCATCTCTGAAGCCCCTAGGTCTTTGAGAGCCTTGGCTGGCCCTCTGCTATGTCCTAAACAGACAAAGAGCTCTGAGTGGCCGAGGACCATGTGGTTCACCAACAGCGCTGCTAGAATCTGGTCTGGGGAATTCATCTCCCTTTGAATAAAAAAAAGGAAACTATGGATTAGGTGGGCAAAGGTTTGGACTCCAAGCCAGTAAAGCCGAAGTTCAGTCACTCTAACTGAAGGGGAGCCAGATAGAGTAATTTTATAAGGAGGCAAACTCTATTCTCCAGTACAGCTGAAAACCTTGCCCCAATCCACAGTTGTGTCGGGATGTTATAAATATGTCAGAGATCGTACCTGGGTAACACGAGAATGATTTAGAATATCCCAGCCTAGCTAGTAAAACAAAACAAAACCATTCCTGTTTTAAGGATGAGAAAAAATAATGCCTTCATCATGGTATCCTAGCCTATGTAGATCCCAAAAGGACAGGTCCCTCTGTTCATCCAAGGAGTGATAATAGGGTAGTGATCCAATTCTGCTGTGGGTCTTGGGGCCAAGGACATCTCTAACCTTTAGATCTCCCATTTACAACATGAAGATCTACCTCTTGGCTTGCCCTGATAATGGATGAAGTCGTATAAGAAAAGCAGTTAGAAAGGCTTCTGGTGCATAGTAAGAGTCCGATAAATATTATGCTCTTTCCTTCAGACAAATCCTTTAAACCAGCTCCAACCACCATGACTGGGGTATCCCTGAGACCTGATGAGGTTTGGGAGGAAAGCCTGGTTTTGAGAGGAAGGGATCTCTAATGATTTTCCAAGCCCAGGACCCTTTCAGCTTCTTGCAGAGAATGTATGCTTCAAGTTTAGCTTTGGACAAAGAAGATGTCCTGCTTCTGTGAGTGGGGATGCCCTTGCAATCCCATTATCTCCCCTGTGATTAGGTTGTGTGTTCCTTGCCAAGGTTACCCTGTCAGGTTTGCTCTTCTAGTTGTGTGTGCCTGATGCTCTCATCCCTGGCCTGAGGCTGCGCAAAGGGTAAAGGGTCCACATGCATGTCCTCTCCCCGGGTGGGCATTCACAGCCATCCAAGCATGTCACACATGAGAGGAAGCCTGGAGCAGAAGATGGATCCCCCACTTGGGAAAACCTGGCATCTGCCTCTCTGTAAGCCAGATAAAATCACTTTTATCAATCCAGAGGAGAAATTGCACCCCTCCGCTCAGCCCGTGGGAAGACCCCTTCCTGTCTCACAGAAATACTAGGGAGTTTGCTTGTCTAGAGATGAGAAGGGGAATCCGAACCAAGGAAAGTATTGCTAACTTAGGCTCTTAAAGCATGTGGCATTTTGTCAGTACACCCAAAGCCAGTGCACATGTTAGGTGGTAATTTCCCTGGGACTCTGCAGCCAGCACATCCCAAGTCTTTCACAGGAGACAGACTTCCCAGCCTTCTGACATCTGCTCCCATCTGGGAGTCTGTCTCATGGTGACCCATAGTATCTACTCTGGTGGTTCCCCCAGTCAGCATCTCCTGAGCATTTGGCTAAGAACCTACCCCAGAAGTTAATCGTTGGCCTGGTATGGAAGGTCTGGGGCAATTTACTGGAACCAAGAGAACCTTAAGCTGCCACCTGACACCATATCTGTCCCTCCTTCCCTAACCCGCTCCCCTGACTCTTCCAAAGAACTGGAGAAACAGAATACCTTTGTCTCCACAAGGAAATAGAAAGGTTTCTGGCTGGGAAATTCCCCCCCGGAAAAGAAATAACCAAGATAAACAACTCTATTGCCTTTGGCTCAGGCTAGTGAAGGGAGGCTCAGAGAGTGAGAACAAGGGCAAAGGTGGCAAGGGGAGCCTGAGAGATCACTCTCTGGGCTCCTAACTGCTTAGAGCTTCCTTATCTTTATGGGTGCTCGTTATTGCCCTGCATTTGTTGACATGGTTTTCTCCCTTAACGCTCTCATTGCCAAGCCACTCCAAAGGTTAAACCTATTAAAATCCAAGGGAAAGTGGGGTTCCTTTGTTCACCTCTTTCTTCCTCTGGGCTACAATTTGTGTCCTAAGGCTGACCCCTGGGACCCTCAAACCGCATTCCCTGCCCCAACCCAGGGCTACATTCACAGATGTGACAAGGCTTGCATGCACTGAACCCTCCAAGTGGCCTTATCTTGGATTCTCCAGCTTCATCTGCCCTGAACCACAAGGCAGGATAACAGAAGCCACAATACCTACTTTTTTAACTCTGACCCCATGACCAAGTCTCTGGGAAATTTTGGGCCTATCACTCAGCATCTCAAGGTCTTGATTCTCTTATCCATAAAATGGTTGTAATCATATCCATTCTGTCTTAGTTACAGGGAAGTTATAAAGCTCCAGTGAAAACATAAATGACAATGCTGTGATACGCAATGGGGGCTCTACTAGTGACAGGAATGAGCACAAGGATAAGCCTACAGCTGTGTTTGGGGTGCGACGCAGTACATCGGGAGAAGTGAAGAGCTTTGACTTTGGAGTCCTGCAAGGCTGGGTTCAAATTTTGCCCCATCCACTGCCCCAAGACCCTGCCCACCCTCACACTTAATTCCTTAAGAAAAGCACTTAACTTTAAGCTTTCATTTCTTCCTATGTAAAATGGGGAGAAGGACATCCATTTCAGAGGGAGATATTTAGTTTAAATGAGATAATACATGTACATTATTTAACACAGTGTTTGGAAAGAGATCATGGTAAGACACCATCATTGTTACACATACAACTATTATCCTTCCCAGGCCTCCTTTATGGGTCTCAGTTTACTTATATGAACACACCATAAAATATGCCAGGGATGTAGGGCGGGCAGCGGAAACAGAGAGATGGGGCCACTTGGTGGTAACCAATCATCCAGCAAGCTATTCCTGAGACCTTATGGATCTTGCCCAGGACCATGACTCCCAGACAGGAATATAGAAAAAAATGGCACCTGTGTCCCTATCCCAAAGAAACATGCAGCTTAGTTGAGATGACAAAAATCTACTTACAACTATTAAGGAACAAAAAATACTGTGAGGTAAGGGGACTTTGAGCTGTAATGGGGAAGGCGGAGCCATTCATTCTTGCAACAGGATTTATGTCAGTTACTGGAGCTACAAAACTGAACAGGTGTTTCGGGAACTTTAAGGCCCACTTAGTCTTGGAAGACACAAGAGCTTCATACTTTGTGCTATTGTCTTTCAGCTCCCCAGGAAAGAAGTTGGCCTGGGTGGCACAGCCCCGTGAAAGCCACCAGCGATGAGGCTCCTCTTCTTCACCTGCCTGCTGGCTGTCTTCCCAGGTGTGTCTGTCAGGCCGCTGCCCACCCCTCCAGGATCCAGTTCCCTGGGAGCACTAAGCCCTATCCGCAGGGATGCCACTCTCAAAACCTGCACTCCTTCGAGGAGGAGTCGGACAGACGATACAGAAAGGTCACGTCTGGAAATAGATAGGTGACCGAATGATGGGGGTGGTCAGGGACAGGAATGGCAATTCCTCATTTCAAGGCCAGGAGTCTGGTGGAAGGTCTTCACCAGGAGAAAAAAAAAAAAAAGATCTTGACCTTAACCCAGGCATCTCTAAGAGTTGCTATAACTTATCCTTCTTGGCTGTCAATATTTTTGCTGGGAAAAAAAAGAAAGGATCTGCAAAGTGTTTTTAGAAACATAAGAAAATAATGGATAATAAATTCAATGGCATGACACCCTACAAAGTGGCTTTTTTTAATGAAAAAGGATATCATTAAATAAATTTGCCATTCCATTGTCCTTACAGTGATGATCTTTAATGAGTCACAATTAGAATTTAATACCGATTAATCAATCACTTCACCCAGTCACAACAACTGTCCAGCTGTAGTATATAGCAAATAGCCCACCGAAGGTACATGTTTCAGGAGGAAAATTTCATCTCCTCGGGGTGAGCTGTCAGGATCCTTTCAGCAGGCTTCACCTCCTCTGGCCTCAGAAAACCTCTGTCTTCTGTCCCCACAGTGGTCTTTATGAAGAGTCCCATATTTGGTCCCCAGGAGGTGAGCAGTGTGGAAGGTGACTCAGCAACCATCACATGCTACTATCCAGCCACTTCTGTCAACCGGCATACCCGGAAGTACTGGTGCCGCCAGGGAGCCAATGGCCGCTGTACAACCCTCCTCTCTTCGGAGGGCTACATCTCCAAGGATTATGAGGGCAGAGCCAACCTCACCAACTTCCCCGAGAACAACGCATTTGTGGTGAACATTGGCCATCTCACCCGGAATGACTCTGGACGCTACAAGTGTGGTCTGGGCATTAGTAGCCGAGGCCTGAACTTTGATGTGAGCCTGGAGGTCAGCCGGGGTAAGAACCTAGGCTCCTTGAGCTCCTTTGGGAAAGTGACAGGGGCTCATCTCAGGAGCAATGGGAGGGCGTAAGGAAGAACTTCCTGAGAGGGAAGAACTTCCCTGGCATGGGATGAGAAGGCTGTGAGGCCTCCTTCCAGAGGCAAGGGCTTTTCATAACAGAACATAGAAATGAGACATATGGGACCTACTTGGGGGTAGTGGGTGGACTTTCTAGGTGTTCAGGGCCTATACCATTTTAGGGTTCTACTAAGGCTGTAGCTTAGAAGAGCATCAGAAGGACTAGTTCTCTCACTGTGTTTGTGGCAGGTGGAGCAAGAGGGCTTTGAACTGAGAGGGACAGAAAAAC
Organism: Proteles cristata cristata; assembly: GCA_017311185.1. NCBI lineage: Eukaryota > Metazoa > Chordata > Mammalia > Carnivora > Hyaenidae > Proteles > Proteles cristata. The sequence goes on along the minus strand of JAESUZ010001426.1, from coordinate 580,400 downwards.
CAGGGAGAGATTTATAGAGATCCTTAAATTCCTGCCATTAGTGCACCCTTCAGATCAAGACCTTAGGGCACCGGAAGACTTCTTTCAAAATGCATTTTTTACCTGGTATCCATTAGTCTATCAACACCCTCAGCATAAATTAAATGATCAGTTCTTGTCCAAAGACCAGGGCCCTGAAGGAGTGGGCCACTGAACAAGCCTGTTCTACTTGAGAAAAAGAAAAATAAATCTTTCTGACAAGATTGAAGGACAAAGGCGTATTAGATAATCAAGAAGAAATTAAGAGAGAAAGAGGTTTTAAGGGATGAAAACTGGAGGGGTCCTTAGAGATATGTTTTGCTCCTTTGGGATGTGCCTAGTATTATCAGTGGACTAAATGAAGAGTTCATTCAGGTGGTCATATACAGTCATAAAATGGGAGAATTTTAAGAGCTGAGGACAGCTTGGAATTGACTCTATACAGGATGTCCAGACACTGGAGACCACAGGTATATACTTTAAATGGCAACAATTCATTCCTTTACAAAGCAGCCCATTCCATGTTTGGACTGTTGTAAATTTTAGAAACTCCATCTCAACACACTGAAATCCAACACCCTATACTTATATTGATCTTGTTTATTTCAGCACACGTTAATTTGGGCACCTATGCATAGGCATTGTGCTAGGGACTGCATGGGAGTCAAACATGTAAAGGATGTCTTTGCTCTCAAGGGACTTCCACGCTGAGGGGAACATAATTAACTATATGCAAGATCAGATGTAAAAGAGATACAGCTGTAAGTGTCAAGAGATCACAAAGGAGGAAGAGATTAGTGCCAGCTTAGGGAGGGCTTCGTGGAGGAGACAGTGATGAGGCTGAGTCTCGGAAGACATATTTTGACAGTGTCCCTCTGGGGAGGAGAGCCCTCACTGGGAATACTGGGCAGCCCTGTGGTTCAAGAAAGTGAAATCACAAATTGCCACCTGCTCCTTGTCCTGCAGGTCCTGGGGTCAAAAATGACGTTGAAGTCTACGTAGCTGACTTGGGCAGATCAGTGACCATTACCTGCCCTTTCAAGCATGGGAATTCTGAGAAAAGGAAGTCTGTGTGCAAGAAGATAGGCCAGAACTGTGTCCTAGTTGTTGACTCCAATGGGTATGTGAACCCCAACTATGAAAACAGAGGAGATATCGTTATTCAGGGTACTAGTCAATTAGCGTTCAGTTTCATTATCAAACCAGTCCACCTCAGCGACGCTGGGATATACACCTGCCAGGCTGGGGATGATTCCAGTGGTGATAAGTACACTATTGACCTCCAAGTGCTAAAGCCTGAGCCTGAACTGCTTTATGGAGACCTGAGGGGCTCCGTGACCTTTGACTGTTCCCTGGGCTCTGACGTGAAAAATGTGGCCAAGTTTCTGTGCCGGATGAGCAATGGGAAAAACTGCGATGTGGTCATCAACTCCCTGGGGAAGAAGGCTAAGGCTTTTGAAGGCAGGATCTTGCTCACTCCCGGGGACAAAGGCCTCTTCAGGGTGCATATCACCAGCCTGAGGAAAGAGGATGCAGGGCACTACCTGTGTGGAGCTCACTCTGATGGCCAACCTCATGAAGACGGGCCCTTCCAGGCTTGGCAACTCTTTGTCAATGAAGGTGAGACCTGAGACTGAGAGGGGAAGAGGTGTATCAGCCCAGCAGGAGGGCTGGCTCCCACCCTGTGAGTCTATCCAGTATCCATCAGTCAGTCAACAATGTCTGCTCCCTGACAAACCCTGAACTGCATGCTCCATGGGCAGCTGGACAGGAGAGCTAGAAAACACAGCCTCTGCCTTGTGTTACCTACTACCTATTACTTGTGTAATAACTAATTAGGTTATTAAAGGCCTTTCGATGGCTGTCCCTGATTAACAGAGAGGAGAGTGAGGCACTTGACTGAGGCAAAACCTGTAGATCATTTGGGTCTCAGAGAGCCGTGATGAGGACTTAGCATGGAGTTCTGGGCTTGCAGGGGCCACCTGTCCCTTCTCTTTGTCTTTTGAGCAGAATGGGACCTCATCCCTCACACTCAAATGGGAGAAAGTTTGGCTCATCTTGGTCTCAGAGCTCTCCCAGTAAGGCAGTACCCCAGCCTCTAAATTTCCCCCTCAACACCTCATAGGGTCATTTTTTATTCTGTAGCATCTGGCCTACGCAGCTCTATTTTGGCAAGCCAGCAAGGTAGTGAAATAACTAAATCCCTGCTCCCTCTCACCTGGGAGCATCCTGTATAGAGTTACCCTCGTGAGAAACAGCAAACCAGTACTTGCAGTTCAATGTCCCTGGTCTTGTGACTTTTCCTTAAGGGGCTCACATTCCCTGCACATCATTTTTGTACCCGGCTCAGTCCTCATCACATTCCTCAGCATCTTCATAGCTCAGCATCCCCATTGAACCTCAGCTTTAGCTTATTGGAGAATGGCCATCCTTTACTAAGATGACCCTCAGGGTCATCACCAGTTAAACCTTCTGTGTTACCTAGTGTATATTTTAAGTCATACCATTCTAAATATGTTTTCTGAATTTGGAGAAAAACCATCTCCATTTTTATGGTATGAGCTAATAAACAGACAAATAGTTACATGTGGACAGATTTTGTAAGAAGCCTAAGGAGTTCAAGGACTGATAGTGTCTCCTTAAACTCCTTCTATTCTCTGCCCAGAGTAAGGTGAGAAAAGAAAATGAGATGCCCAGGCTACTGGTGAAGATCACTGGAGACTGGTTGGATGGCTCCAGCTATAGGCTCTGTGACATTAGGGAAGTCTTTCTCATTTTCTAAGGAGAGTGAGGTAAATAGTCTAAATCTCACTCCCCACTCTGGCTGAGACCATGGGGAAGAGACTGCCCAGACCATGTTGCTTATGTTCTGAAATTCCATCTCCATCTGTACTTTCAGAGACCACGATGCCCCATACCCCCTCTGTGGTGAAAGGTGTGGTCGGCGGCTCTGTGGCAGTGCTCTGCCCCTACAACCCTAAGGAAGTAGACAGCCTAAAGTACTGGTGTCGCTGGAAAAATACTCCAAACGGCAGCTGCCAACAGCTGGTAGAGAGTGAGGGGCTGGTTAATGAACAGTATGAAGGCAGGCTCGCACTATACGAAGAGCCAGGCAATGGCACTTACACGGTCATACTCAACCAGCTCACCACCAACGACGCTGGTTTCTACTGGTGTCTGACCAATAAGGATGTTCGCTGGAGGTCCACGGTGGAGCTCAAGGTTGTTGAAGGTAAGAGCTGAACTGGGGCAAAAAGGAGGAGGGGCAGCCCCAGGATCATCCAGCCTGCAGCAACATCACCCCGAAGCACTCTTCGTCCTAACTCATCCCATGCTGATGGGACAGACCTTGGGAGAGAGCCCATCTGCAGAGAGGTCATGTTTTCATAACTGTTAGAAGCGCCCTTTTCTGTGCACACACCACACTCTCCAAACCACCACACAGAGCTCCTTTTATTATCAAGAATGTTGGCCTCTTTCACGGTATATATGGCATCAGCTGAAGTAGAGTGCAGCTCTTTATATGGAGTCTAGAAGAGAAGAGAGGAACAAGGAAAGCAAGCTGAAGTCGAGAGTCTGTATTTTGTGATAGACTCGATTAACGTATGGGGTCATCAATAATAATCATGACATAGGCACATCATTACATTCTTTATGTATTCAGTATCATGCATTTATTTATAATGCTACCCAGAGAGGACACGGGCTGTGGACAAAGATCCTCACCACAGTCACTTCCCTGCGGTATCACCGATACCAACTTGTGTGCCTATTTCTCCCTCCCTCTCTGCTCCAGGGGAACCAAGCCTCAAGGTACCTGAGAACGTCACTGCTTTCGTGGGAGAGACTTTCAAGCTCCCCTGCCACTTCCCGTGCAAATACTATCCCCATGAGAAATACTGGTGCAAGTGGAGTAACAAAGGGTGCAAGACCCTGCCCACCCAAGACGATGGCCCCAGCCAGGCCTTCGTGAACTGTGACCAGAATAGCCAGATCATTTCCCTGACCCTGAACCCAGTTGCCAAAGAGGATGAAGGCTGGTACTGGTGTGGGGTGAAGGATGGCCACCGATATGGAGAGACCATGGCTGTCTACGTGGCAGTCGAGAATAGAGTAAAGGGTAAGTCTCTGAGGGCAAGGCCTATGCCCCCCTCCCCCGGTGACACCGGAGAAAGGCTCCTGCCTACAGGCTTCTCCATCAGGGGTGGCCCCTAGGTTTGGTTATAAAAGACTGGAGGCAGGTGGAGATTTAGCCTCTACATAGTCCCATTTAACCTTCTAAAAAGAGCATCTGAAATAAATACACAAACTAAAAATAAATAAGTAAATATTAATAGGTTTGCCATATAACCTCAGCTTCAAGACAAGTCCTGTAGTTGTCGCTTCAGGCCGCTTTGAAGCTCTTTACATAAGAGAGATCTTCTATACAGAAATTCCAAAGCCACTACCACATGCAGTATCCTCTGCCAAAGCCTACTCTCGAAAGAGGGCCAGCTATCTTCACATACAAGATCTGATCAAGAAAATTAAGGCAACCTCTTCTAGCAAGTTTGCATCCTAAGTCGCTTTTTAAAATGTCGCATAAAATGTTTTATCCCTAGGGTATGATTAGTCCTTCTAGAAATCCTACTGTGTCTGAGTGCAGCTAGTCTGGTTCACTGAGGGACCCATCGCCAAGCTGCCACCAGGGGCAGCACTATTGCGGGCAGGCCTGCGGTCCCCAGACCTTGAGCAGCGTTTCAAAGCTGAGAAAACCTTCCTTCTCCGAGCGATAGGTTAGCCCTGAAACAGAGCTGGATCTATGCCATGGAAGCTTGTAGATGGAAATGGATTTGGTATGAACAGGACAGAGGTCATCTGACAAGCTAGAAAGGACCATCCCTTGTCTCCTAGTGTCATCTGGGACTCCACTCTAACAGCTTTGAGATTTTACCCTGCCCCTGTGATTGCTAACGAAGTCTCACTCCCCGGATTCCCTAACTCTAGGGAGTGAAAACAGACAAAGAACAATAATTCAACCCCTCTCGTCCTCCTCCAGGGTCCCAAGATGTCAGCCAAGCGAATGCTGCTCCTGGTGAACAGGCAGTAGAGTCAAGTGTCAGGAAGGTTGGGAACAAAGTGATTCAGGATCCTGGGTTTTCTGTGGAGGACAGAGCAGCGAAGGATACTGGCGCCTCCGCTGCTGAGAGCGGAGCATCTGCAGACACGGGCAGGTGAGGAAGACTATCCCAGAGGACAAGGACCTGAGGCTGGGCCACGGGGACCACAGAGGAGAGCCTGCCAACCTGCTGGGAGCGGAGCAGTCCCCACCACCTTGGCTTGTGCTCAGGAGGGGCCTCTGCCCTTCTCCTGTGGCTGGGGTGGCGTCCACCATCCCGTTTCATTTCCCAGGCCTGGGACACAGAGAAGACCCAGTCTTTGCCTTTGCTGTGTCCGAGAAGTCCCCTTAGAAGAGTAGAGCTAGGGGACCACATCAAAAGAGGGACTGAAAGAAGGAGCCAGTGAGACCCAACCTGCCAGCACATCCTGGGACCCCAGGTCTCCCTTCCAGTGACTAACTCAGTCCTTCTTTCAGCTCTGCGGGACAAGGCGGGCGCTCCAAAGTGCTTGTCTCCACCCTCGTGCCCCTGGGCCTGGTGCTGGCACTGGGGGCCGTGGTAGTGGGGGTGCTCAGAGCACGGCACAGGAAGAATGTCGGTGAGTGCCCGGGATGCCCCTGCCCCCCATCTCCAACCCTGTGCCCTTAGACCTCAGTTAGGGGTTTAGCTGCTCTGTTGGGGGGGGAGGCTGTTACAGTCCCTTCTCTTTCATAGGCTCCAAGAAAGGGTTCTGGGAAAGCAAGATGGGAAAGATAAGGGGATGTACATACCCAAAATGTACATTAAAGTGCTGCTGTCTCTGGAACGTCATCTCTGATGGCTCAGGGCCCAAGTTTAGAGGCAGGCTTATCAGGAGGAGGAGCTCAGGAAGAACTACACTTGTACCGTAGTTTGAGAACTAACTGGTTGTGTGACTTTGGGTGTCCCCATTTCATGTCTCAGTTTCCTCAGGGCTCAAAACAGGGATAATAATAACAGTCTCACAGGGCTGATGTGAGGACAGAATGAGACACTGTGCATGAAAGATCAGGGGTCATTGAATCTTGATTATCTGTGAAGAAGGGACAGAAAAGGAGACTCTGATCATTTCCATTCTTCTTTGGGTCAGAGTCAGAGGTGGGCAACCTGCCACACTGCCCCTTCCAACTATCCTCTGGAGCTCCTTCCGAGGCAGCATGTCCTGCTCACATTTGTCCTCTGTCCCTACACCAACTTCTCTCTCTCCTGGACAGACCGGATTTCAGTTCGAAGCTACAGGACAGACATTAGCATGTCGGACTTTGAGAACTCCAGGGAGTTTGGTGCCAATGACAACATGGGAGCCTCTCAAGTCACTCACGAAACATCTCTCGGAGGAAAAGATGGTACGTCCCTCACTTAAGGGAACGCCCAGCCCCTGGGAGAGCAAGAATTAGACCTGCCTCTGCCTCTGGGGTGGGAATATGAAGCTAGTGAAGGCTAATCCCCCCACCTTGCTCTTCACATAGAGTTCAGCGCCACCACTGGGAACACCGTGGAGACGGAAGAACCCAAGAAGCCAAAAAGGGTAAGAGTGAGGAGGGGGAAGGCGGCCCCACTTATGTGACAAGGAAGTGCAGTGTGAGGGACTGTAGTTAGACCTCAGGAGAAACTACCTCAGAGCAGGGGCTCATGTCAGAATAGGGAAGATAGTGTCAACTTTTCTTGAGGGCAAGATGTATCTTACTGGTTATGGTGTTAATGTGGCTGAGGTGCAGGAGCTGAGCTGCATTTATAGGCTGTGAACATGCAGGAGGGAGGGAGACTGGGGGTTCAGAAGGAAGTGCATGGAAGCTTCGGCCACAGAGTAAGAAAGGTCAAATGTCAAATGCCAGTGATTAGGTGAGTTGTCTTCCAGAGCTGTGGAACCTGTGGACTTCAGGCCACCCACTCTCCTTTAAGAGTTTGCTCAGGAACAGCCTTTTGTCTGGGTCTGAAAGACATTTGCTGGCAGTGGGCAATTTGATAGTTACTAGAAGCTCTTCCCCACTCCAACCACATGCCATATTACTTGAACTCCTACCGGAGGTGACTTCTGACTCTGGGTCACATATTACCCTCCTTCTACCCTCTGTTAACCCCAGGGTGTAAATGCTTGTTATCATATCTACTCTCCCTTGAAGCAACGGAGAGCCTGAATCTGAAACAACTAGCGGACTAAGCTAGTCCTGAAGACAGGCTTCCCCTCCAGCCCTGTGTTGTGCAAAGCTCCATCTTTGAGCTGGTGGTTCCATGGCTGATAGCAGCCTGGACCACCTTGCCCACATACTGCGTGGGCAGAGCTTCCGGGGACAGGCCCAGGCAACAGGGGTGGTTCCACTCCATGTGTCGGAAGGCGGTAGTGAGACAGAGGGAGATATTTTTAGAAACTGCAACTTTCCGTTTCTCAAAATTCATCCTTGGTGAGCATGGGGAGCTAGACTAAGAGCAGCGGGTCAAAACAGTCTGGGGTTGCTTAAGCCAAGACTATGAACTCAAGACATTTAGTGCCCACCCTCCCTCCGACCCCCACCCACTGAGCCAACACCCCAAACACTGACTCCTGTCCTGTTGCCCCCTCAGTCCTCCAAGGAGGAAGCTGACATGGCCTACACTGCCTTCCTGCTCCAGACCAACAACATGGCTGCTGACGTCCAGGGGGGTCCCAGAGAAGCCTAGGCATCAGCTGCACTCTCCCACCACCCATGACAATCACCTTCAGAATCATGTTGATCCTCGGGGCCCTCAGCTCCAGGGGGCTTCACTGCGTGCATTCACACCCCACTTTTCTACCTGTGCTCAGAGGGTGTGCTGGTCCCTTCTCAGTGAATCCAAGCTTGGCCTAACTGATCCTGGTTGGGTTGATGCCATGAGGGGTTCCCTCTGCAGCTTATTTTCACAAAAGAACCCAAAGTGGAAGGATAATTAAGATCTTGAAGGCACCACTCAGAAAGAAGAGAGATCACATGAGTGGGGAGCTAATTTCAGAAAGAAGGCTTTTCTGCACCCTTCTAATGGGATTCTCAAAGGGATTCTCCTCTCTGCTCCACCCCTCCTTCTCTCCATCTCCCCCTCTCTTTCATCTTTTCTTCTTTCCTTCATTGAAAATACATATTTGGATATTCACTAGAACCAAGGTAGTCTTCTAGACACTGGGACAGAAAGGCCGCAAACCCAGCCAGCAGCCTTGTTATAAACATCACGGAGTCCTTGGAAACTATGGCTCCTCTTGGTACAGTTATACTCACCAAGACCTGAAATCCTCATCAGGTCTACTCACCTCTGCCCATAGTGGGAGAGAAATCATAAACTGTCTGGAGTCCTGGGGCCTTAGGGGTCATGTAGTATGAGTGTATATACAAGGAATCATAAACACACATGCTAACCTTTCTCACATGAGAGGTGAAGAGGTTTGCTCAGGGGAACCATGTAGCATAAACTAATGTCAAAACCAGGTTTGGTACCTCTACCTGTCCTCTCGGCCGGGAATCTCTCTACAAGGACCCTTGCACTCCTGATGGAGGCAGAGTTCTAGAATAAGGAGGAGGAGGAGGAAGAGAAAAACGTAATGGAGACTAGTCTTTCACAAGCCCCACCTCAGGGAAGAAGACTCTTTCCTTTTCTGTCACTCAAATGGACCCAACGGGATAAAAGAGTGGTCAGACACTCCTAAAGCTACTTGTGCGAAGAGTTCTGAACCAAAGGGAAGGAAAGAGGATGTTTGATGATGCTGGGAAGGGGCTGATCGCCAAACAAGTAAGGTTTAAGGTCTTTTTCCCTCTGAGCTCTGTACTTCAACCAGCACCTACTAGCTGACACTTGCTTACAAATCAAAAATGTGATTCAATAAATAATTAAAGACCATGATTGCCACCAAGGAGGCTCAGATTGCATTTGTCCCCATAACTTCTTTTTCCAAGACAGCCCTTTCCGGGTGTTTTATTTTGGTAACCACTTTCAGGCACTCCAGACTGTGTGCCTAAACCAAAGCTCCCTGCTCCTCCAATGCTGGACCCAGCGGGGGAGAGGGGGAGGGAGAGGAGGGGTAGGAAGGGTAGGAGACTGCTTATAAGTGGGACCAAGATGATCAATAAGAGAATAGCTTGGGGTCTACACCAATGTCCGAGAACCTGAAGCTCTGTGTTACAGAACATAATTAAGACTGTTTATAACGGAATAAACTGAAAGCAAGTATAACTGTGCTCCTCTTAGGTGTTAAGAAAAAGTCTTAGGGGCGCCTGGGTGGCTTAGTCGGTTAAGCGTCCGACTTTCGCTTAGGTCATGATCTCGCGGTTCGTGGGTTCGAGCCCCGCGTCGGGCTCTGTGCTGACTGCCAGCTCAGAGCCTGGAGCCTGTTTCAGTCTGTGACTCCCTTTCTCTCTGGCCCTCCCCTGCTCACACTGTCTCTCTCTCTCTCTTAGAAATAAATAAAACTTAAAAAAAAAAAGTCTTGGTTAAGTATCCATGGACTATGTGACCTTGAATCTTATATCTCCCTGAGGTATCCTTCCAGATAGGCTATTAATCAAAATTCAGTAACCAAATGAGTAAACTCCTTCCATAGAAATATCAGCTAGAAGCTAGTTAAATGATAACTTAGCTTTCAGGATATTTGACCCAAAGTCTCTTGGGAGACAGTGATTAAATAAAGGACCCCCTTGTCTGCCAGGGCCATTTCTAGGTTCTGGCACTAAACCTAATCATATCCTATAACCCCCCCACACACACACCAGACTCCTCCTCAGGGCCTCTGTGTATGAGAGTTCTCTCTGGGAGAAAGTTCTTCCCAGGCTTCTATCCTGCCTGATGTGGGGAAGAGAATTTGCTCCCATCTGGACCTTGAACATACTGTTTCTGATGCTTCATGCTTCCAAGCTTGCCCTTGACCAGATGCAGATTTCAGTCCTCCTTAGTCTCCTCTCCTGCTCTACCAACCACAATATCCAGGCCTGATTCGTAGACCCTGACCTGTATCAGAGTCTTGGGCTCCACTCTGGCCCAGAGAGGTGGTCATCAGGAATATTTATTTCTCTCTGTTCTCTGTAATGGGGATGCATATTTAGCTTCTTCTGGAATGACAGCGAATCATTCCAGGAAAACCAAAACTACAAGGTGCAGCAGAACCTATGTTTTCCCCCTGGAAGCTGCTCTCCGACCCACCAAAGCATCTTTCCTGGGGCAGAAGGATTAAGATGCAGCTTCTATATTATTACCAATAACCTGCAAGCCAATCCAGAGCTCAGGCAGCCTACCCCAGTCCCTAGAATCAAAGACCAAGAAATGCCACTAAAGCCATAGACAATCTTACATTATTCTTAACTGATATTATATACAGGTGATAGCAAGTATAAAAATGTACTGCCCAAAGTCCACATGAAATCCTTCCATGAATAAAAAAGCTGGTCTGTAGGTATAGTGGGGTATCTAATAAGTTAACAAGTCAACAATTTGGGGGAGTGTTTTAATTTCCTAGGCTGCTATAACAAACTACCATAAAACTGGGTGACTTAAAATAATAATAATTTAGTCTTTCACTGTTCTGGAAGCTTGAAGTGCGAAATCAAGATGTCCGCAGGGTTGGTTCCTTCAGGAGGCTGTGAGGGGGAGTCTGTTCGTGCCTCTCTCCTCACGTCTGGGGGCCGCAAGCCTGGGTGTCCCCTGGCTCACAGCTGCATCTGTCCTGTCTCTGCCCGGTCCTCACATGGCCTTCTCTCGGTGTGTCTCTATGTGTGTTCACACGGCTTTTGTACAAGGACGCTTGTCATTGGATTTAGCTCCCCCCCGCCCATCCTGTTTTGCCTCATCTTAATAAATTACATCTGCAAAGTTCCCATTTCTCAATGAGGTCATATTCTAAGGTTTCAGATAGACATAAATTTCAGAGGGACACTGTTCAGCCCAGGACTGGGAAGTAACAATCAACTGTGGGGCTAAGGATAAACCAAATAGCAATAATCAGTGCCGAGCAATCATGCAGAGGACTATTTAAATGTTTCTGATGATAAAAAAAAAATCTTCCTCAAGTTCTTGAATTATCTTGATTTTTTCCTTTAAAAAACATAATGATTACACATTACTAAGGCCCAATAGTGGCTGAGAATCTGCTTACAGGAGTTGATTTTGGTTTATAAAGCTACACACACACACACACACACACACACACACACACACACACACACACACACGTGCACACACACACATACATATACATATACATGTACATATATATCTTTTGTCCAAGACTTTCCCAAGTGTTTAGAACAGAACACTTCTCCCAAAAGCAGAAAATGAATCTAGTCCCCAAAGCAGAGAAACAGGTACAGTCCCCTCCTCACCAACCCCACGAGCTTCTCTGAAATAGTGAACTCTACTAGGGAGTCTATATAATAAAAATAGTAAGAGACCATCTCGGAAAGACCACATATCTAAGGTGGCACACCAAGAGAGAAGATGTAAAACTGAGGCCAATGGCCCCCAGCTAGCTAGGATGCCAAACCAGGAAGGGAAGGCAGATGGTCAAGCTATTAGATTCCAGGAGTTCTCTCCTAAGGCTGATAAAGAAATGGGCAGCCAATCTACCTCCACTGGAGTAAAAAGTCTTTGATTAAATGTGTTGAGGTGAATATTCTAAACTCCAGATTTTTTCTGACAGATCACGTTAAAATTCATCTAGAATTCTACATATTTGGGCTCTAACTTTAGAATACCAACAGAAGTATGGCCATATTTAGGTAAAAAGTCTTACCATTTCTTATAGCAGGAGGCCATTAGTAGGCTCGCAGTACAGGTTAACCTTCCCAAAGCCCTATTCCTGTGGAGTGACTCACTCTTGGTCAGGCAAGCCTCTAGTCCAAGTTCTTGGAAAGTGGGAACCACAGGGTACCTGAGCCAGGTACCTCTACCTGAGTGGGCTCCCTGGTGAGTCTAACAGGTGAGGGTATTCTCACGGTCTGTCTTTGGGGAGAGCAGTGTTGGGTCATGGGGAGGGCCACCTTGGATGTCAACCCTTAGTCTGGAAAGGCCCAGGAGATGGCTGTTTGGGAGTCTGGTTACATCGGAGGGCTACATGATGTTATAACCAGGCACAATCCATAATGACAACTTCCACCTTAATGGTGAGGGCTAATCTCCACTGCACTCACACTATATTCCAGACATCGTATCAAGCCCTTTGTAATGCTTACCTCAGGCAGTCCTCACAACAACCTTATAAGAAACATTTTTCTTCTTTTTTAAAATTTTTTAATGTTTGTTTATTTTTGAGAGGAAGAAAGAAGATGAGCAAGGGAGGGTCAGAGAGAGAGAGGGAGACACAGAATCTGAAGCAGGCTCCAGGCTCCAAACTGTCAGCACAGAGCCTGATGTGGGGCTTAACTCAAAAACCGTGAGATCATAACCTGAGCTGAAGTCAGATGCTTAACCAACTGAGCCACCCAGGTGCTCCTGAGAAATATTTTTCTTTTCCCATCTGTAACATAGGGAGGATAATAAAAACCTAAGCTATTATGGGGACTAAATGAATTTACCTGAAGGACTTAGAACAGTTCCCAGTGTACCTGCTATTATTTATTCTATCCACTTTCCTGTCATTAGACTCTGAAGTTTTTCCCATTACATTCATCTCTTCTGGTCAAGCATTGGCACCAGGGGAGGTTAACCCATTGAGTTCCCTGCCTGTCAGTGGGCTTCAGCTTTTCATACCTTTTCCCAAGAGTGGGAATGCCAGGGCAACACAGCTGCCCTGCGAGTCAGAAAGGAGAAATAAAATTTAGTTGGTGAAAAAAGAGGGAGAAGAGAATGAAGACAGTAAACTCCTCCGTTTAGTGATGGTTCAGCCTTCCCTTGGGGACCCAGCCTACCCTGAGACCTTGGGGGTGGAGACTGGATTGTCCAGGTCTGGGAATTTCCAAACATTCACTTCCTACCCAGGAGTCCTGAGGCCCCCAATTCCTGCTCATAACAACACCAGTGGACATTACTAATGGTTTTGTCTGGGCCACACATGATGTGAAAATATCTCATTCTGCACATGCCCAGTGCTGCCTGGCTGGCCCCAGCCACAGCACATCCAGCCCACATCTCCACAGACGCACGTGTTCATGCACACAGCATGTTCACACTCAGAAGCCACACAAACAACACACACACTTACAAGCATACATCACACATTCACACATCACATGACATCACACATGTTCACACACTCAGCCACACATCACAGACCTCCCATGCCACGCACATCATTACTTCACACACCACACACGGACACACTAACATCACACATAACACATTCTCACACCATTCCCCACATTGTCCCATGTGGCGTGTACTTCACACACACATATCACAGTCATATATCACTCATCACTCACACACCACACACACTCATTTACACACTCACAACCACACAACACACACTCCTACACATCTTACACACACACTCTTACACCTACAGTCACACACATGCCCCACAGCCACTCATTTATTCTCTCTCTATCCAAGGTAGTCCCAGGTCTTGAGCCCAGCAGATGGCAGAGCCCAGCTGTGGGACAGCTGTGAGGAACTGGGAAGAGCCCTCCAAGTAGGGAAGGGTGGACTCTGACCAGAACTGAGGCCTCTGACAGTCACTTGCTCTGACCAGAGGCCTGAGGCTGCCCCCTGACACCTTGGCCCAGTTGGTGGTTGGAGGAAATCATAACTGCAGTGGCCCAATGCTGGTGGAAACCCAGATAGGGGTGTGCAGGACAGGCGGCCCGCCCCCACACATTTCCTCTGCACCTGCTCTGAGCCTCGCATTTGACTTCTACTGCGGATGTTGTCTTTTTGTGTTTTGGAGAGCATGTGACAAATCTGGTAAGAAAGGCAGTAGAAATGGCCTTAGTCCTCTGTGCACACAAGAGGCTGCAGCACCTAGAGATGGGGATGTTGGCAAGTTGCCTAAAATGTGGTCATCAGGAATGAAGCTCTGGGGATCTTCTGATTAAGTAACTTCTCCATGCACCTCCACATTAAAAGTCCTTCAAGCCCTTCCATGACCATGGTTTCTACTGGGACTTATGAAAGCCCTGTGATGTAGGCAGGGCAGGGACCATCCCTATTTATTAATGAGGAAACTGAGGCCCAAAGCTAAGAAGCATCAAACCAAAACCAGAACCCTAGTGTTCTGACTGAAACCCAGAGCTCTTTCTGTGATACCTTGTGACTGATGGCTTCAGCATATGTCTCCTCTCTATCAGTCACTGATCCCATAGACCCTCTCGGGCTGTTGTGACTTTAGACACTGTAACATCATCTTCTGGCATGCCTCTGTGGCCACTGGGAGGTTCCCTGGGCCCCTGCCAGAGGGAAGCACCTTCAGAGGCATAGCTGGGATAGATGAGGGATGGTTGATCTGTGGTGCTAGGCAAACTGGGGTCAATTAAGACTCCAGGAATGATAATCCACAGGAGGAAATGCCAGGCTCATTGAGTTATACCTTCCTTTTCTAGATAAAGAGATCTAGGCTCAGAGAAAGGGAGTGAATTCCTCAAAGCCAAATTCAAGGGCTGCAACCAGTATCTTCTAACTTCAAGACTTTCTATCCATACAGTCATCCTCAGGTGGAGAAAATTGGTGACAAATCGCTTTTATCCTGAAGACAGGGATAAGGCAAGTGACTCTATCTCAGAAGTCAGTGAATATTCATAAAGCATGAGAAGCCCTTCCAAGAAAAGGTGCCCAAAGCAAAGAAATATCATGCCTGAGAGCTTCTAATAGCTTTTAGGAGCTGCCTAGAGGCCCTTTGAACCCTAGCGACCTGTTAGGGCTCAACATAACATATTTTTTCAATTCCTAACTTCCGCTGTGGTTTGCTGGTATTTTCTTTTTTAGTCTAAAACTAGTTAGCAAACAAAACAAGTTGTCATTTCCTCATTTTCAAGCCTTGCTCCTCGTGGGGGCCAGAAATCTCTTTCAAGCTCCAGATTGTGAAGGGTTCCTGGGTGAGCAGTGGGTCTCTGTCCCCATCTCCAGGGACTTTTGGATGGGACGTTGCTCTGGAAGGAGCCATGGACCTCTGGCTTTGGTCATTTTTCTTTCTGCCAGGTAAGTACCATGGGAAAATACCTTGGACATCTTATGAGGTTGAATTGGCCACAGGTAGGGGAGTTGTTGGCTATCTCTAGCCCTGATGTTCCTGGACAGATTTAGTTGCAGACCAGTTTTTAGGGCAGGATAAGGATGGAGATCATGTGAAGTTCTGGACGTCTTCCCTACTCTCTGTTAGTGCCCCTCTCTCCACTCCAGACACATCTCCTTTGATGCTCAGGTGTTGACCCATGAGCGTTGAAGACATTACCTCGCCTAGGCATATTAGCTTGATAATATGGGATCTTAAAGCAAGTGCCTCCAAATTTCTTTCTTCTTACCTCTACACTCTCCACCTTTGGATCTCTTTCACTGCTGATTTTCAAACTTTCAGCTTTAAACGAAGACTCCTTCATCCATTCAGTAACCCTAATCCATTCCTCAAGTTTCATATGTAATTTACAGCTGCCTGCTGGGAACCCCCACTTCAGTATCCCACCAAAATGTGAAATGCAACATACCTAGCACCTTAATTCAAGTTCCTTATTGGCCCCCATCCAAACCAGTTACTCTATCCATCTTAACTATCTCTGATATCAGCTGCAAAATGCCAAAATGATATTTTACCACCTCTTCCTATTTATCCGTACCCAACTTTGACCCAATCAATGGCCAGTTCATGTAGTTTCCGGATTAGCATCACCAGGATAAGCAGCCTCTCCTAGAGAGGTAACAGAGGGAATGGAAAGGAACAGAACTCAAAGTCATCTCATAACTATCCCACTTCCTCCAACCTGACCCACTGGTGGATCCAGATTACTCTTTCAAATACAGATTGACTATAATCATAGGATCACCCTTTCTAGAAACCTTCAGTGGCTCCCACTGCCTCCTTTTACCCTCTGAGCCTACCATACTCCCCTGCACTTCTCTAACATCCAGAGAGTCCAAAGAGGACTCCTCCTGAACGTGTGCTAGACATTCCTGCCACGTGTTCTTACTCGTGCCATTCCTTCTGCTGGTAACATCCTTCCTCTCATCTCCACCTCTTATGAGTCCTTCAGAGTTCACTTCAACCTCCACCTCCTTCTTGCACATCTTCCAGAGCTCTGTCTTCTGAATCCCAATAGCTGACCTCATTCCGCTTATACCGTGACTTGGCATGGATTCACTTTATTTTGTGGATTAATTGGTAAGCTCCCTGAGGGCCAAAATAACTTTTTATTCACATTTGCTTTCTTGCTAATGACTTGAATATGGCATAAAGTCAAATATTTGTTGAGTCAAAGATTGAAACACCCTTAGTGTCCAAGGAAATGCACTTGTAATGAAATGTCAGATTCTGTGAGAGATGGTAGGACTTATGTGAACACAGCGGATGGTGAACTAAACTTAGTTAAACTTGAGATGAAAGAGTGGTTCAGTGGGGGCAGAAGATATCTAGGAGGGAAGGGCACTTAAATTGTAGCACTGTAGTCTGTCCTGAGCAATGCCGCCATTCTACCTGGGACAGAGGGGTCCCTGCTGCGGATCCAGTCCATCTCCATTTGTGCCCATCCCCACAGGTGAGGAGTTCACAGGCCCAAGAGGATTGTCCTCCTCAAGCCCACACCCATATCCCCTCTTCTAGACCTCGAGCTCCTTGTCCAGATGACTCTGGGCCCCCTTTCAATGACCATATGAGCCTTCCTATGGGGTCTTCTATACTAGAATTCTATCTTCTTCTATAAAAGGGTGGCCACAGGTGGCTGTTTGGAATGAGGTGGGTGGAACTAATACATGAAACCTGGATTATCCCCCACGTACATACCAGGACCCTTGTGGTGTGGGCAGGAGTTGGGATGAGAAAAGAAAGGAGATAGGACAGATGCTAGGAATAGGAAACTTGGGGGCATTCTTCCCAGATAGAAATGTTTTACTTATTTTTATTTTTATTAAAAAATTTTTAACGTTTATTTATTTTTGAGAGACAGAACATGAGGGGGAGTGGAGCAGAGAAAGAGGAAAACACAGAATCCGAGGCAGGCTGTCAGCACAGAGCTTGACATGGAGCTGAAATTCATGAACCATGAGATCATGACCTGGGCCAAAGTTGGGCGCTTAATGGACTGAGCCACCCAGACCCCCCACATAGAAATATTTTAGAGTGGACATCCAAGGAGTGTGTGAATTTGTCAAGATGGGCTACAGGACATACTTTATGCAACAGCTTATTAGCTTGATTTATGACTTTAAAATATTTAGACATATGATATTTGGGCCTTTATTTGTTTTTCTGCCCCAGGTTGTACAAATATTGGGGTGGTCCTTGTTCTCAGAGCCCAGTGCATGGGGGCACAAACCATAGACCACATTGCCTTAAGTAGAGTTCCCTAAAAAAGCAAGACAGTATTACATGATGTAGGCTTTTTATCTTGACCCGTAAAAGTAATAATACATACACATGATGTTGTAACCCAATACACACTCACACACACCACACATATACACAGACACACACACACATCTAAAATTTATTCTTGATTAATTAATATAATATGGGAATGAGTTTTGGGCTTCAGAAGTAGGATGGATGCTGGTACTCTCTTCTGAAATAGGAAGAGATTGGGCAGAACAGATTTTGGAAGAGAAATCAAGAATCCTTTTTTCTGGTCGTCTATTTGTCTTGCCATGGTAAGTCTGAAATACATCTTAGATATTCAAGTAGAGTCCAGGTAGCAATATCAGAACCGTGATTCTAGAACTCAGAGGTAAAAAAAATAAGACTGGAGATAAACGTTCTGGTGAAATCTACATAGAGCTGGCACTACAAGCCACGGGAGCAAATGAGCTAACGTTGGGAGAGAAAGGGAAGACCGAGAAGAGAACAGGCAGGGCAGCTCAACACTGACAGATGGGTAGAGAAGGAGAGGAAAGCAAGGAGATTGAAAAGGAGCAGTCATTGAGAATGTGGTATTAGGGAAGCCACAAAAAGTATTTCAAGGTGGGAGGGCTCAGTTCCCTCAAATGCTGACAAGAGGGCAAGTAAATGAAGACAAAGACATCAAGTGTGGCAACTAGGAAATTTTTGCTGACCTTGATTAGCAGTTCTAGTGGCATGTTGGAGGCAAAATGCTGATAGGTGTATGTGGAAGAAGTGGGAGGCGTGGAAGCGGATTCTGTGACCTTGATGACTCGTCTGAGAAAGAGAACAAAAGAGGGGTGGCAGCTGAATGGGAGGCAAAAGGTAGATGGAGGGGTTTTTCAATGTGGGCAATATCAGAGCAGGTGTGTAAGCCACAGCAATGCTAGCAGAGAAGAAACCAATGACACGGAGAGGAGAGAGGGATGAGGGTGGAAGAGAAGTTCTAAAGAAGGTGAGCAGGTTGGACTCAGGACCTAGGAGGAAGAACTCGCTTTGGTGAAGAGGGGAGACGCTCTATTCATTACAACAGGACAAAGAACAGACAGCCCGCCGGGACACACATGTTGGTGTATGTGGGGGTGGGAAGTTCAGTAGAACATTTCTCATCTTTTAAAAAAGCTCACACTCCATCTGATAAACATAAAAGTCTCAGGGGCGCCTGGGTGGCTTAGTCAGTGAAACGTCCGACTCTTGGCTTTGGCTCATGATTGCATGGTTCATGAGTTCAGCCCCTGTGTCGGGCTCTGCACTGACAGTGTGGATCCTGCTTGGGATTCTCTCTCTGCCCCTCCCTTGTGTTCTCCCTCTCCCCCAAAATAGATAAATAAGCATTTTAAAAAAAAGTTGCAGGCCAACATCCTTATTCCAGAAATAATTCTGCTGTGACGAGTTGTGAAGGTTCTCATCACCTGGAAATCTACTGCCGAACAGAATCCAAAGTTCATCTCTAGAGCACCACCCTAGCCAAGGCCTTGTGGACATTTACCATATTTTTCATCACAGAAATTATGCGTTTTTCTCCCATATTCCAAACACATATATTTATATCTAACTATATATTGAGAATGAACTTTTAAACCACCTATATCCCTGTCCTCTACCATTGCCACTGAAAATCAAGTCACCAGCTTAGAGATTAATGTCACTTACTAACTAGCCTCTCCGAAATGCCAGTATTAAATGGGTTGGGTCCTTTAGACACCTACTCTCACCCTTCCTTTTTATTCCCCAGAATGATATGGAAATATAGTTATGTAGTTCAGAATTGCAAAAATTCAAGGGCACCTGGGAAGCTATTTTAAAATGTATGCCCCACCCTAGACAGATGTAATCACCATGTCAAAAGGTAAGATCAGGTCATTTGCATTCTACTAAGTTCCTCCAACATGACTCATATGCACACTGTGCATAAATTCTAAACCAGGAGATTATATCTATCTTTTCTCTCATTGGGAACTCTACTTTTCTAAGCCTTAGGTGTGGGTTAGAAGCTACTGTGAACTCCAAGGAGAACTGGGTCATTTTATCTCACCAACTAGTGCTTCCTTAGGACTAGGGCTCAGTGTACCCAGCAGCTTTCCTTGTGCTTCATCTGTCCAGGGTTTACACAATAAGGATGCCTTACTTAGTCTCTTCTGGCTGCTTTAATAAAATACCACAGACGGTGTGCCTTACACAATAGAGTTTACTTCTCACAGTTCTGGAAACCAGAAGCCCAAGATCAAGGTGCCAGCAAGTATTGTCGTTGGTAAAGGTCCTCTTCTTGGCTTACAGACAGCCACCATCTCCCTGGGTCCTCACATGGCTTCTTCTTGTGCACATGGAGAGAATGGGGACCCTAATCCCGTTATGAGGGCTCCACCAACCTCATCTAACCCAGATTACTTCCCAAAGGACTCATCTCCTACAACCATCACATTGAAGGTTAGGGCTTCAACACATGAATATTCGGGGGACACAAACATGCAGCCCGCAAGAGGGGATCTGGGTAAGCCAAGGGTTTCCCAGAAGTTCATTCCTGAACAGAGTGAGGCCACTCAAGGTGTCTGCATAAATGATGACCTCTCTTTGCTTTGCCTTGTTCCTACCCATATTATAGCATCTTGCTCTTGGGAAAGTAGCATTCATGCCCCTTTCTGCCTGGGTTGGTACAAAAATACATGTTCACTATGAGGTGCTGGGCTTTACACACAGGTGTTGGCTGTCTGGGCACACAGGGTAATTCCCCCACCCCCTTGATTGGGTCTTTGTCTTTTGAATGGGTCACCCTTCCATTGCCATGTTCCAGTCATGAGGCTGCCTCACACACCTAGGTTTCTAACAGATTTGAAGCAACATTGGATTATTTGTGTGAGTTTCGGTATTAGATATTATGTGTTCTGGCTGGCCCCTCTGCTTCTCCCTACCATGTCAACACCAGCTACACTCTTAGATTTGAACACACTCCTGTGAATGCTCTCCTTCTAGTCCCTCTCCCCCATTCTTATACTCCCATGGCTGTTTCTGCCTCTTCACTGGTGTCCACACTCTCTGCTTCCCTCAGAATGTCCACGTCAGCTCTCTCTGCTTGTCCAGAAATCTCAAGCCCTGCTTCTTTCTTTGACTCTCCTTATTTTACTAAACTCCTTGGAGCTACTATTCTTAATGTATGGTCAGTGGATGAATTTCAAGAAGTCTGTCAACTTCTCTCCACCTCATGGCCGTGCCATGTTCTCTCTCATATCTCAGCCTCTCTGAGGGCTGTGCTCACTGCCTGGAAGGGTCTTTTTTTCCTCTATCCAAGTCCCCTGACTCCACTCCAATACACATAATTCACCCCGTGCCCCTCTTTCCAGAAGTATGCAGACACTTATTGGGACCCACTTAGCTGATAGTTAATCATACTTGGACTTATCCTCTTCTCCATCTGACTCAATTGTGTTAGACCTGCCTTCTCTCAGCCAAGGCATAAACTTTATTTTTTAAAATTTATCGTATCATATCATATCATATCATATCATATCATATTCTATTCTATTCTATTTCTCCCTGCTCCACACTCTCCCCAACATACATACATACATACAATACAATACAACATACATACAATATGTATATACCTGTGCACACATGCACACACACTCACACACACCCTTGCATCCCATCTGTGTTCCCTCATTCAGTGAACACCATCATCATTCTCTCAGTTGCCCTCCGCATCCAGTCTTTCAGGTCACAACTTAGACATCACTTCCTCCAGCAACCCTTCCTCAAACGACACCATCCCTTCGCAACAGCCTGGATCCAGTGTCTCTGTTCACTGCTTCCAAGTCACCCTGTATATCTCTGTCATGGGGTGTATTGCACAGCACTGTAGTGACTGTCCGTCTGTATCACCCACTAAATGATTCATTCTGTATAGGGAGGGATGCCAGCCATCTTCCTGCCACATAAAAGGCATTCAACAAATGCTTTAAAAAATGATTTAAAAAACAAAACTGAGGGTGAACAGTCATTTTGGTTGAATGGATATGAGCAAAACAAAACTAGACAGAAAACCTGTTGCAGCAAAATCGCACTGTGCCTCCCAACACCGCAGTGAAATCAGTTGGGCGCTATGTGCTGATTGGGGTTGCTATGGTGTACCATGTCTCCTTGGCGTGTGACAGAAGATTTGATAGTAGTTTTGACTTCTTAGGGATTTGGTAACTGGGCTCTTATGGGTTTGGGTTTGAATGAGGTTGAGGGTTATGTTAAGGTTTGGGCTGAGGGGGGTCTGGCTGGGAGTCAGGTTTGGGCAAAGGGTTAGGGAAGAATATGGAGCCAGACTGAGGACGTACGTAGGGTTAGGAACAGGAGGAGGCTGAGGATGAGGCTAGGGCTAGGGATCAGGGGAGGGCTGGGGCTAAGAGTGATCTGAGGCTTGTGCTAATGATAGAGATGAGGCTGAAGCTAGAGATGAGTGAGAGACTGGGCTGGGGCCCGGGTTGGAAATAGAGCTGGAGTCAGCGATGTGTTTGGAAATGGGTACTTCCTGTACATTAACTCCCTCTCCCTGCAGTGGCTGGGGCTCTGAGGAAACTCCCAGAAGTAAAGCTGGATGGAATACTGGGTACCTCAATTACCATTGAGTGCCCGCTTCCTCAAGTGCCTTCGAGGTTGTATCTGTGCCGGGAAGTGGCTGAATCTGGAGTATGTTCCACCGTGGTGTCCAGCAACAATTTTGTCAAGGAAGAATACAAGCATCGAGTCACCCTGAAGCCATATCCAGATAAGAATGTGTTCCTAGTGGAGGTAACAGAGCTGACCCAGAGTGACAGTGGAGTCTATGCCTGCGGGACAGGCATGAACACAGACCGGGGCAAGAACCAGCAAGTCACCCTGAGTGTCCATAGTGGTATGTGCCCCCCTGATGGAGGCTCGGTGCACCTAGCAAATGTTTCTACCCAGGAAGGCTGGGAGAACCATTGAACTATTGTCTCACAGACTGTCATGCTATTGCCATGTTAGCCAGTGCAAAGATAATCAGGATTTGTATGGTTGAAAACTCATACAGTCAATTAACTTCACAGTCCCCCGAATTTCCTACCCAAACCCTATGAAAGGAACAAATAAGTGCTCTCCTTGCATTGTATTGTATCCATCCTACCCAAGGTCTGAGGGAAGTGAGGGTTTAAGATAGAGGAGAGGCCCTGAGATGGCAGGGAATTGGAAGCAAAAGGAAAACTGTTCTTCATAGCTGTCCCATGAGCAATACCTCTCATTGTAACCATCAAGGAAAGACAGTCATTTTTCAAGTCACATTTGTCGGTCAAACTCAGTACTTTACAATCTGATCCTTTCCATAGGTTTCCCAAATCCCACCTTTCTGCTTTCCTCTACTGACTTCTTAACTCCTATGCAACACTAATTGAACAGCCATTCTAAAATCCCAGTGGCCTCTGGTGGAAGGTTGACTGAGTGAGGGTGAAAGAGGATTTCTATGGGGAATTCTCCAGCCCATTCTTTTTCTGCTCTTCCTGGCGGACTCTGCGCTTGTCTCTCCACTCCCATCCACCCTGGCTGAGTCAGCTTCAACTCGTGCCGATATCCCTTCCTGGGGTCTCGGTCTCCTTCTAGAGCTCTCCTCCACACCCCAGTGTATTTATTCCCCTTGCCTCATAATAGACTATGGCCTATTCTGGGAAGATGAGCCAATGCCTGAGCCTCCACGATGGTTTCAGAAACTTCTACCCAGGCCGATGCCCCCATGGCTCCAGATGGCTGCACATGCCAGTTCTCTCGAACTCATACCTAAAGGTCAGTTCACCAAAACTAAGGTAGGTGAGGTGGGGGCGATGATGGTGGGCATTGTGACAGTGGAGGAGGGAGTATGTGTTCAGTTCACGGAATGGTTGGCAGAGCACAGCTGAGTCCCTGTTTTGGGAGAGGGTACTTCCCGGAGATTAGCATCCTATGTCCTTCAAGCCCATCCTAAAACCTGGTCTGTCCCTCGGCACTAGTTGCAGAACTTATACATCACCACCAGGTGGCATCACAAGTAATGCTCCATTCACAAAATCTACCTCTTTTATGAATGACTTGGGGAAACCAAGACTGGGCAGACCTTTTCCAGTCAGGGATGGTCACGCCTCCTGTTCCCCACAGGACTGTCTTCATTTGCTGGCGTACAGTGATTTTAACAACTCTATTTTGCAATAAAAAAGACTGATGGTTATACTAATGGTTCCTTTACATTTCTATATCTTTTTCCTGTTTTAAATGCATTTGTAACAGGCAACATCTCCATCATATCTTCACATCTCTCTTGTGAGGTAGATACGTTAACTGAACCTTGTTACACTACAGGACTTTGCTGGGTGCCGAGAGGGATAGAATAACTGAGCATATCATATGCCCAAGTTTGTGGGATGGAGGAGAACAGTCAAGCACACAGATACAGCATAAAGCAGAGTGGGGATGGAGCTACAAACAGGGCTTCTTCCATGATCAGAAGAGAGGAAGCTCTTCTGCCTGGGAAGTCAGAGAAGGCGTCCTGGAGGAAATGACATTTGAAGCAAATATACATAGAAGGTAGTAGGTACAGAGCCATGCTAGGAAGGCATTTCAGGCCATGAGGACTGCAACAATAGAGGGAGTCTAGGGAAAAGGAGAGTGTGTTCAGGAAAGAGAGGGTGACCCAATCCTGCTGGGGACTGGAATGTATATATGGAAGGTCACTCTTTCCTGCTATTTCCTGCAGCTACCACACCAGCTCAAAGGACTGAGGCTCCTCCAGCAACCCATCCCTCACCCACCACCCGAATCTCTCCCCACCTTCGAGCTTCCAGAGCATTCTCAGTAGCAGCTACCAAGCCCCCAACCCTCCTGCCATCTACCACAACCTCAAAGACCTCAACTCCAGTGGGACTTCGTAGGCTCCAGACAGCCAGCTACAGCCACCACACCAGGCTTCACAGGCAGAGGTAAGCGGTCTCCACCATCCAGGAAGGGCTAAAGGTCAGGCAAAGTAGTCTAGAGTGAGGAGGTCCATTGACATCTTCCTGCAATGTCCACCAACAGAGACCCTTCTTGTCTCTAGGCTACCTCTGCGTGTGGCACTTTAACTCATTTGTCCAAGAACAAAACCACCTGTCAATGCCCCCAACAAGAGATCCTGTAGAAATGAGACCCAAATCTTCTAGTCACTCAACATCCATTCAGATGTATTTCGAACTAAATAAGAATAAAATTAACAATAAGACTGTTAACTATTTAAAATTGGTTTCACTGTTTTCTTTTGCTTTTTCAGTGTGGCTCCTAGGAAGTTTAAAATTATGTATGTGACCACATTGTATTTCTACGGGACAGCACTGGTTCAAAGCCTGGGGAGCATCTAGGAAAGTGTTACCATGAACCACTAGGGGGCAGCATTTTAGAGCAGACGCCAAAAAAACCCTATGATAATTGGAATTCTTTTTGCCTAAGCAAAAACACGTTAGTGAGAAAAACATCATTAGCGAGCATCATTTGGGTTTTATCGATGGGGAAACTGAAGTCATGAGAACTTCGTGGTTTCAAATAGAACTAAGACTCCCGATTCCTAGTTCAGTAAATTACCCCAGCCTACCAGTGGAGAAGTCAATTCAACCAACATTTTCTTAGTTCCTACTATGTGCCGGGCATTGTGCTCTGTCCTGAAAATGCAAGAAAGATGAAAACACCCAGTATCCAGGTCTTATCTTACTAATACAAGTCTGACTGGGAAAAGGGTTGTAACCGGTATAAACACATGAATTGAGGATGGGGAGAGAAAGTTGATTCTAGTTTGCCATGCCTGGAGAAGAAAAGAGAACTTACTTGCTGACCCTTTAAGGAAAGTAAGATTTCAATTTGTAGAGGAAACGGAGGGAAGACCTTCTAAGCAAGAAGGAGCACCATGAGAAAAGAGTCTTTTCTACTTACAAGAAATTTAACTCGTTTAGTATTTGCAGTAATCTTGAGAATAAACAGAGGTGCAAAAAGTTAGAGGGGAACTGACATGTGCTGACTGCTGCTTAGACCAGGTGTTCTAACTTCTCTATATCTACAGTTTTGTTTCGGCCTCGAACAGTTCTGTGAAATAGGCTTTACTATACCCATTTCTCCGGGAATGAGGCTCAGAGAGGTTGGGAGACTGGTTCAAGATCACACAGCCAGTAGAAAGCTGAACCTGAATTTGAATCCAGATTTCTTAGCTCCATAGACAAGACTCTTTTTGGCACATGCAGGGGTGGGGTGGGGGTGTGTTAACAAAGGGACAAACCTATGAGCCATCTCCCAAAAAGTTGGCTACTGAGGAGTGCGGCCTTAAGCCTCTCTTCCTCTCCTTCCGTCTTCAGAGCCTTCCACCAGGGCATGGTGTCTGGGATGGAAGACCAAGGATTTCACATCCTGGTGCCCACCGTCCTGAGCCTCATCCTGCTGGCGCTGGTGGGGCTGTTGGTGAAAAGGGCCATTCTAAGGAGTAAAGGTGAGCGGCTCGGGGCTCCGTTAGGGTTAGGTGAGCTTCCCGAAGGGCCCAGAGCTTCAGACTCCGCACCCCGCCTCCTACTTTCCCCCTGCCCCCGGCCTAGGAAACGCAGGAGCTTTAGCTGAGCATCCGGGGTTGTGAGGAACGTGGGGTGAGAGGTCAGTGGTCTGGAATTGGGAACGAAGAGGGCGGCCTGGGCCTTTGGTCTTCAGTGGAGGGCAGGGCTGTGCCCAAGCACTCAGAGCACCTCCACGTCAGACACGGCCAAGCACCGCGGAGGGAGACCGCCTTTAGATTCCAGAGACCCGACGGCGGGGAGGGGCGGCCACGGGCCTCTGACGCCTTCCTCCTCCTTCCCCGCGGCTCGGCCGGGCAGTCCTCTCCAGGCGGGTCCGCCGAGTGGCGGTGAGGATGCGCGCCCTGGAGGCGTCGCAGCGGCCCCCGCAGCAGCGGCCCCGCGCCGCGCATTCGCAGCGCTCCCAGAACGTCTACAGCGCCTGCCCGCGGCGTGCTCGGGAGGCGGATGCCGCAGGTGAGCTGGCGGCTGGGCGAGCCAGGAACGGGGACAGCCGGTCGGGGCGGGACAGGTGCCGGACGGAGCGGGACCCGCGAGCGCGGTGCAGCCGCAGAAGCCGCCCGGACGCTGACGGCGCACCCGGAGCGCGGCGCGTCCGGGAACTCCCAGCGCCCGGCTTTCCGGCGGGGGCGGGCCGGGGGGCGGGGCGAGGCGGGCCGGGGGCGGGGCGGACCTTCGGCCACGCCCTTACCTCTGTCTCCTGTGTCCTTAGGGGAGCTGGAGGCGCCTCTCCCAGGCCCCGGAGCGTCAGCCCCCGCCGCGCCGCAGGTA
Source organism: Proteles cristata cristata (assembly GCA_017311185.1). Taxonomy (NCBI): domain Eukaryota; kingdom Metazoa; phylum Chordata; class Mammalia; order Carnivora; family Hyaenidae; genus Proteles; species Proteles cristata. Next base: position 553,500 of record JAESUZ010001426.1, on the reverse strand, counting down.
AGCTCCACCCCTCCCCTGATTGGCAGCCGCGGCCCTGAGGACGTCCCCAGACCCGGGTTTGGCCCGAGGAGGGGGAGCGGTTCCTCGAGCTGCCTGTTAGCTGAAGGGCGTGGCTTTCCCGGCAACTCCTGGGCCCCCGAGTCTGGAAAGATGTGTTACTTTCCTCCTTTGGTGGTGTCAGTAGACGGACTGCCCACCAACTGTCCTAGATTTCGTTACCTGGCTCACGTCGCGAAGCATTGCCGTGGGGTAGATGGATGCTTAGTAGAGGCCATAGATGGCAACTGCAGAGAAGGGCTTTCGTGTGGAAGAGCTGCAATTTCCAGGAGGTCCTAAGGGAGAAGGATCTACCCAGTTTTACCTTAATATGAGGGAGAGCTTTCTAGTAGACTCTCTAGGATGAGAAGAGGTAGTTTGCCCATCACTGGAGGCAGTAAACCTGGCCCAGAGGATGGCTTGGCAGAGGTCAAGATCTACATAGGATTCAACCCATGGGTGAGGAGGATTCCTGTGGAAATCTAGGAATGGACACAGGGAACTGGCGTTTCTATTGATGGCCGTTGGCAGATGGGTAAAAAACGTTTAAATTGTTCTTTCATCCTTGTTTATCCAAATTAAGAAGAGAAAATATTATCTTCTCTAAAGTAGCCCATAGTAGTCAAAAATACTACTGCCTCAGGAACCAGGAAAAAGTAAGTATAGCAAATGTTCCTGTTTTATTTAGGGTGTAGACTAGGCCAATGCAACAGACCCTAAACCACAGGGCTCACAAGATGGAAGCCTTGTTTCCTCCCAAGTTGAGGCGGGGGCCAGGAAGAGGTGACCAGAGCCACTAGGTCATCCAGGGACCCAAACATCTTCTGTCTTGTCACTCCACCATCCTCTGAAGTCTGGTCTGGTCCATAGTCAATGCTCAGTCACCAGCACTATGTCTACATTCCAGCCCATAGGAGGCAGAAAGAGAAGGGTGCTTCCCTAAGACCATGACCCTGAGGTTTCATACATCACTTCCAGTCATATCCAATTGGGCATAACTTAGTCATGTAACCACACCTGTCTTCAAGGGAGGCTGAGGAACATAGTCCCTAACTGAGCAGTTGTGTGCTTTGCTAAAAAGGGACGGTGATGCCCAGCAACAAGTAACTGCTCTGCCAGTTATCTCTAGCTTCTTGCCCTTGCTCTTACCCACTCCTAGAGAAGGTTCATAGTTCAGGTATGATCCAGCAGCACCCATCTTCCCTTACATCAGCCCTTTTCTCTTGAACTTCCCTGTGGCCACACACTCCCCTCACCTGGGCCTGTACTTTGTGCAAATCTTATCCTTCTTCCCTGCTTAAAACTCTCATTCCCACTATTAGGGATGAAATCTAGACCAAACAAGTCCATAACAAGGTGTGTAGGGTTAAATGGCTCTATATTTTAGCTTTCATAGGGAGTTTCTTAACTTTTCAAGCAGAATAAATTAATCTCAAATGGTGAACTGTAACAAGGCATAGGAGATAACTTTTTGAAGCAAACTGCGGCTCATTCCCTCTCTGGTAAAGTACACAAAGTCATAGTTCTTTCCCATTAGTACTTCCTGAACCTCCTATGTTCACGGGGCTGGACTCCTGGTTCTCGGCACTTGTATTGCAATGAGTGACTCTCCCTACTGAAGTCTTCTTGGGTGGATGCCACAATAATGGTGAAGTGTGGGGTCATGGCACAACACTGTCCTCCTAAGAACTGACCCATCCCGAAGGCAGATGATCCTGAAGTTTCTGTCCGAGGAAAAGGAGCACCACTGTGCCCAGGTGGCATGCTGCCTTCTTCCTCTTCAGTGCCCAGCCCTTTCCTGGAATGCACGGTTATGACACACCACAGCTCCTCTGAGTCCTTACGGAGGTGCAGGGGATGACTCACCCTACTCCTGAATAACTGCCAAAGAAGATGCATATTTATTCCACAAGTTACACCATCTAATCCTAGAAGGGAAATTCCTCTGGTAGCTGAGTCTCCTTCAGCCACATTCTTAACCACGTGATTATAGCCTGCGTTCCATTTAAGGCATTTCCTGCCCATATTAGAGCTAAGTGTTTTCCAGTTATCTGAGATGAGACACCACCCTGAAACTCCCCAAGGCCGAGCCCCTTGGTGAAGCTCAGCCATTTCTGTGTCTTTGCCTTCTGGAAATCAGCAACCATGTATGTACTGCCCCGCCCCCCCACCATTGTCCACTGTGGAAATCTGTCTGGAGAGATACTTAAAATCACCCTGCCCAGATCCAGTGATGCTTCTTTGGTTGTTCCCAGGTATCTGAAGCCCTCTGGCTCCACCCCTCGTCTCTGAAGAGCAGCTGTGAATATGTGAGCCTCTACTACCAGCCTGTCATCAAAGCCAAGGACACTGATTCAGATGACTATGTCAATATTCCCTGCCTGACTCACCTGTCCAGCTGTCCCCCTGGGCCCAGACCTTGGTGCCAATGAGTCTTGTCTCTCTGTTGGTTTCTAATACCTGCCCTGTTTTCGGAGCCCTTATTACCTGCCACACTAACCTGAAGTCTTGTTGCTGTCTCTCCTGAGCATAGCTCTATACCCCCTCCCCGCTCTTCTTGTGCACCTCCACAGCCCCCTGTGGTTTTCAGGTGGGCTCTGGGCATGCAGAGAGTTTGTCCCAGCGCTACGTGCTTCCTTTCCAAGCCATGGGATTTGCAGAGTGCCTTTGATCACAGGGTCTTTGCTGTCCTGGCTCTAGACACATGGCATCCGACTGGAGGACAGACGTAAGTGTTGCTTTGGGAGACTTTCTCAGTCTTTGGCGTCATACCAGTCAAAGGTCCCTGGACTGCATTATGAGGGCCTGCCCCAGTCCTGTGAGCTAGGCAGGGGCCTGGTATGTAATGCCTCTGGCCACATCTTTGCCCTGATCTTAGGGCTGGCTCTTACTAGTGAGCTTCTATTCATCTTGAGTCCTATGGTAAGGACATTTTATTTTGAGATGATAATAAAGGTTATAAATTTTCAGAACCATCTTGTTAGTGTTAGTGACTATCTATCTATCTATCTATCTATCTATCTATCTATCTATCTATCTATCTTCTATGTATCTATCCTCTTTACTGTCTCCCTCCCTTGATGCACATGAGTACCCTGACCAATGTCGTTCCTCTTTTGAAAATAGGATAGTTTGTGTCATCTTCTTATCTTTCTTCCATGGCCTAGCACTGATATTTGTGCACTTACCTTAATGTTGGTCTAGTTTGGCTATCCCAAACTAGATACATCTCTCTGCTTTCAGCAATGCACCTCATCTCTTTGCCAGATAACTTATAGCAAGGTGGGTCAGGAAAGTGGATGCTTAAGGGGCCAGGCACTGTGCAATAACACTTAATTAATGTCATGAAAGAAGACCTGTTTCCCCTCCTACATATACTTTCTCTTAAGTTTTCCTGGCAAGGACGTAGGCAGACATTGTATCTTTGGATTTAAGTCCACTACAAAGTTCAGCTAGAGTTTGAGACTGGAGGACACCCAGTCTTGATATTAAGAAGACCTTTCCTGGATGCATAACTCACCTCATTGGGCACCTACAATTAAAAGGAGGGCCCCCAAGGAAAGGGATGGTGGGGGTGGAATGGGGAGAAATGAAATGTTTAGTGAGAGAGCCTACTTTCTGCTGGACACTTAGCCTGCCTTATATTTTTCATCACTGACATCTCAAACTGGTGCCCCTCACCCCCACTCCAATGCTGTGTTCCTGCAGATCTCATAAAAATATGATTTCCGGGGCACCTGGGTGGCTCAGTCTGTTAAACCTCCAACTTTGGCTCAGGTCATGATCTCAAGGTTTGCGAGATCTGTCAGCACAGAGCCCCTTCGAATCCTCTGTCTCCCTCTCTCTCTGCCCCTCCTCCTCCCCCATGCATGCATGCGTGCACACACACACACTCTCTCTCTCAAAAATAAACATTTTAAAAAGTATATGATTTCCGTTTCTTGAAGTTCAACTTCATATCCCAGCACCCCTCATTGTTCCTCAAACATTCAAATAAACATTCAAAAAACAGACCAAATATCCAGTTTATTAAGCATTTCCTGAGCACTCATCCACTGCTCCACACAGTGTCAAGGATTGTAGAGGATAAAAAACAAGCACTGGGACACAGTCTCTGCTGCCTCCACAGAGCTTACAGTCTGACAAATAAATACGGCATCAGTTAAAACACTGACTGGAATTAAATAGAGTTGTAATAAATATAGGAATCTACTTCGTAGATTATTCATGCATCCAAGGGAACCTTCCATGACTATCTCTGGGTCCACTTAAAGAATGAAGTCTTTGAGGATAAGCCTGGACAAGAATGCGACCCCACATCGAGGGTAAGAAGTACCCAGAGAATATCACAGGAAGGGACACGGAACATTTGAAATGACACGGAGAACAAGGAGGCTTTCTGGTCTCAGCATTCAGAGCTGGTAGAATCTCTCCATCCAGGCCAAGAGAATGTCCACTTCTCCAGAGGCTTTGGTCTGGGCTGCTTCTATGTCCAACTAAAGAGAAAGGAAAATTGAAGATCTACCATATCAGCCACAAGAATCAATTTCCTTCCCACCCACCACTCCTGGAGCTGACCTGACTCCAAGTCTTGCGCTGTATCACCTTTGGGATGACCTCTGATGAGTTCACCTCCCACCCCGTCATTTGTTCCTTGGCAGGGGTGGGGTGGGGGAGGTAGTGAGGACCCACGGACCAGTGAGTGGCAATGGGTGAGCAAGGGAAAGACATCTGGAGTTCCTGATAACAAGAACTCTAGAACCCCAGTGCTGGGTGGATCTTGCTACCTCCTGAGTTTAACTGTGCAGACGAAGAAACTGAGGCCCTGGTGGCCCTTTTCGTCTGTATGTTATTACCCTTCACCATTTATTTTTAGGCTGATATATCTGTTCTTTAAAAAAGTGATCAAAAACATATCTTTTGGGAGCAGGGGTCTGGGGATGAAATCTGGATTCTCTTTGTTGTCTTTATTTGGGAGACACTAATATATTTCCCCACGCTTTTTTTTCCCCCTCACAAACTAGACCATTTGAGCATTATGGAAAACACTGAAGATACGTAGTGTGTTTTGGGGGTAGGGGACCTGTTTCAGACTCCCAACTGCCTAGTTCAAGTATTCAGAAAACTCACACAGGGAGAGTCCTTGATAATGAAATCATCTTGTAGGGAAATAGAAAAGCATTTTAAAGTGAAAAGTGGCACAAACATAGACCATGTACTTTGTGGAGCTTGTGCAAACTACATGATAATTAATGCAAATACATCTGTACTTGTGCTAAATTAGGTGGCTTTGGGGCACGCCTGGTGGAGACACCTGCAGTGAATTCTGCATTAGACCTCTGAGGCACCCTCGTGTGACAGTTCAGGCTAGTCTACTCATGGATAGGCAGGCTCTCAAATTCTGGCATTGGTTACCTGTTTAAATGCTCTCTGGAACAGCAGAAAGCGCCTGCGTGCACTGTCACTGACGGAAAACATCTTGTTTTCCTGCTAGATAATAGAAAGCAAATTGTGTCAAGTGTTGGAGAGCGGCAGAGGCAAGCCCCTCCCACTCCTTCCTAGTGACACCAGAGGGGTTCCCAAGGTAGGCTCTGCGTCCCACATTCTCAAAGTAGCCAACACTGAACTCCCACCCGTGGGGGGGGCTGACTCTTATTTTTATCACAGCCATCTTGCCACATAGGGATGATCATCTGCTTTTTATAGGCAAGAAAAATGAAGCCCAGAGAGGTTGACTGCTCTGCAAAGAGCTATCCAGCTGATTAGAAGCAGACCTGAACTTGAACCTAGGATTACTAGTGTCCAGAGCCTGCACGCTCTTCCACCCCAGCACTTAATCCCCGTTGTGGAATAAATAGGACTAGGCGAGAGGAGGGAGGGGCGCCTGGGTGGCTCAGTCAGTTAAGTCACTGACTTCGGTTCAGGTCATGATCTCAAGGTTTGTGAGTTCAAGCCCCACATTAGGCTCTATGCTGACAGCTCAGAGCCTGGTTCCTGCTTCGGATTCTGTGTCTCCCCCTCTCTCTGCCCCTCCCCTGCTCTCGCTCTCTCTTTCTCTCTCTCTCTCTCACTCCCCTCTCTCTCTCAAAAATAAACATTGAAAAAATTAAAAAAAGAAAGATGAGGGGAGGGAGGGCGTCTTCTCAAAATATACCATTTCCCGTGGGCACCGGGTCCCAGCTTTGCTCTACTCACGCTGGGCTGTAGTTTTGACACGATGACAATGAAGTTGTTGGCCAGAGTGGAAAACGACTTCCGGACCCTGAAGTCAGCTGCCTTATCCTGGTAGTTTTTGAAAACGGTATTCAAGTAGAACTTCAGCAGGGCCCGGACAAGGTAACAGCTCTCGGCATCCTGGGAAGAGCCTCAGTCACTAAAAGCCCTCTGCCCACACCCCCATCCTGGACACACAACCCACATGCCATATGGGGCAAGATAAGCACACAGAGAAAGAGATCTTCTAGGAGCTGTTGGGAAACATTAGATCTGAAGGAGTCTTCAGGGGCATGCAGAGTGGTGCCTTTGATTTACAGCAGGAGCCACAGACACAGATAGAAGGGACTTGCCAAGCATGACACAACGGACAGTGGCAGACACAGACCTAAGTCTCAGGACTCCTGACCCCCCCATCCGGCTAATATTCTTTCCTCTAGACCACATGGCCTCTCTAATGCTGTGGGCGGTGATGGACCCTGAAAGACGCTTGGTGGTTCACTGTTGAGAGTCCAGGGAAAGAACTGGAAAGAGAAGTGAGAGAAGAAAACAAATACCCTGGAACACAGGGATTGCACTTTAGCCCTCTTAAACTCCAGAGTGAAGCTCAGTACCTCACAGGGATCAGGGCTCAGTACGTGTGCTCGCTGACTGCCTAGTTGCATAAGGGGAAGACAGTGGGTGAGAAAGACGGATGGGAACCAAAGAGACCTAAGCGGACACCCACTGGCCTACACAAGCAAAAGAGAGATAAAGATTGCTGGGAACTAACTGGAGACTAATCCCCACCACCCTCCTCACCACCACGACACACACACCCATGTAACCCAGATACTGAGGTAAGGACACAGATATTGACTTCTCTCGCTCACTGCCCAGCCCCGTCCTCTGTAGGCTCAGCCTGGGCAGAAGGGAAGTCTCTATCAGCCTCCCCTAGGCCACCCCTCACCCCTACCTATAGAAGGCAAGTGATCAGAGAGAGGCATCGTCCTTCCCCAGCGTCTGATTACCGAGACATTCTGCAGAACCTCCTTGCGTAGCAGCCGGACACTGGTGTTGTGATCCTTAGCTTGCTTTGGGAATAGAAAGAAAAGATGTATCCAGCTCGAGGGGCAGCATAGAAACCAACCTTGCAAAAGCACGCTGACCCCCAAATCTATCTAGTCTGAAATCTCAGAGGCCAGAAGGACCAAGGGAGGACCCAGGAAGGGCTGTGCTGAGTTGGCCCCTGGGGTGAGGGTACAAATTTCTAGCCACAAAAATCACTATGCTTAATCCACACGGGCAGATGGAATCTCAGGAGCTCTCACAGCCCAAAGTTTGATTCCTTTGGCCAGGAAGAAATAAGCCTATTTGGTTTATGAAGGACTTAGAGGCAGAGCTTTGCCTCCATATTCCACCGGGGTTGGCATGGGGTGGGGGCTGCTCCTTGGAACTACCTCTTGCCCTTGGAGCTTTCCCTGCAGCCCAGCCTCATACTCCAAATCTTGGCTTATACTCAAATAACCTTTGTGAGAAAGGAGCTCATTTCCCACCTCCTCACTGTGCAAAAAAGGAAAACTGATGGGGGAGGGGCGCTGTGCCCAGTTTCAAGGTCACGCTCACACCTAGCTGTCCTGTCCCGCGTCCTCACTCTCCCCTCCCCCAGTCCGCCTCACGGAGCTCCCAGAATCCGAATCATTGTTTAAGGAACACATTTGCCAGTGTGAGTACTGGATCACTTTCAGGACTTGGAGAAATTCACAGCCACATTTCACAAACCGCCCCCTCCCATCTCGGCATGTACCATTCTTTCTACCTTTAGCCGAAGCCTTGGGTAGGTGGGAACAGACTAGCAGGAATCTGGCAAAGCAGTTGGTGAAAACTTCAATGGGTCTCAAAGAATTTCCCATGACTTCTGGTTGGTGGAGTCCCCTGGCCCCGTGGGCTGTAGACGACGCCCGGATGAATCAAGTTCCCTTCTCTATTCCCCTTGGGCTGTGTTTATGTTCCTAGACATTGACCACTTCCCTTCTAAGCCTCTGTTTCCTTATGTGCAAGAGGGAGTGTGGGCTTGTGACACATCTGACTTCAAGTTATCACATAGGAAAAGAATAAGCGAGTTACAAAGGGCTCCACGATCATAAGATACCATCCTGCACTCATGGCAACCCCTGCGGCCGGGCCCAGGCCAGCATTTCACTCACCACGAAGTCCTTCATGGTCCAGAAGGCTTCCCAGAGCTCTTGGAAGACAACTCCTTCCACTCGGCAGGGTCCAAATTGGAACTCGTGGCCCTGGATGCCTGGCCCCTGGCTCCAGAGAAGTAGGATCAGACCCAGGCAGAGGAGAGCAGTCCTTGGCACTGGAAAGCCCATCTGTGGCAAAGGAAGGACCAGGTGTGGATCCTGCTGGAAGAAAGGATGGAGACATTCCACTGAGGAAGGTCTTCTGCCCAGCGGGGAATGCCCCTTGGTTCTACCTTGACCAGCTTCGGGAACACACAGGTGTGAAATTTGAGACCAGGGTAAGTTTCTAGTGTTAGAACATTCCAAACATGTGGCCTCGCTGTGCACTGGGGTGGGGTGAGGAACTTTGTGCCCTCTATCTTGCACCAGCTGGTCTCACTCTCTCTCTATGCCCTCCCCCACCATGCCCACCCATGTCCCACACATCCAGCACCTCCTTCCTCGCTCCCTGACAGTTCTCTCCAGCCAACAACCAGCCAGTCAGAATTTGACCAAAGGCAGGGGACTGGTGGCATTTAATGCGTGTAGGGAGCCCAGACTCTGGAGGAGAGGGACCTCAACTATACATTTGCTTGCTCGAGCTCTGCCCTAAAGTCACCAGCCACACTGGGGCGGGTCTTTTCTCCACCCCCAACAGAAGGCCATTCTAACTTCCCATCACCAGGGAGCGCAGGGATTGATCCTGGACTCTGGGAGGGTCACAGACAGCAAGTTAGGGGCACACACTCATTCTGCCCCCTCGAGTGTGCGACTCAGCCCTGACTCTAAGAATTAACTTTTCAGGTAACTGAATGAGAGGGAGGAATCAGATCTCCAGGTGACTCATCGTTAAAACTTCTCACTGAAGCTCCAGTTGGGATGACTGTGTAGAGGCCCCAAGCTAGACGATGGCAACCCACTATCTGTTTATCATAACCGAATGCAGGGAGTTCCTTCTCCCTTTTGCTTTTCTTCCTTCTTTCCTCCCCGCTTTCTCCCTCCCTCCCTCCGTTTCTTTCTTTCTGACTTCCTTCCGCAGACATTTAAGAACCTGTCTTACTCCGGGCACTGGTCTAACACCTGAAGCCACTCAGTTCTAGCCCTAGCCTTGCAGGAAGGTGGGAGAAGACCGGTTTCTGGAACGACGGCTAACACGTGCCCAGGACGAGTCCCTGATATCCTTTGTCGTGCAGGTCGGTGCCTCAGTGTCTCCCTCAAAGTCTTTCATTCTGTTCCCTCAAACACCACAGATTTTGCAGCCTCTCTTGAAAATTCATCTTTGGGCTTCACAATCTTCCTGTCCTTCTTTCCATCCAGCCCAGGCCCTACTTGGTGTTAAAGTGAGAGAATGCAGCTTCTCATCCTTCCCCCCAGCACCCATTCCCAAGAAAACAGTGGTCTAATGCTTTAAAGCGAAGCAGTCAGGACCCCCCATTACTCACCCCAGGTCCTGGAAGCGACACTCGAGGGCTTGCTGTTAGGGGGCGGCTGGTTCCTGTTATGGAGGGGCAAGCTGGACAGGCACCCTCACCATTCACTGATCACGGGTGTGACTGTGGGTGGAAGGTTCTTCGCCGGGCACTGAAAGCCGTTTCGGAAGTAAAGATGTGCCGGCTAGCAAGGCTTGGTGGAGATCATATATATGGGGGCTGGGGGGAGGGGCAGAGGAAAAAGGGGAGGTGGAGAAAGGGAAATTGGTCATGCTCTCCTAGAGAATTACTTCACCGCCTACTCACCCTTCACTTGAAGACAATGGGCAAATGGGGAAAACAGCCCCTGAGGTGAGATGAGACCTTGGGCTGAGCTCTGGCTGTGCCACCAGCTCTGTGACCAGCGGCAGGTCTCCCAACCACCTTGAGCCTCAGTTTCTGCATCTATAACATTAAAACCCACAAACAAAAGCCTGTCCCACCTCTCCCAGAGGGCAGGTGCAAAGAGGAGATGGGAAAGTGACTGGATGCATTGTGAACTCCATACACAGGTAATCACACAGAGCACCTTAGTCTCCTTACTCCAAACTCTGTCCATAATTATGCCCGACTACTGATGGGACAGTAAACTAGAGACTCGGGATAGCCTATACACACCTCTGGGATAGCTCAGGGCCAGGAAGTTTAGAATATTCCCTGACATGAGCCCACCCATGGCCCCCTCTCAGGTTCAGGAAGAATAAGGAAGTGCGTGCATGACCAGGTCTGGAGAGCTGAGGGACCCTGGTGTCCAGGTGGGTTAGCCTCGGCCTGTGCTGCTTGGCTGGGGGTCACCCAGGACAGGTGGAAGTGAGAGGTGTCCAGAGCATCAGCACAGTCAAGAAGCCCAACCTTATGTCCAGCAGGCAAGGCTCTCAGACTTCAGTCACCCCATGTGTAAAGTGAAGGGTAAACCGGAGCGGTGTTCCTAAAGCACGTTGCACAGAATCTGGTCCAGGGTGTCAGGAGACTTCACAGTGAGTAAATTAGTATAGGCTGGCACATGCCAGCCCCTCTCAGAAACATGGCATGCTCCTGAGAATAATGAAGACTGAGACGTCCCATTAGGGCTGAGGAGTTGAGGACGTGCATTTAACTTTAATTTTTTTTAATGTTTTACTTATTTCTGAGAGAGAAAGGAAGGCAGTGTGAGCAGGGGAGGGTCAGAGAGAGAGGGAGATACAGAATCTGAAACAGGCTCTAGGCTCTGAGCTAGCTGTCAGCACAGACCCCGACGCAGGGCTCAAACCCACAAACCGTGAGATCATGACCTGAGCCGAAGTCGGATGCTTAACTGACTGAGCCACTCAGGTGCCCCTAACTTTGTTTAATACTATATTTCCCGTGAGAATTTGACCCTGTCCTTGGGACACATTATCAGCCAACATTGGACCCCGAATCAGGGAATGACAAACTGCAAACAAAGAATAAGCTAAGAAAGGCTTACCTGTGACCTAAGAATGGTTTTCATGTTTTGTAATGATTGGGGGAAAAAAATGAGAAATGAAAAGTGTGTGAAATTCAAATTTCAGTGTCCATGAGTACAGTTTTATTGGGACAGAGCCACACCCAGTTTGCTTACATATTGTCTGTGGCTGCTTTGTGCTACAATGACAGAGACCAATAGATGTGGCTGAGACCGTATGGCCCATAGAGCCCAAAATATTTATGCTCTGCCCCTTTGCTGCCGAGCAAAGAAGCTGCTGAGTCCTGTTCTAAATGACCTTCCCACACAAACATCTTTATTGTTTTTTTCTCTTTTCAAATTTTTATTTAAATTCTAGTTAGTTCACATACAGTCAAAATTGGTTCCAGAAGTAATTGAATTCAGAATTCAGTGATTCATCGCTTACATACAACACCCGACCGTACAAACACCTTTAAACCTGGGTTCAGGCAAGAGACATGGAACTAGAATGTGACACGAGGGGTGGGAAAATTTTCCCCAGTTTAGTGGAAAAGGAAGAACAGAGTCCTGGGGGTCTTGACCCTTCCGCATCTCTCCAGTTGGCTGACACTTTCCAATCTTTCCGACACCGACACTCCTTCCCTTCATCACACAATGATGAATTGTGTGCAATGGTGTTTATTTTCGTAAGCAGACAAAATACTTGCTGCCTTCCTTGGTCTGCTGCTGCTGCCTGTATGAGGACCAAGCTTGAGTCCTTTGCTCCTGGAAGACATACGTCTTGCTTTCATGTCCTAGGCAGGAGACCACACCACACCCTTTCCTCCCCTTCAGGATCCGGAGCACTGCTAAAAATCCTTCACTTGTACAGTAAGAAGATGCCCAGAGGCATTCAAGAGACGGGAAAGAACACAAAGTGAAAGTGTAGCAGCAATAGACAAGGGGGAGACAGGTGAGGACTGGAGAGACAGACAGCCGAGGCAGGAAACGGAGAGGCAAAGGGAGCCCCAGGGCTCACTAGACAGCGCTAGCCGACTGTCTGCTGATAGGCAGGGGGGCAGGAGGGATGAGCTGTTAGCAGGGCAGGCTAGAACAGAGGCTTGAGGTCATGGGATATAGTGTGATAGGTTCCAGGATATCCACCTGAGGTCATGAGTAGCTAACTTCCTAGAGAAGGAATCATATAATATGGAAATTCCTAGCAAACAGGTGCCTCGGCTTAACATAGCATGATTACCTGGGAAGAGAGAACTCAGGGACCTTGGCCCAGAGTCAACTCAGGTTGCTGGTTATAAGCGCGAGCTTAGCACACAGAGAGACTTGGGTTCAAAACAGGACTGAGTTGCCTCCGAGCTGTCCGTGTTTCAGCTTTCTCATCTATAAAATCAAGTCCTATATAGGGCCACAAGGACACAAAGACAGCTTGTTACTCTAAGTGTGGTCTGTGGACCAGCAGCAACAGTGGAATTTGGAAGCTCATTAGTAATGCAAAATATGGGGCGCCTGGGTGGCTCAGTTGGTTAATCGTCTGACTCTTAATTTTGGTTCAGGTCATGATCTCATGGTTGTGCGATCAAGCCCCCTGTTGACCTCCACACTAATAGCTTGGAACCTGCTGAAATTCTCTCTCTCTCTCTTTTTGCCCCTCCCCTGCTCATGCTTGCTCTCTCTCTCTCTCTCTCACCACTAAAATAAACTAGCAAAAAAGAAATGCAGAATCTCAAACCCTTCTCCCTAAACTACTGAACCAGATTGTGAATCTTAAGATGATCTCATGGCTGTGGGATCAAGCCCCCTGTTGACCTCCACACTAATAGCTTGGAACCTGCTGAAATTCTCTCTCTCTCTCTTTTTGCCCCTCCCCTGCTCATGCTTTCGCTCTCTCTCTCTCTCTCTCACCACTAAAATAAACTAGCAAAAAAGAAATGCAGAATCTCAAACCCTTCTCCCTAAACTACTGAACCAGATTGTGAATCTTAAGAAACTCCAAGGTGATTCTTAAATACGTTAAAATTAAAATATATTAAAATAAATATATACGTTCATGTAGTAAATGCGTAACAAACGAAGGTTTCCAATGAAAGAAGGAGGATTAGAGCAGTGACTCTCAATAGGACAATTTTGTCCCTAGGGTACATATGACAATGTCTGGAGATGTTTTTCGGGTGTCCTAACAGGGAAGTATGGGAGGCAGAGGTGCTGCAGACACAGAGTAGAATGGGCCAGGGATGCCGCTGAACATCCTAGGGCCCTCACCACAAAGAATTAATGCTGAGACTATGAAATCCTGGACCAGAGGAAAGTAGTGGCTGTGTGGGAAACAGCTGAAACAATGCCAGAGAAGGATAAGAAGGGAGCCCTTACTGGGGCAGGGGGAGTGGAGAGATAACGTGGTCAGGGATGTGGACAAAGCAAGATGGCGACTTGGGTAGCAGAGCCCTGAGGCTCCTGGGAGGGGGCGGATGGGCATGGGCTGACCTGCTGGCTCACCCCTGAGGAGGCTCCAAGCGTCAGATTTCAAAAAGTTGGAGAAAGTGGGGCTGGTACTTCGGTTTAGATCCACAAATTTTTACCCAAACTCCATCCTAGACCAGACTAGAACCAGAGGTTCTTCTAATCTCTCTAACCTCCATGCTCTCTGGAACTTGGGGGGAATTTCTTTTGCAAAAATATTGGGTGGGAGAAAAGTTCCCTTGAGAATAAACTTTGATTTACAAGGCCACCTCCCTCCATCCCCAAAATATTCTTTATTAGATTTAGAAGGTTTATTCTGTTTGTCTCATATCACCTCTCTCATGTATATCTCTCTGCAGAGTTTCAATTTTATGTTTGAGAAGTAAATTTACTCCTACCCCCACATCTCCTGTAAATTCCTCTAAATCTAAATAGAGTGAAAGGGACTGAATCAGGATGGAGAAGGGTCCCATCTCCAATCCCAGGTGAAGCAATAAGGAACTCACTCTTACACCTGAATACCCTTTCTTCCTGATCAATGGAAATGCCCTATAGGAGAGGAATGATGAGCCCATGGACTAGGATTTCCTGATAGCCAGGAGCTAAAAGAAAGTTACATCATCATTTTTCTTCCAGTGAATTGAGTTTAATCTTTGCTCTAAAGACGATTTTTATCTCCCTATTTGGCTGGGGAACTTATGCAGTAATATATGAGGGGTACGTGGGCATTTTGTCAGCTCTTTCTCTGTCTCGGCTGCTATCATTCCAGGCACAGAGATGAAACATGGGTGTCAAGGTTTAGCCTCCTTAGACTAGCACTCGGCCATTCTACCTTCTCTGTAGTTGGTGGAGAAAATGATGTATGATTACAGACATTTCAGGGGATGAAAGTAAAAGCAAACAAATTCTTTTTACATCTATACGGCATGCGTAGATCTACAAAATACTGCCAAATAAATGTTCTCATTTGACATTCACTGTAGCCTTTTGAGATAAGGAGGGCAGGTATTATTTCTCTGCGGAGCAGAAAGCTAAGAGTCAGGGGGCGCCTTGGTGGCTCAGTCGGTTAAACATCTGACTCTTGATTTCAGCTCAGGTCATGATCTCATGGGTCCGTGAGATGGAGCCCCATCTCTGTGCTACACTGACAGCACAGAGCCTGCTTGGGATTATCTCTCTCCCTCTCTCTCTGCCCCTCCCCTGCTTGTATGCTCTTTCTTTTAAAATAAATATATCAACATAAAAAAAAAAAAAGAAAACTAAGAGTGAGAAGAGTCAAATGATTTTCCTTAGGACACATAAATAAACAACAGAACCAGATTGGATTGCAGGTCTTCTGGCTTTTAGTCTAGTATTCCTTGCCCTGTACCACTCTTTCGTGCAACTTCTCAATCATGCAGACTTGCATTCATTTACCAAACAAACATTTCCTAACCACTACTGAGTGCCAGAAGAGGTTATATAAAAAAAATGAATTACTATAATAACACTTCTGCAAAAATGTCCAGAAAAGACAAATCTATAGAGACAGAAAAGAGAGTTGTGGTTGCCTAGGGCTTGGATTTGGGTTCTGCGTGGGTAGGAGGAATGTGTGACTGCTAATGAGTTCAAGGTTTCTTTTAAGGGCTAAAGAAAATATTCTAAGATTATATTACGACAATACACTCTATAAGCTATTTAATTGTACCCTTTCGATAGGTAAACTCTATGGTGTATAAATTATATCCTAATAAAGCTGTTAAAAAATAAATTCAGATGCAGTCCTCTGGGCTCTAATGTATCAGTAAAGTGGAGATACACTGCCAAGCAGCTAAATTGCAACACTGTGTCTTGGGTGCCCTGAACAGAAGGACGGAGCTCATGAAAACATCATGCCACATGAGGCAGAATCTCCCACAGTCCTGGAACAGTGCTGGAAGGGGTGGAGAAGCCTTCCAGCAGGGATGATGTTTCATCTGACTCTTGAAGGCTAAGCAGGAGTTTACCAGCAAAAACAAAGGGAGAGTACCTGCCTGAGACCGTTGTGACCCTCACAAATCCCATGGCCATACAGTTACAGTAGGGGACCAAGGAAAAGAAAGATCTCGAAGCTGCAAGAAGCGGGACCACCACAGATAGTTCTTTTGCTTAATTATTCCTGGACATCAATGGGGAATAGCAATTTCAATGCCACTTAAGAGCATGAAGAGGGGCCTAGGGTGCTGCTGGTCCCGCAGAGATGCCGGCAAGAACGGAGAAGGAGGAGGAGGAGAGAGCATCGTCACTCTCTAAGCAAAGGCTTTTGGCCAATTACAGGAAACAGAACCGCAGGGGACACCCAGTCCTGAGAACTGCCTCTGCTTCCTAGAAGTGAGGCTCCTGTACCCTCCCAAAGCCTGCAAAATGTCAGCTTTGAGTCCCAAAGACATGACTATTTTAAAGGCATGACAGTACACAGGTTGCGGAAAATGGTAGTTACAGTCTCTTGAATAGATCCAGGTATAGGATTCTCCTTTTTCCTGTGTCACTCTTTCACATATCCCAGATTGCTTTTCCAAATGGAGATTTTTTTTTTTAAGAAAGGAAGGAAAGGAGGGAAGAAGGAGGGAGGGAGGAAGAGAAAGGAAAAAGAAAGTGAGGGAAAGGGGGTCTTACAGATTCTTCCTATCTCATTCCTCTTTCAAACGAATGCATGCTACTCTAGGAGATCCTTCTAAACGCACAACTTGATTGTACTCCTCCCCGCCCTCCCCGCACCAAATCATCTCTGGTTTGTGATTTGTGAATCACAAGTGTGATTGTTCTCTAATCAATTATTAACTTCAAAATCAGGCAAATGGAACGCATTTAAGGGGGGATAAATTGAATCAAATTGACTATTTTTGTGTGATTCTCAAATGATTATTTATGGGTAAAAGTCCATATAATCGAATTTGTATTTACAGTCTTAAAACATTTTATAACATTTTAGGTTTAAAAATCAGGTTACAGAATGATATAGGCAGTATGATCCCATTTTTATAAAAAAAAAAAGTGAGCATATATGTTGAAAATGACCAACAACTATAAATACCAAGCTATTAATAAAATTATCTTTTCTGTGGTGAGTGGTGAGATAATGGGTATTTTTCTTCTCTATAGCTTTTCTGTATTTTCCAAGTTTATACAAGTCGAATATAAGTGCAAGTTTCTTTAAAAGTTATTTTGGGGGCTCCCAAGTGGTTTAGTCAGTTGAGCATCTAATTTTGGCTCAGGTCATGATCTCACGGTTCGTGGGTTCCAGCCCCACGTTCGGCTCTGTGCTGACAGCTCAGAGCCTGGAGCCTGCTTCGGATCTTCTGTCTCCCTCTCTCTCTGCCCCTCCCCTGCTTGTGCTCTCTCTCTCTCAAATATAAATATTTAAAAATTTTTAAGTTACTTTTCATTTAAATAAATCATTAGTTTCACTGTTGCTCACTAAAGACTATTGAAACCCCTTGACCTGGAAATGCACTGTCTCTGAAACCTGGTCCATTCGTTTTCCCAGCTCATCTCTTCCCACACCTCTGCACACTGTGGTCCCAGCACAACTGAACTGCTTATCTCCACCTCTGGCCTCTGCCCACCTGTTCACAATCTGAGCTGTCCCTACCACCTGCCAGACACTAACCACCCCTTATTGCTTTGACATAGAAAGATGGCCATGATATTTTGCTGACTGTCAAAAGCAGTTGTACATATATATGCATGTATTTACACATATATAATACACATACACACATTCTGTTTGGACACTTATTATGAAATAAGTTTCTCTCTCTCTCTCCTGAACTAAGATTTTGGGAGGGCAAAGGGATGAGATCTTGTATCCTCCTCTTTTCCTTACACTGCTCTGCAAAGAAGAATAGGTTATTGAATAAATAAATAGTGAGTAAGATACTCAATATGAAACTATTCATAATGATTTGAAATCGGCATTTGGTTGGGTTAACTCAGCATATGAATTGAGATTTTAAATCTCTGAATGTACTCTGGGTTGGATATCCACTTTAATGTCTGGGAGACATGGGGTGCCTGGGTGGCTCAGTCGGTTAGGCCTCTGACTTAGGCTCAGGTCATGAACTCATGGTTTGTGAGTTTGAGCCCCATGTCAGGCTCTCTGCTGACAGCACAGAACCTGGAACCTGCTTCAGATTCCGTGTTTCCTTTTCTCTCTGCCCCTCCCCGACTTGTACTCTGTTTCTCCCTCTCAAAAATAAATATTCAAAAATTAAAAAAAATAAAGTATGGCAGACATTTCATTTGCTTCTCATAGTTAACAGCTTCCCTCTTCCTAGAAAATCACACTTCCCTGCCCCACTGAAGGTAGATGGGCCATGTGACTATTTTGAGGTGGAAGAAACGTGTCATTTTGGTCATGTGCATACTGCCCCAGGCCCTCTCATGTCCTGCTTGTGTTGAGATGACAGCATTACAGGATAGAAGCATTTTCTTCAGGCTGGCCCCTTGAGTATCCATGATGGACGGAGCTCCCTGCTGACATGCGTTGGATGTGTAAAATAAGTGAGAAATCACTTCTGTTGTAAGAAGACATTGAGAGAGATGAGGGCATAATTCGGCTAACCTGGCTAATGTTAGAGAACCGAAATGTTTTTAAAGACCCTTCCAACCCACAGAAAATGAATTTAGGCTCTGATCTAGGAAAAATTCTTAGTCTATATGCTACTGAGACAAGTCATTATAAGTCAGAGATTCTCAAAAATCCTTTGATGGAAAGCACTGCTTTCTACTGAAGCACAGCGCAAGCAATGCATTCAGCAGGATGAGGTCAGGTTGTGGCATGATGCTGACGACTTTGGGATCCAGCAACCGGCTGCTCAGTCATTCGGGAGTCACATGATGGGACAACAGCTCCAGAATGCAAGATGGATGGGGGTGCTCCTGGCAGGAGCGATGGAGAGGACTCTTCTATCTGTAGGTGCCGGTAAAACATTTTGGACAAGGCAACAACAGACCGGCTGGCACACACGCACGCGCGCACACACACACACACACACACACACACACACACACACACACACTTCTACCCACGTACTCACTACTTGGATTTTAAACCTGGCAAAGAAAGGCAGGTTAGGGTCTGGCAGGTCTGAGCTTGCCCCAGAACATGAGAAACTAGAGACTGTGTCTCTGAAAGGGCTTACATATGATGCTTGAAAGGCAAAATGACTTGGGTTCTTAACACCCCCCCCAAATTTTTATGTGTGTAGCTCCTTATCTCTAGGCTTTCCCCACTGGATAAATGATCAAATCCAGGGAATTCTCAAAAGTCAAAGGGCTGATAAAGAGTAGAAGCTGCTTCCAGCTACAGAGGGTGGGGCTCATTGTCCATTCTGCCATCAACTTCAGAAAAAATATCCTTATGTATGACTCATGAAAATGAAGAGAAGGTATTTCCTTCTGGGGAGTATTTCCTGCCTTGAAAAGTCACCATTCTTTTTCCCAGGCCCGAGAGATGGCCTCACAAGAAAAGAGATATAATGGATCTAATTGCTTAATCTTGTTTGAGTGGATTCCTCTTTCCCACCATAAAATAGTAATAAAGATAACCTGGAATAGTGAAACCTGAATGTTCATGTCTCAGTAACTGTGATTAAAACTTAGAAATTAAATATCTCAAAGTTCAGTGGTCCCAAATCCTCCTGTAAACATAGGAAGTTCTTACAGAGTCCCATTCTCCAGAAGGTTTTGAGAATTCCCAAAGGAGTACCTGTCAGAGGCACGTCCATGCACCAGGCTGTACCATGAGGACTGACCACGCCAGCTGTTGTAAGCTCCGGCTGCTTCCCCAGGGATGGTGACAATGGGATTCTCCTCACCAGGTTCTCAGTGCCAATTTGCTCCAGCCAAAAAATGTCGCAAGATCTCACTCACCACAAATGAGATGTTCAGCCCAAAGTGTTACAGAGTTCAGAGAAAGAGCCTTCCCAATTTATACTGCAAGCCATTCTTGGTCACATACCAGGGTGCCATGGATGATTTGTTTGGGGGCAACTTCTGGTAGCCTGGAATCAGAATGCACCATTTCTTTGGGGAGGAAGGGGTTAGGTCTCAATTCCAGTCCAATAAGCCAGCCTGTTGTGTTGTACTTTACAAAGTTCTCCCACAATTTGATATTCACGAAAACCCTGTGAGTCAGAGAAGATGTCATTATCTCCATTTTATGGATTAGAAAGCCATGGCAGGGGCACCTGGGTAGCTCAGTCAGTTGAGCATCCAACTTTTGATTTGGGCTCATGATCTCACAGTTAGTGAGATAGAGCCGCACATCAGGCTCCCCGCTGGTGGCATGAAGCCTGCTTAGAATTCTCTCTCTCTCTTTCTTTCTGCATGTCCCCCCTCTCAACCAATAAATTTAAAAACTGTTTTAAAAACAAAAAAGAAAGCCCAGGCAAAGAGAGGTTTAATGGTTTGCCTGAGCTCATAGGGCTAGTAAATGGAGCTACCTAGACTTGACCTCAGGACTCTGACTCCAAGCCTAAGTGTATGGAGTCAATGGTACAGTGGCACTGAAGACTTGTAGCATGAAGTCACACTTTGGTTTTGGATTCCTGCCTCTGTAATTTACTAGCTGTGTGACCTTGGATAAGTCCCTTGATTCCTCTATGCTTCAGTTTCTTCATCTATGAAGAGAGAATAAAAATGTACTACCCACCTCATAGGTTTTTGTGAGGGTTAAATGAGAAAATACATGCAAAGCATGGAGAAGACAGAGCTCAACATGTAAGTACAAGAAAAAGTTAGGGGTGCCAGGGTGGCTCAGTCGATCAAGCTTCCGACTTTAGCTCAGGTCATGATCTCGCAGTTCTTGGGTTTGAAGAGAACCCGCGTTGGGCTCTGTGCTGATAGCTCAGAGCCTGCAGTCTACTTCAAATCTGTGCCTCCCTCTCTATTTGCCTCCCACCCCCCACATTCTTCCTCTGTCTCTCAAAAATGAATAAATGTTAAAACATTAAAAAAGTTAGCTATTATTAAAATATTACTATTATTTCTATTTATCATGATACATTTAATGCATTTTATTAATAAAAAGAACTTGAGATGGCTACAAATAACTTCTTACCCTTTATCTCTATGCTCTTTCACTTAGGAGGAATAAAAATAGTCCTTATGATGCCCCAATCTAGAAACTATAGAATATACTGTGGCTAATCCCAGTTTCTATCATCTGTTTACAATGCCTGCAAAATTGCTTTAAAAAATGGTAAATAGGGGGCACCTGGGTGGCTCAGTTGGTTAAGCCTCCGATTTTGGCTCAGGTCATGATCTCATGGTTCGTGGGTTCGAGCCCCGCATTAAGCTCTGTGCTGACAGCTAGCTCAGAGCCTGGAACCTGTTTCAGATTCTATGTCTCCCTCTCTCTGGCCCTCCCCTGCTCACTCTGCCTCTCTCTCTCTCAGAAATAAATAAATCATTAAATTTAAAAAAAAAATGGTAAATAGTTCAGCTCGAAGAGGTATCATGTGAGAATATGATATGAAAAACTTAAGACCAGAATTCATTGAGTGGGCTGCCTTTTCATTAACATTTATCATGAAAGTGAATGAGAATGAAATCATTTCCTAAGAAGCCAGTTCATTTTGTCCTAAAATCATTATGCCTTAAATAACTATTCCTACTTTCTGTTAACGCTGTTGACCTGAAAATATTTTCATTGTATCTTCATATGATAGCTCTATTGAGACGTAACTCACATACCATAAAATTCACCCTTTAAAAGTGGTGTTGGGTATATTCCCAGAGTTGTGCAATCAGCACTGTTATCTAATTCCAGAACATCTTTAACACCCCCAAAAGAAACACCCTTCTCATTCTCAGTCACTCCCCATTCCCCCTGCCCTTAGTGCCTGGAAACCACTGGTTTATTTTCTGTTCCTATCGGTTTGCCTATTCTGAACACTTCCAGGCGCTGTATTTGATAAACTATAAAGATAATATCAAGCTTAGAATACCATTTTCCTCTGAGGTGGATTTATATTTGCTTCTGAAAGAAGAGTAGGGGATTAGCTATCTCACATTACCTCAATTACTCTAATTACTCAGATTGCTTCGATAGATTGAGATGATTCAAAGCTGATTTTTTCCCTGGGCTCTCAGCAGGGAGTTAGGAGGGTGCCTCTCTAGCAGGCTCTGAGCACCTATTGCTCTTGGCCCAAATCCTGTAAATTTGTGTCGAATTCCATACACCTTCTCAGTCTCCCAAACTTTCATGAACTTTTCTCAATTTCGATGACTTCCCTGAGGGAAAAGCCATGCCCAGTGCACAACCCAGCACTGGGTTGCCATTACCCAAATCCTGGCTCTGTAATTTGGTCTGTCCTGTTAACTCTTCAATACCTTCAGGTTTTTTCTTGTCATATTTCCTGATTTTTCCAATTTTTCCTGGAATCTTCTCAGTGAGAAGTCTCCTTTAAAAGCCAGCAGCTGTCTCCTTCTTCATGCAGAACAGATGAGGAAGAAAATATTTCCACATATTAATCAGCCCCCAGAAGCTTCAGAAAAATCTCTGGGCTCTGCCGTTGGGAGGAGGGATACATCCACCGAGCAGGGTTTGTGAGGGTTCAAATAGATAGCTTAGACCAAGTGCTTGGTGAGTCTGCAATAAATGTTTCCCAATTTGTTCCAACCTGTACAAATCACAGAGCCAAATTTTGAGCCTTCTAGCAACTTATGACTCAGAAACTTATGATACATCCTTTGTGGAAGAAGTCTTAGTTCAACTTCATTATCCTGTCTGTGTTCCAAGGATTTCATCCACTTTCTTTAAATCTTGTATTGCAAGTATCTTTATGAAGATAAAGATAAATCACTTTGATAGGAGGTGGGACATAAATAAGTAAATAAAACAAGTTAAACAAAGGTATTTTAAACTGCTATATGCTATACACACAAAAAGAAATATGGAGATTAGCACAAGATCAAACGGCTTCCCTGGAGGGGCAGGACTTCAAGGTCCTTTGTCTTCTCAGGCCACGTGCTGACATCCTTGTTTATCTTTAAAAGTCTAATCCAAGGATCTCTCCTTTGGAAAGCCTTCTCTGATTCCTCCACACAAGTGTCTTTCCTTAATCATATTGGGCTATATATTGCTGGACAGTGTCTTCTCATTCTCTTTATATGCCTCTAACCTCCACAATGCCTAGAAAGAGGACTGCCTTAAATTGAATGATTTTGCAACAGCTTTACTGATATATTATTGTCATGCAATAAATTGCACACGTTTAAAACATACAATTTGGTAAGTTTTGGCTTATGTATACATGTGTAAAACTGTCACCACCACCAAGATAATAAATATATCCAGCACACCAGGCATTCGTTTATTGGTGGACATTTAAGTTGTTTCAAAATTTTATTTTATTTATTTCTAATGTTTACTTATTTTTGAGAGACAGAGAGCTGTCAGCACAAAGCCTGACACAGGGCTCGAACTCACAAGCCATGAGATCATGACCTGAGCCGAAGTCAGATGCTTAACTGACTGAGCCACCCAGGCGCTTCTCAAAATTTTATTTTAAAAAAGCTACTATGAGCATTCATGTACAAGGCTTTGTATGGACATATGGTTTCTTTTCGTTGGGAGAAATACATAAAGTAGATTGGCTGGGTCATACGGAGGATGTTTGCATACTTTTTACAAACCGTTTTCAAAGTTTTCTCATTTTACACTCCCAAAAGCTGTATGTGATAGTTTCACTTGCTCCGCATGCTCCCCAGCACTTAGCATAGTCAATCTGTTAACTTTTAGCCATTCTAATTGGTATGTGGTAGTATCTCATTGTGGTTTTAATTTGCATTTACTTAATGACAAATGATGTTGAACATCTTTTCATATGCTCTGGATGTTTGTTTGTTGATCCTCTTTGGTGTCTGCTCAAATATCTTGCTTTTATATGTATGTATATATATATATATATATATATATACACACATGTTTGTATATAAATGTTTGTTTAGATCTATGGTCCATTTTGAGTTAATTTTTATATGTGGAGGAAGATATAGGTCTGAGCTCATTTTTCTTCATAAAATACCCAATTATTTTAGCACCATTTCTTAAAAATTTTAAGGCTTTTCTAGCTCCACTGAATTGCCTCTATAATTTTGTTAAAAATTTTGTTAAAAATCAATTGTCCATAAATGTGTGGGTCTTTTTTTAGACTTTCCTTTCTGTTCCATTGATCTATTTTTCTACTAATACCACACTGTCTTAATGACCATATCTTTATATAAGTCTTGGGATTAGATAATTTTAATCCTTCAGTATTATTCTTCTCTTTCAGAAGACTATTTTGGTCTGTTGTACTTTAGTAGGAATTTTAAAGTGAATTTATCAAGTTTTACCTTAAAAGAAAGGCTGCTGAGAATTTTATAGTGATTGCAGTGAATGTATAGATCAGTTTGGGAACTGACATCTTAATAATATTGAAACTTCCAATCCTTGAATATGGTGTATTTTTCCATTATTTCAATCATCTTTTATTCCTCCCAGCAACGGTTTGTAGTTTTCAATATAGAAATCTTCCAGGTCTCTTGTCTGATTTATCCCCAAGTGTTTCAAAATTTTTTATGCTTTTGTCAATAGTGTGTATACATGTGTGTGTATATATTATATATTATTTATAAATATTATTATAATATTTTAATATATACAGACATATAATAGATGCATACATACATATATTATTTACTATTATTATTTGTATTATATATATGTGTATATATATATATAATTTCAAGTTCTAATTGTGTGCTAATGCTATGTGGAGATACAACTGCTCTTTGCATCTTGATCTTATATTCTCCTACCGAATGAAACTTTATTAGTCCTCAGAGAGTTTTGTAGATACATTTCTACCCAGTCAATGCATGTCATCTATGAATAAAGGCCATTTTATTTCATTTCCACTATCGATGACTTATTTCTTCTTGAATCGAATTGAGGTTTAATAATGTTGGAAGTACAGGGACCTGAGTTTTAATGCCAATTCTGCCATAACTCATTGTGTAAAGTTTGGCAAGTCGCTTTCTTCTCTGAACCCCAGTCACCCTGTAAAATGATCTATCTTCTCTCCCACTTCTAACATTCAGTCAGACAAATAATGCTTTCTGAAAGGTATTAGCATTTCTAGTTGTAATCCAGGGCTTCCTGCCTCCAGGCTTCTGAGTCCTTCCTTCTTCCCGTTAAGCAGTTGACTCATGTGCTCAGGACAGTTGGGTTGAACTGCAGGGTGTCACCTCCTCTCCTCCCAACCTTCCAGTGAAATAGGGGAGTGGCTGTATTCGGTCATCTTTTTGCCATTTGTTCTGCTGCCTCCTATTGGTAAAGCCCATTCTGCGGGGTGGGTTATCTGCGTTCTTGCAAAAGAGAAAGCATTTAGCTCCTAAAAAAAAAAAAAAAAAAAAAAATAGGTGGGAGCTACATACATAGAAAAAGCAATTTCACGGGGTGCCTGGGTGGCTTAGTCGTGTAAGCGTCCGACTTTTGCTTAGGTCATGATCTCGCGGTTCGTGGGTTCGAGCCCCGCGTCGGGCTCTGTGCTGACTGCCAGCTCAGAGCCTGGAGCCTGTTTCGGATTCTGTATCTCCCTCTCTCTCTGACCCTCCCTTGCTCACGCTGTCTCTCTCTCTCCTAGAAATAAATAAAATATATATATATATAAAGAAAAAGCAATTTCACTTAGTATTTTTTAAAACTTTGTCTTTATACACATTCCATCCTTGTGCTTTTGAATTCAATCCTTATCAATGATGTAATGTTACGTTCAGATAGGGTAGGCTAAAAAGCTGAAAAGACTGACTCCTATCCTACAGGAATTTGAGTCCAGAAGGGCAATGGTTCATTCTCTCTCCATCCTTTTGGGAGAGGTCTGGGCAGACAAAGCTATACTGAACTATGTTGGAGAAGGCCTGGGTCTTCGAAAATTAAGAATTTGGGTAACTCCAAGCTACGATGGAAATAAGTGGATTTTTTTTATTCTTTTGAGTTACTCTGCATCTAGATTCCATGTCTAGGTTTGGGAGATATCTCTCATTCTGAGAAGGAGCCCACCTCTCAACAGAGGAAAGATTTGTCCGGCCTTTCTGGCATCTGGGGCATCATTTAAGCCTGCAAAATCTGATATGCTAACCCCAAATTCTGAAGGCAAACCTAGTGATATAGAAACTATGCAAACTCTGTCTGGCAATGAAAGGCAGCTGCAACTACATCTGATCCCCTGAGTCAGTTGTAGTACATCTGATTTCTAGAATTCAGAATCATCTATTTCAACTCTTTCATTTTGCAAATGCAGTGTGGGATACATGAAGACCAACCAAAGGAGAATAGGGAAAGTTTATTTATACAGAGCTTGCTATAGCAAAGAAGTCAGCTACTATTACTTGTGTTTTGGCACAGACTTACAGGGCTGCGTGAGTAGGAAAGCCTTACAGTAGAAAACAAAGAAGGCTTTGGATATATGCCTTGATTGGAATGGGGAAGCTGTTGGTGGGCTAACTAGAAGCTGATCCTATGTGATTAGTTAGGAGCGCATACTTAGCTTTTCTGGCTCATGCTAAGTTGAAAGTAGGAACAAAAAATAGGGAAGCTTTCAGTTACCAATCAAGTTCTGATCATTTAGGGTCAATTGCTATAGGGGTTATGGTTTGGCTTCCATAGATAGATAGATAGTAGTCTGACTTCATACAAATCCAACTTAAAGATAGCCGACTGGCTTCCTGGGTTGGGTACTATAGGAAATGGGTTGGTTTCCTCGGCTGCAGATTGTGGATTGGAATTCTGTTTTTGTATATGGTGTATCCACTGTCCATTCATATATTCAATCTCTCATCAGAAACCGAGGCCCAGAGATGGAAAGTAACCAGAACTGATAGGTCAACATGAGGTTCAGCACATTTGTCTTGTGACCGCCAAAGGAATTTACATTGTGTTTGTTGAACAGACAATGTTTAGATCATGGAAAAATGAAATTCAACACAGATGTCACAAAGAGTACCAAGAAGTTAAAGTTAGTACTACAGCTTGGCAGGAAGGCTCATCACTTTCCCCTCAAGGCAGAACCATCGCTATAGCCAGAGATTCTGTTAAGTGCCCTCTATTTACTGACATTCCAGCCAGACAGCAAGGTGAAGTGGTTAAATGCATAATTTTCCAGTTTGCCTATTGTCTTCATGTTTTACCCTCACTATTGTTAGCTGTGTGAACTTAAGATACTTTACTTTTCTGGTCTTCAGCTTCATCATATATAAAATGTGAATAATCACAGCTATCTCATCATGCTCTTATACAAACTAAATGAGTGGGCACTTACGATGCAGTTAGAACAGCACCTAATACATAATAAGTGCTTGTTCAAGTTAGCTAAGACAATCCAATTTAGTGTTCACATCAACAGTGTAGTATGTAGTATAACCTACACTTTGCAGATAAAGAGACTAAGGAGAGTTATGTCACCTGCCCAAGATAGTGATGGTCAGAGTCAAGATTTTTACTCATATCTCTATGAAGTCATAACATGTTTATCCTTCCTACTGTGCCTCTGAACACAAGATGTCATTGTTGGGAAAGTAAACAGTAGAGTGAGAAGCATATAGAGCTGTGATATCAGAGTGTTCACATTCAACTTTTCGTTCTGCCCCCTTACACAAATTACTTATCATCTCTGAGCACTTTGTTCTTTGCAAACTGGTAATAATACTATCTACCTCACAGGGTCGTCTTAACGATTAAACAATGTAATGTATATGAAGTTCCCAGTACAGTGCCTGACACATGATGAGTACTTAATAAACGATAATAATCACTTTAATTGTTGGAGTTGGAGGTGACAATCATAAACCATTCTTAGAGTCTGTCCCTCAATGGACCCACCTTAATGAAGTTTTCCCTTGATGTTTTCACAACCTGACTGGACTTCTTGATGGCTGAGTTTGCTATTGTTGGTACTATGATGGGGCAAGGAGAGAAGAGACCAAAGACCTGGAGGAAGAGATGGATTCTGTTGAGAAAAGGAATAGATAAGTAAAGAGGTAACAAGTCAGTATGAACATGGTAATGTGCAGTTCCCAAAGCCACAGGGTTCCCATGACCCACGCTTCCAGGAAAGTCAGAAATGTCTCTCAGAAAACAGAGGAGGAATTTCATCCTTCGCTGGGGGCCAACCTGGAACACACCCATCTGGAAGACTAATACCCTTGGCAGGGAAAACCATCTCCTCATTGCTTTCCAATGTTTCTTGGAGGTGGTTATTCCAATTTTAATGCGGAGTTCAGTGAACTTGGCTATTTCTGGACAGTTGAAGCTCAGTTGTTTGTCAGACTGGTCAAAGAAAATCAGGAGACATGCAACTGGAAAATATGATAAAAAACAAGTGAGATGGAGTAAAAATCTGATAGCAAATAGGTGATAAGTATGTGGGATATGAAAGCAGAAGATGTCTTGTTTTCAAAGGAACATAAAAAAAAACAAAAACAAAAAAACACGTGTCTTCCATCACCCTGAAAGGTAGACACTATCATCCTGTTTTCCAGAGGAAGAAACTAAATTCCAAGAAGGTTAAGTTTCACAGCCCAAATCCCACAGGTAGTGAGGGCTGAGTCATGATTTGGATCCAAGAAAAAAGATCTGGGAAAAATACACCTAAACATTTAAGAGTGGATTATAGGTGATTTAAATTGTTTTCTTTATGTTTCTCTGTATTTTCTAAATTTCCTCTGTTGGGTAGTTGTGACTTGTATAATGAGAAAAGAAACTAGTAAAATTATTTAAACTTCATCAAGGCCCAAGCTGAGGATTGGGAGCAGAAACCAGGAACAGTGAGGGAAACTGGCTGTGGGAGTCAGGGCATCAGCATTAGTCTGCTGTTCATGAAACTGGGAAAACTAAAGTGCAGCTGGCAGTGCAGTTCCAACTGAGGTGGGGAAGAAGGAGGCAAGAAGCCCACGCCAGAAGAGCCCAGAGAAGCTCAATTTGAAAGGGGCTTGAACAGAGAATATTGACTTAGTGGTTGGTCATAAAGACAAAGACTCAACCCAGAAACAACCTACACCCTGGGCGCTGGCCAGAGTACAAAGTGGAATAGCTTCAGGAGAAGGTTCATGAACTTCCCTGGGCAAGGCTCAGTTATTAAACTTTGCACCTGTGTGTTCTTAACCCTTATAATAGAATTTCCTGCCCATTGTAATTTGTGTTGCGATAAAGTCTCCTGACGCAAAACCCAAAGTGAGAAAGAAAAGCAGGTTCATAGAAGACAGTGCTCAAAGCCAACAAGGTGAAAGCAGTGATAACTGAAGCCCTTCACTTGGTCACAGTCTCTTTATGTGGAGGGCCGAGTCATAGGGCCAGAGATGCGAGTGGATTAAGAATTGAACTGGGAGTGCATTCAGTAGGAGGGAGAAGGTCCAGGTTCCCATTGGCATCTTTCTTCCCCAAAGGAGCAAGAAGTCCCTAGGTGATACGAGATTCAAGGTCTCTGCGTGATTGTTTTTGCTCCTGAAGCATTTGCAAACTCCAAGAAGATATTATGCAAAGAAAACTTTATTTGTAGAAGTACATTTTTGCCATACAAGATTCCATAGCAAGTATGGGTTGGGGAGGTGAGTGAGGGTGATCAGTAACTGTGAGACAAGTCTACAACTTCACATCAGAATTTCTTCTACAACCCACACTTAGTAGCTATTAGTTCACTATTAAATATCTCACAGAGTCTTGGCAGTCAGAAAACATGTCCTTAATTTAATAAAAGTGAATAACACCCCTGGCCACCCCTCTAGAACTTAGAGGGTTTGTTTACTGTACAAAAACTTATAGTCAGGTTATAAATACAATCCATGAATTTTTGAAGTCTTATCCTCTCATACAAAAATAAATAAGTTAAATAGCAAAAATAAATAAATATATTAACTAATAAATACACCCAACAGTGGAAAAGATATTAGCAAAATCTTATAAAACCATGGTCTAGATTAAGGGTGGGAACTCATGGGGACAATCACAATAAGGAAGTAAATAATAAATAAATAATATACACAGAGACCAGCACTAAATTGGGTAGCAGTGAGATGGTGGTTTGGGGTCAGGCCTTCACGGGTACTGAGGACTGGGACTCTTGACCAGCACTACTGCCAGTGGGGTCATCACTCTCCTCCTAGTCCATCTCCTCCATCCATTGCAGGAGAATGTCCAGCTCTCCCAAAGCCTTCACCACTGCTGCCTGAGGCGTAAGCTGAAAGACACACACTTCTGTTCTGAGCATCTCATAAAGAGACCACATGTACTCCCGGGTTAATGCTCTCCTTTCACTGGTAGCTCCACTGGGGATTGTAAGCACAGTATTCTTTTCAAGATGGAGAGCATGAAAGAAGTTACGGAATCTTAAGATCTCACAAGAGGAAGGAAAATCATGGAGTCCATTACATAGGGAAACTGAAGCTCAAACGGTAGCAGCATTTGGACTATAACCTCATCCCCTCTTGAATCACAGAGATCAAAGTAATTAGGCTGTTATTGTTTTTTTTTTTCAAGAAAGGTGTGTGTGTGTGTTAGGAATTGCCTACTGTGCAATTTTAATTGAACAAATTTTTATTGTATTAATTACTGGGATGGCTAGGGATTCAGAGATGAATGGCACAATCCCTAGCCACAGGGAATTCAGTCAAGTGAAGGAGACAGAAGCAGACAACTAAACTGTAGTGTGGTGGATAGAAGATGGAGCTGCACACGATGACAGGAGAGGCACCTAACTCTGAGAGGCACAGTCAGTACCTTCCTGGAGGTGATGCTTAGGATGAGTCTTAAAGGATGGGTAGGAATTAGTCAGTGAGGAGTGGACTCCAAGCCTTCCTGGCTGTTGTGCAAAGGCACCCAGGTGAGAAACAGCACGGCAGGGGCACGTGTGAAATTGTGACTGTTTTTGAGAGTCCGTATAAGTATGTAATGTTGGAAAACTACTGCTTCTTGTTTGTACAGCTGGAAGACCCAAATATCTCTAGAGTGACTTGATGGAATTAAGGCCATTCCCTCTGGAATCCCAGAGCGTCTTCCAGAGACAACACCCTTCTAGAGTCTGGATGGATGTCCCCTGGGTTAAAGCAGAGGGATGGTCCCCATGACCTCAGAAGGCAATTATTGAGGGCTGCAAGATTTCTACCAGTATGAATATCCATCCCACCCATTTGTGATCTCAGTTCTAAAAACACACCCATCCCTACCAAGGCCCAAATTGCATATACCTCTTCGAAGTGACTCAGAATCTGGCTGTATTTCTCCGTTGCTTCCTCCCCACAAGGGCATGTCATATGCGCATGCTGAAAAGAATGCCACAGGATGATGGATTTTATTAAAGATTCTGATTATCTGCCCTCACCACTGAATTCTACTCTTTCACCTACATTCCTGTACATACTCCATTCCTATAGAAAGTCTCCTCAGACCTCATCATTTGGGATCAGTAAACTAATCATCAGCTAGAAGAGGAGGCCAGCTTTGTAGGCTCAAATATGGAGCTCTTTTTTGGTTACCTAGGCTCTATTCAGATCTTGTCTTGATATTCAACCCCATGGCCTGTGGAGAGGCTGCCTCGCACAGGATACACCAATGTACTGTAGGATCCTTTACCTATAGAAAAAGTGTATTTTCATGGATAATTGATAATTGTCATTAACATCAAATAGTACTTTGTAGTTATGTAGACTTTTTGCGTAGGGTGTATACCCTAAAGTCAGTAAAACTGAGTTCTTATTACCTGTCACATGGCACAATATAGATTATGAGAACTTTTGGACTCGGTTTTTCTACCCAGTAAATGGGGGGTAAGAAAGAGCTTGGTTGCTAAGTCATTGAAGCTATGAATCCTTTTACCCAAGACCTTTACTCACACAGAGCCGAAGGTCCTTCTTGACGGTCAGAAAAGAGTTGGCAAGACTGCTGGTCTTCCGGAGGATATGGTGGTCAGGAGTCTGATAGCTTTTGAATACCCTGTCCAGGTAGAGTCTCAGTACATGGCGGAGGAGGCAGCACTGATCTGCAGGCTACAAAGAAGACTAGTATGTTGGTGTCATCCAGGGACAATCCCCAGGGTGGTGGAGATGCCTCCAATTCATATTTCCTCCCAGACTTCTATGGGCCAAGCACGTACCTTTGTGTCTTGCAAAGACTCAGTCTTCCTCAAAATTCTGATGTCAATGATTTCATCTTTGGCTTGCTAAATGGAAGAAGGCAAGGCAGGAAAGGACAGGTCAGTGACTGCTGCCAGGTCTTAGACATCAAGGCCTCTCTCATCTTTTGCTTGCCACGGCCCAGTGCAGTGTCTCTTCTGAAAACACTTTAAAACTGTGAACTACAGCTCTCTCTTGGGAATGCATCCTCCTGGTATGGAGTCCCCAGCCTGTCTCCTTTTGTGATCATACAGCCGGGCTACCGAAGGACAGAGAAGGGCAAGTAGAGAAGGAGAGAGGCAGCCACAGGGGCAGGGGGGAGTTGCCTCCCTCACTTACCACACTGTCCCGTATCTCAGAAAACCCGTTTCGCATTTCCTGAAGGTTTGTGGTGATCACACAACTTCCCAAGTGCAGTGTCTTCAGCCCAGCAGAAGGTGTCCAGAAGAGATAAAACACAGCAGAGAGAAGGCAGATGGGAAGACCAGACGTTTTCATCTTGTGCCAGAATCTGAAGACCAGAGGAGCTAGGAATTCAAAGGAAAGAGCATGACTTACTGATTTTCCCAATGTTATGTCTGAAGAAGCCAATTCAGTCACCAGGGACATGCCTTCCCCAGGTGAGCCCTAGCGAAACTCAATAGCTTTGTCTGGCTTTGGACAGTCGGGGCCATCCATCTAACTTACTAAGAAAAGCTGCTGAGCTGCTGTCCTGGAAGAAGAGACTTCGGGTGTTTGCTCAGGGTCTGAGTGTGAGTTGGTGCTACAGGTCCTGACTCCTTTATTCTGTCCCCATCCCAGCCCGATCGTCATTGCCCAGCAGGTAAGGCCCGGAGCAGCAGGCACTTGCAGTGAGTAGACAGAGGATTACATTTCGGGGAAAATGTTAAAACTTGTTTTGCCGAATTGACGTATACAGACTTCTCTTCCACAATGCCAATGTAGCTCACTCTTCTGGTCCCCTTAAGCCCACAGGGGAACTGCGGGAAAACAGAATCTTACAGAAGCTGTTGCTGAGCCACCAAAAACACTTGGGGAAAATTGTCTGGATTTTATGGCTACCCCCAGGGCAGAAGAGCTTAGCTGTTTGGTATTTGTCTGGGATCAGGTTGATTATTTGGAGATAATAGATTTAATTCAACCCCAAAGGCGAATAGAAAGTCAATGATTTCATAACAATCTTACTGCCAGGGAAAGGCAAGATCTGATGGGCAGTCAGCCCAGCTACACCTAACACTTCTCCCTCTAAGGGTGTCTGCGCTCCACAGCGCCCTCTACAGAAGACTAGAGTCAGGCACCCTGAGAATGCTGCAAGAGCGGGCTCTTTCCTGGCTCTCCCCAGGGCCCAAAAGAAAGAGAAGAGCAAGAAGGGAACTCATTTCTTCCTGGGATAGGCTGCTCCATAAGAGGGCACTTTATAGTGTTTGCTGAGTTTGAAGATAAATTACAGTGAGCTGGGATTATGGTAAGGAGAACGGAGCACTCATCTCGGGCACCAAATGTAAGTGGGCACTAAAAGTCTCAATCATCAAGATAAGAAATATTTTCATTCAATATCAAAATTAATGAAAAAATATCCATGATGAAAAACATCAACATTTTAAATAACGAGTGGATCTGACAGCGCCATGCTGAGACATGTTGGCTACAAGTTCCCATCAAAATAGGTTGTTCCAGTTTGCTCAGGGCCAGGCGGGGGGGAGGGAGGGAGGGGCCCAGGACACAGGGCCTTCAGTTTCAAAATTGGAAAAGTCACAGGTAAACCTGAATGAGTTAGTCACCCTATATCTACGTGATCCTGGACAGATGAACTCACCTCTTTGAGTTTTGTTTTCTTAGCCCCCCCCAATGATAACAATTACACTTACCCCAGAAACTTGTTTTGACATTTAAAGACAATGATATATGATTTATACACCTAAACTATAATGGGTGATCAATTCACTTTAAACAGAGAATGATGTTAGCTGCCTTGAGTATAGCGAGTATATAGTAAATATATTTTAAATTCAACAATTTGAGGGGCACCGGGGTGGCTTAGCTGGTTAGGCGTCCAACTTCGGCTCAGGTCAGGATCTCAGTCTGTGAGATCTAGTCCCACGTTGGGCTCTGTGCTGACATCTCAGAGCCTGAATCCTACTTCAGATTCTGTGTCTCCCTCTCTCTCTGCCCCTCCCTAGCTCATGGCTCTGTCTCTCTCTCTCTCGAAATTAAGTAACAAATTCAACAATTTGATCAGCATTTATTGAGCACCATCTTTTTTTAATTAAATTTTAAAAAAAGATATATTAATTTTTGGGGCGCCTGGGTGGCTTAGTCGGTTAAGCATCCGGCTTTCGCTTAGGTCATGATCTCGCAGTTCATGGGTTCGAGCCCCGCGTTGGGCTCTGTGCTGACTGCCAGCTCAGAGCCTAGAGCCTATTTCAGAGTCTGTGACTCCCTCTCTCTCTCACCCTCCCTTGTTCATGCTGTCTCTCTCTCTCTCTCCTAGAAATAAAATAAAAATATTTTAAAAAATTATTCATTTTTTAGAGATAGAGCATGAGCAAAGGAGGGGCAGAGAGAGGGAGACAGTATCTGAAGCAGGATCCAGGCTCTGTGCTGACAGCTCAGAGTTTGATGCAGGGCTCAAACTCATGAACCATGAGATCATGACCTGAGCTGAAGTAGGGTGCCCAACTGACTGAGCCACAAACATCAAAAAGATATTTGAGCACTATCTTAAATTTTGTGCTAGGTACTGGAGTGTGAAGATAAACATGATAATTCTCTATCCTCAGGATATTTCTTACTGTTGGAAAAGGCTCCTTTAGATGTGGCTCTGAACATACCTGGGTAAATGATTGGAAAGACTAGGCTGATTCCCAGAACTGTGTGAATAGTGTAGAGAAAGGGAATTCTCTTACCTGAGTTCAGGAAAGGCTGCTGCTTCTGGTATCCTAAGAGTCGGTCTCAAGCTAAGAGGCTTCCAGTTTTATATACAGGTCACAGAAAGGAAATGAGCTCCTGCAGGTGAGGACTGAAACTCCCCTGGAATTCCTCTGGTGGCATCGCACTTCCTCTCATCCTAAGGCAGATTAATTGCAGGCTGCATGACCTCAACCCCTTCCTCCTGAAGATTCCTTCCTAGGAGACTACTACTGGTTATAGTTTTTAGATAAAGGATATGCTGGGGGCACCTGGGTGTCTCGGTCAATTAAGCAACCAACTCCTGATTTCAGCTGAGGTCATGATTTGCCGGTTCATGGGTTCGAGCCCCACATTGGGCTCTGTGCTCACAGTGCCAAGCCTGCTTCGGATCCTCTGTCTCCTTCTTGATGCTCCTCCCCTACTTGTGCTCTCTCTTCCTCCCTTTCTCTCTCTCTCTCTCCCTCCCTCTCTCTCAAAATAAATAAATAAGTGTTATTTAAAAATAATAATAAAAAAGGATGTGCCTCTTTCTTCCCAGCTGCCTTCCAGAAGGAAGGTTAAAGGTAATCAGGACAGCAAAGATCACTGAATTACATAACTGGAAGAGAAGTCCAAGAGCTGCTTTTGCTCCTTCCTTTATTATGTTTTTTACTTCATGTTTTGTAAGATTTTATTTGTAAGTAATCTCCACACCCAACATGGTGTTCGTGGTGTTCAAACTCGTAACCCCAAGGTCAAGAGTCTCATGTGCTACCAGTTGAGCCACTCAGGCACCCCACTGCCACCTTTAAATCCAGTTCTCCTGAACCAGGTTTCCCCCCAGCACAGACACCACGGGCTGCTGGCTTCTACTGCTTCTCCTTTGCTTTTGTTATTTCCACCATTTCTTTCCAGCAATGACCACCCTTCGTTCCCTCCACTCATCATTAAAGAGTGGACCTCAATTCTTTATTTTTGAATTATTCTAGGCCACACCAATCATTTCCTACTCAGAATTCCAATCTCAGGTATTTCTTTGACACATGGGAGAATCTAATGATTCATGAATCTTAGCCTTTTTTCCCTAAGGACACTGGAAGATTTTCTTAGGGACTAATCAATCCATCAGGTAGAACACCTCCCGGTAAGATTAAATCAAAGCGCCTGTGATTAACTATACACAATCTTTGAAAATTATCAAGATGGTAGAGATTATAATATATTTCTTTTCAGCTCTTATCTTAATATCTACAACTCCGAGTTCCTGTAGTTGACTTCAGGGATTCGATGGTTTCCAGGATGACTTACCCATGTTATTTCATTTTTCTGGATTTCAGTTTATGTATCTGTAAAGTGAGAGCAATGGAATAGGTAATGTATAAGATCTTTTCCAAGTGTGACATTCAATGTCTCTATGATTCTCTGCTTTTCTACCTTTTGGGTCAGAGCATTCTTTTTAATGTCTTTCAGATGTTCCTTTAAAATGAAGACTAGAGGAATGCCTGGGTCGCTCAGTCGGTTAAGCGTTTGATTTTGGCTCAGGTCATGATCTCACAGTTCATGGGTTCGAGCCCTGCATCAGGCTCTATGCTGACAGCTCAGAGCCTGGAGTCTGCTTTGGATTTTGTGTCTCCCTCTCTCTCTGCCCCTCCCCACCTCAAGTTCTGTTTCTCTCTGTCTCAAAAATAAATAAACATTAAAAAAATAAAATGAAGACTATAACTCTTCATTGTAATGCTTGATAAATGTTGAAAATATGTGTGAATATCTAATCTAAATATCTCTTGAACTCATGCCTGTTTTATCATCATTGATGCTAAATAAACTACTTCTCATGGTCATCCATAACTGTAATTAAATTAGTGACAAACATGGTCTGACAAAAATATTTGAAGTCAAAACCTTCAAAAATATAAGCTGTTCCCATGTCAGTCAATTCCTTTCCTTTAAGCAAGAAGAACCCAATAGCTTTGTTTGAAGTCATCTGTAATGATTAATTAAACTTGTTCATGTACAATCCTGATCCTATTTTAATAATTGAGTCTCTCCTTTTCTTACATTGAAATTCTTCTCTTAAAATCCATTGAATATGAGGTGCCTGGGAGGCTCAGTCGGTTAAGCGTCCAACTTAGGTCATGATCTCACGGTTCATGGGTTCAAGCCCTGCATCGGGCTCTGTGCTGACAGCCAGCTCAGAGCCTGGAGCCTGTTTCAGATTCTGTGTCTCCCTCTCTCTCTGACCCTCCCCTGCTCACGCTGTCTCTCTCTCTCTCTCAGAAATAAATAAAAAACATTAAAAAAAGGTAAAAACCCATTGAATAGATCCCATTCCACTCTCCATACAGACACCAACTCAACTCTCCTCCTCTACAAAACTGTACCTGCCTCACCCTAGCCTCTTTCTCCACCCCCATTTCCCAGGGCAAACTTGGTCCCTCCCACGTGTGGACCTCCACTTTACTTTGCATATACTTCTTCTGTATTTATCACAGTTAATTGCAGTTTATTGGTTGCATATCTAGATTTCTCACTAGCCTGAGGTTCCATGTTCATTTCTGTGGTCCCAAGAATCAACGGCTCCTGGTGGGTGGTCAGTTAATACTTGATGACTATTGAATGAACATACCGATTTAAAACCATCTTTTCATGGGGCTCCTGGGTAGCTCAGTCAGTTAAGCGTTGGACTACAGCTCAGGTCATGATCTCGCAGTTCTTGAGTTCAAGCCCCGCATCAGGGTTCTGTGCTAACATCCAGGAACCAGGGGCCTGCTTCAGATTTTGTGTCTCCCTCTCTCTCTCAGCTCCATCCCCTGCCCATACTCTGCCTGCTTCTCTCTCAAAAGTAAGTAAACATTTAAAAACATTTTATAAAATCATTTTTTCTTGGGGTACCTCGATGGCTCAGACAGTTAACTGTCTGAGACTTTTGATTTTGGCTCAAGTCATGATCTTATGGTTCATGAGTTCAAGCCCTGCATGGGGCTCTGTGCAGACAGCACAGACCCTTCTTGGGATTCTCTCTCTTTCTCTCTCTTCTCCTTCCCCCAACTCTCAAAAACAAACATTTACAAAATTTTTAAAAATATTTTTTCCTTGTGTTATATCCCAAAGCCACAGGAGCTTAGGCTTCCTGAATTTAAAAATGGAGACATACAAAGCAATCAGTCATTACCAAATGGCCTAAAATCAGAGAGGGATGGGAGAATGGGGAGATGAGGGTCAAAGATAAGCTGGTTTGAAGTCAGAAGTAATATTGGTCATGTTAAGAAATTTGGATTTTATCCAATAGTAAAGAGCTATACAGGCCTTCAGCAAGGAGCAGTGTGGGATTGGATAGGCACTAGAAAATCTACCTGAATCAGATAAGACAGGGAAGAGGAATGGGATCCAAGGAAGGGTGTTCAAGACAGAGGCGACTAGGGCAGCAAAGCTCACTATGTATTTGAAGGCCAGCAATGGATTGGCTGGCTAGAGCTGGATTCCTGTAGAGGAGCAGTGGCAGATCAAGTTGGAAGTATGACTTTATCATCAAGGATATCAAGCCAAGGAATATGAGCATGGAACCCGGAGTCTAGAAAGCTACGTTCTAGCTCTAGCTTTATCTTCAGTCCACTTGTGTTCCCCAAGACCTTGGGGAAACTACTTCCCTTCTTTGGACCCCAGTTTCCTCATCTGTAAATCATGAGGAAAATTAATTACGTGATTTACGTTCTTTTCAATTCTGCCTTTTGATTCCTTACTCCTCCACCACCCTGCAGTGAAGCAGTAAGGAGCCCTGAAATGTCTTATAGTGGGGAAAGAGATGCGGTAGTAACTGTACCAACCATGAGATCTTCAAGGGCGCCAGAGTGCTTGGCACATGGTTAGTGATCAAATAAAGTAGTTGGGGGATGATGTGGCTGCGGTGGAGAAGTGGGGGGTACATTTCCTGAGCACAGCAAGCTCACTTTAGGAGACAGGGTTTCAAAACTGGGGATCAGCATATAATCAAAGCCAGTGTAAATTGTAAAGGTAAGCTGGGCAGAGGAGAGAAAAAAAAAATTTATTTCCTTCTTAGGAAATACATTCAACTTCCTGCCATTTTTGGGCAGGAAACAATCTTCTAGAAACCAGGACTAAAACCCAGACGCTCCTTTTTTCCCATGGCAAGTCCTGAGTTCGCAGCTCAGGGTTTCCCTGTCTACAAGAACGTCACAGCTGCTGGCACGCAGGCTTCCTGCCGGGTTGCATCACCTTGCACGGGAACACTTGGGTGTTCAGGTTCTGCTGAAGGAAGAACCTTAGCTCCCTGGGAGAGCACGTAGAGACTGGTCTCAATCCCCGGCCTGCAGTGTGGGAGCTTTGCCCAGCCTGCAGCCCCTGGTACCTCCCCTGATACCCCCCTGCCGGGTGGAGATGGGAGGGGCAGCTGACGCTCTCCAGAGGGGTAAATTTTCAGTTCCCTGTCTTCAGAGCCTACAAAATAGGTGACGTCATTTCCTTTTCTTGCGTTTTTCCATCATGCTGTGTGTTTAACCACCCTAACTCGCTGCCACCCTTTCTCTCGAGATTTCCTCTGACATAGCTGGGTCCCCGGTATTGGCTAATTCCTCCCAGTCACTACCTGCAGAGTAGGAGTCACTAGGAAAAGCCTCCCTTTGACTGGTATCTGGGGGGGGAAAGTCCAGACATGGCCTTGAATTAAGTTCCCTCGTCTAGAAGAATAGAGATGTAGTTACTTCATTGCCTTTTAATTCCCTACATTGTGGAATCCGGCACTGAGGTGGATGACCCCAAGGAACCCCAGGGAAAAGACACAGTCTCTTGGGACCTCTTGTGGGATTTCAGAGCATTGTAGGGAACAGAGCCTCTAATGTGGGAGAGCCTAACGTGGGAGACGGTGGATGGGGCAAAAAACACTTCTTTTCACAAACCTCTAATCAAAATTGAACGGTTTCTTTGATTATGACCATGGGAAACAAATATAAACCACAATAGTATTAGTAGTACCTGTGACTTTGTCACTGATAGAAAAGATAGATATTTTTGTAATACATCACGGTTGTTTCAGACACTTCAAAATATCGTTTATATTCATCACTACTTAGAAACGTCAGTAGTTTGGGGGTGCTGGGATGATTCAGTCAGTTGAGCACCCAATTCTTGATTTCAGCTCAGATCCTGATCTCACAGTTGTGAAATTGAGCCCCGTTTTGGGGTCTGCTCTGACAGCATGGAGCCTGCTTGGAATTGTTTCTCTCTCTCTCTCTGCACCTCCCCTGCTCATGCTCTCCATCTCTAGATAAATAAATAAACAAGCAAATAAATAAGAAGGATGTTGTAGTCTGTAGGACTTCTTGCTGCTAGTTCTTATTAACTAATGCATTACTAAAGAGGCACTTTTATTATATACTGCCTATTGTCATTCTATATTTTAATAGCTGTGTTTTAATATAATTGATTTCTTCGATAATTCCATGTACTTTATTTTATGCAGTTAGAAACATTATTCTGAGTAGCACCCACAGGCTTTGCTGCGTGCCAAAGGGGTCCAGAGCACACAGAAGGTTGAGATTCCTGGCTCTAATGGCAGGAACAAAGGCACATGGGTATGTCAACCTCACTTTTCCCATTGTGACATGAAGTGGGAGAAGAAGAAGGCTATTTATGGAGATGATGGGACAGACTGCTTGTTATCAGGAGTCTCCTAGAAAATTCAGAGTCTGTGCTCATGATGGGCATTGAGGGTTTGGGGGTAGAGATTACTTCTTCTAAAAAAATTTTTTTTAACGTTTTATTTATTTTTGAGAGCAAGAGAGACAGAGCACGAGCAGGGAGGGGCAGAGAGAGAAAGAGGGAGACACAGAATCCAAAACGGGCTCCAGGCGCTGAGTCCTCAGCACAGAGCCTGATGTGGGGCTCAAACTCACAGACCACGAGATCATGACCTAAGCCGAAGTCAGATGCTTAACCGACTGAGCCACCCAGGCGCCCCTAGAGATTACTTCTTGTCTGAGTTGTTTTCTTAGAGAGAGTCTGTTTTGAGCAAGGCTTTTTTTTTTTTTTTAAGCAAGGCTTTGAAGAACTGATTTTTTGAGCTTTGGGGCTGGAGAGGCTGTAACAGAAGCCTAAGGACCCTTGCTCCTTACAGCAGGAGAGCTAAAAAAAGCTCCTGAAGCAGTGGATTCTTCAATACCTAAGGGTGGCTGCCCCTGTGGATGTTGGGTGGGATGAGAGGGCAGGTATTGAAAAAGGTTGAAAAGGGTCAATGCCATGAATGGTGAACATCAATCTGAGGAAGTGCACTCTGAAATCTTCCATTGCTAAAAAACAATTACCCGTTTCCTTTGGTGACATCTCATGTGGTCATGTCATGTCATGTCAACATGTCAATGTTGCACACGTCAAACTTGCTTACTTATGTATTTCTCTAACTGGATTCAAAACTCTTTTTCAGGCTCTGGTTCCCTAAGAGACGAAGCTCTCTCATATCCAATAACTGTCTCATTACACACTGTTTCTCACTCACGGGGCATAATCCCATTGCCTCACCGCAGTCCCTCCAGAGCTCACCGCCAAGGGGCATTGTCTGCACTCTGCCTCAGGGGCATCTCATGTAGAGTTGCACAGTGCTCATCTCGGGCTAGATGTGGGGGGTTTGGAGGCATTGAGGAAGTGAAGAAGAGGTGAAGTCAGTAGCTCTGGAGTCCTTTTCCCTGCTCACAGGACTGCTGGCCCTGAGAACCCCCTTCTGAGAGGTAAGGTGCTGCTGCTGGCCCTGTCATAGCAGACAGCACCCCCCCTCCCCGCACAGTCAGGACCATGATGCTCGCAGGTGAGCAGGACCTGGGTTAGCAAGGTACCCAGAGTGTTGACTGGTCCAGGAAAGGGATGGGAGGCACCGACCTTCGGCTTCCGGATGTGGGCTTAAAGACCATAAGACAACAATCTGGGCAAAATCAAAACCAAAGCCAGAGAGGCCAGACAAAGGGGAAAACTGACTCCTTGCTCTAGGCTAGAAACAGGGACACCAAACAGACTCATCCATGGAGGACAAGGAAGCCCGAGAGTATCCTAAAGTCAAAAGGCAAAGCCATAGGTTTCTTCCAAGAAGGAGCTGCCTAGGCATCTGGGATCGGCTTTGCTCCATATATATGGATTAATTTACTCAAGGAATGTTTATTTCCTGCGCACAGCTGTTCAGAACGTAGCTCTTCCTGAGCTGAAGTTCACAGCTTCTCTCCCTGAAGAGAGCAGTCTGGAGAGAGGAGATGGGCACTAAGAGATCTCTGACTTGTCAAGACCCGGAAAACCAATCTTGGGTCCCAGGGAACACAAATGGAAGTTGGGTGTGGGTGGAGAGGAAGGAGCAAGAAGAAGACTGCTTTCTTCCCCAAGGGTGGAGCTATGGTTCTTGGGAAGTTAAGCCTAGTCTAGGGCAGAGATAGAACAGCAACAGAACGTGACCAATGGCTCTTTTGTTGTTTGTAGCCCTTACTGAATGCCAGGCACTGAATACTTCATAAACTATTAACTCATTCCATCCTCAGGCAACCGTGAAGTAGGTATGATTATTCTTTTCATTTTCTAAATAAGGAAACTGAGCCACAGTATCTACTTGGTGCCTGGGAAAGTGACCAGACAGAGGTATCCAGACTAGGAACATGCTGGGGCAAATGTACTTCTCAGAAGGCTGGATTCTGAACCCTCGCCAAGCACCGTGCCTGGATCAAACCCTGTGCCCACATACATGGAGGCTTCTTTTACGACACTCTAGTCTACTGATGGTGGTCCCATGGCAGAGGTCTGAGACTGATTCTCAGAAACATAACTGGACGTGTAGCTTATCTCTAGAATGCGCTAGGCTCATAACATCTTTTAAAGAACTTATCCTCCCCCAACTCCTTGGTCAAATGCAATATGCTGACCCCTGAACCTACCTCTAAGAAAGAGTTTGTTTCTGCCACTGACCATGCATTCATTCCCAGTTGCATAGGAGATAGCATGTGATTTGTACATACCAGGTATTGTGCTGGGCATGAATGAGGCCAGGTCCTTCAGATCAAGAAAGGGGTCCCACACTGGGGTGTCTGTGACTGAAGAAGGAAGAATAAGGGCAAGCCTGAAGGAGGGTGCCTGAGTAGCAGAGAGATTCAGGAAGACAGCCAGAGCCTGGCTGGCTGTGCAGAAACTGCAAGTCCTTTCTCAGGAACTCAACTGACAGCCTCCTGGAGATGCAGTCCCAGAGGAAAACAGAGCTGGATTGGGCCAGTGCCTCTCATTTTGTCTCACTTGCCAGTTTAAAAAACATGTAAGAAAGAGGTTTTCCCAAAATTACAGTGTTTTCTGGGAAATCAGATTAGAGAAATTGAGAATCACCAAATAGTAGCAACCATTCTTTTAAAAAATTTTTTAATGTTTATTCATTTTTGAGAGACAGAGTGCGAGTGGGGGAGGAGTAGGGAGAGAGGAAGACACAGAATCTGAAGCAGACTCCAGGCTCTAAGCTGTCCGCACAGAGCCCGATGTAGAGCTCAAACCCACAAACTGCAAGATCATGACCTAAGCCGAAGTCGGACACCCAACCAACTGGGGTGTCCAGTTGAGCCAGCCAGGTGCCCCTCAACCATCCTTTGTAATGAACCTGCCACCCATCTACTGTCTACATCTCCCATAGATGGTATTCTGAATCCTCACAACAGTTCTGTGAGGCAGCTCTCTCCTTC
The DNA here is from genome assembly GCA_017311185.1 of Proteles cristata cristata. Lineage (NCBI taxonomy): Eukaryota > Metazoa > Chordata > Mammalia > Carnivora > Hyaenidae > Proteles > Proteles cristata. The sequence continues at coordinate 509,948 of JAESUZ010001426.1, read as the reverse complement.
ATTGGTACCGATGAGGAAACTGAGGCTCGGGGTAAGTGGATTGCCCAAGGTCACACAGAAAGTGGCAGGAGCACACAAAAATCTTAACCTTTTGGCCAATCTGTTGTGCAAGACCATAGTTCTTTTTAAAAGGCAGTTGCCCAATGCATGTGTGGCTGTCAGCGATTTGTTCTGGAGGATGGGAGAAGGAGAGAGTGTCCTCCAGAAGGAGCCCAGACCCTCAGCTGGACCAGGAACATCGTGTGACACATTCAGAAGTCAGCCTTTGCTTCTTTGCACTGCGTTGGCCAATTAATTCGTGTGTAATTTCACAGGATTGTTACTGGTAAATCCAGGCACCTTTTTGTACATCTGGGTTTAATGATCTGTGTTGCTGGCATCCAGCATAGTAATCTAGGCCCTGGATTCTATAGTCTTGGCCAAAATAAAGTGAATTCCCCTGGCAACAAGGGCAGAGAGCACTGGACCTGGATTTACTGTCTAAATCTGCCATGGGTTAACCATGAAATTTTGGGCAAGTCTCCTACCTTCCTGAGCCTCAGACGCTTTCACTGATCATGCTGATCACCTCTGATGTCCTCCCTCCTCTGGGGCTTGAGCAAGATCATATCTGTAAGGTGCCTGGCACCACCCTGCTACATGCTTTGTGGTCCCTCCCCTTGCACCTAAGCAGTGGAAGAGGAGCCCTAGATTTCCCAAGGGTGCCTAGGGGCTCAGAGAGGACCCAGAAGGGATGGTTTGAAGGATAATTTTACAGTTGGTTCCTCAGCAGATATTTCTTAAGCACCAGCTCTGTGAAAGCAGAAAACAAAAAACAAAACAACAACAAAAAAACAATGCCAAAAATAAAAATACAGCTCTGCTCCAGGCCCTCTGGGGGCTACAAAAGAGTCAAAATACATTCTTCAAGTCTGGAAGGAAAGACGGCTGCAGCAGTGAAGCGGACAAGGGAAATAAGCAGACAAGAGCTACGGAAAGAAAGAGATAGGGGGGCACCAGGGTGGCTCAGTCGGTTAAGCGTCCGACATCGGCTCAGGTCATGATCTCACTGTTGATGAGTCTGAGCCCCATGTCGGGCTCTGTGCTGACAGCTCAGAACCTGGAGCCTGCTTTGGATTCTGTGTCTCCCTCTTCCTCTGCTCATGCTCTGTCTCTCTGTCTCTCAAAAACAAAATAAAAACATTGAAGTTTTTGATGCATATTCTCTCTCTCTCAACAATAAATAAGCACTTAAAAAAAAAGAAGAAAAGAGAGAGAGCACTTCTTCCATATTTCTCCCTCCCCTTCCCTCCCATCCCCTCCTCTTCCTCTACTACTCCTTCTCCAAACTTGCTGGTATGCAGGTACAGCACCTTCCCTTCCAGCCTCCAGCCATGCATGCTAAATGCATCAGGGAGACATTTCATCCTGACTGAGGTCCCAAGCTTTCGAGTAAGATGTCCTCAGCTTGGATCCCATCTCCACAACCAGCTGTGTGACCCCAAATGTGTTGCGGAACCTCACCAAGCTGTAGATTTCTTCATCTGTAGAATCGGGTTGGTCAATAATCTTTACCTTGGAGGAGTATCGTAGGGAGTAAAGGAGAAGGCATATGTAAAGCTTTCAACTCGGTGCCTGGGACATGGTGAGCATCCAACACATGTACATTGTCATTGACATTACAGTTCATTCTTGAAAGCAGGTTCCCTAGCTCTTGTGGGCTGTGTGACTTCGGGTAAGTTACTTAACCTCTCTGTGCCTGTGTCCTCCTTCGGGTTTAATTATCTGTATTGCTAGGATTAATGCAGTGGCCCTTTTTCATTTTATTTCCTTCTCAGAACTGCTATAGGATTGTTGTGAGAATAAAATAAAACATGTTTATTCCTATTATAATCCATTATGTGTAGTTCTTAAAAAAAAACAACAAAAAACTATTGCCTGCATCCAGAAGTACTATATAAATGTTTGCTATTATTAAATTCATTTAGATCACATATTCAAGAAATGTGAATTTAACACCTACTAAGTGCCAGGCAGTGAAGAAGAAACCAAACTGTCCTCACCTTCATGGAGCTTACATCCGAGTGGGGAAATGGATAATAAAATAGGATTCTGGGGAAGCAGGAAAGGGGTGTAAGATGTACTAAAGGTGGAAATAGAAGATACCATAAGATAACTTTCAATGAAGGCTTAAAGGAGGAGGAGGGGCAAGCTGTGCAGGTGTCTGGGGTCAAGTGCATCCCAGGGCGGGCACGCAAAGATCAGAAATGCTGTGCTGACGCTGCTGCTGCCCTCATGCAGCTGTCCAGCCGGTTTAGGATGGGTGTTCATCCAAGGTCGCCTTGGAAAGGTGGAGTCCTCTGCAAACAGTCCCGCTTTCTCTTAATAGCCTCTTAATCCCATCAAAGCATAGCATTGTTGATTTTTAATCCTGCCTCTCCTTACATGTGTGTGTGCCCACAAAGTACAAAGGCCCTAAGATGAGAACATGCCCGGTGTGTATGAAGGACACGGAAGAGGCCAGTGTGGCTGGGTGAGAGTGGACCCCGACCAGCAGTAGGGACACAGAGGAAACGGAGCTAGGGAGGCAGTGTGTGCAGACAGTAGGGCTCTCTAGACCATCATATGGCTCTGGCTTTCAAATGATCGCACGCAGTAGATTATATAGGGACCTGTGTCTACCTTCCTGGCAACTAAGGACCAAAGAAATTTAGTGACCTGCCCTGGGCAGTTCATGGCAGGAGCAGCCTTGAAACCAGATCATTTGATGCTCTCAGCAGCGTTTGGAGATTGGTGTCATTAGTCCCCTTGTACAGAAGAGGACACTGAGACTTAGAGACCTTAAGTAGTCTGTTCAAAGTCCCACAGGATTGGAACCAGGTCCGTCTGATTGCAGAGATCCCGCTCTGTGCACTACAGCATGCTCTGAAACCCCTTCCTCAGTTAGGAGTAAAGAAAGGATGCTCTGGCCAGCCAGCTCCGCTATAGATACTGACCCAGGACAGTGCGTTTTAAGCGCTTATTTCAGCACCTGGCATATGGTAGGTGCTCAGTGTCAGTTGTTACTGCCGGTAACCATGTGAGGAACGTCCTTCTAGAAGATGGCGCCCGATACCCCCCGCTTTGGGCTGTACTTGCTGAAATACTTGTACTTTGTCACCAGGACAGCCACCCCTCTGTCAGAAACACCTTCTCTCTAGCATAACATAAATACCCATGGAAGGTGAATTGAGGGTCCGAGAAGAGGAATCTGGGCAGAGAGCAGTAAGGAAGAAATGACAGACAAAGACGGGGGTGGTGGGGGAATGAGAGAGAGAGAGAATGGAGCTCAGAAGACGAGTGATATCAAGTTGCTGATGGTCAGAGCCCTGCATCCATCTCCCTGACCATCGGTGGAGGGAGGACAGGGTGCGGGGTAGGGGCTTTGAAGACCCAGTGTGGAGCCCGTCTCTGCACTGACTCACTTTGGGGCTCAGTGATTCTTATCCCTCTCTAGCCTCAGTTCCCCATCTATGTGCATTCTTTAAGTCTCCTTTCACTTTTTAGAAGTATTTATTTATCTATTTTGAGAGAGAGAGAGGGAGCTCTGTCGGGGGAGGGGCAGAGAATGAGGGAGACAGAGAATTTCAAGCAGGCTCGGTCCCGTCCTCACAGAGCCAGATGCGAGGCTTGAACTCATGAACTGCGAGACCATGACCTGAGCCACCACTTAACCGGCTGAGCCACTCAGGCGCCCCATAAGACTCCTTTCACTCCTAATCTTCACCACTTACAATTCCTTGATCGGCCTTGGCTGAACGAGGAGACACTTCTGCTAACTGATGGAAGACTGAGTTTATTCAGGAAAAATCGGTCAGTACAATATGCACTACAAGTTATCATTCTGTTCCCGTCACAGTTGTGGGAAAGACAACCGTACAATAAATTAGGGGAAAGCCGACCTGTCCCCACCTTGGTGGCCCTCGGGACCTTACAGACCTGTTTGTTATGAATATGACAGCAGACTATTTGGCTGCTTTCAGGTGCAATCAGCAGTCTGGGCCCAGCAGGTGGGCCTTGCAGGTGCAAACTGAGATCTGTTCAAACCTAGATTTTTCCCTGCAATACCCCAGCCCCAGGGGAGAGAATTCGGAAAGCTTGAGGGAGGTCTTTTTAAAATCACCCTTATCTGCATAAGAACTGGGACTTTCCCATCTCCCTCCCCTCAAGAAGCCTGGAAGGTGGGGGGCAGCTTCTCCCTGGGGCGTTAGGTTCTGGTTGGTTGTCAGGCAGCAGAAGTTCCTTGATGATTCTTGTCAATCCAGGTTAGAAAGACGTCAAGTTCTCCCAGAGACTTAATGGCCGCTGATCTGACCTCCAGCTGAAACCAGGAAAATCATCATCAGAACTTGCTTTTCTAGCCTTTGTCATCGTCAAAGGCTATGTTCCAGTCCTCATGAGGTTTTCCTTTTATTCATCAATTATATTGTCGGAACATTCACACCCCAAATTATTTTTCTAGCAGCCAACCTACGTTGTCTCCCCCAAACAAATGCTTACATCCTATCAGCAGCTTATAAACAAAATTAAAAACTCTTCATTTTTTGCCTTCTTTTTTTTTTCATAGAAACACACACACACACACACACACACACACACACACACACACACACACACGCCTTACTGGCCAGTTCTTTTGCTTGTTTTCCTTTCTCATCAGCTTGCTTTACTTCTCCCCAAGGAAGTCTCAACCCCAGCGGTGCTCTCCAGTGGGTGGGGGAGCACGTTGTCCGCATCTGACGTATGAAAGCACTGAAGCCCCTAGCAGAACCGGAACTAAGACTCAGGTCTCCTGACTTATCCCACCCCTTTCCAGCAGACTGCAAGGAGACGGTAAGATCCAAAAGTATATCCTGTAGAGCCAGAGAGCACGAGATCGAGTCCTACCTCCACCACTTGGTTGCGGTAGCTACATTAGTTAAATTACATAATCTGTTTGTGCCTCCGTTTCCTCATTTATCAAATGTCAATAATGGCTCATAGCGCCGTTATGAGGAACACAGGTGTTGATACCTGTACTGTCCTTGGAACAATACCTGGCTTGTGGTAAGAACAATTCAAGTCCCAGCCATTGTTATAATGTTATCCTACGGAGCCTCTCCACAAGGAGGCTGTGCACAGCCTCCCGCCTCCTTGCTCTGACTCAAAGCATTGGCATCATTTGGGAGTGTGGTTGAAATGCAGAATCTTCCGCATGGTTCAAGACTTCCTAAGCCAGAACCTGTATTTTATTTTGACAAAGGACGGCTGTAAATAACACAGTTGGTACCCTACCTCTCTCTTACATGTGCATTCTACACCTGCATGTATGGGAGAAGCACTGCTCTTTGTCACCCTCAGAATGCTGGTGGCAGTTGCCTCCCCCAGTGACACCTAGCAGGTGACATGTTTTCTGTACATCGCAGCTTACAGTTCGCTGGGGATCTGTGTTCCCTCTGTGTCACACCCATCAGAAGTAGTGTGTGCTTTCCCTCAAAATTGAACACGGGTTAGTTCTGATATGTGAGGGCAGAAGAAGATGGTGGAGGAGTGATGGAGAAGGGGGGCCCAGAAATCAGCGAAGGGGGTAAGACCAACACACTTTGCTGACACACGGGATTGGGATGACCGGCGCTAAACTCTTGTTGTGTCCATGAGTGACTGGGTGGAGCGGGGGCTGAAGGGCTGGCGCCCTGTCACTCAGGGTCCCACTTTCCATCTCTGTCTTCCACATCCACTCCCCCCCCATCCTTACCTCACTGTAGTTGTCAAGGATGGTACTGGTGATGTTGGTGGCTTCCTCCCTGCAGTGACACTGCTTTTGCATCTGCTGTATCAAGGGGAGGAAATGCCCATCAGAGGACCTTTCTACCCAGCCCGCTCTTTCCACCGGAGGGGCGACATTCCTCCTTCTTCCCAAGGTGAGGCAGGTGGGTAAACTCAGGTTGGAGCAGCAAGGGGGTGGAGGGTCTGTTTGTAGAGTCACCCTGTGTGGGCCCAGGGCTTTTGTTCTTTCCCTGGATTTACAGCTCGCCCGACCAGAAGGGCCAGAGAAGTAGGTGCCAAGTCTGTTTGGTCACCGCTCTGTGAATGCAGCACCCTGCAAGGGAGGCACTAAGTATTTATTGGATTCGTTAATTAAGTAATCGATTAAATGAATCATAATGTAAGCACAGCCAGGGTCATGACTTCTAACAATTTTAGAATCTTAGGGACAGAAAGGAGAGGTGATTTGCTACAAAGTCTCTCAGGTGATCATTGGCAGGGATGGGGCTAGAACCCGGATTTCTCCTGGTCTAAGTTTTTGTTGGGTTTGTTTGGGTTTAGTTTTCTTTCTGGTGTTTGTTTTTAATAGATCGCAATGAATTTACAGGCAGCCTGTAGGGAGGGACTATCGGAGGGAACAACGTAGAGGTTAATTGGTATGAAAACCCCAAAGGGTCCCAAACAAAGAAACTAGAGAGATAGGGAGATGCTTAGGACAAGCCTGGACTCCTGGGCATGGCTCTCTCACAAGCCAACCCTGAGATCACTTGAGGAGTGCTTTGATATAAGCGGTCACCCCAGGAGGATTATGTGTGAGGAAAGCAGGTCCGATGGGGTATCAGGAGGGAGGAAGCCCTGAGGAAGAGATTCCGGACAGTTCCCCCCGTGGATGACAGGGCAGGGAATTTCCTTTTGTCCAAGAACCATTTCAAAGAGCCAGCTGGGCACAGCATGCCCTGGGGTGGATGGGAAACAGATGTTCAGAGATCCTGATGTGGCAACTCACACATTGTTGCAGAGCTCTGTGCATGTAGAGGAAAGAGTTGGCAATGCTGCTGAGTTTTCTCAAGATTTGGGGGTTCAGCTCCTGATGGTCCTTGAACACCTTGTCCACGTAAAATGCCAGGAGGTTCTTGGTCACACAGCATACATCTAAGGGCTACAGACACAAATTAGAGAAAGCTCCAGAAGCCCTCTCTCTGACTGTCTTAGAACCAAAGCAGCCTTTTTTGGGTGGGGGCATCAAGGATTGAAATAGCTAAACGTAAATTTTTCAAATTCCTTTTGGTCTCAGAGTGTCCAACTCTTTTTACCACATCAAAACTGCTTTTGATGAAGGCACTGAGGAGAGATTGCGTTTCACCTCCTCTTTCTAATGGCCAGGAAGTACAGTAACAAGTGATGGAGCCCAGTCACAGACTAGAATTCTCTCTGCAGCATCCCTAACATGTCATCACTAACTTCAGCTTAAACTCCATCCAGGAATTAGGCATCTGCCTTTTGAAAGGATCCCTGCCTGCGCAGCTTTCTGGAAAAGCACTTCCTTATGATGTGCTTCAGCTTTCTCCTTGGGTCCATCTCCTATCCATCAACACGTGTACAAATACAAATATATAAATACCAATAGCTACTGCGCACCACTTGGTCTGCTGGGCACATATTCCTTCCACTGTAACGACATTGCGTTTATCCTGCTCTGCTTCCCCCACCACTCCAACCTGTCCTTTTTAAACTGCAGGGATCATCCAAATGGAGCTAAGATGTACAAGAATGGACACGGACAGCTGCACAAATGCATATACATCTGGGCAGGTCCACAGCCAGCAGAGTGCGCATCTCACTAAGGGGGTGGGATGGGGTTGGGGGGATGGTGTTGAATTCCCAGGACACAGCTCAGGCGGCTGGCCAGGCGGGATTTTCTTCTAGCAATTTACATTGCCCCCGAAGAGGAGAGTGGGTGAGTTGCTCCGCAGAAGATTTTTAGCTCAGTCTGAGAAGGGAGAAGTGTGCAGAGGGGAACTGCATCCATCTTCATTAACATTAAAGCGGCAAAGCTTCCTTGGCCCCACAGCAGCTTTCCCTAGATGACAAAGTCTACTCACAAATGCAAAAACACTTCCCCTTCTCTCCTGCTAGCTCCCTTAACCAAAGAGGCAAAACGTTGCACGCCTTTGTTTTACCAGGGAGAGAGGGAGAAAACGTGATGATAAAGAACTGCATCTCCATTGACCCCTGTCCTTAGACCCCATCAGCGATTTCTAGTTCTGGAGAAGAGAGAGAATCTGGAGACAGAGGGAGCTCGGAGTTTAGCCACTGGCTCAACCACTGACTAGTCCTTTTCTTGCCCAAGCTATCTATCAATTTGCTCATTTGAAAATGTTGGTTTTGGAATAGGTGGCCTTTTGGGTCCCTTCCAGCTGAGATATCCAGGGAGTCTCTTATACAGTTGGCTCGAACAGTATTTAGTAAGTGGCTACATCTGTTTACTACAAATAAATCAGGTCCAATACTGCCTAGAGATAAGGAAATAAATCAGGTCCAATACTGTCAGAGATAAGGAAAAAATAAAAAGAGTAATCAGTGCAGCTGTCCCTCCTACTCTGGGAGATAAATACCTGAAAAAACTGGATGTTTCCAGAATGCTTACAAGGACTGGAGGAGCTCATTTTTTAAAAATGTTTATTTATTTATTTTGTAGAGAGAGCATGAACAGAGGAGGCGCAGAGAGAAAGGAAGAGAGAGAGAATCCCAAGCAGGTTCTGCACTGTCAGTGCAGGACATGGGTGGGGCTCGATCCCACAAGATCATGACCTGAGCCAAAATCAAGAGCTGGACACTTAACCAACTGAGCCACCCAGGTGTCCCTGGAAGAGCTCATCTTTAAAGCTCTTCCCAATGGCTCCTTCTGTAAAGTGAATTCTCACCTCAAAAGTCAACTGTTTTTTTTTTTTTAATTTTTATAGTTTAGTTATTTTTGAGACAGAGAGAGACAGAGCATGAGTAGGGGAGGGGCAGAGAGAGAGGGAGACACAGATTCCGAAACAGGCTCCAGGCTCTGAGCTGTCAGCACAGAGCCCAACGTGGGGCTCGAACCCACAAACCGTGAGATCTGACCTGAGCTGAAGTCAGACGCTTAACCAACTGAGCCACCTAGGTGCCCCATAAGTCAACTGTTTTACAACACACCCTCAATATCTCTCATCTGGACCATTGGACTGATCTCCTTACTGGCCTCCCTGCTTCACATTCTCCACTATAAAGAACATCACCAGACTGTCTTTGTGAAAGGTCTGTGGTCATACAGTCTTCATCCCAGAAACCTACAGTGACTCCCCATTGTCTGTATTATTATAAGGTCGATGCTCAGCCTGACTCAAGGTTCTTGGCAAAATGACTCCAGTGTATATTTCTCCACCTCATCCTCTCCCGCTCACCTCATTCACCTGCATGTCCCTCAGACCACAAGCCTGGCTGCCTCACTGTTCCCTGACACACATTCATTATCTCACACATAGTCTCCTTGATCTCGACTCCTTCCTCCCTTATCCACTGACCCACAGCCAACTCAGCTTTTAAGCCACTGCTCATTTCCTCAGCTCCCCCATGAAACCTTCCAGAATCACCCCGAGCCACAGACAGCCTGTCCCAATTGAGTGTGTGTTACCCCCAATCTCTCCCTAGTTAAGTGGTGCTTTTTTGATCCTTCCTAAGGGGCTTCCAAGTCCCCGAGACACAAGTGCGCCCTAATGCATCAGCTGGCAAATAAGAAACCGGAATATTTGGAGTACGCTGGAGATTAGAAAAGGGAAGACAGGGTGGGGATTTCTTTCTCAGCCTGGAGCTACTTTTCCATAAAAATAACAATGCAAGAAAAAGCAGATTTGGGCCAATACCTTAATGCCATGCAGGGTCTCCGACGTGGCCAGGATGGTGACATTTTGGAAGGTGTCTTTAGCTTGCTATGGAAAGAAACATAAGAGCAGACACAAGCAATAAACATTCCATGTCCCCCTGAGACACAAAAAATAATGAAAAGGAACTTGTTCTTCAAGTGAAGATGTATGCGGAGACACACTCCTTGCCCACACCTTCACCCTGAACCTCTACTCACGATGGTTTTTTTGATTTCTTGGAAACTCTCTTCTATATGGCGTATGTCCATGGAAACCAGACATCTCCTAAGACCTCGGGCATGCACTGAGCACAAGAAGAGTAGAGCAGCCATGAGCTGGAGGGAAACACGCTGTGCCTTCATATCCTGCAGGAAGGGATGGAAGTCAGCTGCCGAGCTGAGAGCAGAAAGCAATCGAGACCCCTGACGGTTCTGCCCTTTGGACCTCACGAGGCAGTCCAGACAGCAACCAAGGAAACAAGACTCACTACCTCAGCCTTGTGGTGTTCATGGTCATGTGTCTTCTCCTCTGGTTTTCTTTAATCAATTGACTGAGCCCCCACCTTCACCCCAGAATGCACTCTACAGTACTCTTTCAAGCCCCAGAGAGTATATTCGTGTGGTATCACTCCATTATGACTCAACATGCTCACTTTGTCAACAGTGTTGAAAAACATTGTTTGTAATAAATTAAATAGGAAAAACAGTGTTGGTAATATGCCCTAGGAATTAGGCAACAGATCTGAAAAACCCTAAAAGCACATTTGGTTTTTTTAATGTTTGCTCCTGAAATAGGCGACACCCTTTTGTTATAAACCCTCGATGTGTATCTGCTTAAAATCATTTGTTTGAAGTCATCTATGAAGATGTCACCTTCTTCTGGAAAATAACTCATTAGGCACTGTGAAGCAAGAGAGGAGGGCAAGTTGGGGACTTGCCCACTGAGCCCACTGAGCCGGGGCTGTGAGGGACATGTTTGCAACTAAGCTAGTCCTAGGCAGGGCCAGACTCGGACTTGCCATCTTTGCTCATCCCATCACCCTCCCTGCCTCCATCCTGCTCTCTGCCTTGTCCATTAAACCGCTTTCACGGTGTCACCCAGACACATTGAGAAAAGGGCACACGATATAATTGCACAGCTTGTTGATTCTCTTTCATGGTCTTTCCCCAGCACTAGCCCAGGACTTAGCCTTAAAGAGAAGTCTTAGGACGTTGCGTGTGACTAGACCAGAGCTCTGCCCAGTGTCCTCAGTGGTGCCTGCTCAGCACTTTCTCTTGGAGCCACGTGTGTGCCAGTGTGAATGTGGCGTGTGGCAGCATAGGAGATAGGAAGCCAGCTGGGGGGGCTGAGGAACCCCCCACCCAACTCCTCACCCTGGCTCCTGTTGTGACCGCTTTAAAGCACGTGTGTGTGAGTGTGAGCCTCGGCAGCCCCCACTCCCCACCACCCCTCCCCAGTCTTCCTTGGGATTCTCAGGCTCTAGAAAGACACAGTAAATCCTGTTTAGAAAATCATTTTGCCTCATGTCTTTTAACTCTATGTCAGTCATTCCCGGTGAGCGCACAGGTATAGAATGAGGCCTCAGCCAGTGGCAGGCATCATACTAAAGGCCCTAATTCCTCTTTTTCCAATCTCTTTCTGGCAAAACAGGAAAATAGAAGACTGTAGAGTCCCCCACAGCTCTAATGCCTCTCAAGGCAACTAGGATGCTTCTGGAAAGTCACGTGAGTAGGAAGAGAACACAGTTTTTCTCCTGACAAGACACCTCTCAGAAGCAGGGGAACATTTTCCGATCACCCCATGCCTGAACTCCATTGTGAAGGGGAGAAAAATGCTCCCCTTAGCTAGGTTAGGCAATCGGAGACATTTCGGCCGACTCAGATAATAGTAACATCTACTGTTTATCGTACAGGCCATGTGTGTTGGGCATTGTGCCAAGCATTTTCCATAATAATCTAATGCTCACAACCACCCTGTGAGGTGGGTTGTTTTCTGCCCCAATTCTATTCAAGAGGAAACTGAGACAGAGAACTGAAGAAACCTGCCCAAGGTGGGCAGCCAGCAGGTGGCAGAGCCAGGACTGGAAGACAAGCAGGCTGGCCTCGAGCCGGCTGCCCTCACCACCACCCCATCCCACTTACAGTACCATTCGGCCGGGGGCTCAGCTGGGCATCCCAGCGGATCCCTTCTCACCAGACAGACAGGACCACCTGTGATTCTCCTTACATTTAAAGAGCCATTTAATACTGCAAAGCCTTAAAAAAAGATAGATATCAAGTGCCCAGCACAAGCTCCTAGAACAAAAAGTAAATATTAGTTTCTCTCCCCCTTTCCTTCCTTCTTCCCCATGCTCCATCTTTTCTTATTGAGAACAACGTACTAGAAGGTTCATCCTCTCTATGGAGTACCCCTCCGCATCCTACAAAGTTCCAAGGCCTAGGGCATCACAGGCCATACACAATGACAACAGGTCACATCTCTGCAGCAGTGAGAGGTGAGGGCTGGGCCGCATGGCTCAAACCTCCAGCGAAGCCCCGTGTGAGCCTTACCTCTCACTAGGTGCTCCCAGGCTGTTCCTGTGTCTTCTCCCTCGGCGCTCTTTGCCGGTTGGGAAGGGACGGTCACTTTTATGCAGGTGGATAAGAGGAAATGCTGTCAAGGTTTACTGGGTGGGTCCACCTTTGGGGAATTGTTTTTTTTCCTTGTTTCCTTAGCATCTCATTTCCTTAATTGTTTTCTTTTCTTGCTTCTTTGAGATATAGCTGATTAATCATTATTAAGAAATGCCTCTTTCTTCTGGGTCTTGACATGCAGCTTCTAGGAAGAATGAACTCCCCATCTCCATGCAAATGAGAATTTCTTGCAATTCTATGTACATTCAGAAAAATCCAAGTGAGGTCACTTTCCCGATTGCTGTGGCATGCCACCAACTGTACCCTGTGGGCAAACTCAGGAAGGTTCTCTCCTGATGGCCACACACTGACAGCTGCCAGTCCCAGGAGACTCTGCAGGTGCCCTGGCACACTCCATCTGCCAGGTGCTTCATACAGCTGTGGAGCACCTCTTTGTACCAGGCACTAGCTACATGCTCTCCGCGCATTCTTTTATGCAACCATGTATTTGGACATCGTCTCTTTCCTCTTTATCATTTCCCTTGGAAAGCCACTTCATCTTGATTCATGCAGGGAAAGAAAATGAGACTAGGAAGTAGAGGGGCTGAGCAGCCAGTGGCAGAGTCAAGAACTGAGCCTAGAGCTCTTGGAAGAGAAGACCCTCCGTCGAAATCACTTTGTATATACAAACCCTATACCATGACTTCTCCAAGGACCAGGGTTTGAGGTGATGGTGAGGGAAAGATAGGATATAAAAAGCTCCCTCCCCAAACATGAAATCACAGACTAAATAGAACTTGTTTCTACCGAATGAAGCAGTTCTAGGATGGGGTGTAATTGCCCACTGGGCCCCTTGGACAATGGGCTGGAGCAGATCTTGCGGGTAGCAGACTGGGGAGTGATGGGCAGATCACTGGCAGAAAAGAAAGTCATTGGCAGAGAAGAAAGAGGGGCAGGGAAGCCTGGGGACTTTTTATGGGGTTAAGTGCAAGGGAAAGGAGCTCCAGGGGCTAAAAACTGTGCTGTCCAGCATCTTGGACTTAATGAAATAATATATGTTGTAAGAAGCAGTGGATCATTGTGGCCACGGTGTGGCTCTAGATTTAATCCTGACTTTCCCTCTCCTCTGTTGGGCACAAGACAAGCCAATTAAGACTTTTCTGAAGCTCAGTCAAATAGGTAACACAAACTATGAGGATTTGAATGAGCTAATGGACTTGATCCATAGTAAGTACTCAATAAATATTATTTGTTCTGATGCTGTGTGCCGGGTACCTGGGAAAGGACAAGACATCTTTGTTAGGAGTTAATAGGTGTCTCTCTGTTCCTTCTGACAGGGAGAATGAAGCTCTTTTGAGCTTCTGCCCCCCACCCATCCCTGCTTCCCCACAGAAGGGGGGAACAGGAAAGTGGGTGCTGTTTTCCCAGCACGGCCTGAGCTGCCTGGCTCATAGCTCACAGATGGTGACTCCACCTTCTAGATGATTGCAAAACTGTCCGTGCTGGCTCCTACCCTGTCTTCATCCCCTTGTGCTCAGACTGTATGTCCTGAGCCAGCCTTCATTTCAGGGCAGAGATGTCCTATCAGGAAACTATGAAAGGAAAACTGTTATATGTTTATAGCTCCCCTCCAGCACACAGTGTATCCTAGCTGCTAGGATATCTCTCTACAGGGCCGCCTGGCTTAGGCTGCCTGCCTCAGCCTCCCTGTGGGTGTCAGACCGAAGGCAAGATAGTGCTAATTGTGCCTACTGAATAGTCACCATGTGGGCAGGGTGTGTAGATTAAATGATTAAATATAAGCCCCCAACAAAAGGCCTGGTACATAATAGGAGATTAAAAAATGATAACTTTGTTTTTTTAATTTTACAGTCTCTTTTTGAACCCCTTAATTGGGAATGAGGAGGGATAGTGAGAAATGATTTTCCTCCAATCTAAGCCTTTCTGCCTAACAGTTAATATATAAAGTAAGGATATAGATTGAGATGGAATAGTATCCCTTCCAGGACAGCAGTCAAATCATGGGTTTGATCGGTAAATTTAGAGCTATGTCTAGGGTTAGAATTGGGTCTTCTAGAATCGGTTGATTCACCATTGGAATACCAGAGCTCCATTTTCTATTTGGTACATGGGGAAGCAGAAAGCATGTGAAGGAAGACTTTTGAGCCAGAATGGAGAATGTTCTGAGTTTGACATATGCTGGACACAGCTCTCTTATGCCTTCCAATCTCCCTTCCCATCCACTCCAACTTCATGAACCATCCGTGGTAGTGCAACAGCAGTTTATTCTCCATAAAAGAGTGCAGCCAGCCTACTCCTCTAAATGCTAAGTCCTAGAGCTCAGACAAAAAATGAGCTAGGCATTGCACAACTCCAGAAGGCACCATGCCCATTGCCTTTTATGGGAATGAAGCTCCATGGTGTTGAGCAGTGTGGCCCTACTGAGTGATCTGGACAAAATCGATTAGGTCTGTATGAATAATTTTGTACATATCATTGGGAGGACTGTACAACACTAGAAAGAATGATAGAGAAATGATCTGCCAAAGAAAAAAATGTTGATATTGACGAATAGATATGCCATCTAGGAAGTAAATAAGAACTTAAAAACAGAAAGAATATCAATGTTTAAATGTGTAGATAAATACATTTGGATTGTAAGGATACACTTGGAATTTGTATATAGCTTTTAAAATAAAGCATAAAAGGATACATATTTCAGTTCATGGGGACTTTAAACCTAAAAAGTTTCTCCTTCATTTGGGATTTAGCAAAGAGAGTCAGAAACAATAGCAGAGAGCATCCATTTCAGCATTCCCATTATAACAATGAACAGATGGAGGCATGAGCCAGCCACATGCTGAAGAAGTGGCACCCTGTTCTCAAACCTCCATCTCTTGACTTCTAGCTTATTGCCGTTTCTAACTGCATACTGCCCTCTCATTTTAGGATCAAGTGGAGTGGAACGGAACACAAAGCTATGGGGAACCTCAAGCCTGTTTAGCAGGGGAGATGATGTAACTCTCCCAAGCTAAGCTGTCCTGACTTGCCTCCTCCCAGGAAGTCCATGACCTAAGGAAATTTGAACTGGCTGATCCTGCCTCGTGGGGGAAGGAAGGACAACTTGGTTACCTATGTTACAAACATCTGGCCATGCCTTCTTCTTTTTCACCCACAGGGCTCTCAGTCAAGTCTGATCTAGAGCCTCAGGTGCTGTTTGGCACCTTATGCCAATGGATTCTATCGGTCAAATGGCATGAAACAACCCCTATAGAGACTGGGGAAGAGAAGCCAAGGATGGGTAGTGGAAAGAGTCCGAGCATTGCCTCCCCATCCTTTCCTAGATCACTGACCTGGTCTGACCTGGTCTCATTCCCAGCAACCCATCCTCTCCTAGGCAGCCAGATTTTCTAAAATGCAAACCCAGTCTTGGTGCTGCTCAGACTACAACTCCCATCATGCCTCCCGGGGGCTACCAGGATAAAGGGTAAGCCTCTCTCCATAGAACTTAAGAACCGTCACAATCCAGACCTTGTCCACTTTTCCAATCTTGAGAGCCCCGGACAGCTCACCGCTTCTTTTCACCTAGGAAGCACTCCTCTCGCTTTTCTGCTTTGCAAATGCTATCCAGCTTTCAAGACTTAACTCTGGGGTGACATCCTGTGTGAAGTCTCTCCCCTCTTCCTTTCCCTCTGCCCCCTTCTCTCCTTCACCCTGCCTACCCCCACCCTGGTTGAGTTGACTCCTCTTTCTTTCATATTCCCACTGGATGGATACCAGATGCCAAGTTAACTTTGAATTTCAGATAAACGCATTTTGGTGCTTTTCCATCTGAAGCTGATAGTCAACTGTATTTTACTGTATTTTCTTTTTTTTAAAATAGTTGATTGTCAAGTTGGTTTCCATATAACACCCAGTGCTCATCCCCACAAATGCTCTCCTTCATGCCCATCACCCCCCTCCCCTCCACCCCCATCAGCCCTCAGTTTGTATTTTCATTTGCCAAATCTGGCAACTGTACACTGAACCCTCAATAGATAGATGGTCAACCCCAGCCAGGGCCAGACCCAGTTTGTATGAGGCCTGTAGCTCATACAATCAGGGAGGGAGAGTACTTCTGAAGAAAAGAAATTTTAAAATAAAAGTAAAACATTGAGACAAAGTGAATCTTTATTTAGAATGATAAAAGAGGGGCACCTGGGTGTTTCAGCCGGTTGAGCATCCAACTTTGGCTCAGGTCATTGGGCTCCGTGCTGACAGCTCAGAGCCTGGAGCCTCCTTTGGTTTCTGTGTCTCCTGTTTCTTTGCTCTCCACCACTTGCAGTCTGTATGTCTGTCTCTCTCTCAAAAATAAATAAACATTAAAAAATTTTTAAAGAATGATAAAAGAAATAACAAATTATAAATTTTAAAAGCTGACAAATACCACATACCATGAAATCCAGGAAGATGACTGAACCCTTTTATAAACTTGCTATGTAACATCTCTTCGTTTGCTTCTTCTTTGACAATAATTTTTTTCATGTTTTTATTTATGTTTGAAGTAGAGAAAGCAAGCAGGGAAGGGAAAGAGGGAGAGGAGGACAGAGAATCTGAAGACGGCCCTGCACTGATAGCAGCGAGCCCAATGCAGGGCTTGAACTCATGAACTGTGAGATCATGACCTGAGCCAAAGTCTAACCCTCAACCAACTGAACCATCCAGGCACCCCGACAATGATTTTTTAAAGTGTTATTTTCTATGAAGAGAATAAAAAGATAAGTCTGTATTTCCTCTGATATGGTTGTCCAGAATTGGGTTTTTGTTGTTGATAGGTGAAATGCATGACATATGTGACCGGTCTGATAATTCCAAGTAATTTCTGTTTTACAGGGTTCCTGTCAGGAGATAAGACACTATGTAATTCATTTCTAATCATATATATTATGTTATTGAATAAGTATTTCTATGTTGACTTGACTTTAATGAAAACCAAATCTTTGGTGTGCTGTTTTAAATGACTGATGACTGAGTTTTCAACACACTTCCTTCTATCTCCATACATCTCAAATCTTGTTTCTCTTCTACTCCTCGCACACTTCCAGTAACAGGAATCAGCACCGTGGGTGAAAGGACCATTCAGGATGTGATTCTCACACCAGGATGGCCAGAAAAATCCTAACCACACACAGATGTGATTAGAAGCCATGGAAATATAACTCACTAAAAGGCAAATGCATCCCCAAGTCAACTGCTCCTTAGCCTGATCTCCCACATACTGTGTATTCTCTAATGTCACCTGTCAGGAGGGGAAGTTGGACTGAAAAAGGTCACTGATCTTAACTGATTACAGCTAACATACCTTTCTCTCTTGAATTTTATACGAACATATGACATGAAAACACATGGCTAAGACTCCCCAGAGACATGGAGGGAGCCCATGCAAGTGAAGGATACAAAGCTTAAACTTCCTTAGCTAAGCAGTAAATCCCCACTGACCACAGACTCCAAGAGAATACATTGCATTTATTTGTATTTTAATTTTAATTTTTTTTAATGTTTATTTTTGAGACAAGAGAGAAAGAGCGTGAGCAGGGGAGGGGCAGAGAAAGAGGGAGACACAGAATCTGAAGCAGGTTGCAGGCTCTGAGCCATCAGCACAGATCCTGACATGGGGCTCTAACCCACGAACCGTGAAATCGTGACCCGAGCCGGAGTCAAACACTTAACCGACTGAGCCACCCAGACACCCCTAATTTTAATTTTTTATCAAAGAATACCATGCATGTAATTTTAGAAGGCATGTATATGATGAAAACTGCAATCACCCCCACCCTCCCTACCCTCTATTCCTATGCCCTGTAGGCAACACCCATTAACATGCAGCTTCCTCTTCTGCTACCTAGCTCCATAATTCTAAAGGACAAGTATTTATAGCTAGTTTATACTCTTCATTTTAGAAATGATCTATCAGCCAATTATGATAGAAGATAAAATGTAGTTCTTGTACAATGCCCATACTAACATGCTTACTTCCCTCCCCCATCCCACTAGTATAAACATATCACAATTGCACTTCTTTTGAGGCAACATGCCATGAAAGTCTACCCAAGGAGGTGGGAGCCATTGGGAGAAGGCAAAGTCCTGCTCTCTAGCACTGTGTCTCAATTTGTTCCAGGGAAAACCAGAAGAATAGTATCAGGTTCAAATGTCTGACATATTTTTCATTCCATTACCTTACATTTCTCATGGTCACCAACTCAGAATTCACAGACTGAATGGGGCTAGATTAACAGAAGTAGCTAACGACTATTAAGCACATTTATCAGCCCAGGCACAGTATTAAGCACCTATATGCATGATCGCTTTTGATGTTTCTACGTGTTCTTCAAGGTACATGCTACATTTGTGTCTATTTTAGCTGTGAAGAGTGACACCTGTCAAGTGCTTCACCTAAGGGCACCTGGGGAGCAGGTGATAGAGATGAATGCCATTGAGGCAGCCTGGCTCCAGCACCCCCATTCTTTTTTTTTTTTTGGAAAAAATTTTATTGTTATCTTTTTTTTAAATAGTTTCTTGTCAAGTTGGTTTCCATATAACACCCAGTGCTCATCCCCACAAGTGCCCTCCTCCATGCCCATCTCCCCTCTCCCCCCCACACCCATGAGTCCTCAGTTTGTTCTCAGCATTCAAGAGTCTCTCATGGTTTGCCTCTCTCCCTCTCCCCCACTATTTCCCCCCTTCTTCTCCCCCTTGTTCCTCCGTTAAATTCCTCCTAATCCTCCTATACGTGCAATCATATGGTATTTGTCTTTCTCTGCCTGACTTATTTCGCTCAGCATAACACCCTCAAGGTCCATTCATGTTGCTACACATGGCCATATTTCATTCTTTCTCATTGCCATGTAGTATTCCATGGTATAGATAAACCACATCTTCTTGATCCATTCGTCTGTTGATGGACACTTAGGCTCTTTCCATGTTTTGGTTATTGTTGAAAGTCCAGCACCCCCACTCTTAACCACTGCATTCTACCAGCCACGAAGAAGCATCTGGTCCAGTCTTTTTATTTGCAGATGAGGAAACATTTGAGACTCAGAAAAGGAAGAAGTGTCTTGTCTAAAGCCACACACCGAAAAGTGGTGAATTGGGGACCCATATCTCTGAACTCTCAGTCCAGTCCTCTTTTCCTTCACATGAACTTCATCACTTGTCACTTCTTCTGGCTTCTTCCTATGAATATAGAAATCTTCCTACAAAGAAAAAAAAAAAAAAAAAGAAGAAGAAGAAAGGCACCTCTTTTCTCCAAGCAAAGAAAAGCAGAGCAGCAAATGGTATACAATACGGCTTGAGAGCACCCTTCCCAACCAACAAATCCAGGCATGTCAGCAAAAACTGATTCTGTAGAAATCGGATGTGGTTTTTCCCTCATTGGTAAAATGAACCAAGTCAGTTGAACACAGCTGTTCCTATGGGCACTGGGAGCCAAGGAGTTCCTGGGGAGAGCTTCTTCTCAAGAGACCTGACGGGAAGAGAAGGTTGGGCTAGAGGCTGTTGGCTTGCTGCATAGTTATAGTTAACGGGTGACGAAGCAAGGGCTGATGGATCTGAAATACTCGAGGTGGGAGAGCAGGCAGGCACGAAGACTCCAACCAGCAGCACCCTGCTGTGGTATTATCCCAACTCTTAGGATCCTGTCTATCCAGAAAGCCAGAGGTTTTGCCTAAATTTACTAATCCTAGAGGATTATCTCCACTGGGTGGGTTAAACCTCCACCATATTCCAGGTATGGATTCTTTCCATTTGGCATGCTGAGTGGGAGCCAGCTGTCGGTATCTGTTAGAAGTGAGCTAGGGTTTTTAGTTTAAGGCTCAAATTTAGAGCATGTTGCAATTTTTCCAGAAATCCTCTTGCCCCCCCTCACTTCATTCTTTTCTGCTTGGTCTCCTTTCAGCACTGTTTCCTCCTCAGAGGACTGCATTCCAGCTAGCAACTAGATGGCTCCTTTGGTAAATCAACTTTTCGTTTGGAGAGCATAACGTCAAGTTCTTACTTGGGTATAAACTCCATAATGGCAGAGATCTTGTCTGTCTTGTTCATTATTTTGCCTCCAAAATGCAACACATAGTAGATAGTCCATAAATGTCTACTGAATAAGTGAGGAAGTGAATGGCAGATAATGGGAACTTCCAAAAGCATATATACACTTGCAGAGCTTTTTGGTGTTTCCCCATGGCCAGCTGTAAGTTTGGGTGAATTTAACGTGAAGAGCTTGCCCAAGTTGGTTGCCCGGTAGGAAAGGGCTCCTGGATTTGTACCATAGAAACAATTTTCTTTGGTGCCCCTTAGGTAAAGCCCAATCATAGAAAAATCAGGGTTTACATGCTTCTCTCCCAGTGTCCATGACAATCAGCCCATGGGAAGAAGTAGAGGCAAGCCACCTCGGCTATGGAAGAGTGGAATTGTATAGGTCTTTCTCTTTTGGTGTGTGCACCTATCTTAGAGATTAAACGAAATGTGGTACCAGAAGAAAAAAATTGTGAACATGATATTTTATAGATATTAAGGAATTATCAAACAGGAAGGGAAAAAATTCCATTTAGCCAGTTGTATACAAGTAAAATTAATTGTTTTGTCTAATGCACTTGAAGCACAATAACATTTAAGCACATTGTAAGTGTTCAGAGTAACATGCCATCCCTAAAGCTTGTAGCACCATCAATGTTTAAACATAGAAAAAGTTAATCATGCCAGACTACAGATCCAAGATGTCTGCTTTGTTCCTTTGAGAAATTCATGAAATATACAGAATGAACCCCCCAAATGTGCAGAAGATACAAACTTTCTGATGTCCGCCTATGAATATTCAGGAGTCCATAAGCTCTAAATTTTAGACGTTTAAAAGACTTGCCTTGGGTCTAATTTTGACAGTGGCTGGCTATATAACTTTGGACAAGTGAACCTCTCAGTGCCTCACTTTCCTCATTGGGAGAAATGTGGTTGATCACCCCTGCCCTCTGTTACAAATCATGTGCTGCACACATGTGTAAGGGATGATAAAATGCACAGGGAGGGGCATTCATCTGGAAAGGAAGAACTGCCTTTTCTCTCTACCTATTTATCTAAGAGCAGGCCACAGCATGCTCCATGATGGAAGTCACAGAAGCAGAGACACAAATCCGATACTGGGAGGGAGGCACCACTTGGCCTCTTGGTTAAGTTTATTCATGTTAGTCCTGCCTAAAGAAGGCTCTTCCCAGGGTGGGGTCCTTGAACTATTTCTCCCTTAAGAAGAAGCAGGTGAGCAATTTCTGGCTCTCATGGGTCTACAATCCCCACTGAGAACTAGCAAAGTCAAATCATGCTGAACTATGGAATAGGCCCCGGACTTGGGCTGACCAGCCACCCCAGGCTGCCTAGGACTGAGGCATTTCCTGGGACACAGACTTTTCAGTCCAAAAGATGGAAAAGTCCTGGGCAAACCAACACAAGCTGGCCACTGCCAGTCAGACTGAGAAAAACAAGCCAGATTTGAGATCTGGCTCTGCCTCTTGCTAGCTGTGCAACCGTGGGCAAGTCCCATAAGGCTAGCTTCCATTAGCCTCAGTGTTCTCATCTAGAACATGGGGCAATTGAGGATGAAACTATATAATATATAGGCCTATTTCTAGCTAAAGGAGGGAATTCAATAAATATTTTCTAATTTGAAAACGCAAGCAACAGGAGTGTAACTCCCTGAGGGGAGCCTGTGCTTTCTGCTTTTCCACCAACACTCTTTTCCTTCACAAACGGGAGTGTGTCACCGTTTCACACACTCCAAAGCATTGTCACATATGGTATTGCTTTATATTCCAAATTCCTCATAAGTAGGGAAGATGTTCCTATTGTCTTACCCAGATGGGAAACTGAGGCTCAGTTGATTACAGGGTCATGCGGCCAGGTAGACCTCAACTCTTAGTCCAGGCACCTTCCTTCCAGACCATTCTCCTTCCTTCCCTCACAGGCAGCTGCTTGTGCTTCCCCCTACCTAAGTTCTGGGTCTCCGGAGGCTATGACTCCATGGTTTCCAAGTGGCAGTGACCCAGTGGGCACCAGGAGACATTTCACCCCTCACCACACATGTTCATTGTCGTTGCTGGGCACCACAAGACTTAGGGCTGAAATTATTCTTTCCCTCTAAACATGTGGAGATTCTTTTATTTTTTTTTAAGTTTATTTATTTATTTTGAGAGAGAGAGAGAGCCTGAGTAGGGGAGGGAGAGAAAGAGAGAGAGAGAATCCCAAGTAAGCTCCATGATGTCAGTGCAAAGTCCATCAGGCTTGAACTCATGACCCATGAGACCATGACCTGAGCCGAGATCAAGAGTTGCACTTTTAACCAACTGAGTCACCCAGGATCCTTTTACAGTTCAAATGTGCTTCAGTCAGATCCTTCTTAAGAAAAGCAGGAGTCTCACCCCCAAGGCTTTGTACTTTGAGAATTCCCTTGTTAGGAAGCAGCCAGTGAGACCTTCAAGGGGCACTGGGGTACTGAGACGGTGATGGGCAGGAGAGAAGAAACTGCAGCCTTTCCCCGAATTACCTACACCTGTGTTTCCTTCAGCCATGTCTCCACCTTGTCTCTTCCATATCTTGCTCAGTGTTAGGTTTGTTTAACAGCATTCTCTCTCTCTCTCTCTCGGTGCAGCTTCTAGGATTTTATTAACATGAGTTTTTATTTTTTTTAAAATTTCTTTTAATGTTTATTCATTTTCTGAGAGAGAGAGATTGTGAGCAGGGGAGGGGCAGAGAGAGATACACAGAATCTGAAGCAGGCTCCAGGCTCTGTCTGAACTGTCAGCACAGAGCCCAACATGGGACTTGAACTCATGAACCACGAGATTCTGACCTGAGCTGAAGTCAGATGCTTAACTGATTGGGCCACCCAGGTGCCCCTTAACATGAGGTTTTAAAAAACACACATCCCTACCACTATGGAGCGGTGAGGGTGGAGAAAGAGGGGACGAGACAGGAGGGGGAAGAAATTCTGCTCTACTGGTCACAAAGCTCTATGAGCATTTTCTCTTTTTTAACCATTAGAAAAATATTCCTTGCTCTGCTAGGGAAAAATTGTGGGGACTACAGAGAAAAAGAAGGAAAGAAAAGTGGTTGCTCACAGGCCTTCTATCCAGGAATAACCTCGATGCCTTTTTTTTAAAACTTGGGCTCACTGAGAGAAAAATAGAGGGTGCACACAGTGACCTATAACCCTGTGCCCCAACCCCACAAGGGCCCTAACCTGAGCCCACCTTAGTCTCTTATACATTCATTCAACAAATACCCTTGGGCCCCTGTGATGTGCCAGGCACTGTGCTAAGTTCTGAGGACACAGTAGTGAGCAACACAAACAGCCTTGGCTCCCCACAGGCCTCTCAGTGGCAGGGGAAACAGGTGGTTAACCAGTCATTGCCATCACATCGCCCTTATCACTCAAGAGCTGACCTCTGTGCTAACCACTTTGAATGTATTATTTTATTTCCTCTTTACAGCCCTGTGAGGAGATTCTATTCTCAGCCACATTACACCAATTGAGAGAATTTAGGGGGAAAAGAGCTTAAATATTTGGACAAGGGCCATAGAGCTAGTCATGGAAAAGCTGGGATCTGGACCCACAGAGTCTGATTCTGGAGCCGGGTGAGGATGAGGACAGTGCTGCCCTGGGAGACCCCGTGTGGCCGGGGAAGAGCTCCTGAGAAAGTGAGGCTGACCTGGAAGCACAAGACAGAAGCACCAACTTCCATTCTTTCCTCCAGATGGCCCACCAGACTCCAGCATCCCTTCTCAGGATTCTCGATCTATCTTTGCCCCTAGCACGGCTCTTCCAAACCCTACATCTGCCATTCTCGCGTGCCTTCCTTTTCAGCCCTTCTATCCTGGGGTGTTTCCCCATCAACCCTTCTCAGATGCCCTCTGCACTCAAGCTTCTTACCCAGGACCCTGCACTCTCTCTTTCTCTCAAGGCCATCTTGGAAATTCCTCTCCCTGCCCCCCAATTTTCAAACTTAGCCTGGAATTCTGGCTTTCCCAACACCAAATATTAATCACATTTCAGGCTAAATCTGCCGTGCTCAAGTTTCCACAAATTCCTGGGAGGGTGGGGCAGGGACGGGATGAGGAAGAATCTGGGACTTTTCAGCTCCCAGCCACAGAAAGGCAGGGCGAGAGTCAGGCCTGAGGAAACTTGAAGAACCTGGCACCTCCTCCAAACTGAGGTGCAGACCAAGCCTTTTCCCCAGATGTAGCTGACTCTCATTCCAAAGGGTCCACACCAGCCCAAACGACCCCAGGTTCAAAGGGCAAAGAGAAGGCAGGTGCTGATTTCTGGGTGGCAGATACCAGGGACATCTGTCACTGACTCCCATCTGCCTCTCCTCAGGGCTGTCAAGCCTGGAGAAGCTCAGAAACACCCAGCAGGTGGCAATGCCTGCATCCACCTGCTGCAATGGAAGCCAGTAGGAGAGAGAAGCCCAGGGCATTGGCACAAGACTAAGTGGAAGACACACCCAGACTGTTAGCCTTGAATACTTCCTCTTTCAGAGGATTCCTCTTTCGGGAATTCTAACCTCAGGGAACTCCCGGAGCCCGAGGAGGAGGAGGAGGAGGAAGAGGAGGAGGAACATGTGGAAAGGTGCTGAAGTCACTCAAGGTCTCATTCTAGGGAAAAGCCTAATGGAGAAGCAGAAAGAACTTTTAACAAGGTCACCTCTTCCTCTGAAAGCTGCAGAAGCCATCATAGCGGCGGCAGCAAACTCTTACATTGTGCTTACCATGCATGAGGCATTGCTCAAGAATGCTTTATACGCTTGAACTCAAGTCATCTTGGGTCCAGGACGTCCTGCTTCACTGAGGCCTTATACAAGTGCTGGGCCCTGCTGTGAATCTGGTATTTTGATACCATTTTAATTTACAAAATCTGTTTTATCATCACATAATTCATTGATTCAGCATACTGAACATCTTCCAGATCCCACACACTGAGAAGACAAGTTTCTTCTCTTTAAGAGCAAAGAGTGTAGTGGGAGAGACAGGGAAATAAAAAGAACAGTCCATTACACAGAGAGAAGTGCTTTAAAGAAGGGAAACACATGCTGTGGCAATATAATGGAGAGTTACTTAATGCAAACCAAAGTGTGTGGGGTTAGGGGTTATCAGAGGATGCTTCCTGGGGGAAGCGACGCCTTGATTGAGTCTTCATAGGGGTTGATCTGCATAGGGGTTGGTCAAGGAAAGAGAAGAAAAATCATGTTAGACAGAGACCTGGGGATGCCTGAGAATGGTAAGTCTGGGAAATACCTGTTGTTCAACAGGGGCAGAATTTGGAAGCGGGGTGGGGAGGAGGATGGCAGGAAGGCATGAGCAAGATTATGAGATCCTCAGAGTTCATACTTAATGGGCCGTGTCAGAGGATCATCACTGTGCCAGTTCCCAGCTGTCCTTCAAGCCACCCCAACTGATGCCACATGGAGTAAAAGCAAAATGCTCTTACCAAGCCACACCCAAATTGCAAATTCACAAGCAAATAAATGATTATTGTTGTTTGAAGCCACTGTTTTGAGATGGTCTGGTTTGAGACGGTCTGGGTTTTTTTGGCAACAGATACTTAAAATAATCACTTCAGAGATGGCGTAGTGAGAGGAGGAAGAGGAGAACTAAGTGGAAAATGGCAAAACATTAACACTGGGGGCTGATATCTTGATCCTCCCAGGAGCCATGTTTGTTTAGAATCATGTATTGTTTGACCGACATCTGCAAGCTAATCATATTAGTTAATTAATATTAATATGTGATTCTAGATGATACTAAATGGACATTAGGCTCTAACTGCAGGGAATATCCTTGGAATCTTGATATAAGGGCAGAGAACAGGTACGATGCTAATACCTCAAAGAGCATACATATACTGGTAAACTGATGTCAGCCTAAAGAGCAATTTCTAATAGCTGGCCACAGGCCTCTACCCTGTCCCTTGACCTATTGATTTTTAGAGTCTAGGACACTGTGCTTATCAAAGTTGCCAGAGATATGAACCTTGGGAATTTAGTGGGCATATGAAATGACGGAACGAGGATCCTGAAATATTTTGGCAATCTGGAGTAGTAAGTTTAATCCAACAAGATAAGATTTAGGAGGGGTAAATATAAGACTTTATGGTTGAATCTAAAAAGAAAAACTTTCACAAGTATAAAATGAAGGTGTGGCCTAGCCATGGGATATGTGAGAATAACATAGGAGTTTAGGCTTTGGGTTTAGATAGATGTACACTTACATTTTGGCTATACCGCTTAGTAACTGTGAGCCTTGGGAAATTATTTAAACCTCTCTGAGCCTTAGACTTACAAGTCATTCATTCATTCAATTCATTCATTTTATTTTTTTAAAGTTTATTTACTTATATTTAGAGACAGAGAGAAAGCATGAGCAGAGGAGGGGCAGAGAGAGAGGGAGACAGAAAATCTCAAGCAGGCTCTGCATTGTCAGCAAGGAGCTGAACTTGGGGCTCAAACTCACAAACTATGAGATCACTGGAGCTGAAATCAAGACTTGGATGCTTAACCAACTGAGCCTCCCAGGTGCCCCAAGATAATTCATTTAAAGGGTAATTTCTGGCACAAAGTAACTTTTCAATAAATGGCCAGGAAAAGATCTAAGCTGTTTGTAAAAGTACTGATGAGACTGGAGCAACCCCCCAATTTTTTGCAGAATCTGGCAAAGACCTGTCCAGGAGAACTTTCTCTGATGAAAGAAATATTCTATAATCCATGCTGTCCAATATGGTGGCCACTAGCCACATATGGCTACTGAGCCCCTTGATGTGCCTATTGCAACTGAGAAATGGAGTTTTAAATTGTAATTAATTGTATTATATATATGGACATATATGCTTTCTTTTCTCTTGGGAAAATGGTTGGATCATGTTGTAGATGTCTGTTTAGGTTTTTAAAGAAGTTTTGGTGAAGATTCTGTTCAAATTTTATGCTCTGTTTTCAAATTGAATTATTTGTTTCTTTTCTGTTTTTCTAAAGATTTTATTTTTTTAAATGTTTATTTCTTTTTGAGAGAGATAAAGAGAGAGAGGGAGAAAAAGAGAGAGGGGGAGAGTGAGTGAGAGAGAGAGACAGAGAGAGACAGAGAGAGAGAGACAGAGACTGAGGGAGAAAGAGAATCTCAAGAAGGTTCCAAGCAGGCTTCACGCTCAACATGGAGCCCGATGCCTGGCTCCATTTCACAACTATGAAATCATGACCTAATTGATATCAAAAGTGGGACACTTAAGGGACTGAGTCACCCAAGTGCACCCTGTTTCTCTTTTTTAATGTGAATCCTTTATTGTCCTGTAAGGTCATGGCAGTAAGAAAAAAAATGGTCGCTTCACAGATTTGCACATCATCCTTGTGCAAGGGCCACCCTCATCATCTCCGTATTGTTCCAATTTTAGTATAGGTGGTGCTGAAGTCAGCACAAATTGTTTGTTTCTTAGTACAAAATGTAAGGGGTACCTTGTGTGTTTTCTGGATACAAGCCTTTTATCACATAGTATCTTTGTAAATATTACCTCCCATTCTCTGGCTGGTCTTTACATTCTCTTATTAGCGGTGCCTTCTAAAAAGCAGAAGTTTTTAACTTTGGCAAAGTCCTATTTACCAACTTATTCTTTTATGGATTGTGCTCTTGGCATTGTATCTAGGGGATCTTGGTTAAGCCAAAATCACAAAGACTTTCTCCCTGTTTTCTTCTAGAAGTTTTATAATTTTAAGTCATATACTTAAATTTCTGATCCATTTTTGTATATGATATGTGGTAGGGAACAAAAGTTATTTATTTGTGATGTTTATTTATTTAGTTCAGAGAGAGAGAGAAGAAAGTGAGCGGGGGAAGGACAGAAAGAGAGAGAGACAGAAAATCCCAAGCAGGCTCTGCACTGACAGTGATGTGGGACTCAAACTCATCAACCATGAGATCATGACTTGAGCCAAAATCAAGATTCCGACGCCTAACTGATTGAGCCAGCCAGGTGCTCCCCATGCCCCCAATCTGAAAAACAATGAATATCTAATTATTACAGCACCATTTGCTGAAAAGGTTATCCCTTCTTCACTAAAAGACTTTACATCTTTGTCAAAAATCAGTTATCCAAATGTATATAGGTGTATTTCTAGACTCCCTAGTCTGTTTTACTGATGTATTTATCTTTACACACTGTCTTGATTACTATCACTTTATGATATGTCTTGAAGTCAGGTCATGTTAGTCCTCCACATTTATTCTTTTTCAAAGCCATTTCAGCTATTCTTAGTCCTTTGAATTTCATAAATTTTATTTATTTTTTAAAATTTTTAAATGTTTATTTGTTTTTGAGAAAGAGAGGGAGAACATAAGCAGGGGAAGGGCAGAGAAAGAGAGAGAGAGAATCCAAAACAGGCTCCAGGTTCTGAGCTATTAGCACAGAACCTGATGCAGGGCTCGAACCCACAAACTGCAAGATCATGACCTCAGCCAAGTTAGACATTTAACCAACTGAGCCACCCAGGTGCTCCTCAGCTTGTCAGTTTCTATAAAAAGTGTCTGTTGGCATTTTGATTAATATTTGCTGAATCTATAGATCAATTTGGGGAGAATTGCTGTATTAATACCACCAAGCCTTTTGATCCACAAACAACGTACATCTTTCCATTTATGTAGGTCTTCTTTCTAGTTTTCACTGCAGGTTTTCATATCTTTTGACAAACTTAAACTTTGGTATTTTGCATTTTTATGCTATTGTAAATTGCAGTTTTCAACTTCAGTTTCTAATTGTTCATTGTTGGTGTACAGAAACACAATTGATTTATGTACATCTAGAAATACAATTTTTATGTGTATTAATCTTGTATTTTGCTATCTTGCTTGACTCACTTACTAGTTCCAGTAGCTTTTTGTAAATTCTATAGAATTGTCTACGTAGACTATGAATAAAGATAGTTTCGCTTCTTCCTTTCCAATCTGGATGCCTTACATTATTTATCTTTTTGCCTTATTGCAATGGTTAGAATCTCAAATACAGTGTTAAATACATGTGGTGAGAAGCAATATCCGTGTATTGTTTCTGATTCTGTGGAGAAAGTATTCATTCTTTTTTCATTAAGTACGATGTTAGCTGTAGGTTTTTCATAGATGCTCTTTTGTAAATTGATGAAATTCTCTTCAAATAATCACTTGGTGCTACAAATTTCACCCTAAGTATTGTTTTAGTAGCATTCTACAAATTATGACATATAGTACTTTTGGAAGGCAGCTATGCTCAACACTATACCGCTAACGCATGACGTGTAGTACTTTTGTATTCATTCAGTTCAAAACACTTTCCAATCCCTCTTTTGATTTCTTCTTTGATCCAAGGTGGGTTTTTTTTCCAGAATTACGTGATTTACTTTCCAAATATTTGTGTATTCTTCAGATATCTTTTTCTTACTGATTTCTAATTTAATTCCATTGTGGTCAGAAAACACATATGCACATGTGTGTGTATGTGTGCGTGATCTTCAATTTACTTTCGACTAGTGTTAATACAGTATACCTTTTGGCATTTTCCACATTTTTTTTACATTTAACCTATTTGCATATCTAAAGTGTATTCCTTGTGGACAGCATAGGGTTGGTTTTGCTTTGTTTTGTTTGTTTGTTTTTAAATCCAATCTGATTGAGTACTCCCTTTTAACTGGGATATTTAGAACATTTATATTTCATGTTATTATTGATATAGGTATAAGGTATAAGTATTGATATAGGTTAAGTCTATTGTCCAGCTATTTGTTTTCTATTTGTACCATCTGTTTGTTAATCCTTTCCCCTCTTTTTCTGCTTGATTTCACTGAGTTTTTATTATTATTCCATTTTATCTACTTTGTTGCCTTATTACATGTAAATCTTTGTTTTGCTATGTTAGTGGTTGCCTAGAGTTTAGTATACCTCTTTGGGATATTACATGCTTCTTTCAGATCATGTTGTACCACTTCATGTAAACTATAAAACCATATGGTAGCAAACTTCACTTCTCCCTTCTCAGCCTGTATGCTATTATCGTCATATTTTACCTGCACTGATGTTATGAACTCTAAAATACATCTTTGCTATTTTGTAAGCAGTCAGTTACTGTTTAAAGAGATTCTTAAAAGAAATAATCTGAGGGGTGCCTGGGTGGCTCAGTTGGTTGAGCGTGTGACGGCTCAAGTCATGATCTCACGGTTCATGCGTTTGAGTCCTGCGTCAGGCTCTGTGCTGACAGCTAGCTCAGAGCCTGAAGCCTGTTTCAGATTCTGTGTCTCCCTCTCTCTCTAACCCTCCCTTGCTCACACACTCTCTCTCTCTCAGAAATAAATAAAACATTAAAAAAAATTTTAAAAAGAAAAGAAATAATCTGATACATTTATTTATGTAGTACCATTTCCAGTGCTTTTTATTTCTTTGTGTACATTCAGATTTCCATCTGGTATCATTTTTCTCCTGCCTAAAGGACTTTAACGGTTCCTATAACGGAGGTCTTCTGGTGATGAATTCTTTTAACTTTTGTATTTCTGAGAAACGCTTTATTTCACCTTCTTTTTTGAAAAATGTTTTCACTGAGTATAGAATTCTAGATTGATGCATATTTTTTTCATTCAGTACTTTAAAGATAATAGTCTGCTGTCTTCTCACTTGCTCTCTTTCCAATGAGCAATCTGCTATCATTTTTATCTTTGCTCCTCTGTACGTAATTTGTCTTTTTTTTCCTGGTCCCTTCTAAGCTATGTTTGATTATGATTTGCCTTGGGGTCAATGTTAGGACTATTTTTCTATAGGATTATGCTATTCCCATTTTGCTGCCTAATCCCCCAAATCATGTTGATAATCAAGTAGGACTGACGTAACCAAGAAAGCCATGTATATAACAATTAAAAAGGGAGTATACTTTTCAAAAATATTTTATTTATTTATTTAAAGTAAGCTCCATGCCCAGTGTGGGGTTCGAACTCATGACCCCGAGATCAAGAGTAACATGCTCCACTGATTGAGCCAGCCAGGCATCCCAAAAGAGGTGGTATACTTTAACTCAGGATTTCTAAGGCCTTGTGTGACAGAACTATTGAATGGAAAGAGAACTACATGCACCTTCCCAGTTAACTTGGCCAAGTAGGTATTCTTAATAGTAAAATTTTGATTGTTTCTTCTACTATTTTCTCTGTGCCAGCTTTAAGACATGACCTTGCCCCAGATTCTTTAACATTCTTCCCACTGAGAATTGAGATCTATGTCTTCTGTCCTTGAATCTGGGTTCTGTGACCACTTGATTGCAGCAGAAGTAACACCATGCCAATTTCTGGGCTCAGACGTTTAAGACCCTGTCAGTTTCTTTTTGTTTCTTAGGATGCCTGTTCTTTGATCCCAGCCGCTCGGCCATAAGTAGCCCTAAAGTGGCTGGAGGGAGGCCCACATGGAGAGAAGGCTCACAGCCCATCACCTTGGCTGAGCTCCCAGAGAGCCAGCACCAACCATATGAGTAACACATTTTGAAAGTTGATCTGCCAGCCTCAGGCTAGCTGTTATAGCCATACAGTATGGAACAGAAATGATCTGTCTGCACTGAGCCCTGCCCAAATTGCAGATTTGTGAGCAAAATGAATGCTTATTGTTTTAAAATTTTATGTTCCTACATGATTTGTTACAAAGGAATAGACAAAAAGAATATCTTCCCTAAAGAACTGGATTCTAAACCAGTGTCTCAGACAAGTAGCATCTGCTCTGAACTACTGTGGTTTCCTGTTTTCCAACTTCTGATCTTTTATATGACCCACGGCGTTCTGTTCTCTTTTCCTTCTGCTCCAGAATAATCCTGTCCTTCTAGAGACCTTACACTGCTATTTGTAGAAAGCACTTGTTCTTCAAATCTGTATGTGTTCAAAGTGTATTCCCATCACAGCTCTATTAACTGACTTCTATACTGCTCTGTTTCCCTCCATTACACTCCATGGGCTCTACATGTTAATCATTGTCTCTTGCTAAGTTTTCTAACCTACACACTCTACTTTGTCATCTATTTTCTCTGCTTAGGTAATGTTCTATTTACTGGCTATAATTTTTACCCATGTTAGCTTTTTAAACTCACGTTAACATTGGAGTCTTTATTTAAAACTTCCACCAATTCTGCATCACTGAATCAGTTAAGATTCCCTCATAAAGTCAAAATCATGCCAGTTATTTGGATACAGAGAGTTTAATATATATTAACACATACCGAGATCCTAATTTGATAACTGTATCAGTCAAGTCTCTCCAGAGAAACAGAACCAAAACCTCTTAGTAGATTTATTTCAAGGAACTGACTTACACAATTGTGGGGACTAGTAGATCTGAACTCCGATGGAGTCTTGAAGCAGAATTTCTTCTTCTTCCAGGAAACCTCGAGTTTCGCTCCTACAGTCTTTCACCTGAGTGGACGAAGACCACCCACATTATTGAAGGTAATGCCCTTTATCCGAAGGGAACTGATTGTGGATGTCCACCCCATCTAGAACATATCCTAACAGCAACACCTGCATTAGTGGTCATTACATAACTGGGTACTATAGACTAGCCCAGTTGGCACGTAAAACTAACCATCGCAGTAAACAAAGGGCTAAAAGAGAATTATAAAATATCACGGAAGGTGCAACTGCTGAGCTCTGAGGAAGCAAAACAGAGATTGAAATTATCAAAACTTAGAAACTTAGTAGATAGGCCATGAGGAACTGAAACTCAGACCTCTGAGTAGGAGGCATTGCTCAGCCAGTATTAGTTGTCTAAGTTCAGAAGAGAAGACTCAGGTCATGGGGACCCGGTTCTTAATGGAAGGGCAGTGGGTGACTGTTGTCGGCATCCCCAAGGAGGCACAATGAAGCTGATCCTGTAGGTGTCAGAAAAACTGCAAAGCAGATTCAGCTGCTGTTCCAGGAAGAAAATGCTTCTGCTGTGAAGATGTTTTGTCGGGGGTAGTACTCATAGGAACCACAAGCAGACAAAAAACCCTCAGCAAATATACAGCAATGACTCCACTTCTTGCTCCTCCTCCCGCCTTGTCATCTCCATCCAATGGCCCAAATGGCAGAGCCAACTGGAAAAGCAAACTACGGCTTTCAGAGTCCCAGCTCTAGGATCCTTGGTGCTCAAGGTTACCAAGGCTGCCAGCCCCAAGGAACAATTCTAGTTCTGACACTAGGTGCCCACCCACTCCCCCAGACATAATCAAGTTATCTTCCCATTTTTAAAAAATGGTGCATTTGAAACTGAGAGGCAATAATGTAATAACTGATACAGTCCATTCCTTTGGCTGGCTACTCAGCATCCATGACACTACTCTACAAATTTTGAACTCTGATATTACCACAAAAACCTTTGTTCTCCCCCACTCCCAATGCAGCTTTTCTGCATACAAACCAAGACAGTGTTGCCTTCTTACCAAATTGAAACCTGCAAAGTCCCGACTACCATTGCACCCATCTCTGATCAACATTTGTTATTTTTCAAATTCAATTTAATCTGAACATGTTTCCTAAAAACCCAATTATAAAGTTAACTGCCAATAACACTTGTGAAAATAATAAGGATAAGAAAGAGAGAGAATAATGAAATAATATATACAATTGTATATACATACACATATATACGTAATAAGCAAGTAACTGGGCATGAGGCCATAACTGATGTTTAAACTTCCTTATTTCACCACCCATTTCTTATTTCCTTTGCCTTCATCCAGTACCTCAGATAGTTGGGGTTTTTTTTTTTTTCTCATGGTGGGGTAATCCACTTTGCCTAAAGGGTCTGAATCACCACTGGATATGCCTTTGTCAGGGGTGGGTGGGAAAATTGTCATCTTCTATTAACTTTAACTGTTGGCATGAAAATACTAAAATCACCCCAGAAAAGACCCTGCATTCCAAATACTATCCTTCCCATTGAGTCACAGTACCCAGTTTTTCTTTGCTAATCAAAATCAATCACTCCAGCCAGTAGAGTAACTCTCATCTTTGCCTGTTGTTTTAGTAGCACGAGGAACACAAAATGACCAGGTGGTAGTCTCATTTTCCAAATCAACACAAAATTGATGTATACTCTAGGAGAAGCATTTGATTTTTGGGAATCAAGACTCCAAATGAACAGAGCTCAGAGTCACAGGGATTGGAAGCAAAACATCTGTGGGCAGGCTCTGAGATATAGTAGTGAGAAAAGCCAGTCCACTTCTACCTCTTATTCCCTGGCCCATGGAGATAGGCTAGGGAAAATAAGGAATTATATATTTATCTATGATTCTAAGTATAATCTACATTTTTTGAGGAAGAACTGTCCTTTTAGGATATAATCTCTCAACTGGTACCCTACCTTCAGTAGGCCATTAAATCTTTCCACTGTTCAGCTGCTTCTTGATAGTGGGATATGTGGTTATAACAGTGAATTCCATGGACATGAATCCATTGCTTCTTTTGAAATGGCTTTCTTGATGAGAAGGAATCTTGTGTACAGTACACCATATTTTGTAATCGCAGATGATGCTGGCAGAAGATTGTTGGGCAGGAAAGCAAATATGTACTCAGAATACATATCTCCTCCAAGGAGGAAAAAATTTTGCCCTCTTCCATGAGAGAAGGGAACAATTAAGTCAACTCATCGCCGCGGTCTGGTTGAGCTCATCAGGGAATTGTATCACATCAGGGGCTTTGTATAGCTGGCAAGTTAGGCATTCAGCAGCATTACTGGTAAAAAACAAAAACAAAAACAAAAAACCTTGATTAGGGCAAATTCCTATTGTTGAGCCCACACACACTCCCATCCCTGCCACTATAGCCACTTTATATAAAGGCCCATTAAGCAAACACTGGGATAACTGGAGAAAGATGTTAACTGAAGTCCACAAGATGGTCATTTTGCTCCCCTCCAATGAAGGGGCTCTTCATCTGTAACTAACTTGGATCTAGAAATTGGATGAGAGGCCACTCAAGTCAAATTTTTGGCCACCAGACTTTTTATATAGATCTAACAACATTCTGGTAGTCTATCTATCCATCTTTTTCAATCCTAAGTGCACCACGATCAGTTGTCCAACTAAAGATCTCTCATATCAAAACAGTTGGATTACCACTATGTTCATGTTGCTTTTTATGGTAAATGTCCCCTTGTCTTTGGTGGCTAGGTTCTGTCATTTGACCTCTGCTACATGGGAATCCCATCATTCGCATTGACATCAGCAAGCCCAATTCAATGTAAGTATCTTCACCACTTTGTCTGGCTAAGAGAAAAGAGCCACTACTATAGAGTCTTTCAGAGATGTAAGTGCTAATATCAGCAATGCATTCATCAATGTTCTGTCCTCTAGGCCCTCTGGTTGATGTGTTTGGGGAGTAGGTGCACAGATCTCCTGTGATAAGGTCACTCTATCATTCTTTCCTCCCTGTCTTGAATGCCTTCATCTACATCACGTCAGGGGGGTTCTAGTATTCCAACCTTATTAAACACGTACCACCATCAAGTTCAAGGTTCTGTGCCAACCAAGAAATTTTTTCCACTTCCAGTTGCAAGAACTAACACATTAAACAGAATATCTGATACGTGGACCCGATCAATTTGATCTGATCCAGTTCTATATTCTATCATCCTTGGTCTAGCATCCATAGAACACATTTCTACATAGCTTTCCAAGGTTTCTGCCAGTATGTATTATAAAATCTTGCACTTCTTTTAGCAGATAAATGATTTCCCCTGAGTCAAACTTTGTGCTATTCCCCCTCTATAGAAAGCTACTGGACTCTACTTATAAGTCTAGTGGCAACAAAGAACGGTTGTGATGGGTCTTGAGAAGAATGTGCATCCCTTTGAAGGCAACTGCCCCCAGGTGAAGTTTCTATAAGGTTTTCTTTTCTTTTTTTATGCTTATTTATTTTTGAGAGAGAGAGAGAGCAGCAGAGGGGTAGAGAGAGAGGGAGACACAGAGTCTGAAGCCAGGCTCCAGGCTCTGAGCTGTCAGCACAGAACCCGATGCGGGGCTAGAACCCACGGACCACGAGATCATGACCTGAGCCAAAGTCGAACACCTAGCCGACTGAGCCACCCAGGTGCCCCAAAGTTGCTGTAAGGTTTTCAGAAACACAGATGGGATAGTTTATTCCACACCTGGCAATTGCTGAGTGTCAACCCACCAGTCATTGATTGATGTGGGGAGATTTTTCTTAATATCATTAGAAATGAAGGGAAGTGCCCTGCAAGTCATTTCAAGGAAATGCATCCTTTCACCACCCCAATTCCAGTCCTATAGTTACCATATTTTAAAAAATTGATGTGTAGTTGATACATACTTTTACTTTAGTTTCAGGTGCACAACATAGTGATTCAACCAGTCTGTACATTATGTTATGCTCACCACACGTGTAGCGCAGCTACCGCCTGTCCCCATCCAATGCTATGAGACCACCATTGACTGTATTCGCTAGGCTGTACATTTTATCACTGTGACTTATTTATTTCATAACTGAAAGCCTATACCTCTCCCTCCCCTACATCCATTTTACCCATGCCTCCACCCTCCTCCCCTCTGGCAGCTATTAGTTTGTTCTCTGTATTTATGGATCTCTTTCTGTTTTCCTTTGTTTATTCAATTGTTTTGTTTTGTTTTGTTTTAGATTCCACATACAAATGAAATCCTATGTTACTTATTTTTCTCTTTCTGACTTGTAAGTCTTATTCTGACCTATTTACTTAGCTTAATACCCTCAAGTTCCATCCACGTTGTTGCAAGTGGCAAGATCTAATCTTTTTTTATGGCTGAGTAATATTTCATTGTATGTATATAGAATATGCATATACATCTACCACAACTTCTTTATCCACTCATCTCTTCGTAGACTCTTGGGCTGCTTCCATATAGCTTCTATATTGGTCTAAAGCAGGTCTCATGGGATGCGCTGAGACTCTATGATGCCATCTAGTGGCAGTCGCTCATTGAACCTTATCTTCTCATATGCTACATTTAACAGGTGGTGGTAAACAAAGCATAGATTCACCTTTTCTAATGATTCTTCTAAAACTACATGGATACCCAGAGGTTGGTGTGGGTAGGTTGCAGACTTTATTAGAGACAAGGTGAAAAATAAAATCATCTTTAAAGTCCCTACCAAAGCTGAGGACTGGGCAGAGGAATGTTCTATTCAGCTGGCCAGTAGTCTTTCTTTGAGGCTGAGTGAAAGTGAAGATGTGACAGGACAAACCAATGGAGGTCAAGCCCATGGACAGTGTTTCCAGAAGCTCACAACCTTCCCCCTACACCCATATTCTCCAAAACCAAGTATAGCTGACATTACAGATCCCAGAGTCTGTCACATATGGGATCACACATAAAGACATGGGGATCATTCATCATCCCTTCCTTTCAGTGAAAGCAGTCTTAAGATATTGAGCTAGCTTGAGGTTAAATAGATATAAAATGGCAGAGACAGGTAAGCCAGCCCAGATCTTCTACCTGAGAATGCTACATCTGCCTCTCTTCTCTATTCCTTAAGGAGCCTTGGTCTGCAGGTAGCAGTACACATGGGGCCCCCTTGAGGGACATCTTTATCAACAAACATAAATGTTGTGTGACTCTCGATCTCAGGGTCATGAGTTCAAGCCTCACATTGGGGGTAGAGTTCATTTTTTAAAAAGCACACAAAGAGATTGTTTTCCAGGAATGGAGAGAATCTTTGCTTGCTCCCCCTAAACAAGACCTACTCCTGGGTTGATAGGGAGTAGTGCAAGTTTGCTTCCAGAACCTTCTGCCTTCCTTCTTGTCATCCAGGATCTTCATGCACCCCTTCACTCATGATACCCATGACCCTGGCCTTTGTTTCTTGGACAGCACCTCTAACACCTGTAGCCTCTTTGTTACATATTTCTCGCCCCTTCCTTATTGTGCCACAAGGTGTCCTTATTGTCTACAAACTAAGAGTCCTAGGGCTGATTCAGGTACACACGGAACACTGAGACCCTCCCAGGAAAAGCTTTGTCCTCATGGCAGCAATTTCTGGATTTCCTCTAAATTTTAACCCATGGTGAGTCTTATGGTACATGGCAACCTTGCTGTACTCCTCACACCCTTACCTCACTACACTTAATCCACCTCAGTTCTAGATCTTTGCTTATTAGTCTTTACCTAACTTTCCTATACATTAGCACCAACACACACACACACACACACACACACACACACACGTGTGTGTATGTGCACATACACATGAAATGCTCTCCTACCTCTCTCCTTACTCCACTGAGTCCTACCCTTCCTTCAAGGTCACAATCACTGTACATGCACAGCTAATTCTGCTTTCAGAGATTCTATTTACATCAGTTTATGTCAATTTTTATGGTACTAACTCAGAAACTGAAAGAACTCTCTTCTGGACTTGCACATTTAATCTAGAACTTTAAAATCTGCCCCCCTCTCCCCAACTCCACTGTTTTAATATTGCAGGTCAGTGCTTAGACCTGGAGATTCAGCAGTGAACAAAATAGATATGGACCCTGCCTTCATGGTGTTCACATCCGAGGGCATAACAGATATAATACAAATGAACACAGGTTAATTCATAACTACAGGCTGAGATGGCGGTTTGAGATAAGGGTGCCAAGAAAAATAGAAGGAAGCCTATTTTTTAGACTGTTGAGACCAGAAAACATCTGAGGAAGCAGTGTAAATAAACAGATGTCATAAAAGAGAAGAAACCAGACAAAGAAAGACTCAAAAGAAGATAGTCCCAAGTGAAGGGAACAACACAAGTGGTGGCTCTGACAGAGGAAGGAGCCTGGCACCCTCACAGAAAGAGCTGATAGGTAGCTGTGGGGTTGTAGCGCAGTGAGCAGAGGACAGCGTAGCTGAGAATAATGCGCAGAGGTTGAATCAGCAAGGTCTCAAAGGCTATGGTAAGGCTTGAATTTATTCTACATGCCATACAAAGCCAAAAATTATTTAAAGCAAGGAAGTAACATGATCTGGGTTATCAGGAGACCATTGGATGGTACGTGGAGAATGGCTTAGAAGGCTTGAAAGGGGAAGAGGAAGACAAGTTATGAAGCTGTGACAATGGTCCACACAAACGATGATGGTGGCAGTAAAAAAAAACCAACACGGTAGAAAGGGACCAATTTCAGAGGTAGACTCACAGGAAGTAGTGATGTTTCATACCTGCTTTTATCCTTATTGTTCTGGAACGTATTTTTAATGAGCATGCTCAAGGAGAATCCTGGGAATTGTATTTTCTGAGTGCATATACTATGAGTGACAATGTGCTTTGGTAAAGAATTCCTAGGTCACACAACCTCTTTCTTTTGCAATGTAAAAGACGTTGTGCTTTTGTCTTCCAGGCTGTAGGATTTTGGAGGAGAAATCTGAAGTAAATGTGACTTTTTTTGCTCGCTGTGTATTTATTTATAGGGTTTGGGTTACCTTTTAGAGATCAAAATTCTGCATGAATAAGTCTGGGAATAGTTCTTTTATTAATTTGCCCAATATTGATGTTATTTAGCCTAGCCACATCCATTTCCCTTTCTTTTCGTGTCAGCAGCACCGTCATCTTCTGGGAAATTATCTCTCCCTTACCTGCAGTCCATGTGGACCCTGGATAGAGCTGACAGCCGCTCATTCCACGAGTAAGAGTATGCAGCCAATGAAGCCAATACTGCCACCCTTCTCAGCTGCCCAAGCTGATTCAGTGGTGAGTACCTGACCCAAGCCCAGCCAACCAGAGTCTGAGGATTAACCCAAGATTAATGCCACACAAGTATTAGAAAGGAAGAACTCTTTCTTCTCGTCAGGCTTGGAAAGCTGGAAGAATATCAGTATGTGGCGCCTGGGTGCCACCCCATGGGAACAACCTACCCAAGAATGAAGCCAACCCAGAAGAAAGCCAGAGCTGGAGATGTGGATTCCTCATGAAACTTTGAACTTCATTAGGTGAGCCAACAAAATTCCTCTCCTCTTTTGTTTAAGCCAGTTTGAGCTGGGACCCTGGCACAACCCAAAGATTCCTGATTAAATACAATTATCGTATTTAATTTTAAAAACAGGATTTTACTTAAAGCCAATGAATGTCCTATCTATGGCTTCTTCTACAAATAATTTTGTTCATTATTTTAGGAACTCTTATTATCTGTGAGTTGGCTCTTTGATATCTGCCTTTCAAGATTATTCTATTCTTTCATTTTCATTTCTTTGTCTTTTGCTTTTGTGTTCTAGGAAATTTATCTTCATCTTATCTGTTACTAATTTAGTTCCCTGCAGTGTCTATTTGCATATCATGGCTTCTATTTTAGAGCTTAATTCAATAACCAAGTTTTCCAGCCTAATAACATTTTTCTTCAACTTGGATTGTTCCCTTTTCATAATGGCTTGTTTTAATTACACAGGTGTAATTCCTTTTTTATTTTTTTACTTTTTTTTTAACATTGACTTATTTTTGAGAGACAAAGACAGAGTGTGAGTGGGGGAGGGGCAGAGAGAGACAGAGACACAGAACCCGTAGCAGGCTCCAGGCTCCAAGCTGACTGTCAGCACAGAGCCTGATGTGGGAGTCAAACCCACAAGTCATGAGATCATGACCTAAGCAGAAGTAGGATGCTTAACCTACTGAGCCACCTAGGTACCCCTGGCATTCTTTGATAAATAGGAAAAATAAATAGGATTGTCATTTATTTTCTTGATCAATGATTTCCCTCATTATATTATTTAACTCCCTTTAATCTACTTTGTCTTTATAGCACTTACTACCTGAACTAGAAAATAGATAGATTGTAGATGAATGGATGAATAGATAGATAGGTGTTAGATAGATAGGTAGCTAGATAGAGAGACAGATAATCTCCCAGGACCTAAAACAATGTTTGGCACAAGTTGGCATTCAAGAACTATTTGTTGGACATGTAAATGAGCGATGTAAATGCATTCATATGCTCATAGCATCCTTGAGAAAGTTAACAAGCACAAAAAGATAAGCAACAATCCAGGTAGCTAACTGAGAACTATCAGAAATACATCCATGATTAAAAGCCAAAGAAATTGTACAGATACAGGTGAACTCTGGAATGAGAGCCAGGTGTGGGCAGAGAACATCACTTAGTGCTTTGAATGATCAGAACAGTTTCCATGGAGACACCAAGGATTGAGTGGAACTTTGAAGAAGGGGTATGATTTGGAAAGGACAA
Organism: Proteles cristata cristata; assembly: GCA_017311185.1. Classification (NCBI taxonomy): domain Eukaryota; kingdom Metazoa; phylum Chordata; class Mammalia; order Carnivora; family Hyaenidae; genus Proteles; species Proteles cristata. Next base: position 468,451 of record JAESUZ010001426.1, on the reverse strand, counting down.
GGGCGGGGGAAGTTTTCTTCCAAAAAGCACTACTCTGGGACTCAGACCAATGCGTCCACTGCAGTCAGTGCACATTCTGTCCCTCAACGTCACAACCCCCATAAAGTAATGGAATTTTGAGCCCCAAACAAATAGAGGCCTTTAGAGTGAAAACTCCCAGACCATCTTCTCTTCCTTCACCCCTAAATGAAGGTGCAGAAAGCAGCTAATGAGCCTGGTTGAGGGAGGTTCGTTTGCCAGGTTTCTTCTCTCTTGTGTCTCTGATTCTTGGGTCAATATGGCAGGCATCTCTGGTCAGGAACACTTTTAGCACCAAATCTTCTCCTTATTGGGCCGTACACTGTCCCTGGAAAGATGCTGACATCAATAAAAACGTACTAAGAGTAAAGATGCAGTCTATGACTCAAATGATGCATACCTGTTGCGATAAATGTGCTTATCATTAATTACAATTTGAATGGTGCCGCTAGAATCGTGCAGTGAACAATTGAACAGCTGCCCTGGGCATTCTAGTTATGACTAAAATCTGCCCTAATTCCTTCCATCTCTAGTCACTTTCAGCTTCTCACTACACATATGATTCAAGGCACCCAACCTGGTAGGGACTGTAAGGAGACTTAGAAAACAGATGAAAATCAAGAAAAGAACAAGTTGAGATGGTTTAAGTTAAAGCCAAGGAATGTCTGTGTTGAGAAGGACTCCAAAGTTCACTGGCCCCAACTCCCCCAATGCAGGAGTTCTCTGTTGCCATGACTTGGACAGGTGTCATCCAACTCAGCTCTATGACTTCCAGGGTCTGGGAGCCTACTTCCTGCAATTGTCATCTGCAAACTCAGCAGGCAGGTGTAAATGGCAAGCAACGCAAATTTAAATATAATGAAAATACATGTATGTAATTTGGTTAATTTGTAAAGCACTTCTGGATTTCATAGAGCTAGACAGGCTCCTGTGCTGCTCTACAAGACAGATGAGGGGTGAACCTTTCTCAGCCTCCCGCCATGAAGGGAAGGGAAAGACAAAGATGAAGCAAGGTGAGAAAAGATGACTTAATATTACAGTGCTCAGGCTGATGTAATTTTCCCTCTTACCTTAGTGGAGTGGCTCCCAAATTGCTAACCCTTGGAACAAGGTCAGACTGGCTACTCCAACGTCCCCGTTTCCCAGGTCCTAACCCCAGAGAGCCGGAATTTAGTTGATCGGGGATGAGGCCTGGGCATCTCTATTTTTTTTTAAAGCTTCAGATTATTTTGAAGTACATCTAGGTTGAAATTCATTTCCTTAGAGATCTCAGCCTGGATAACCCCATTCCTGGTGATAAAAACAAAAACAAAACCAAAAATGCTATGATCCCTAAAACTCATGCAAGCAGATAGTCCTCAGAGCGTCAGGCAGTGTTTTCTGAAATCATGTGTTTTTTTTTTTTTTTTACTACTGAAGGCAGTTTGAGTAATGCTTTCCTGCTCTCCCCCAACCCAGCCATGCCCCAAAGCATCACCTGACACAGGCCTGTGACGGGGCCTCTCCATCTCAGCTTACCCTCTTTGTTGCGGGTCAGCCAAGATGCTGACAGGAACAAAACTGACTTGTTTTTGAGACTAAAGATACAAGCGATGGCTGAGATGACGCACACATGTTCACGGAGGGAGACTCTCACATCCGATCTGCCTTCTTCCGTCCACAGAGAGTCACGTTGCTACTCTAACCACATCACTAATTCCGAAAGACGGGGACTCCTACACACAGCCTCCAGGTCAGTGTTCCTGGTTGGGGCAGGCACCTGGAAGACATTCAGACCCAAGTTCCTAGCACCTCAAGTTGTCTGGACACCAATCTCTAAAGCCCATGGATGCAACTGCATTGTGGAAAGTGGTATTCTCAATTTGTAGAATCTCTGGGGTGCTTGTTGAAAAATGCACCCTCTCAGCCTCCACAAAAAACCTTCGAACTATCTGAGGTATATTTAGAAGGAAATCTGCCTTCTGAACAAGCAAGCCCAGGTAATTCTGAACAAGGCTGATTTTGAACTTCACCCATTCAGAATGGATGAAGGAAAAAGGAAAGGAAAAGTATGTATAAAAAGGGAACAACTTCTTTCCTGTCCTCCGAGGGCCATTGCTACATCTCATCTTGAGATCTTGGTCAGATATTCCCCTCCCTTTCCTATGCATTATCTTCCTTATGAAAACATCTTACCAAAAGATTGGTCTTTTTGTTTTTTTAAAGGCTAGCAGTTAACCTTGCTTGGGGGTCCAGTTCTATCTATTTGGGCAGAGGGAACAGAACAAGGAGAAAGGAAAATGGGTAGAAATACACAGGGAGAGAAAGACAGTGTTTAAAGAAAAGCCCAAGTCTGGGACTTGCCTATGTCAAAAAAAAAAAAAAATGAGGAGGAGGAGGAAGAGGAGTGGTGGAAGAGGAGGAGAAGAAAAGATAAGAAAAAAGAAATCCACACCCCTATTATGTCACTTAGAAGCAAATTATTAAGTGATGATTTACCCATTAAGTTCTTTCCCAATGAGCCTGGGTTGTGAAAAACCAAGTCAAAAAAAGTCACAGATCCCTCACTTATTGGCTAGGTGACCTGAGGGAGATTATTGAACCTCTCTGAGATTTAGTTCCCTTATCTGTAAATTGAGGGTAATCACCTAATAGGGCTGCTGTTTATTTTATTTTAATGAGGTGACATATTTAAAGTGCCTAGGGGTGCCTGGGGGGCTCATTCAGTTAAGCAGCCAACTCTTGATTTTGGCTCAGGTCATGATCTCATGGTCGTGAGACTGAGCCCCATGTTTAAGATTCTCTCTCGCCCTCTCCCTCTGCCCCTTCCATGCTTGTATTTCTTCTCTTGAAAAAATTAAAGTAAAATATCTAGCACAGGCGTTGGTCCATGAGAGTCCATCCAAACACCCTAAATGTTATTAACAATATAACTTTGTAATATGCATCTTTCTGCATTTCCCTCCCTTGTTTCTTTTCACTTACCCTAGGCTCCAACTTGAATTACTAACTTTTCTCTAAAGCCCTGAGAAGCATGGGCTTTAGAGTCTCACAAAATTGGTCTACTCCTGTCGCTATCATCAACTTTCTATATGACTTTCGCGGGCCTCCGTCTCCTTCTCTGGGAACAGTAGACACCTTACCAAGTTTCTGCAAAGGCCTAGTGCAACGCTGCGTGTAAGGAGCTCAACTCCATGCTTGGCAGTTAGTATTCTCCATCCTTCCTTCTTTCTCTCCTTCCCTCCAGGCTCCCATTATTGGTCTATGCTCTCCACCTCAATGCCTTTGCTTACACTACTTCTTCCACCTGAAATGCCCTTTCCCCATTTTCTGCTTGTTGGAATTCTTCCCAAAGTCATCTTCCTACTACCCAATCCCAACAGACAAGATGCCAAGACGAACCACCCTCTATTAACAAATAAGAGTACTCACTGAGAGTCTGTTCGAGGTCAGACACTGTTGCTAGTGCCTCAGGGCACAGAAATGATTGAGGTCTAATCTGTGAACTCAGAAAATTCAGTTGGACATAAGAACAAATAACTGTAATATTATGAAGTGAGAGTGGTAATAGAAGTTAAGTCTAAGGTGTTAGGAGAATACAGAGGAGGGGGCTTGTGTGTCAAATGAATCTATGTCTTCACAGAGACAGAACCTTTGGGTTTGAATGGATGATAAGTGATGTTTGACAGGCACAGAAGAGGAAAAATGTTGCCTAAGAGTGTCCTGCAGTCCTGAACATCTGAGAGAGGCAGCAGGACCAAAACGGCTGAAAGGATGAACAAAGATTTGGAGAAATAGAATGGGACCAGAGTGTGAATACTGTTGACTTTGACCCTGGAGAACTCCCAGGAAGTTGGCTCCATTCTACCTCTGCTTGGCCTATCAGGGCAGCAGAGAATATACCTGCGGTCCCATGAGGAACAATATCCCAGGACAAGAGCGGTCTCCGGAAATCATTCATCTCTAACCCTCATCATTTCATTGGCTAAGAGGCCATGGGGAATAAGACTGTAACTCAAAAGATGTGTGGGTATACAGGCCCCTTTCTGCTGGCTTTTTTTTTTAAACTACAAATGGATTTTTCTTTTGATTTCTTAAATTCAATTGCAAAACTTAGAAAATCCCACTCTGCTCACGAGGGAGTGAAAGTTGGAAGATTCGGTGCTTTCTGAGGAAGATTGCAGTTTGGGAGGGAAAATTTCATCTCACCATCCAGCCTTCTCTCTCTATGAGCCAGAGGTCAATGACCGCAGCACTGGTACAATGCTTCATCTTGAGACCTTCCAGAATATGTTCCTGACCAGGTATTTTTATTGGTCTCCGGGCTCTGCCTGGCCCCATGCCTGAAGCAGCAATCATTGCCTTCCAGATGTGCTCTTGACACTTAACTTATGACCTCCTGGGTTTAGCACACAAGGCCAGGCAAGGTCCCTGGCCAACTTCACCATTATTTCCCCCTCATGTTCCTTGTGCTCCAGACACACCGAATGCCTCACCACATTCTAGATACAGTGGCAGTTTCACAGTGCTTGAAATCTGCTTTGCATGTGCCTATTTGGAAGGCTCTGGCCACCATCATGCCCACCTCCTTTCCCTTGCTCCCCTCCCACCAAACACATTCACATGTTGAACTCACAGTCTCCTGAGCAAATTTATACTCACCCTTCAAGTTTAGTCATGTGTCACTGATCCTCAGTGAAACCTCCCTTGGCCACCGCCTTCTCCCTAGTGGCAAAATCACTCTCTCTTGGAAATCTTACAACCTTTCTCTGCACTGTCATACAGTAACATATCTGAGGGCTTCTCTGTGATTCCCAGGGGAAACTGGGCTTGGGGCAGTGCTCCCTTGGGGCAGTGCTAGAAACTTACACATCTCTAACCTAGTACCCAGCATGAAGATTCATTGACAGTAAACACTGTTTGTTAATGGTCTCCCCCACTAACTTGGAACCTCGGTGGGGTAAGGATTTTCTTTGCCTTATGCAGTAATGGGCCTTGGCACAGCCAAGACTGTGCTTGGTATGTAGAATGCACTCAATTAAAATTACTTGAATTAAAATTAATTGGGTGAATTAATGGTATTTAATCAACTCAAGATAGTGAGATGAAATGAAAGACTTGACCAAGTTAAGGTTCCTGAAAATTGATTTATTTGGAGATTATCATGATTTAAAATAGTTATTGAGCATGTGGAAACTAATTTGACAATTAACTATTTGTAGAAAACTAAAAAATAAAAAAAATAAAATAGTTATTGAGCATGTGTTCAACCTTTTGTTTGCACAAGCTGTGAGATATATGAAGATAAAGGAACAAGATGGTTATGGACATGTGGGATGGTGGATAAGATTTTTATAACAGCAATATTAACATAAGGTAAGAAGCAATAAGTGCCACGGAAGGGGGCAGATAAAATGCTATGGGAACTCTGGGGGGAGGGGGCTTCTCCCATAAGATTAGTTAGGAGTTTTCATGGAGGACCAACCATTTGACTTGGGATGCCATTTATGATGTTTTTCCAGTGTGACCCTGGTCCAATGGATGTGGCTGATTGCAAGGTGGACACCTGACCTGGACTGAGCCATTAGTCTCTCTCCCAGGAACTGGGATTGGAGACTTCAGAGCACTAATCAATTTTTTCTGGTCCTTTCAATTAAAGACATGTATCTTCTGGAACTGTGTAGTTGCAGTCTTTTAAAAACCACTCAGAGATGCAGAAAAATCAGGCCTGGGGAGAGAGAAGAATACAGGAGTACTGAGAAAATCAGAGAACAGTGACCATGTGGCCTCAGTGAGTGAAAGACTGAGGACTGACTTTCTGATGATTCACGCTCCTGGTACCAGCCCCTCCGTGACCTGCAACATCTCGGTCCATGAATCTTCTGGGACACTCCAAGATCCTGGCAATAAATACCCCCTTTCTGCATCAGCTAGCTGGACTATATCACTACAGCCAACAAACCTTGGTGAAGCCTGGGTAGGTGTGAAGAAATGGGTCATGTCCAGGATGGAGCCTAATGCAGAAGGGATATGAAGTCATAATTTATTGGTCTTCATTTCCATTTCACATTCCTTCACTCCCCTTCAGTATCTCAGTCCAGAGGCTCCTCCATCTCCTCTAAACCTGTCCCACAACAGGGAAGTGTTGAAGTAGTGAAGAATCTGCGCGCCCTATAGCTAAGCAGTCCTGGCTATTCGTAGATGCCTGGAAGCCCAGTTTTATAGATCCCGGGAGTAAACTGGGCATCCTTTGTCCCAGAGAATGACTCTATATCCAAGGTCCCTGTAGCAAAAGTGACTCACTTGATGGAACAGATCTAAGAAGTGTTGGCACACATGCATGCTTACATACATCCACCCACGTGGATGGTGAGGAGCTCATGGATTTGTATGTAAATGATCCTTGTATCAATGCATGCAACCTTCTATCTATGGGTAAAAATCATAGAGAGTCATTGTTACAAAGAAAGTACACTAAGCTCCTATCTTCTGGCGGCTTTGAGGTCTACTAAAGAGCACACCCGGCAACCTCTTTACAAAAACTTAACCCAGCTACTCCGAGCTGAATCACACCTTCAATCAAGGCTCGTACTGTGTGGGAGGGCTCCAGAAGGAGAAGGGTTCACCGGTTTTCTCAGGGGGTTGTGGGACTCTGACATTTAGCTGATCAGAGTTGGGGGAGGGGACAGTCAGGTTTGATGGGGTCCTGAGTCATTTATAGTTGGAAGGAGAGCTCTCTAAGAAAAAAATACAGAAATGTGTGTGTAGTTACTAATATAATGCTAGGTACAAGGCTTTGGGTAGGGCTGGTGCCAGTGAGAGACTCTGAAGCCTTGGTTTTATAGCTTCATAGGAAACCGACTTGGGAGTGGGACAATGGGAGCTCAAACTTAAACTTCACTTTTCTTTCTTCTGTGCTTGTCATTCCCATACAAATTGAAGTCCATGGAGGATTGTAGTTTTGCAAAGGTACCACTTTGCTCACAGAGGTGATGTCGGGGCTACCGTGTGGGCTTCCACAAGCATCTGCAGGCTGGAGAGGGGAAGCCTGGGTTACACTGGTCCAGGTGAAGAACAGGATCGGGGTAGGTTGAGAGGGAGTGAAACGAGCCGTTGCCACCACTCTCATCCAGCAGTTCCCAAACTCTTTCATCCTGAGCCCTTTACTTCTTCCTCTTACAGATCTTCCCTCTTACTCTCCAGGTCACACAATCCCTTCTTTTGGGGGAGGGGGAAAGACTCACCATTCACTTTGCAACACCACTTCAAGCAACGTAGCTAAGAACGTGAGCTTGGAGTAGTGCTGCCTGGGGTTGAAGCCCAGCTCCATCACTTCTTAGCTGAATGACCTTGGGCAAGCTATTTCAGCTTTATCTCTGACTTCCAGTTTCTTCTCCATACAACAGATAAAATTAGACCTCAAACCATAGGGTTATTGTGCAAACAATTCAAGAGAAATATCTAACACAGTAAATGCTCATAAGGTTGACTCCCATGCATTCTAACTGACCAGCACTGTAGGCCAACAGCTGTTGGGTTTTAACACTCCAGTCTCCACACCTTCATGAGAATCATGCCCTCTTGTTGGATCAACCTCTTTCCTCACCCTTCCCTCTGAGGAACTCAAAGTATTTCTTAGATGTTCTGCCTTGGAGCAGTACACAAGGAAATTGGGATGATTCTCCCCATTTTATAGCTGGCTAAGATAAGGCCCAGAGCTGGTAAGGGCAGGGCTGAAGCTTCAGAAAGAGCAAAGGCATGTCTACAAGTGAAACTAAGGCCCCATGGCTTCTTAATACAGGACTCTGGACTGGGAAGCAGGGTAGGACTGCACTTATGGAAGCTTTGACTCTGCCGGGGACCCTGCTGGGGAGAAAGCAGTAGGCAGCAAGTGGTCCAGGGGAAGTCATCTGTCCTCACAACTCACAGCCAGGTGTGTTTTTGCTTCCTCCTTCATTTCCAATACAGCCCAACCAAACATAGAAGGTTCTGCGTTCCGTGAGCAGTCAAGAGGTCTGTGGCCCTGATCAGTCCTTAGCTTTGCCACTAGATAGCTCTGAGATTCAGTTTTTTGCTTCTAAAATCAGAGATTGGGCATAATGACATCCAGACGCTTACCTTGGTGCTTATCTTAAACCTCTTCAGAAACTGCTCCATCTTGAAATCATTTAGAAAAAAGAACCAGAGTCAATATCCCAGAATGCTGCACTTACTAGAAACTACTTCATCTTCTCTGGAGTTTCATTGTGTCCCAGAGAGCCCTGATTCCTGAAGGGCCATGGCCCAAAATGGCCAGCTATTGGCATCCTTGGGCCATGGAATCACTAGTGTTTGTAAGTGGTAAGAAGAGATGGGTCTGGAGGTGGCAGCAGGAAACGTGGCTGGGCCTTGAGCAAACAGTGGGGGCAGGGGAATCAAGAGACCATGGTGCTTTAATGTGGAGAGTAATTTTTCAAGTAATTTTTTTTTAAGTAAAATGAGCATAGTGTCTGCCCATTCCCATATTGGCAGGATAAACAGAGAGAGGGGCTCAGAATCAAACTATAGCAGCAGAAATGTAGACATTTGCAAGAAGAGCTAAACTGTCTGGGTGTGGAATGCTGAAATGGGTGACCACAGGTAAATGCACAACCCCTTTGGTGGCTCTGACTTCCATATGATCTGCTTAGGAGAATGTGTGACATGACCCCCACCCCGCCTACCCCCACCATGGATTCTCTCCTTGCCTGAGAATTCTAGCATTCTGCATGGGTTGAGCAACAAAGCACATAGGAGGACTGACTTGGCAAAAGGAACAGGTTTGGCAATGAATGTGTCACAGCGTGACCCCAGACAAGTTACTTAACTTGACCATGAAAAAAATCAAGGATGTTCACATCCTGTCCAGCAACAAAAAAAATCTCTGCACTGCAGGGGGTGAGCCCTGACCCTTACAGATTGATTCCAGCATAGGAATAACAGAAAGTTCTTCTTCCTCAAAGTCTTACTTACCCCAGACACACTCATAGCACAAAAAGACTTTGTGACCTGGGTCATCAGACAATGCTACCCACCTCCTGCACCAAGCATCCTTGAGTTTATAACTCTGAGCTGGACAAACGGTAAGAATCCAGATGAAAAAGATGATGGCCTTCAAGTGTTCCTAGAATGGACGCTACCGCCAGGCACAGCCAGATTAATAGGGACGACAATTAACACATTGAAATAATCCTACAGGAACTCATGGAGAAAAAAAACGCTAAGTGAATATTAACATAGCACAAGCCCACCCATTAGTAAAGGATGAACAATGAGCTGAAGTAATCAAAAGAAGGCTTTGTGGAGAAGGTGATTTTTAAGATTGGTAGTAGGAGGAATAAGAAGGGAGATGCTGATTCAGACACAGCGAATATAAGACTTGGTGATGGGAAATAACCTGAGGGTAGGCTCTGATCCCGGGGTAGGCAAGCACACAGCTTGTGCAAAGGCCATATGAGCACACAGCAAGTTACTCCCAGACCCTGGGTCTCTCTTCCCATCCATAGAGAGAGAAGGTAGACTAGGTAGTCCTTCCAGCGCTAGCATTTTACATTTTGCAGTCCTCAAGTATAGGAAAGAATCCAAAGGGGATTTGGTTTGGGTAGAGTAGAAAACAGGTGGTAAGTAGGAAGGGCTAGACCAGGGTGTCAAGGCATCTAATCTGAGCATAATACAGTTATATCAGCTTAAGCTGAGCAAACTCAAAGCCTACCCCTGACCAAGCATCATCCAGGACTGGTCCTTGTAAAATGCAGCCCCAGAACAGAAGGCAAGCTGTGTAAATGAGAGAATAAACCCAGATGGATGGGAAGAAAGGGAAATGTGTCAAGAAAATAGTTAGGGTCTCATCCTAAACAACAATCCCCTCTAACAACAGACCACTGCTCACAGACTGTTGTTAGCTGACTAATCCCTTTCTCTAATTCTCGGATTCTTCAGCTGGCCCATGTGTCTGGATCTAGACTGGTCCCCATGCCTGAGCTGTTTGCAGAGAGAAAAGAGAGTTCTTCCCTGTACCACTCCCCCATCGAGAGAGAGGCCTAGTCCAGAGCAGGACTGCCAGGAGATGGGGGTAGGACTTGGGAAGCCTTGAGAGATCTACAGAGCATAAGGTTTTAAGGGCCCCTCATCCTGCCCTGAAGGATTTACTCACTGGCCTATGCCTTGAGGTTCCCAACATTCTCCTTCCCACAGCCCCTTTGCCAATTCAAAGGGGTACCATGGGAAGAAATAGGTATAGAAAATGAAGGGTATGGCAAGATTACAAAGCCAGGGGCTTGGTACAGGTCATGGTCCAGGGAAATCCCCAAACAGAAGTGCCCCAGCTTGTTTCCCCATCACTTTGGGTAACTTTCCATTGCCACACACCCACCCGTACCCCCAGGTCTCTTCTAATAAACCTATTGCTCACTTAGTGACCTGTTGGGTATGGGAATCATACAAAGCAATGAGCCTGGTTTCCTGAACTTGAGAAACTACAATCTACATGGAAGATAAAATTAACAGTGTCCCTGGAAGGGAGACTGTGTATACCCTAAGAGGGTTTACAGTGACCAAGGGCCAGACAAATACTACAGGCTCAGAAAAGGGTGTACCAGTTGACATGATACTCTACATGGAAAACCCAACAGACTCTACCAGAAGCCTATGAGAACTGACCCATGAATTCAGCAAAGTCACATGTACAAAATCAATGTACAGAAAAGGGAGTATCAGGGAGAACAGAGCCATGGGAGATGGCTTCCCCGGGGAGACACAACTAGGACACAACCGTGTGGCAATCGGTGAATGTACAGGAGATAGGAAGGCAGGAAGAGTGGTTTAAGGAGCAGGGAACAGAACATTGGAATATTTGAGGGGACAGCCCATAGAGAGAAACTAGAGTGAAATGAACCACCATTTGCTGAGTGCCTATTGTATGCCACTGGTGTGCCAGGCACTTTCCATCTTTTATTTCATGTGAACCTCCCAACGAAAGTGATACTGTCTTTATTTTCATTTTGTAGTTGGGGCAACTGAAGTGTTTATATGAATTTAGACTTGGCCTTGCGGTCCATGAGAAGTGTCTGCCAGTGGCCGAACTGGGGACTAGCTTGATGGTAATGATGCCGGGGTAAGAATGGCCTAGCTATGGTCACCTGGGTACTTGGAAAACATTGCTTCTCTATCACCTAAAGGGTCAAGAGCTATGACCCGGAAGCCCTCTAGATGGCTTTGGGATATTGAGTGATGATCTCATGGGGTTTCACCCTCATGACTCGGGTGTACTAAAATTAGCCTCTACCCCAAGGGCCTTTTACCCACACCTGGTGTCCTACTCTCTTTCCCCCAGTGCTCAGCTTCTCTGTCTTGTCAACAAGCACGCTCCTCCCTGGCCCGGCAATTGGATGAAGTAATTAATCATCACTAACTGTTAATGAGGCCAACGAGGTGTTATCATCACAGCCACCAAATTGCGGCTATGACTAACTGACTAGTGTCAAAAATTCAGAAAGCATTGATAATTATTATAATTATTTTTTCCAGTCTTCATTTTTTTCCTATTTTTGAGGTCTCAGGTGTGAGCTGGAGAGTGAAGGGAAGGCCCAACCTTTCCCAGAACTGAAAAAATGCACCATTTTGTTCAGCCTCCCACCCAGCCTGTGGTGGGCAGGGGAATGCCTGCTGCCTGCCAGGGTCTTATTTGACTCTCCAGGCAGCACCTTGATGAAGGTCAGCGTCACTGAGCAATCTGGGGGCTGGGGTGAGTCAGGCCAGATGGGGGAATCAGAGGCATTGTACCAGAGCGTGGCCGCCCAGGCATACAGTTGGGGAATCCCTCAAGGGAACCGTGGACCCGTGCTGACCAAATCCGGCCCGAAGGAAAACCCTGTCTTGCTACATGACTCCTGATTCATGGCTTTCCCCTCCTGGAACTTGGCTCATGTGCTACCCCTGAAGCAGCCACCATCAGCTGCCTCACATTATTTTAAAAATAGCTACCCCCCACCCCAAATTCCTCAGACAGCAAACTCCACCTGAAATGGAGACATTGAAGTATGAGCAACTATAAAAGCCATATGCAGGAGGCTTCTCAGATGCAACCCCAGGGCGTTCCCCAGCTGATTGTCAGTGGCCTGCTTGGTTGGGTATCCTACAGACACTATCCATAAACGCTTCCATGCGATTGATCCTGAATGCCATTCATTCCACTGTTAATAAAATGCAAACCATTCCCTAGGGAGGGACAGAAAGAGGAACAAGGGGACTAACCTTTATAGGGTTCTTTCTTTGTGCTCGGCACCATCTGGTGAACTTTAAATACTTCATTTCAGCTCAGGTTCTCAGGGCCCCGTGAAATGTGTAATTGTGACTCTGATTGGAAAGAGGCTTAGAGGCTCCAGTATATCCAAGGCCACTTAGCAGAAGTTGGCAGAGCTAGAATTAGGACTAAAAAGTGATTCCAAAGCCCCTGGTTTTCCTTTTTTAAAAAAGTTTTTAATGTTTATTTATTTGAGAGAGAGACAGAGCGTGAGTGGGATAGGGGCAGAGAGAGAGGGGGACACAGAATCAGAAGCAGGTTCCAGGCTCTGAGCTGTCAGCACAGAGCCTGACATGGGGCTTGAGCTCATGAACCACAAGATCATGACCTGAGCCAAAGTCGAACGCTTAACCTCCCAGGCACCCTAAAGCCCTGGGTGCCTTTGGCTGCTCCAAATCTCTTTTAAGGGACAATGGAGGGTGTGGCTTCTGCAGCCACACAGCTCAGGCTCAATCCCTGCTTCTGATACTTACCAGCTGTGTGAGGTTGGATTCGGCACATCCCCTTTCTGACCCTCGGTTCCCCCAAACTGTAAGATGGGCCAGTGGAGGTACCAGCATCGATTACACAGATACAGATCTGTGAATATATGCACACCATTTAGAACAGTGCCTGATACATTCCAAGGGTTAGGTTTTGTTTTGTTTCTATTATTTAAAAAATGCATGATACCTATATTAGACTCTGTGCTGAAAACAGCTCTTTCTTGAAATATTTTTATTTATTTATTTTTTATTTTTGAGAGAGAGGGGGAGACCAAGCAGAGGAGGGGCAGAAAGAGAAAAAAGAGAGAGACAATCCAAAGCAGGCTCCACACTGTCAGCACAGAGCCCAATGTGGGGCTCAAACTCACAAACCATGAGATCATCACCTGAACTGAAAATCAAGAGTCAGATTCTTAACCAACTGAGACACCCAGGTGCCCCTATGAAACCAGCTCTTTAAAAAAGGGAAAGAACACGTATGTGCTGATCCCCAAAGGGGCAATGGGGGCTATCATGTTTTGTCATTACCCAGTTTTTCCTAGAGTGACGCTGTCTGAGAGCATAAACTACTATTAACAAAATACAGCCCTTAATGTGATGGGGAGGGGGCCGAGCCATGCCCAGATTGGCACCGGGGAAGGAAAAGATGGCTTGAGGAATTCAGACCTGCCCTCAAGCTCAGGAATACTCAGCCACATTTATTCAGGAAGTGGGTGGGCAGTTGGTATGCTTGTATGTTATTTCCAAGGTGGACCACTTATGTTCCTCCCTAGGCTTCTCAGTAGCTTAGGACAAGGAGAAGGCATCTCAAACCCAGCACTTGAAGTCACACTATTACCAGGATGGGGTAATTCCAGAGAACTGAATATTTGCCCATGATGGGCACTATTCATCTGTCAGCTTGGGAAGGAAAGTGAGATGAGAAATCCAATCAGTCAGGAAAGGTCCAGACCCTGCCCCCACCCTGCCCTCAAGTGCACGCATGCATACTCACACACACACACACACACACACACACACACACACACGCACGCACGCGCACACGCGTGCGGGAGCGGAGGCATTAATGCTCTAGTTTATCTAGACACCTTATCTGCAATATAACCAGTGAAAACTCTAGAAGGTTTCTTGAGAGGGTGGGAAATTGCAGTTATGACCTACTTTTTAGTATTCAGTTGGACAGTTACCTTTAAGAAAACGGTGTTTTTCCAGGGAGTGGGGAAGAGAGCACCTGGTAAGGGTAAAGCCGTGGGTGAAGGAAACCGCACTGAGGCTTTAGAAGCCATAGAGATGATGAGAGGGCCCTGGAGAGCTGAGCCTGGGTTGCAGGGAGAGACAGGGCTGGCCACAGTAGACAGAGAACCAAACTCAAATCCTGAGGACCCTCTGGACTCAGCCAGCAGCAAGGTCCCTGGGAATTTTCCCAGCCTTGCCCCACTTATGAACTAATTGTGTTCACTGACTAGTCCTCTCTGTCTATTCCTACAGCCATCCCTGGAAACAATCTCCTTCCCAAAGAGGAAGTGGAAGAAGCCACTCTGGCCCTCTGATGGGAATCTGATTATTAGTAGACATGACAGGCATTGTTCATCCTTCATGCGGTGATCAGCAGATGAGACGGTAAATCTGAGCAGCCCCCGGGAAAGCCCTACTCTCCACAAATGCCTCACACATCTGTGCACTGCACAAGAGAAAACCACTTAACAAGAAGGAATGGAGAACAACATCAAATGTCATCTATCAAGTCATCCTAAACTTTCTGGAATTTGTGCTACGAAAAGCTCCTATGAAATCCAAGGTCTTGCCTTGTGTCCTGCCTGCTCTGCCTTCAGGCTCCAGGCACATGCGAAGGGGATTCTGGGCGTGGTAAAAACCCTAACTCCCTACCTGCACCTCCAACTGCTTCTGCCCCAGCTGGTCTGGTCATGTCGGGAAGGGGAGCGGGAGGGGGAGGCAAGGAGATGAGGTGTCAGAAGCCAGAGATGGGCTTGTAAACCCCCACACACCTGCCAGAGCCCTAAACCTGCGTCAGAGTCTGCACTATCAAAAGGAAAGAAAGCAAGTGTGCTACAACCAAATCACAGGAGCCAGAGTGGAAAATATAGCTCTGACACAGGCTGTTGGCTCTGGGGAAAATTCTGCCGATGAACCATATTGAGAGTCAACGTTATTTATCTTCTATGATGGCCAAGCTTGGAGAAAATTCTCTCCTCTTGCTCTATTTGGGAAGTGGTGGGCATTTTCCTCTCGTTGCATGCCATTAGGAAGGCTACAGGCAGGAAAAGGGCTAAATATTAGCAGTGATGGAATCTTGGGGGGCTTGGGTTTCTTTCTGGGATACTGAGAGAATAGGGGGGTGGACCACACCCTTATAGCACCTTTTTTTATTGAGCCATAACTGACTTGTCACATTAGTTTTGGGTGTAATGCCAATCTTTTAACATTTTAGAAGTTATTGAAGCTGCATTGTTGATCTCGGTATGACGATATAGGCAAAGATATGAACTAATTAGCAGGAGACCAAAGTTCTAACTCTGCCTCTCAGTCTAGTTCTTAAAAGACCCTGGAATTCAATTTCCTCATCGGTAGAAAGAGAGGGTTAATATGGAAATTACCTGAAAAATTAATTCCCAAATCCCTCCCAGCTCCAATATTTTCTGGAACTCTGGATGCTCCCTGAAGCTAAAAGCAGGCATAGAGTTAGAGACAGAGAGACAGAGAGAGAGAGAGAGAGAGAGAGAGAGAGAGAGTTTTTGTTGAAGAAAATTTGTTGAAGAAAATCCACCAGGATAATTAGACATTCCAGACTCTCCTGAAAGGCTTCAGGACAAAGCTTGGTGGCAAGTTTTGTAGTCTTGTCTGGAAAGCAAGGACTTGAACCAGATGACTCTGACTTCCAATTAAGAAGTCTTCTAGGTCTTCTATGTAGGAGCTAGACTGGGAAGATGTGCTACATTGACAGCAGTCCTTTGGATTTGAACTGGACCATTTCTGATTTCTAAGGCTTCTTGGAATCTGGCAGTGGCTTCCTGGAAGATGCTTTTAGAGAGTGAGTGCGAGGCTGAAGCAATGGGTAGAGAGGAAGAGTAGAATTCTGAATGAATGAAGTATAGAAGGAACGTAGAGTAGAGTAGTATAGCAGTTTCCAAGAAGGAAAGCTTAGTGAACAGGTATGGCTGCTTTGAGATAAGTCTTGTACTTAGGGGGAGCTATCTGGCATAGTTTTTAAAAAGATCCAAGCCCAGGGGTCCAATGTGGCACATGAAAAGAAATCAAAGAGTAATCAAGGTAAACCAACTAAGCTAGGTAGTAGTCAAATGTGCCTACTGTCAGAGGTCTGTGGGCTCTCAGCCTTGGGTTGGGCAATGTCCGGTCCATGGCACACAGTAAGACATGGTAGGGGCAGC
This sequence comes from Proteles cristata cristata, assembly GCA_017311185.1. Classification (NCBI taxonomy): domain Eukaryota; kingdom Metazoa; phylum Chordata; class Mammalia; order Carnivora; family Hyaenidae; genus Proteles; species Proteles cristata. Next base: position 452,243 of record JAESUZ010001426.1, on the reverse strand, counting down.
AGACAGCTGGTATCAGTTATTCATAGAAGAGGTGCAGAGTCACATACACACACACCCACAAGCACACGCTCACACTCACAACAGATCCCGTTGCTTAAGCTCGCCATCTCCGGATTGAGAAGATGAATAATAGATCTGCAGACCAGTGTGTTTCCCCAGCCGTGTCACAGGAAGGAAGGTCCACAGGCTCCCTGTAAGCCCCGGGCAGAGGGGGATTTTAGAAGGAAGCTTTCTGAAAAGCTCAGATTCTCATGGTTGTCATGCCATTGGTAGGAAGGAAAGTTGGGCCTGACAGACCATACCACATGGAGCAGTGGGAGAGATGAATCCAGGGACAGCTGTGTGGCTTTGGGGAAGGAGGAGAAATTCCTAGAGCCTCCTTTTGCTGCTGGTTCTGGGAAAAGCCACCTTCCTTGAGTCGAGAACAAACCACAAGGGAGCTTTTTCATGTCTTCAGCTATTTTGTAACCTATCCACAGGCTGCTTTGATTCTCTGCAAGGGAAGAAAAAAACCCTGAGGTGTCCCCTCCCCACCCTATTTCACATAGACAGAAACTGAGGCTCGCTGAAGTTGGAAGATCTCTGCAGTCACACAAAAGAAAGACAAAAACTAAAACAGGTCTCCTTTTGGGGGTGGGGTGGGCATAGGCCTTTGCCATTTGAGACTCTTAAACCCATATGTTAGCCAAAATGAGAAAAATATTCACACCGGGCTAGACTGTGTCTCCTCTATCCCTGGCATACTGAAGCATAGGTCCAGGTTCCAAATACAAAATACACACCTCTACATGCATGTGCATACACACGTGCGTGCATACACACATGTGGGCTCACACAGGGTGCCTCACAACTCTAGGGGGTATAGACCAAGTATGGCCATGTATGGTCATAAGCATTGGAGGGTTGTTTTTTTAAGTTTTATTCTTATTTATTTTGGGAGAGAGAGCGTGTAAGAGGGGGAGGGACGGAGAGAGAGAGACATTGGGAGAGAGAATCCCAAGCAGGCTCTGTACTGTCAGTGCAGAGCCCAGCGTGGGGCTCAAACTCATGAACCATAAGATCAAAATCTGAAGTCAGATGCTTAACCAACTGAGCCATCCGGGTGCCCCGATGGGTATTTTTACAAAAGAAAGAAAGTTCGGTGGGATGAGACTGGTAAAGAAGGGCTCAGAAAAATCTGCAGGAAAGGAGGCTGTGAAGACCTTTGGGAGTGTGAATGCCAAGCTTGGAGGGCGGGATTCTATCCTGAAGGTTTGTGCAAATGGGAGTTTGGTGATGAAGTCGGTGCATCAGGAAGATGAGCCTACGGTCTGGAGAACCCTTAAAGAATGCCTTCTGTTCTCTGGCGGGCTGTGGTTGAAGGGAACAGTCCACATAATAAGTTAACTTGGTTGTTTTTAGAACGATAATGCCAGTAACCACCAGCTAGAGCTGAACGTGCATGTGGCCTTTCACTCTGCCAGTGTGTGGGGGGGAGATACAGGGGGCCAAGGGCGGGTCAACGTGAAGGAGTCGGCACCCCTCACACCGTTTCTGCAACCCTAGATCTCGGCTGCAGTGCCTCAACCCCAGCTTTCCTGCCTCTGTGGCCTAGACAGGGGCAGCCTCTCGTTCTATGTGGCCTCTTGTGTGCAACCCGGGCCCTCCTCCTCACCCCCAGTTTACTCGAAGGCCCTTTGATTTTACATGAAATGAAACAAAACCTCCAGCTGTGGTTAGAGTGACCAGAAGCTCCTAGGCCCTGCTACCCCCAGCCCATGCCTCCACCCCCGGGGCCCTGCCTCTTTATTCCCTTGCAGCCTCCACCCATGCAGGAAGGGCTTGGCGAGGAGACCAACTCTTCCTCCACCTGCACCACCCTTTGGGATGTTCAGAGTCATTTCAGGAGGGCCCAGAAGGGAAAGCGAAATTGTGGTAGCATCAACAGTCATAGCTGTTCTGATGGTAGTGGCCGTGGTACCTGTAGTACCTATCACGTAGTGATGTAGCAGTCAGTACTGGAAACAGTGGATTTTGCCAGGTACGAGTCACAGAGTCCTCGTTATGTGTCAGGCACTGCGACAAACGTCTACCCCACGTACTTCTCATAGCCAGGAGATGGCTATTACTTCTACAGATATGATCAGGTCTCCTTGGTGGAAGTATGTGTGGGCTTCTGGATGCCCGTGACGTGCTCCATCACAGCCAGCCGGCCCGCGACACTCCGCTAGAGATAGCCTGTTATCCCTGTCCTTCCTCATCCCAGGCCCGAGCCCCACCCACACCCCCTTCCCCAGTACACGGTAGAACCTTGCAGTTCCCTTGATCAGGTACACGTCTGTTCACCTTAGGGCAGGTAGCTTCTGTACGGCTTATGCACAGACGTTTGAGTCACTTTTTTGGAACGTGGAACGATGTCTTCATAGGAACTCATTGTATAAATGCTGATTGGTCATAGCCTGTGATGTAACTGGGTTTTTCTACAGAAATAGCATCAACCTGTGTTCAGGGTTTTGGGAGCTGGGGTCTACAAGATTTACAAAAGATAGTCTCTTCCTTTTTCATTGAAGTAAAATTGACCTACAGTGTTCTATTAGTTCATGGTTACTGCATAGTGATTCAACATTTGTACACACTGAGAAATGGTTACCACGGTACATCTAATTGTCATCTATAGCCATAAAGGTTAATACAATATGATTGACTTATGCCCCATGCTGTGTATTATATCTCTATGACTTATTTATTTTATAACTGGAAGTTTGTACCTTTTGGCCCGCTTCCCCCGTTTCACCTGCCTCCCCACCCCCTATCTCTGGCAGCCACCAGTATGTTCTCTGTATCTACCAGCTTGAGTGTGGGGGGTTTTGTTTTTGTGTTATTGGGCTTTTTGGATTCCACATATAAGTGAGATCATATGATGTTTGTTTTTCTCCATTTGATTTATTTCATGTAGCACAATGTCCTCAACGTCCAACCATGTTGTCACAAGTGGCAAGATTTCATTTTTTAAAGCCTGAATAATATATATACCACATCTTCTTCATCCATTCATCAATGGACACTGGACACTTAGGTCATTTCCGTATCTTGACTATTGTAAATAATGCTGCAATGAACACGGGGTTGCAGATATCTTTTCAAATTAGTTTTGTTTTCTTCAGATAAGTACCCAGAAACAGAATTGCTGGATCATATGGTAGTTCTATTTTTAGTTTTTTGAGGAACCTCCATACTGTCCTCCACAGTGGCTGCACCGGTTTTCATTCTCACCAACAGTGAGGAGGGTTCCTTTTTTTCCACATCCTCACCAACACTTGTTATTTCTTGTCTTTTGATAATAGCTATTTTGACAGGTGGGAAGTGATAGCTCATGGCGGTTTTAATTTGCATTTCCTTGATGATTAGTGATGTGGAGCATCTTTTCATGTGCCTCTTGGCCACCTAAGGAGGATTTCTTTCTCTTACTGCACATTTGACCAGCCTTAGTCAATATTCAAAATAAGACAAAATTATCTCAGGTCACCTCCTATTGCACTGTACTCCATCTCCCTGGGACCGCTCTCTCGGAGGTATCCATCCACCTTCCCCTCCAAGGGGACCCTCTGTTGAAACCCCTGCTTTCTGCCCTGCTTGACTAAGAGCTCCCCGATGACCTGTTCCCCTTCCCATCTGTCCCAGCTCAGTACCCTGAACTCAGCCTCTGGGGTGAACACCTAAGGGGTTCCTGCTTTATCTTCCAGAGCTTCTCCCCCACCTCTGAATCTGACCCACTGCTTGCCTTTTCTTCTTTTCCCCATGGGACACACCTGAGGGGCTGAAGGCCTCCGCTCATTGCCCCAAAGCCTGTGGCAGCCAGCAGCTACCCTACCCCAAGACTGAGGCAGAACTCTGAGCTTCATTGCGCTCTGTCATGGGAATCCATCACCACATGGCCACCTCCACCAGGAAGACCTATTACCTGACACTCATGGCCTGAGCCAACGACAGCACGAACACTTCCTCCCCAGCACTGGCCTGCCTTGCAGCAGATACCAAAATGACACAGACATTTTACAGCAAGGTACAAATAATTTCTTGAGAACGTGGAGGTCCTTTTGAAGAGATATGAAGCGATCTCTCAGGCTTTCCAGTAATATTCTTTCTTCCCAGAGACAGTCAATGTGAAAATCCACTTCCTGAGGGCGATCAACTCCCTCGCACGCCCCCGCCGCCCCCCAGACCATGCTCTTGAGGAAAAGGCAGCATCTTGTCATCTGGTTTCCACTGCACTCAGCAGACCTGACTCACAATGAAACTGCAGCCTCAAGCATGCTGGGGGCCAGGATTGCGAGAAGGAAATACAGGTGAACACACGCAAAAGTCGCCTGAGGGAAAGGTTTTGTTTCTCTTACAGAATGATGCTTCCAGGGCTGGGTCGAAGCTATGCACCAGAAGAAGGGGCCTGGCATGAAGCTAACTCGTGGATTTGGCATATATGCCTGAGAAGCACGTGTGGTGGCTAGCGCCCGCCAGCAAGGATGGAGAGGGAGGGAGGGGTATCATGAAATCTTAGGATATTAGATTTAGAAAGGACCTTAGAAAAACAAATCTGTCAACTCCCCCAACTTATTGACACAGAAAGAAAGGCCAAGGGATGGAAACGGATGGGTCTGGGATCTCATGGTGAAGGCCCAGGGCTAGCTGCCATTCTCCTGGACACCTGGGCAACAGCTCTTTCTACTATGGGGAGGACATCTCTGTATCATCCTCAGAGTGTTGGGGGTGGAGACCTTGTCCTGTTCTGAGGCATCAGGTCCACAAAGAAAGAGACCCAGCTCTAGCAGCTGTGCATGCCCATGGAAAAGCATCAAAAACCACAGCTCAGATGTACTGACTACTCGTTCCGTGCCAGGCACTCACAAAGCACTCGTGTCCACACACTATTTCATTCAGTCCTTACAACAGCCATGCAGTGACAGTCACCATCTCCAGGTGTAGATACGACAGCGGGAGAAAGCTCAGCAACTTGCCCGAGGTCACACCGATGGTAAGAGGCAGAGGTGGGTGGCAAAATTAGCTTGACTCTTGGACCCACACACACAACCAACCACACTCTACTGCAAAGACCAGCTCAAAGGGAGGGCACATCGTGTGGTTTCCAGTAACTGAACACTTGGACCCAGGGGCGTGGGGTGACAAATTGGGGGAGATGAGTGTTTTGCTGCCCAAAGATTCAGCCTTTGCTTCAGAGGAGGCATAAGGTCTGCCATGTAAGAGAAGCAATCAGGGAATCTTGAAGCCAATCAGTCAACTATTTGATACCAATTTATATCCCAACCCCTGCTTGAGAATCCTGACCTTACTACCGGGAACAGTCTGTGATCACCTAAAAGCCAAGGCACCAACAGATTCTCTTAACTTTTTAAAATAACTATATATATATATATATATATATATTTAAAGTACTGATATGATTGCAAAAGTATTGATACATCAAAAGTATCAGAACCTTGTTGGACTTCCTTAAGTATATTGTATAGTTTAGTGATATGTTATTTTGAACTTTAAAAAAAAATTATTCATTTATTTTGAGAGTGAGAGAGAATGCAAATAGAGGAGGCATGGAGAGAGAGAGAGAGAGAGAGAAGGAGAGAGAGAGAATCCCAAGCAGGCACTACACTGTCAGCGCAGAACCTGGTGTGGGGCTCAACCCCATGAACTGTGAGATCATGACCTGAGTGGAAATTAAAAGCCAGGATGCTTAACCAACTGAGCCACATAGACACCCCTATTTTGAACTCTTTTTGAAGGTTGAAGCCTATCAGGGCCTTGGGAGTTCTTAGTCCAGCTCTGTAAAATTCTGCTTCCATTCCTTCTATAAAGAGTCTCCAACAGTCAGATGGGCAAATAGGAATCAAGCTTTAATTTGATCCCACAGTTCCTAAAAGGGTGCACACCTTGTTAAAGTGATTTCTCAGTTAGCCAGATCAGGAAGAGCTTAGTGACCATGTACGCCCCTTGACTTTGCATGGGGTGAGAAGAACGTGGAAAGCAAAGTGTATTGTTTTGGGTGGATAAAACCCAGCCACCAGACTGGAAAATATCTGATGGTATTTTCATTTTTTTCTGAAAACTGAGAAAGCACAAGGCTAACCAAAGAGAAAGCAGAGAGAGCAAGAGAGAGAGAAAAGAACTAAAAGTGGAAGTGGAAAGTAGAACCCCAAATAAGCCACAGTAGAGTCCCTCTAATAGCCTAGTGGCCCCTGACCACGCCCAGCTCCGACAACCTGGGCTTGGCCAGGGGCCCCGTGGAGAAGGGGAGTTACGGTAATAGGTAAGGCACTGCAAATCAGCCCCAAAACTCCCATGGCTTCTGACTTGAAACCACAAACCCCGCGTGTGAGGCACTTCAGCTTCCATGACATACGTTGATGGTCACAGGAGCTGTGGCACTACAGGACCACACTGGCTATTTGGAAACTCTGAATAAGGAAGACAACAGTGAGGCGGTGGGCTTCTCCCTCTCCATCTAGGCCCGGTGACCTGTTGCTATGTCTTCCCCTCCCCCACACGCCTTCCTCCGAGGCCAAATTTGATCACCCTCCTCCCACTCATTTTCAGCCAGAGATTTTTGTTGAACACTTAAGCAAGTGGTTCTCAAAAGAGGGGGTGGTCCAAGGATCCCTGGGGGGTCCTCCCATTTCCAACTGTGTATCTATGAGGCTAGATTTTCTTCATATGCTTCAAGCTAAAGCAATAGATTGCAACAGATTGAATGTAGAAGCGGATGTAAGAATACAAGCTCTTCTATTAAGCCAGATATTTCAAAAGATTTGGAACAAATGTCAGACAGTGTCCCTCTTCTCACCAAAGGTGTTCTGACTTGGGAAATATAGTTATTTCCCATAAAAATATGTTATTTATGTTAACACGCAATTTTTATTATGATTGGAAAACTCATAAATAGGTATCTTTAATATCTCAGTTTTAGTTACACAATAAATATCGATAGATAGAATCCACATAAGTCAAAGCTCTTTGAGAGCTTCGGTAGTTTTTAGGAATGTAAAGGGTCCTGAATCCAAAGAGCTTGAGGACAGCTGACTTAGGGAAACTAGGATCACAGTGGATACCGTAGCCCCCTTCCACCCCCTTCCTCAAAGAGTTTATGACCTAAGGCTTCATGTAAATGACACAATCACAGCAGAAGTGGTGTGAATCCAGGATGGAGGAAGCATCTGACTCTTCACACATGTAATACAGTTGTGCATCTAAAGCACACATCAAAATATCTTAAGTGTGATTGAAGATTTAGTCAGCTGTACGTTTTGGAGATAAAGACCAGAATAGGCAAGATGAAGGGAAATACTCAATTCTCTGCTCTCTTGAATAAGGTTTCTGGAGAGAGAGTGCTCGAGGCGTTCCTTGGTGGGAGGACATACCAGCCTATGCCTCTTAGCACAATTGCAGTCATGTTTCAGATAAAATACAGTAAGAATACTGTCTTCTGTCTGCAAATATCCTAAGGCTTCAAGTTATTTCCCTAGGACTATATCTAAGCAACCATCGCCTCCATCTCTAGTTCCCAAGCACAGAGCTACATACCTGCGGAGCACATAGTGGAGTCATATTGGTTTTTAAAGGGAAACTTTCCATGACTTTCAACTTCTCACCATTGCAACTACACACTGCTCACATCTTAGACAGCGCCCTCTAGTGTTGGTGTGGGTCATGAGAATTCAGAGCGATTTAATACTCCTCTGAACCAAGGAATTAGGTGCTGATTTGAGAATAATCCAGAGAGAATTGAGGTCAGATTCCACCTTTACCATTAACTGTTTTGAGTGCCTGGGAAAGTCACTTTCTTCTCGGGGCCTCCATTTGCCCATCTGTAAAATGAGAGGTATGGGTTATATAATGGCTAAAGTCTTTCTTCTGATATTCTATGGTATTTTAAACACTTCAAGAATCATGGGAGCTTTGGTTAACACCTGCCTGCATGAGTGTTGACTAGTAATGAGACTGATTTTTAAAAATGGAAAAGCTAAATGGGAATAAGCATATAGTTTGTGAGGGTAGCTATTTCCCCAAGTGAATTCACCCTCTACTTTCTGTGAGATGGAAGACAAAGGTAGTCAGTTATAGCTACAAAAGTTTAGGAAACACATAGTCATTCAACAAATATTTAGCAGAACCTTGGATGTGCCCATTGTGCTAAGTACTAGGCAAACAATGGTGATCAAAAACAGACACTAGCCCTGCCCTGTGGAGGACAGTTTAATGGCAAGTATGGAGCTCAATCAAATGGCCACAAGGCCACATGTATAATTATGAACTGCCATACATACTATAAAGGAAAGGAGCAAGGTGTTCTGAGAAGATATATCCAGAATATCCAACTAAAAATAAGTTAAAACTCACCTGAGGAAGTAACATCTGAGTTGATAACTGAAGGATGAAGGGAAGGGGACGAACAATCCAGAAAGGGGAAATGTCATGTGCAAAGGCCCTGCAATAGGAGAGAAAGCATGGACTGTTTGAAAACAAAAAACAAAAAGAGGAAAGTCAATGAGGCTGAAGGGCAGGGACAATATGGAGCACTGAAATTCAAGACAAGAGGGTCAGATGATAAAAAAAAAAATGCATAGACAGTGTGAAGAATGCAGGTCTTTATTTTACCAAGAAAGAGAGTGTGGGAAGCCGCTGAAGGGTGTAAACAGAAGGAGAATCATGATCAGATTGCTATTTGCAAATAATCACCCTGCCTGCAAAGTGGAGAACAGTTTGGAGAATGGATATTCGAATTTTAGTTAGGCATTTATTTTAGAGCCTGGGAGAGATAAGATGGTAGTCCGAACCAGAAAGTTGTTGCTGATGATGATAAAAATGGAGAAAAGTAAGCAGATGTGGAAGATGTTTGCAGAGAAAAATCAGGAGCACCTAGTAATAGATTGGTCATAACTTGGCAAAGTTGGGGGGGAACCAGCAAGTTATTTTTAGGTTTCTGGTTTGTATGTTGGGTTAGAGGGTCATGTCACTCACTGCAGTAGGGAACATTAGAGGAAGGGGAGGCCAGAGAAAGATGACTTCAGTCTTATATAAAGAATCAACTATGTAAATTGGGGACCCAGTGCAAAGTGAAGATGTGGGACCATTTATTCAATAATTACTAAGTATCTCAAGGCAGTAACAGCTGAGCAAAAGCCCTTCTAAGTATGGGACCCTGTGCAACTACACAGTTATTCTACACCAGTACTGCTAATAATTACACTAGTACTTTATTAACTACACCAGTTATTCTAGGTAGTCATACAGATCAGAAACAACTGTGTCCTCTGGGGAGCAAAGGCTCCAACACCTGGTGTCCCAGCCCATGTACACCAAATTTCTCATGTGAGAAGTTACAGATCACAGTGTCTGTCCCCTAAGGAAAATCCAAATTGCTTGATTTGGCGCCCCGGTTGCACAAAGGGGAATTCCACGTTGGCTGTCCAAAGATCAGCCCTTCCGCTGTGGTTTGCAATGTCTGTGGGCCACACTCCTAGGACAGGCACCCGATACAGTTTGCATAACCCTTTCTTGATTTGCCCTAGGGACCGGCCCCTACTCAGGCTCCTCTGAAACTTCTGATCCACCTGGTCCATATTCTGAAGCACCCCAGCCACAAGGCCAAAGTCAGAGAAGCCCAGCGGAGGACAGTGCCACAGGGCCCTGTCCCCTGACGCTGCCACCCAGCCACACTTGGGGCTGTGCTCTCAGACTTTGTGCTGTTGACCAGGCCTGTTGTGGCATAGCAGCTGAGGAAGCTTCTGTCCAGGATGCTAAGGAAGGTTATTCAAGGGAATACTAGAAGTTCCAAGCTGGGGAAGGCATTGTACATACTACATGTCCCAAATAAGAAGAAATGAAACTCCCATTACCAGCCTTAAAATAATAACTACTAATGGGTAAGTAGAGGCCAAGCCCCGAGGGGATTCTTCATCAGGATAGTCGTTAGCCTGTGCCAGGTAGGTACCATACCCTCTTCTCTGCCTGTATCACCGACCTGCCTGCTCCCTCCTGAGTAGCTCAGGTTGCCAGGCAAGCTACATGAACCCTGAGGCCAGCAAGCCTACATTGTTAGCCTTCCCTTTGTGGTTTAGTGAAGGCCCACAGGGCTGCTGTAGAATTTTAACATGACGCAAAGCAACAGTGCCAGGAAGGCTTCCATTTTGCTGAGCAGGAGGGTAGCTGGAAGATGATTCCTTATGGGTTCTTGTGCTCTCGGATGGGACTTCAAAATCTATTTACACAGCACACAATATACACACACACACACACACAGATTAGCAGTGCTTGTCTGCCTGGACCCCTCTGCAGCTAAAGTGGTGAAACTCGCTGAGGAGAAGTTTCTGGAAAGATTGTTAGGATCTTCTGGGATGACATGCCTTTGGACCTGTGGACTTTATCTACATTCCTTCTTCCTGACATCTTGCAACAACAGAGAGGAAAGCAGGAAGGCAAGAAAAAGCAGGTTCTAGATGATGTGGGTGTTGAACAAGCCCCAGACTGCCCGTCTCTGACTTCATGTTAAGGGACACCAAAAAAATAATATCCTTTTCTTTTTTAAGCCATGATTAATCAGGTTTTATTTCATTTGCAGCTGAATACAGAAATTTGGGAATATTCTGGAGGAGGAGTGGAAAAGGGGAGGTATTTCCTCTCCTACAATGTTCCTCTGATTCTCCCAGTGAGTCTCCATGGGAGAAAGTCATTTAAACTCAATTTAAGAAACATTTATTAGGCCCTTGCTATGCATCTGGACTTGAGTGAAGATCATACTCAGGTACAAGCTCTCATGGAGTTTACAGTGATCAGTGGCATTTGGGTCCTCATGAATTCCACAGAACCAAATGGTGGCCAGACTGACACTCCATCGTTCATAGCGGCCTCCTCTCTCACTTCCTCCCCTACACGGGCTCTTCCCTTGTACTAAAACCCAAACTCAAACTCTGTAATGTGCAGACTGTTGACCTTTATGTTTCAATGTGACTATGAGTTTGAGACTTTTCCCAATGGATCCTAATGACTTTTCAAATGAACAGATATCTTCACAGCCTTGAAAAATAGAATGGTGCCTATTTTTTTAAATGTTTGTTTGTTTCTTTGTTTGTTTGTTTAGAAAGAGACAGAGCACAAGTAACAGAGGGGCAGAGAGAAAGACACAGAATCCAAAGCAGGCTCCAGGCTCCGAGCTGTCAGCAGAGAGCCTGATGCAGGGCTTGAACTCCCAAACTGCAAAATCATGACCTGAGCTGAACTCCGACGCTCAACCGACTGAGCCACCCAGTTGCCCCAAATGATGCCTATTTTTATTGTGCTTGTTGTTTTGTCAATATAAAAACAGGGGCTCTTAACTTCTCCCAAAACATTTATCTGCATTTTCTCCTATCAGCTTGACGTCAATCCTATATGTTGATAGAAAATACATTGGTATCTCCATTTGTTAATTAAGGAATTGCACCCAAAAACTTGCTATGGTTATCTCCAGTCATTTAGATTCTGAAGTTTTGAGATGAGAGAGGACAATGATTTCAAATCAGTAGGGGGAAGATCAACTATTCAGCAAATGGCTTGGATAATTGACCACATGTTCCAAAACAAATAAAGAAGTCAGAGCCTAAACCTAACCCTACCTAATAAATTATGGATTAAAGAAATAGATCCAGAGTCAGTATCTGACTCTTGATTTTGGCTTGGGCCATGATCTCATAGTTTGTGAGTTTGAGTCTTATGTCGGGCCCTGTGCTGACAGCACGGAGCCTGCTTGGAATTCTCTGTCTTCCTCTCTCTCTGCCCCTCCTCTCTCTGTGCTCTCTCTCTCTCTCTCTCTCTCTCTCTCTCTCTCTCAAAATAAGTAAATAAAAAGTAAAAAAAAAAAAAGATAGAAATGGCTTTGCCTAGCTTCCTGCCCCCTGCCATCTTGTGCACGTGTGTATGTGTATGAGTGTGTGTGTGTGTGTGTTTGTGTGTGTGTGTGTATCTCAAATTATAAGAAGAAAGTGTAAGAGCTGCTGGCCTGCCTCTCTGAGTTGCTTCCCTATCCCTCTGAGTGCCCAGACCAGCCTTCTGCACGTTACTTCCTCCAGCCCTGGCACAGGCTCATCGTGTACTCGGCTATGCCCATCCCAATACAGAAAAGAGAAAGCTGTATGGCCAGGAACCTTCTTCCATGGACCAGACCTTATGCGTGGTAGCAGATACACCAGCAATAGTTAAAAAAATCTACTTCAGGGAGCTCCCATTTGACCGAGGGAGGCAAGGTGTGCACAGAAATGGCAGCAATGTCAGCCTATCGGTTTAGTAGTAGAGGAAATCACATGGCATGGGAGCAAATAAAGGAAGGAGGGGTCTACACTGCCTGGGTCAGGGAGAGGAGCCTCATAGCCTTGCCTGGGGTTTGAATCCTCTGACCTGACTCCGCCATGCTGCATCTGCACCCAGAACACCCAGCTTAGAGAGGCCGTCAGCTCTATGGGCTAAAGCATGCGTGGTTCAGAAAACCCAGAAGACAAGAGAGAAGGAGAAGGGTAGGAGGGGGTGAAAACTCAGCTCTTGACCTCTTCTCTGCTTCCTGGCAGCAAAATTCAGTACTCCTACGCCCAATATAAATCAGCAGGAACAAAAATTCCTGCATTAGCTCCACCCGTGTTTCTAAAAGAGTCTTTTCTCCCTTCATGATTCTTAGGCTTTTGCACTGACACTCTCCAAAGTGTTGGAAGGAGAGGCCACAGCCCCCAGATCCTGACCCACAAGCTACATCCACAGGTAGGGCCTGGACCCCCTCATTTCTTTCCCTTGGACTCACTCCAAACTGGCCTGGCCCCAGCATGCCTGCCCCATTTGCTCTGGCACAGTGACCTTGTCTGCTGGGGAAGACTCAGGGGGTGTCTTGGGTGCCATGTGAGGTGTCCCAAGTGCTGACGCAGGAGGGCAAAGAAATAACAGAAACATGGGAGGTAGCCTATATCCGAGCCCACTTGTTACTCCTCCAAGCCCCTCTCGTGTGAAGCCCAAAGGCCCCTGGTGGGCAAGAGGGCAATTACTGGTGCCACCTTGGGACAGAAGGGATACAGACATAGGGAAGCCAAGTGACTTTCCCTGGTTTTAAAGAGTGGCAAAACCAGGGCAGAGCCCAGGCCTCCTGCCCACCAAGGGCGGTGGTCTTCCTCATTCCTGTCTTCACTGGGGAGGTGGGATAAGCCCCTATAGAAGAAGGTCAAGGCATATCAAAGGACCCCCAGAGACTTTCCAGATATCCAAACAAGTGATGTCACTACCCCTATCCTTCCCTTATTAGAGGTAGAGCAACCTTCCTCACTACATCTGGCTACCCTACCTGCTCATCCTCAAAAATCCACATGTGCAAGTCCAAGACAAGATGGCCAAGACTTCTTTGGAAGGCAGGGGAACGGATAGTAAGAGAAAGGAAAGGGGCCTGCTGTTCAGCTTTCATGGGATCCTGACTTAGTTTCCTTATTATTTCTACCTTTGCTCCCTCCCCCACTTCCATCTTACAAGGTTATGTCTCCAACCACAGAAGCTCACAATTAAAAAAAAAAAAAAACTAAAGGATTCTCTAATCCAACCTTTTCAATACACAGTGTAGAGTAAGGAGCGTGGCCTTGGTGTCAGGCAGGACTGGGTACAAAGTCTGACTCTCTCACTTAGCCCCCATGTGACCTTGTGCAGTGTACGTAACATCTCTGTGCCTCCATTTGCTCACTATGAAATGAAGACTCATAATGGTCACAGTGACTGGCAGGTGCCAAGCTATCAGTAAGTGTGGACTACTCTTGCTAATTTCCCCCAAGCATGGGGACCACCGAGGAGTTAGAGACACAGATCTGAGAGTTGAAATGAACTCAGGGCTGGAGAAGGAGCTTGGAGCACATCCCATGGCTTTGCTAGTCCTGTAGGAAGCTGACTTCCTTGAAAGGCCTTCTTGGAACATAAAAATGAGAGAAACAGAGGGAATTTTGAGGATATTTAGATCACCCTGGTTCTCACTTGGGGAAACTGAGGCTCTTTCCAATTCAGCAAAGAAAAGTCTTGGGTATTCAACTCAGGTTGGGGAGGGGATCCAATTATTTCTCAATTCCAGTGCATTCTGGAATGGCCATTTGTGCACGTCACTGTGACCTAGGAACACGCGAATGGAACCCACAACTGTGGGCCTCTATGCACAGAACAGCTGTTCACCCCAGGAAACCAACTTCTTTTTTTTTATTAAGAAAAGCTGGAAAGTTATTTTAAAACAGAGAGAGAGGTAGCTCATCCTAAAAATAGCTGTAATGCAAAAGCTCATTGTTCAACAATCTGTTTTGCTTACGATGCAAGAAAAAATTAACAACTTTAAGAAGTTCAGCGAATGCAAAGTTGGAGAGGTCGAGGGAAGGGAGGGGCTGTTTGCCAGGAAATCTGTGACTGTGGCTTTTTATGAATGAGGAGGCCTCACTGAACCCACAATATAAAAGGGGGACCCAGTAGGTGAAGGTCTACACACCAGGGGCTTGCTCTTGCAACACCAAACCACAAGGCAAACTCTCGGAAGGCAGAGCTTCGCCATGCCCAGCCCAGCACTTCTGTGTTTCCTGGTCTTCCTCGCCGGCGTGGGAGCCAGCCGACACCAGAGCACCCTATTTGAGGACAACTGCACCCACTTCTCGACCAGCCTGCCCCACATGCTCCGAGAGCTCCGAGCTGCCTTCGGCAAGGTGAAGACTTTCTTTGTGAGTATGAATGCCCTCCTTTCCTTCCTTCCTTGCTGGGATCACCCCAACTAGCCATTCTCCTAGAGGTCTAAGAACCCTTCTTCTCCTTCACCTCCATCCCCAGCATCCATTCCTCTCAAACTTCAGTTCTTAAAGAGTCCCAGGTCGAGCCATAGGTTCAGTGAGTTAAGCTAAGGCCAGTCTATGTGGAATAAATGTGCAGAAAAAGCCACCTAACAGGTAAATGCACTATGACTCCTATACTTAGAAACGTGGGAGAAATCACAAAGGGTCTGACTGAAGACGAAGATGTCCCCCATACCTTGTGGCAGGGAAACATAAATGGTCTCAGCCGAGCGAGCTTCCAGAACCTGGAAAAGCCTGAGTGTTTGGGAGAGCGCCGTACAGGGGGGAAACCTGCATCGGCTTTCAAAGCTGCGGCTGGATGTCCGCAGCAGGGAGAGAGGAAAAGCAAAGAGCACTGAAGGGTGTGTGGGCGTGGGTGGCCCCTTTGAACCCGATCCAGCCCTGCAGAAAGGAGACCAGGACCAAATCAAGCTTCTGCCTTGGCTTCAAAACCTGGCAGAATTTTAAAAACAATTCGATCCTGAGGAAAAGGACCCGATTTAACTAAGGGATCCGGCCCTGTTGAATGTCCTGCTTTGAAAATCTCCTTTCCTGCACTAATTCAAACTCAGAAGCTCTATAAATAAGAGGGCATCAGAAAGACATTTCGGTTATTTCCTCAAACCTCAGGTTCATTCTCCTTTTGTTCTTCTTGCAGCAAACGAAGGACCAGCTGAACAGCATGTTGCTGACTAGATCCTTGCTGGAGGACTTTAAGGTGAGAGCTCGGGTGGGTGGATGGGCTGGAGGGGAGGGTGCAACGTGACTCAGAGAAGGGAGGCCGGGAGCTGGGTCTGCTTCCTTTGCTTTGAAAAGGAGAAGTGGAAAGATCTTAACTCAGCACACAGCCAAAGCGCTGTCCTTGGGGGAGGTGGCTGGTTAAGAAAGGTCCCTGGGGACAGAGCTGTCCCCTCAAGCTGAGGCAGCAGCTCTTCCTCCCCAGTCACTGGTGGCTCACTCCCACCCCGCTCCCCGCCTTAGGGTTACCTGGGTTGCCAAGCCTTGTCGGAGATGATCCAGTTTTACTTGGAGGAGGTGATGCCCCAGGCTGAGAACCAGGACCCAGACATCAAACAGCACGTGAATTCCCTGGGAGAAAAGCTGAAGACCCTGAGGCTGAGGCTGCGGCGCTGTGTGAGTGCAGATCAGTTCTTCCCCTTGTGGCTCAGCTGGCACTTTTCACTCACACCCAGAGAAGCGGAGACAGACTGGCAGGAGGACTCTCCGAAGGCGGAGAGAGTTCCATCTCTTGCTCATTTCTTTCTGAGCAGGGAGTGGGGGAGGCTGCTAGGCATTTACATGTTTGCAAACAGCTTTCCTGTTATTTGTGAGTCATTTGTGGGTTATTAACTATTCTCCTCTCTCTTTGTGAGAGGGGCCCAGAGCTGCAGTCTGGGCTCCCTTCTCCCTTTGGCTCTAGACCCTGAGCCCAGCAAAATGGGCCAGGAAGCAGAGTCCCGTGGAGAAGAAACTCCACTTACCTCTTGCTCTCTACCTGTGGAAAGCGGAGCCCGTAAGTGGGGCCCAATTGACAGGACTTTCCCTGGCATTTTAGAAGGCTCACGAAAGGCCTTCTGGAGACTACTCGTCCCCAGGCTAGTGTCTATGAATAATTCCCCAGGATAAAAAGTTCTCCAACTGAAGTGATACCCTCACCACTGGTTTCCTCTGTTCTCTCACTGACAGTTGGGGAACCAGTTGGCCTCTCTCTGTAGGATGGGACTATGCGAAGGTTTTGGTCAGCATGACTAAGGCTGCATCTCTAGTCCTCGGAGGACTTAGAAATGGTCCTTGGCCGCTGGAACTGAAGAAGAGGGACAGGAGAGGGAAGCAGGAAAGGACAGAACGGCTGGCTCAGCACTTGTCAGCACTGTGGTGTTCGGAGAGGAAGCTCCAAGCTCCAGCTCCTGGGTTTTCATGCAAGCTTTGCAAACAACTCAGAGACGCGCCTGGAGAGAAGCACTTTTCATCCTGGGCTCCCTGGGCTGGTTCTTCTCTGTCTAGTAGGTCAGAGTGAGGGAGGGCTCAGTTCGCCCCAGGAGCTGTGGGGGTAAGATATCCACGATGAGTCTGGCCCCTTCTTCATGCTTCCACCTTGTCCCCCAAGTGCTGTGGACACATGAGCTGGGAGCCAATGGCATTAACACTTTCTCTCTTCCTTCACAGCATCGATTTCTGCCCTGTGAAAACAAGAGCAAGGTGGTGGAGCAGGTGAAGAGTACCTTTAATAAGGTAAGTGGATGGCGGCAGAAAGGGCTTGGGGAATGTGACCTCCACCCACTCCCCAAGTTGGCAGGTGCTAAGCAGGCCGTCCATCTCTTGAAGGGGGTGTGGGAACCCCACAGATGGTGTGACCTCCCCAGCCAGTGAGGAGCTGCTGCCTTGGTTATATTTGTTTTCTGTGAAGTGTCTTTGGGGGTTTCTAAATGACTGCTCCCCGCCTTTGCAGGCCTGTGGGTTGAGCCAGCCAGCCAGCCTGTGAACGCAGTGAGGTAGATGCTGGGGAGAGTGACAAAGGAAACAGAAAGTAGCTTGTTGGGAATCTAGACTAAAGCCACACGTGCAGGAAGCCAACACGTGAATGTGCACACACAAACACACCCGAGGGTTCAGCCTAGACTCCCAAAAACTGAGAGCAGGAAGTAGAATTCTCATTGATTTGGCGTTGGTCTATACTCCCTTCCCAGCTGCCATTCACACCTGCCAAGGTGCCTGAGAATGTCAGCTCTCAGATCAAATGGGGTTTCACGCTTCCAACTGTCTGTGAACTCCTCAACCCCACTGCCCAGAAGCCATGTGGTCTTGTCCTCTTTGCGAGCTGGGGACAGACACTGGGCAGCCATCAGGGGGCATAGACCCCCTGATAATAGCCCAGAGGAGCAGGACAGGGCCTGCTCAAACCAATGGTGGGAGAGCATAAACATAAAAGGGCTCTCTTCTCTCTTCTTACTGTCTTGCTTTCAAAGTTGTTCCTCTAATGTCTTTTCTCCCAATTCTGAATAAGTGTCATGTGAGCACATGACCTTTAAAACTGTTTAAAAGGAATCATTTTGTAGACTTGTGCTTTATGAAGTGAGTGTTCCTCTTGTTACTCGCTAGCCATGCTTTAGAACATGTAACCTTTCCCAAGGTACCGGGAATACCCTCAAGCTCCTAGTGTCTGTCCTTCACGTCCCAACACATGGGAGCAAGTATATCTCCTGGGCCCCAGGGTCATGCCCATCCAAGCCAGGTACTCATTTACTCACTCAAATGGGGCTTGCACCAAACATTTTTTATCTCCCTACATAGCTCCAAGAGAAAGGTGTCTACAAAGCCATGGGTGAGTTTGACATCTTCATCAACTACATAGAAGCTTACATGACACTGAAGATGAAAATCTGAAACATGCTGGGGAACCGATCATGCAGGATGGCAACTCTTCTGGACTATAGGACATAAATTGAAGATCTATACAATCCCATTCAGAAATGTGGGAGAGCCAAACAGCTCCTTGGAGAACCCTGTCATACCTCTCTCTTAGAATATTTATTACCTCTGATACCTCAACCCATTAGTATTTATTTACTGAGCTTCTCTGTGAACTATTTAGAAAGAAGCCCAATATTATAATTTTTTTCAATATTTATTTTTTCACCTGTGTGTAAGCTGTTTTCATAGGGTGATACCCTATGATATTTGAGTATTTTAAGAGAAATTGTTAACTTATATAAGGAAAACAATGTTTCTTGGGGAGCCTACTGATGTTTCCATTCCAAGCCTGACCATACTTCATAGCTGTTGAGCTATTTTTCCTGACCTCCCTATAATTTCTCCGGGCCTGGGGCTCCTAGAGTGTTGTAATGACTCTTACCCTCTTAGGAGGAGAAACTAGGGAGCCCCTTTGATAATTAATATTCCAGTGGCTCAGAGGGACTCCCTTGACCTCTTTCCTCAACCACTTCATTCTTGAATGCTGTGTCCTTCCTTGT
This sequence comes from Proteles cristata cristata, assembly GCA_017311185.1. Classification (NCBI taxonomy): domain Eukaryota; kingdom Metazoa; phylum Chordata; class Mammalia; order Carnivora; family Hyaenidae; genus Proteles; species Proteles cristata. The sequence goes on along the minus strand of JAESUZ010001426.1, from coordinate 433,432 downwards.
TATTTATAACAACCTAAAGTTGGTTCTAATAGAACTCAGTTTTAACTAGAAGCAATTCAATTCCTCTGGGAATGTTACATTGTTTGTCTGTCTTCATAGCAGATTTTAATTTTTAATAAATAAATGAGTCTTATTAAAACTATGATATGGCGTGAGTTGACTTCTGTTCAACTAAAGTTACTCCCTCAGTGTTTCTAAGATAGAAGAGAGTAGGTGAATGAATTCTGCATTTCAGGTAAAGAAAGCCAACTACACTCTCCCAGAGAGGAGGCAAGTTCCAAATCTGATCAGAGGAAAAAAGACTTTTCACTTCCAAAGGCAATAGCAAAGACAACCATGGTCTTCCTACAAACTGAGTCCTTTAAGAAATTATCCTTAACTTCTTAAAGATCATGCTGATTTTCAAGGCTAAGGATAAGGTTCTGCAGATACCAAGATTAGAAAGATACGCAGAGGACTTTTTTCTGTGTTGTCTTTGTTTTCTGGGGTTTTGTTTGGGTTGGGTTGGGTTGGGTTTTTGCTCTGCTTTGTTTGTGCTTCTTCAAGCCCCAAAGATCTGGGTGAATGAATACTAATTTACCAGGGTTGTTGTGAAAATTAAGATAAAGAGCTAACATGGCTCCTCGCCACTAAGAATGGTCCCTATCCACATGTGTGATTGTTACTGGTATTCACAACTAAAATCTCCTACCAAATCCTCCTTGAGCTGAGATCAGAGGACCACCCAACCAAGTAGAATATAAGCAGATTAGCCCACTTGATAGAATACCCAAGGATTCAAACCACTGCAGTCCCTTCTCTTCCCTCCTTAAGATACCAGACAAATGTGAGGTTGGCTTTTGACTGCAGTCTATTGGGAGGGGCATGGTAGCTGGGGAAGCCCTACTCAAGGCCCCGTGACTTGGAGGAGAGAGAGGGAAACAATGGTCTGAGTAAACACTGATCACCCTCACACTCTGCCCAGGCAGTCCTGGACCGGGGGAGGATAGGGGCTGACTGGCTGTGGTCAGTTTTTCAGTAAGACCTGACTCACTTTAGTTAAAGTAACCATAGGAAGGAAGTGGGAAGCATCAAAGCTGAAATTCTGAGATGAAAGGTTAAGAATGGAGGCTAGCTGAAGACCAGGAGAGAGGAGTGACACTCTGCAGCAAGGCTCTCTTTACTGAAATGGAGAAACTGTGAGGTTTAGGCTGTTAGGGCTCTCTGCTAGGTGATGCACACTAACCTAAGGTTGAGGTTCACACCTCATGTGAGGGAAGAGAGGCAGAAACTCACCTAAAGAAGCCACATGGCTGATAAGATGTTGAAAACAGCCACAATTAACCGAGCACTTCTTTTGAGCTTGTTGTCGCTAGGTATGATATTTGTATCAGGCATGCTATACGATATTATTATTGCTATCTTCTATAAGAAGAAATAGATGTTCAGAAATGTTGGTATGGCTTGGCCACATGGATTATATGGAGAATGGAGAACTGAGAATAGTATAAAATGCTTTTCCTTTTGTATTAATTATCTATTGATGCCTCCAAAGTTTAGCAACCTAAAGCGACACGCATTCTTGTCTTTTTCTGAGAATCTGAGAGTGACAACTAGGGGATCTGGTTCAGGGTCTTTAATGAAGTTGCAGTCAAAATGACAACCAGGGCTGCAGTCACCTGAAGCTTGGCTGGGATTGGACAGATCACATCCAAGATGACACACTTGCAGGGCACGAGGCCTTAGTTCCTCACTGGCTACTGGCAGGTGGCCTTGGTCCCTTACTATGTGGTCCTTTCTGTGGGGCTTCTTTAGTGTCTTCACAACACAACAGCTGTCTTCCCCCTGAGCCAGTGATCTGAGAGAGAGCAAGGAGGAAGTCATGGTGTCGTTTAGACCTAATCTTAGAAATCTCACACTATACTTCTGCCACATTCTGTTCCTTAGAAGTGAGTTGGCAAATTAAGCCCATATTGAAAGGGAGATAATTAGATTCCACCTTTTGATGGGAGGAGTCCTAAAGAATTTGTGGACATATTTTTAAACTACCACATCCTTCTAAGAATTTAGAAAAAATATCTCTGTGTTCAAATGGTACTTCAGGCTCCTGGGTTGGGGGAGGTGGTGGTAAGTGGAAGAGTTGGGTAAGCAGCTCACCATGGAGAGGCCATCATCATGGACACAGCCTTCCTCCAGCGGTCTCTCTTGTGAGCTCAGACTTATATACTTACCTCTGTGAGCCTTAGTTTCTCACCTGGAAAACTAGCAAAATCTTTCTTCCCAGGTGTTATCTACTTAATGTTTGTATTCCCCCCAAATTCATATATTGAAGCCCCAACCCCCCACTGTGATGATATTTGGAGATGAGGCCTATGAGAGATAATTTTGTTTGAATGAGGCCATGAAGGTGGAGCCACCCTCCTGCAAGTGCCCTTATAAAAAAAAGACATCAAACAGCTTGCTCTCTCCCTCTCCCTCTGTCTCTCTCTCTCTTCACATGTGCACAATAAAAAGATTTTATTGAGCACACATAAAAGATGGCAGTGGCTACAAGCCAAGAGAAGAGATCTCAGAATGAAACCTGCCATGTTGGCACCTTGATCTTGGACTTCCGGCCTTCAGAACTGTGAGAAATAATTTTTTTGTCATTGTTTAAGCCATGCAGTTTATGGTATTTTGTTATGGTAGCCTGAACTGGCTAATGGACAGGACTTGATATGAGGGTCAAATAAAATGTCAGGTATGAAGGTACATATGTCTTATGGATTGGAAATCTAGAGATGAGGAGATGAGGTTTCGATGGAGATTTTTGTTTTGTTTTTTTGGCAACAAGCCTTTATTCTCTAAAAAGAGCAATCACTTCATCTCCCATGGCCCTTTTCACCTCACATCAGAGTTTGGATAGAAATGAAGGCTGAGAGTCTCAGTCTGTGGCCCAAGCTGCTCAGGTGGGGAGGGTAGGAGCAGAGAGAGAAGCTCCCCAAATCTGTGATGACAGTGTGGTTACCCTCCCCAGCCACTGACAGAAATCAGGCAGATCAAAGGGTTCTGGAAGGAAGGGGTTGATATGAGAGATGTAGAGAAGGAGGAAAAAGAATTGGCTCGATGGCAGAAACTACCCACTCCATGGCATGTTGACCCTTTTAAAACACTCATAAGAGTGGATTTAAAAAATTTTTTTTTAATGTTTTTATTTTTAGGAGAGATAGAGAGACAGAGTGACCAGGGGAGGGTCAGAGAGAGAGAGGGAGACACAGAATCGGAAACAGGCTCCAGGCTCTGAGCTGTCAGTACACAGCCCGACGTGGGGCTCGAACCCACGAACCGCGAGATCATGACCTAAGCGAAAGTCGGACTCTTAACTGACTAAGCCACCAGGCGCCCCAAGAATGGATTTAATTGTGGAACATGGGGACCAGCTTTAGGCCTGGGGTGATTGAGGGAGAAGCAAGTATAAAACTCCAAGAAGATAAGAACTGTGTCCTAAGAACAAACAGTCAGAGTCTGAAATGAAAAGGTCTTTAAATTTCCATAAGCTGCAGAACTGGCTACAGAATGAACCAATCGATCTACCCTGGAGTGGTTAGTGGATCCCAGGTGACACATGTATCTTATTATTTAATCACCCTTTTACACACCAACTCACTTGGTGACTTTGGTAATTTTACTTCCCCTCTCTGAGCTTCAGTTTCCTCAATGATAAAACAAGGACGTAAGTCTGAATCAACGATTTTCAACTGGGACCACTAGATTCACTCACGTTCCTGAAAGTATTCATGGTAGAGAGGCTATCTTTGAACAATTTCCAAAACTTGAGAAGGTCTAATGATATCATTCATTTGCCATCCCCACAGCCTGTAAGTCTGTAAGAGTTCATTAAAAAGCTCTTGTATGTTCTCAGCTGAAGAATAGCCACTCGGTACAGAAAGGCAGGTCACCTCATGCTGGCCAGAAGCTCTATTTTCTAGTCATCTATTACATCTTTGATTAATAAAAATAGAAAATGGAATTATTTTTGTAAATTTTGTAACCAGCCAAAATGTTTTAAGATAGTCTTTGGGGGAAATTAGTAACAGCAATCCTTTGTGGTCAAAAGCTTCAAAACCACTAAAGTAGATGACTTCTAAGTGCCCTTTGTGCTCATAGTTCCTAATTCCAGCATCTGATTTCTCTGGTCAGCAGGGCTATTCCCACTTGAGCCCTTTTCTGGGATGTGTTCCTGTCCAGAGTCATCTGTATACTATCAACAGCCTCCGTCTCCAAGCAGGGTTGAGCCACAGAGCTCTGAGTTTCCGGAAGCCTCCTTGACACTCTCTCTAAGGAGAATATGGAAGCGATAAAGACCTAAGGACAAGTAACACAACTTGTTCTTATTCCACAGAACAGGGGTGACGTGCATATCTCTGGGATCTGCCAAACCTCCAAAATGTGTGACCTTGAGCCATCGCTTCCCTCAGTATTCTCTGCTGTGACATGGGGAGAATAATCACTCCTTCCAGGTGTTGTCATCATAAGAAATAGAAGTGTGAATATGTGTCGAGCACAGAGTAAATACTTAGTAAAAGCAGCTCTTCCCTTAAACATTTGGAAAAATGTTCACATGAGACCAGATGGTAAGATCAGTGCTAACACTCTGAGAACCAGTCAGACACACTTTGTGTGCCATTCACTAAACTTGGACGTTTCCTTATGTTATTTTCTTCCTCCCCACACACGTTTCTGGAGGAAAAGAGAAAATGGACCATCCTGACACTTGGGAAGGACAGAAAGGAAATGACATTTTTTTGAGGGACTGAAGAAATACTTGGCTTGATCAAGTAAATACATACATATGTATGTATGTACATACATATACAATTATAGCTACAAGAGTTGCATTAGTTCAGTGAACAGAGGCTTAATAGAGGCGCCTAACTGCCATCCAGAGCAATAATAGTTACACATTAAATACCATTAAATAAATATTAGGTTAACTATGTAGAAAGTTTTTATTGATTGCAACATTGGGCTTTGTTCATATATTCTCATTATCCATCACTGTTACTTATCTGTTAGCAACCTAAAGAAATGAGAGTCTACTACAGTGCTTTTTTCCTTAACATTATTCGAGGGCAAAAAAAACATTTTTCCCCCAAAGTCAAGAAGTCATTGTATAACAGAGCCCATAGTTCATCCAATATGCTACCCAGAATCTCACACCTATTTGAGAAAGTCTTTCTGGATTATTTAGAAGTGGATGTCATTCCCCTATCATACCTCTACCAGAACTGAATTAGTAGCTGTGGCTAGTATGCAGCATAAGTAACTAATTAGGTCTTCTTACAGAATATTCTCTATGCTCATATCTAACAAGGATGAGGCTCAAATCAAAACAGAGGCTGATTGGCTTCTCCCTGGCCTTTGTCCCAAGTCAGAGCTTTTATGAGATGCACATTTATTTACTCTGAACCTATCATACTTTAGGTACTATGTTAGGTGTGGGGGAGAAAACAGTGAAAAAAAACCTGACTGACCTAGTGCCTGCCTGCATGGATTTAACAGCTAAATCCATACAGTCAGAAAAAGACATTACAAATTAGGCACACAATGTTAGCATAATTGTGAACACTAGTGGATGAGAAGTGGGAGGTGTCAGTAGAGCGACTAGCCCAGACTCAGGGGAGGGAGGGCTTCCATAAGAAGGTGACATCCATCTGGACATGAAGGGCGAGTGGGGGTGGTTGAATGAAGAGGGAGGTGCTGAGAACCTTAGAAAGAGCCATATATTTAAAGACCTCTTTGAACAGCAAAATATGAGGGGAAGGAATGTCTCTGAAGCAAGGGTGGATTTGTACTGACACTCAGCATGGCTGGGCCCTGGGCCCTCTTCAGAGTCCTCTAGCTCCTCCATCTCCTCTCATATCCTGAGTCTCTGAAGTAGGAAGGGACTTAAACTGTTTAAGGAACTAAAAGATGACACACAACACGTGAGGCATATTATACATGCGGGAAAGAGATTTAACATGAACTGGAAGAAAAGGACTGATTTTAAGTAAAGAGAAACCATTAAGGGCTATTAAGTAGAGAGAAGAATATATATTTTCTGAAGGAGACCCTGTAAGGTCCATTGGCTCCCAATGCAGACAAGAGGAAATTGTAGTATGGATTAAGGTGGTAACGTAAGAGTTGAGTGAAGTACACATGTTCAAATACACAGCAACTGCTTAGGTGAGAGTGGTGATGGCAGGTGATGGCCAAAACCCCCTCAGACCCGACCTGAACAACTGGGTAGGGAAGAAGAGAGTTTGGAGGCAAAGGATACATTCTATGTTGGCCCCATTGAGTTACAAGTGCCTCTGAGATTTTGAATTCTTCCACAGTGGTCAGCTGGACATAGAGATGTAGTCTGAAGATAAACATATGATTGTCATTGCCATAGGGATGGTATGTGGAATTGTAGGAGTGGGGAAAGTCACCAAGGGAAAGAGTGTGAGAAAAGAGCCCAGAACCAAGACCTGGAGAACCCAGATATTCATAAGTCAGAGCAAGAGAAGCTGACAAAGGAACTTTTAAAGAATGCCCTGAGTGGTAAAAAGAAATATCAGGAGAGAGTGGCGTTCCTGAGAACAAGAACAGAAAACATTTTAGGGGAGAGGGAATGGTCAACTGAATTGAATGCTAATGGGAGGTCAATCAGGATCAAGACAAAAGAGCTTCTATGGGATGTAGCAAATGGGGGCACCAGTCACTTTATCAAGACGAGTGCAGAGGAGAGGCAGGGGATGGGAGAGAGATGGGATCACACATCAAATGGGAGGTGAAAGAGTAGATCACATGACACTGGGCCAACACCAGAGAAAAAGAAGTTGAAGATAGATGAATGAGAAAACTGATGAAGATGGTTTCCTCAGAAGGCAGGAGGGGGTACGGTGCAGGTAGAGGAATGGATGATCTTTGAGATGAAGAGGAACACCTTCATTGAATAATTACAGGAAGGAAGTAGGGACAGTGGGTACAACAGCAGGTTGGTTTGAAGATTTCTTGGCAGGAAGTTGAAGTTGTTTCCACCCGATGGCTTCTATTTTCTCTGAAAAGAGTGAATAAGAAGGAGATAATGCAAGAAGGTTTGAGGAGAGGAGCAAAGATTTGAAATGATGCTTGCAGATATGTGGAAAGCAAATGATTCTAGAGAAACGTGGTAGACATCCAGGCAGTATTAAGCCCAGTTGAGGAAAGTAATCATGAATTGCAGTCTGCATACTTTTTCTCAGGATTCTCTTGGCAGCCTGAAGGGAAGGCATAGTAGGCAGAATTGTTTTGACCCATGACTATAACAAAAGGACAAGGGGGAGAGGAAGTTGAGAGCATGAGAGCCTGACTGGAAACCCAGGATTCAAAGTTGAATGATGTGCAGACAAGAGAGAACTGGTGAAAAGCGAGAGTGTAGATGAGCCAACGGACTGGAGGCTCTGAAGCAGTCAAGGAACAGTTGTGAAGGTAAGAGCAGAATCCCCAGGGAGAGGAGGTGGTGGCCAGACAGGGAAGAGACTGAATGAAGAGATTTTGGAGGTGGGATGATGAATTCCAGGTTATAGCCATTGAAAGAGATGGCTGAGTAAAGGCAGGGGGAAAGGTCATCAGTAACATGGAGACTGTGGAACTGAAAAGCCACATTTTGGAGAAGTCACCCACTAGGACACTGAAGTCCCTAGCCGTGCAGCAGTGGAGGGAAGGCCAGTGTAAAAGAAGAGTAGGAGGTAGGTGCTCAAATCATCTGGGATTGAAAGGGAGAGGTAGATGTTGGGGCATCTTGGATCTTCTGATGGATTCTAATTTTCAAATATGTAGAGTTCTCAGAGTTTCATACACGTGACAAATCACCATTTAAAATCTCCTAAGTCTTAGAGGAGTACAGATCTAGATTTCTTAGAAGACTCCCTAACATATAGATTTCTGGGTATTTCATAATAAATAAAAGAACCTATATATTTGTAAATATATCTTAGCAGATTGAAGTCATTTTTACGTCAGGAAAACAACAAATGTCTAAGCATTAACCACATGCAGTCTGAGTCATTCAAATCAAGAACCTTATAATTTTTGCCGAGAGGAATCATCATCCAATGACACATCCAACTGGTCACCTCCAGCAAATCTCCAAGCAGATCTTTCCTATGATATGCAGAGTCTTTGACCACTGAGTCTTTCCAATTTCACATACAGTTGTCCGCTCTTAGCCATGGTTATGCTTCCCGTGGTTTTGGTTACACGTGGTCAACTGCGGTACAGGAGCAGATGATCCTCCTTCTGACAGATTGTCAGAAGGTCAATAGCAGCCGAGCACCACATCACAATGCCCGGGTGATCCACCTCACTCGGTCTCTTCACACGGGCATTTTGTCATCTCATATCATCACAGGAACAGTGCAATAAGATATGTTGAGAGAGATCACATTGACAACTTTTATCACAGTGTATTGTCATAATCGTTCTATTTTATTATGAGTTATTGTTGTTAATCGTTTACTGTTCCTGATCTAGAGATCAAACTTTTTCATAGGTATGTGTGTACGGGAAGGAAACAGTCCCTCTAGGCCTCGGTACTACCTGCAGTTTCAGGCACTGTTGGGGGTGTGGGAATGTACCCGCCATGGATAAGGAGGGACTACTGTGTTACTATTGTGCTCAATCTTTTTCCTACATAGCAGGAAAATAGAAAATCACCAACACGAAAGTGTTACTCCAAGTATAATAGAAATCTGTCAGTGACAAGAGAAGTCCCCCGAAACAGTAGTGCCAACTTAACATTTTCCTCTGATATTTGACTCACTAATGATTAATAGCTAATTCACCCACCCCCACCTCAGCTGAGGCATCAAAGCATCTAGTATCTTGAATTGCTGTTGAGGGAGAAGGATGGAGGCAGAAAATCATCTAAACCAGCACCACTCAGTGTGGCTTCAAGACCAGTGCTGGTCCATGAAGTGTTTGTTACCAGTCTGTGGCAAGAGCAGCACAGAAATGAAGTTTTAAAAACTTTATAGTAGGGCATCTGGGTGGCTCAGTCGGTTAAACATCCGACTTCGGCTCAGGTCATGATCTCCCCTTTTCTGGGTTTGAGCCCTGCATTGGGCTCTGTGCTGACAGCTCAGAGCCTGGAACCTGCTTCAGATTCTCTGTCTCCCTCTCTCTCTCTATCTGCCCTTCCCATGCTTGTGCTCTGTCTCTCACTCAAAAATAAATAAATAAACATTAAGAAAATTAGAAAAAACTTTAGGGCAGTTTGACAGAGTATTATTTTGTTAGATCAAATCATTGAAAACAGGGGCTTGCATTCTGTATATCTTTACATTATTTTTCATTTTACTTCTCTAGTAATTCTTTTTGTTGTACTTTACTAAAATGTCCACAATAGATTGGAATTCTTTAAAAATCTGGTTCTTTACCAAAGATAGTTTGAGAAACTCAGGTGTAAATCACACTCTCAGACTTATTCCCAGACTCACAGAACCTCTAAATCGGGAGACAGGGGTAGTAAGATACCATTAGTAGAAACATATAGCCTCAGACTAACCAGCTTTCAAATCCCCACTCTACCACTTACGGTTGACCTTGGGTAAGTTACTTGATTTCAATTCCTCATGTGAAGGTAGAGATAATAGTCCTGGAGTTGCAGATTTGAGAGAAGGATTACAGGAGATACTGTGAAACCAGCCTAGCACAGTACCAGGCCCATAATGAAGACTGTGAGTTGTCTTAAAGATCACCTGGTTGAACCCACAGTTTACTGTTCCGGTGAGGATCTCTGGCCTCACCAATGAACCAACCACAGGTACCCTAGCACGGGCACTATGTCCCGACAAGGACCCCAGCTTAGGCGAAACAAGTGGGATGGGTCAGGTCATCTCTCCCCTTGTCTCCATCAACCCTAAAGAATTTCAGATCCTCCTCAGAAAGCAAACATTACAGTCACGCTCGGTTGCCATTATCCCCTTCTCTGTGATTTTGTTCAGGTGTTGCATCTATGCACTTCACGGGGGCAGAGCTCCTCCCAAGGTTATTCTTTCCCCTATCCAGTGACTGACGTAGGAATGGGTTTGTGATGTAACCCAGACAATGAGGCATGAGGAGAGGTTGGATGATGGGCTACTGGGAAATATTCTTCTTATTCTTAAAAGCAAGGAAACTAGGCTTTTTTTTTTTTCTGCCTCTGGATGTTTTCCATGTTTGAAGCCAGGAATTGCTGAAGCCTTCTTCAAGACTATGAAGGGACTCAGCCCAAGGGGATAAATCAACGAACGGAAAATGGCAAGCAGAATAATAGAAAGAAGTAAGCCCTCAATAATTTTGTCAAACACATGAGTTAACCAAACCTGGATGAGAACTATTTCAGAATTTTCTATATATAAGATAATAATTTTCCTTTTGACTAAGTCACTGTTTATTGAGTTTCAGGTTACTTGCAGCCAAAAAAGTATGTACAAAAGCTATGCATGAGTCCTTGGGCCAGAAACAGTCAAACAACTTCAATCTGGGGCTTCCCCTAACTCCCTTCCTCCTTCTGAGTGGCTGAGTCACCTCTGACTCATTCACTGAACCCCAAATATTTGAGGGATATCAGGATGGTCAAAGAGTTCATTTCCCTTCACCACAGCACATGACTCCCTAGTTTCAGCCAATTCTCAGGCCAGTCCCCATGCCATCTTCCTCAGTGGTTTCATCCAAGGAAACCAGACCTTTGTAGAGCTGCATGCACACTGATCTGTAAGTGAAATGTGTGAGGAACGCTTGCTTATGCCTCTGACCCATATCTGCTTTCTCCCAGGGCTCTACCTTCTCACTCCCTTCTGCCTTCTCCTGAACCTTCTATTTCCCTTTACAAAGGCCTCCTCTCCTATGAAGCCTTCCACCGCAGTGGGAGACCAGACAGTTATTTTCACTCATTCACCAAACCACTGAGCCACACATTTAGACAAATTATGATATTCTAGAAGGTTCTGTCTTCTCATCATTTCCTTTGAACTTTCATTGTCCCTCAGACCTGACTGCACCTTTGAGCGCAGGGAGGAGTCCCACAGTCCTCTATCCCTAATAGTGTCAAGCACAGAGAAGGCATTATTAGAAAGAAGACTTCCCTTATAGTTGTCAAATCACAGATATTTTGAGTTAGACACTCAAAGGCTCTCTTATCTACCTGTCACCCACAATCACACTGACAGACGGACAAGAACTATGATGCGTAGACGTCAAGGTTTGCAGTGAAACAGAACTTGTTACATGGTGTTACACCTGTCTCATTTCCGGACGGCTCTCATGATTGGAAATCTCTCGATGTTCTTATCAGGCCCAATTTTGCTTTGCTATAACTTGCCTTCAGTTATTTAGTTACACTTTCTGGGATAAATTAGAATAAACATATTCCGTTTTTATATGGATAGTTCTTCAAATATTGAAGGCAACTATTATATCTAATCTGAGTCTTAATTTATTTAAGCCAGCCATCTTCAGTCACTTCAGTTATTATTTAAAATGTATGGTTTCCAGTATCTTTTCCATTCCCGCATTTTTTTCTTGTATACACTAAGAGAGTCCATTCTTTCTTAACCCTCACATATTAATTCAATATTGATTGAATTCTTACTATGTGCCAGGTATACAGCAGAGAATCAAATGTGGCACTTACAAACCCAGAAAGGAAGACAATTAAACAATGACAGCGAGGAACAAAGGGTGCCTGGTCACTGTGTTGCACAATTTCAGGGGCACTCTTCACACACAATCTGATACAAATTTCACCCCTTTGAGTTGTGCAACCTGGTAAACCGGTAACTGATGGGAGCAAGCAAACTGGATCAGGAAATGCCTCCCTGGAAGAAAAAAACATTTAAACTGAGACCTAGAATGTGAATGTTCATCAATTAGGCAAAGACAGAAAGGAACGGTGCACTGGGCTGAGGAAACAGTACGTAGAAAAACGGGGAGGTGAAGGGGGAAGGTATGAGAGTAAGAAGAGGGAATAGAGAGAATGAGGCTTGAGAAGTAAGCAAATGTCCGGCCATCCAGTTTCTATTAGGCCACGTTAGGGAGGCTGACTCATATCCTAAAGGGGGTGGGAATCATTGAAGGGCTTTAAGCAGGGAAATAACATGACTGTATTTGCATTGTAGCTGCTATATGGAAAGTGGATTCGCAGAGGATAAGACCAGAGACTGGAAGACCAAATCAGAACCTGTTACGGGAATGCAGGCAAAAATAAAATTAAAAAAATAAAATAAAAATAAAATAAAATAAAATAACAAAATACTAAAAATCAGACAGTGGCCTGCACAGGGGTAGCGGCAGTGGGAATCAGAAGAAAAGTACATAGACATATTTGTGCGGTAGTTCACATAACGTGTCTACTAAATTTGACAGCTGTGTGGACATGGAGTGTGAGGCAAGGAAGGAATCAAGGATATTGGACCAATGGACAGATAGTGGTGCTATGGAATGAGGCTCAAAACCCTGAAGAAGATCCAGGTTTTCACAAATGAGGAAGATGAAGGTCCCACTGTTGAATGTATTCAGCTGCCATACTTGAAGACAGCTAAGTGGAGATGTCTAATTAGACTTCAGACGAATGCACCAGATTCTGGAGTTATCACTCTGCAAAGGGTAACTGAAGCCACGGGAAAGAACACCAACTCACTCAGAATAAAATATGGAGAATGGGAAAAGACAGTTTATTTATTTTTGTTTTAATTTTTTTGGTTTATTTATTTTTGAGACAGAGAGAGACCGAGCACGAGCGGGGGAGGGGCAGAGAGAGAGGGAGACACAGAATCTGAAGCAGGCTCCAGGCTCTGAGCTGTCAGCACCGAACCCCATGTGGGGCTAGAACCCGTGGACCACGAGATCATGACCTGAGCTGAAGTTGGACGCTTAGCCGACTGAGACACCCAGGCACCCCAGGAAAAAACCGTTTAAAGCACTGAGGAATACAATCATTTCATGGGCAACTTGAGGTATCAGCTGTGGAGAGCAAGGAGGAAAATGAAAGAGGAAATGGAGCATGATGCATGGAAGTCCAGGGGAGCAGAAGGGGCCGGCTACTGCTGAGATTCCACTAGCTGTGCCGCCCTGGGCAGATTAGACCTACTCGCCCTTTCCGCCCTGGCTCATTCACTGTGTCGTAGCCTCACCACCGCCATCCAGATTCCTTAGCAGCTAACATACCACATGTCACATGTTGAATGGCATCTCCCAAAAAGATATGTTCAAGTCCTAACCCTTCAGTACCTGTGAATGTGATCTTATGTGGAAATAGTCTTTGGAAATGTAATCAAGTTAACATGAGGTTAGACTGGAGGAGCGGAGGCCCTAATCCAATGGCAGATGTCTTTATAACAAAAGGGAAACTAGGATACAAGGCCATAGACACACAGGACAGATGGCCGTGTGAAGCAGAGGCAGAATTGGAATTAGGCTGTCACAAACCGACAAACAGCAAAGATTTCTGACGACAACCAGAAACTCGAAGAAGCAAGGAGGATTCTTCCCTAGAGTCTTTGGAAGGAGCACGGCACTACTGACACCTTGATTTTGGATTTCTGGCTTCTGAACTGTGAGAGAATACATTTCCATTGTTTTAAGCCTCCCAGGTTGGGGTAGGGTTTTACAGCAGTTCTAGGAAACTAATACCCTGGGGTCAGCTAAAATTCCAAGTCTTTTTTAAATTTTAATTATGACCAAGTTACCTCATCCTTATTCTGTGTGATACATTGAAGTTTTTAAAAATTAAATATATGACTTATGTTTACCTCTGTCTGCTTTACTCTTAGATATTTGGGGCAATTGACCTGGCTTTTGATAACCTTGGCTTCTATACCTTTGCTCAGAATGAAAGAACATTAAATAAGGTAAATCAAGGCCATAACACATTAGATATCAATTAAGGTCCTGTTCCTAGGGAGAAATAAGAGACAGCTATCTTATCTTATTATCTGCAGAGTGATCACATAAGACTTTTTCAGACTGATCACATAAGACATTCTCAGATTGATCACATAAGACTTTCTCAGATGCCTTGATGAAATCCAGATACATCAAGTCTACTGGAAGTCCGAATCTACCAGTCCAGGGACCATGTAAAACAAGTAGCTTGTCTAGACCAGAATGACCTCAAACTTACTGTCTCCACGCAACCGTGCAAAACATCGGTTAATTTTGTTGAATGAACTTGAATTTCTCTACCCTGGAAATCTACCCCACTGACTATGCTACTTGTTCTGTTCTTGCCTCCGCCCTCAGATTCAGGGCATGACTCTGAGTGTCCTCTAAAATCTGATTCTGCACCCACATGAACAGACTCTTCTTGACTCAGTCGTCTCCCTAAGCACAATCCCAGCAAGTGGCTTCTAGAGCCTTGAAGGCAGGACCTAAACAGTGAAACTTTACTGAATCCTAGCAACTATTGCTTTCTCTTCTACTTGCTCACACATCGTTGGTTTCACAGTTTACCATCCTTTCCACTCCTAAGGTGAAAAGAAGCAGGAGGGAGTCTTTCACAGAGAAACTGAGAGTGAAAAATGGAGACAGGAAAGATACATGCACCTCAGGGTCAGCACGTGTCACTGAGGCTGAAGCTTGTTAAGTCGGAGACAGGGCAAATGCAACCCCATGTTTACTGCCAGAAACCAGAGCTTTGGGTGAAATTGAGAATGTCTAGAAAGGAGGGAGGGTGGGGAAGTTCCTGACCTACACCTCCCTCTGGCTCCGGTGACCCCATGACTGGAATATGTTGATTTGATGGTTGATTTTGCTGAACTGGGTTCTTTCTTTCCTCCCCTTCTCCTTTTGTTTCATAACACATGATAACGCTCTCCTCCCTCCCTTCTTTTTTCCATGGGAAAATACTAAGAATGAATAAAGTCATATTCATACTACGAAACGAGTAATCCATCATTCTAGAAGCACAACATCTTTATTCTTGTATTCTGAATCAGATGGCCTTGCAATCTACAATCTCTTTGCAGATAAAGAGTTGGCATCTTTTCTTGAGGCAGAAAGGAAAATAACCAGTCTTTTCTGTTGTTGTTGTTGTCCTTAGATTTCCCAAAAGCTACTAAGGATACTGTAATTAATTAGAATTATTAGTTAGCTTTATCCAGGGTACATTAGTTGATAACACTAGCTGCTGTAACAGATCAACCCTGAAATCTCAGCGACTTAATAGAAGTTTATTTCTGATTCAGGGAGAGAATGTGTATGGAGAGGGCAGAAGTACAGAGAGGGATGCTTCACAGTCATCCGTGCTGATGGAGGTTCTATGCTATAGTCCCTCCTGGGACAGGACGGATTCCCTTTGCAACAAAATGTGGTTCAGATGTCAGGACTGGTGATGCCACGCATACGCGTGCGGGCGCGCGCGCACACACACACACACACACACACATTCCAGGAGGGTATGGAAAGGTTTACTACTCACATAATGAGGCTTTCTTGGAGGGAGGAGGGCTGGTTCCAAAAATGGCTTGAGCGAAAGCAGAGAGGGGTTACTGGTGTGGGGTTCATGACAGCTATGAGATGGGGCTTGAGTAAGGATTCCCGGGTGCAGGCTGAGACTTGCATGGTTTGAACATCCGGCGAGTGCCAAAAAACGGGGCACTCAAGCTTTCCTTTCAGTTTTGAGGGGCAGAAAGGGAAAGGGGGAGTAGTGGGCTTGAAGGCTGTGAACAAACATTAAAAATGGAGTCGAACTCTTAATTACACTTTGCTGCTCTGACACCTGGATGCAGCCAGAAGACAAGGGACAAGGTTTTAATAGGTTAGGCCTGGGGATGGTGGCCCTATCTCTTCGGTGGCATTCCATTGATTAGAACCAAGTCATTGAGGGGCTGGAGATCCAGTCCCTGGCTGGGTAGCCATTTCCCAGCAACCATGGAAGGTGCGAAAACCTTAGTGTATAGCTTGCCTTTCCTGCGAAGCAGCAGTAGATCCAAGCTTTGTGGGGCCCAAAGCTTGAATAATGTAGAGGTTGTCTTTAAGCGACAATAAATTAGATTTATTTATTTATAAATAAATAAATTGCACCTGGGTGGCTCAATCAGTTAAGCATCTAACTCTCGGTTTCGACTCAGGTCGTGATCTCACAGTTCATGGGTTCAAGCCCTGAGTCCGGCTCTGCACTGACAGCAGGGAGCTTCCTTGCCATTCTCTCTCTCCCTCTCTCTGACCCTCCTCCGCTTGTGCTTTCTCTCTCTCCCAAAGTAAATAAATAAACATTTTTAAAAAAGAAAAAATAAATTAGAGGTTCCAGATCTCAAATTAGAAAAGTAGTTTTTGCAAGTCAGGACTCAGGGACGCTGAAGTTTCACCAGCTTTACTAGGTAAAGTTCTCTCATTGCAAGTTATCCTGGTGCAATGCTCAAGAGGCCATCACTGGCCACTCTTCAGGGTCTCCCTCCCCCTGAGCAAACCAAAGGGAAGGGGCGTGGTTTCTGGTCTTCATGGCTATGGCTGTTGTTACCCAGAGTTACAGAGCTACAGAGAGGCTCCCTGGGAGGAAGTAAACTCGGGCTAGTGTTGCCAGCTACAGAGTCCACAGACTCTAGTCCTGAGCCTTTGAAAACAGTACCAATGTGCGGTGAGAACAGGGGAAGAGAATATTGTTACAAATTTGCTGTTTGTAGAAACAGATAAAAGGTTACCTCTTTGTGACCTTAAGAAATTACATCCTCTTGGGTTTTGCTCTACATGTAGCTTATTCAGTGTTTTGGGTCAGGGATACTTTTTAAGCAAAAGGTTTGTTAGGGGGGAAGCATGAAAAATATGATTTGGTGTTTCATGATTCAGCAAGTTTGAGAAACGCTAGTATCCCTTTGCAGGTCTCCCGCCTGGAGATTTCTGTGAATCAGAGATGCTCCCCAAATGCCCGTCACTCAGGCTGCTTTCTGATTTGCCTGGGTGAGGGCATGGGATAGAAACGAGAGAAGAGCTAGGACCCCATAAAAATCAAGACATACCACTTCCCCTGTAGGCTCCAGGAGCAAGGGACATGTTCCCGTGCCCGTGATAAGGCTGTGGCCCTGGACAGCACTCAGAGCAGCTCCTTGCAGGGACGTGCCTGCTGGGGCCTAAACAGCAGCCCTTTACAAGTCTGGGTTTCAGCTCCCCTCGGCTGCACCGGGTAGGAATGCCTGGGGCCATTCACTCTACACTCTGTTCCTTATTTCTCATTGTCTTCTTCTTTCTGTGACTTTCTTGTGTATTTTTCTCCAGCTAAATTGTACCACACTGAATACAATTTTGGAAGCTTCTATTTGGGGAAGAGTGGCTAAAATTAAAATACTAAACACAAGCAGACAATAAAGGAAAATAACCAACATTTGTTTAAATGCTGTCATCGCCAAGTCCTAGACGGACGCCAGGGCATTAAAAGGATTTCTTAGGGCCTGTTTCAGTCCTCAGGGTCATCCATCCACTCAGCCAGCATTTCCTGAGCACCCTGAATGTGTCAGCTCTCCAACGGGGACTGCACCCCCACGAGCCCACCCTACTCCAAGGGTGCAGGGCTCTCAGCTTGGCCCTCCTCATCCCCCCACGGACTGCACAAGGTTATGGGTGATTTGTCCATGACAGCCTCTGCTCAAGACTGCTGGGACACTGGGTTGAGGAATGACACGGGCTGGAATGGTTAGTGTGGTTACTGCCACAGGACCCACTGAGGGCAGAACAAGAGGAAATGGGTTGAAACAGCAACAGGAGGGATTGGGGTTTGACCGAAGAAAGGCTTCCCTTTTATCAGGGAAGGAGAAGCTGTCTCAGGTGACAGGGGAGTCCCAAGCATCAAGGTGCCCCGTACTGTCCTCCAGGTGGCCTTGACTGGGTCTCAGGCTTCCAGGGGCTGTGTCTGCCTGAGCTCACAGTGACACGTGTGGTGGTGGCCGCCACACCCTCGGAAACTTACTCCCGCACAGCCAGCTGTGGCTCTGCACAGAGTTGCCCAGACAGGCCGAGGCCCGGTATCTTTCTTCTCTGCGAGGAGTACTGGATGCTGCGAGGTTCCCAGCAACGTCCCACAGGTATCTGAGGGCCTACTGTGTGCCTGGCGATGAGTCAGTGAACAAAGCAGACACAGATCTCTGTGTCCCTGGAGCTTATGTTCCACTAACGATAAATATGTTACACAGGTTTGTAGAAGGGAATCAGATTTTTGAGGGAAAACCTGAAGTAGGTATATTTCAATTAAATGATTTAAAAAAAATAAAGCCATGGAGGGTAGTAGAGAGTAAGAGTGAGGGGTGGGGTGTAGGAAGAAAGACTGTAGTTTTAAATAGGGAAGTAAGGGTATAGGCATCATTGAAAACGTGATACACAAACAAAACATAAAGGAAATGAATTGTGCAGATATCTGAAGGAGGAGGGCTCCATCTTGGGGGAGCGGGGTGTGGCTGCAGGGGAATGGCCTATGTGGTGCCCTTCCAGGTCCATGAATGCTGTAGGCTTCTAAATCTGGACTTTGTTGCTTTTACTGCCTCCTCTTTGCCTCTGGAAAGTGTTCCAACAGGCTACATCAGGGTCCTATATCACAAGAGATTGTTCACTAGGTACTGAAGCTGAGCCTCAGTTTACAAATCTATAAAACGGGAATAATAATACCACTAAACATAGAGGGTTGTTGGACATCAGAATTCAAAAGAAAAGAGGGGTGTCTGGGTGGCTCAGTCGGTTAAGTCCCCAACTTTGTCTTAGGTCACGATATCACGGTTCATGAGTTCAAGTCCCGTGTCAGGCTCTGTGCTGAAAGCTCAGAGCTTGGAGCCTTCTTCAGATTCTGTGTCTCCCTTTGTCTCTCTCTCTCCCCCTTTCTCTCTCAAAAATAAATAAACATTTAAAAAAAAAAAAAGGAAAGAGAAGGGACAGTCCACGAAGGGCACCCGGGGTCTCTGAGCAGGGCTGGGCAGTATCTTGACCTGGCTTACATTCACCATGTGCCAGGAACTGGGCTAAGGATTTACACTGAATAGCTGTTTAAATCTTGCAAAAACACTGTGATAGGCTCTTCTGTCACCATTTGCTAATGGGAGTTGGAGGCTTACAGAAGTTGGAGGCCTCAAGCTGGTGTGTGGTTGAACGTGGTCTGGCTGCAGGAGTCCAGGGCTCCAGCCTCCCCCACCCCATGTGCCTGACCCACATCGCTGGAACTGGGTCTTCTCTGCAAGTGTGAGCAGAGAGGACTGGGTTCAGAAACCCAGACTAGAGATAACGGCTCTCACGTTTCCTCCCAATCAGCCCTGATCTCTGCGGCCTCCTTTCGGGGGTATGACCCAGTGGTTTTCTTCGCCAAATTCTTATGAGAATAATGCTGCTGAAATCGGGGGCCTGATTAATTTTGGCAACTGTGGGAGGGGAGGGAAGGCACACATTCTTAGAACCAGGGCGAGGCTGGGCTGGCGGGCCCCACTTTTGGCACATTCTAGATGCCATGGGCTTAGGAGTTTCGAGAGAAACCCTGTGAGTCACCTTTGCTTCCCATGGCCCCAGTTTCACTTGAGGGCGCACTGCCTTCCCATCATCATGCCCTGGCCCCCAGCTCTGCCGGCCGCTAATGCCCTCCAGTGACATACCCAGCTCCTCCAGGTCCCAGCGTGAGTGGGGATCCTCTCTGCTGGGTCATGGAGCCACAAACCTACTGGCCTGGACAGCAGTGATGCAGCTGTTTCCTGGGTCACCGGAAGCCACGCGGCATAAATCACCTTTGCTCTCCTCTAGTGAAACCAATCCACTCACAAATATGGTAAATGGACTGCTACCAACATGCAACTTGCTTTTTAAATTTAGGCTATTTTAGTGAGTATCCATGACTGAACTCAGAACCATCGAATTCTTTTTTTCCCCAGTATTTTAAAGTTTTGTTTATTTACTTTTTTTTAGTAATCTCTACACCCAATGTGCTAACTATGTGCTAGGCAGCATACTCAAGCTTTTACATTCTTCACTTGTTCCTTGCAACAACCCCATGAGGTGAGCAATATCATGGTATTAGTCTGGGTCCTCTGAGAAGGAGCTGCCAGAATGGGATTGGACACATATGGGGTTTATTTAGGAGAAATGTATTTATGAGGCAAAAACATGGAGGGAGCCTGTTCAAGCCCAGAGAGAGCCCTCAGATGATGGCCGACTCCAAGGAGCAAAGCAGAGAAAGGTGGGTGTGCCGTCTCAAGAAGTTTCTGCAGAGTTGCCAGAGAATCCTCAAACCAAAATCAGCCATCACTAGAGTCCCAGTTTCTCCAGGAACTGGTTACCTTGGCATCCCTGCGGGGCCCAACCATGGCTGGGGGCGGGCGGAGGGAAACATGGCCTGACCGTAGACTGCAGATGCATAAGTGGACTTCAGAGCACAGCAGCTGGGGCTGTGATTATGCTGTAATTGGAGAACTATGAAGCACATCCTTATAATTTTAAAGATTATTAAGAAATTTTGTGGAGTGCCACAAAGATTATCCCCATTGTACTGGTTGATAAACCGAGGCTCCATGAAGTCAAGTCACCTGCACATACTTTGAACGCAGTTTAGTGTAACTCTGAAGCTTTCTCCTGGGCAGGGTGCATCTGAGCTATTGACCACCACATCCCAAGCCTGGTCCATCAGACTCCATAATCAGTGGAGGGCTGGGCACACAATCAGTGTCCCATAAAGGTTTCTGGGGGTAATATGGTTGAGCTCCTGTGTAGTAAGAAAAAATACTTGCAAGTCTGTCAGCTACAACACTTAGAACCCTGAGCCCATGTCACCTTCCCTAGTATGTGCTTTTCTCCCTAACCAAAGAGAGCCCTCTCCCATAGCACTTGGGGCCTCTCTTACAGCACCTGCCCATCTGCCTTACGTCAAAGTCATTTGCACACTCTCATCTCCCTGGGGCTTCCCAGTCTGGGAAGCAGATCAAGTAACATGCTCAAGACCAAATACCAGCTGAGTAGGGCTGAACCTCAGATTTGTCTTTGAGCCATTCTGCCTCCACACCCAAAATTGATGCAAATATCTGTAATTGAGTGAGCGGAGCCACTGATGTGGGGAGAGACTGAAGGAATCCCCCTTGCTCCTCCACATCTGATTCTTCCAGTCGCCCACAGTGCAGCCAAGGGTATACATCTATGTTTTGGGAAGTGCTTCAAATGCCCTCTTATTCTCAGCTGACAGCAAATCTATTCATAGACCTGTCATTCAGAAAGCAATATGCAAAATGCATTCATTCATAAATTGAATGAATTGAATGAATGAATGGTCTTTATGGGAATGCCTACCAAAACATAAAATGTACATAATCCCTTGACCTAACTTGCACTTCTAGGAATTGATCTTACAGAAACCCTTACACATGTGCACAGAGATGTTGTACAAGATGTTTGCAACATTAGTACTAATAGTTACAAAAAGAAAAAAAAGGGAAACAAATGAAATGTCTATCAACAGCAGATAGTTAAATAAATTGGGATTCATCTATCCTATGGAATACTCTACAGCTGTTGAGAATCTGAAGGTTCTGGGGCCCCTGGCTGGGTAAGCTGGTTGAGCACATGACCCTTGATCTTGAGGCTATGAGTTTGAGCTGCACACTGGGTGTAGAGATTACTAAAAAAAGTAAATAAACAAAACTTTAAAATACTGGGAAAAAAAAGAATTCAATGGTTCTGAGTTCAGTCATGGATACTCACTAAAATAGCCTAAATTTAAAAAGCAAGTTGCATGTTGATTAATGGGGATGAAAAAGCTCTGGAGACGACTTGTACCACAACGTGAATATACTTAATGCTATTTAACTCGACACTTAAAAGTGGTGGAGATGGAATGTTTTATGGCATGGGTATTTCACAATTTTTTTTAAAAAAGCGAGTTGTAGAATATGCCTGATGAGTCCATTTGCACTTGTTATAGCCCTCAAAGAAATTTCTCACCTGTGTTTATAAGGATGTATATGCATGCAGGCAAATTAATAGACATTTTTTGAAAGGCTGGATAAAATCAAAATTAAACCAGGCTGCTAAATGAAGTTATTTCTGGAGAGGGGGCTGGCGCGGTTGGGTGGGGAGAGAGGTTATAAAGAACTTTCACGTTTCACTCTGAACGCATACACAATTATATGTGTACGTAATGTCTTGAATGACTAGAATTACTTGTGTTGTATGTTCTGTAGAGGCATTTGTCCACTGGACAGATCTGAGTGCCCATGGGAGGTCAGCTGCCATTTTCAGGATGTGGAGTAATCAGATCAGGCTGGTTTCCATCCCTTGCCTTCCTCGCAGACTGGCTCCTGCTGCCTCCTGCCTGCGGCCCCCTGTGTATCGGCTGTGGGTGCAGCCAGTAGGGCCAGAGTCTCACTATGAGGATTATTACTTAGAAGAGGTTTCTGACCTGAAGAGGAAGGTAGCTGAGTGCCAGAAAACCAAAAGGCCCTTCTGCGTCTTCCTGAAAGAGAGCAGGTCTTTCTGTACCGCAGGCCGGAGGCACAGCTAACCGAGGTCTGGGGCTCAGCCTTAGAGAAGATCGTGGTTTCTTTGAAAAGCAAACCTCTGACTGAACCACAGGTCTCCAGATCAGAGGGGGAGGGCTGGGAGAACTCGGCTCATTCTGAAACTGAAGGCCTCAGAGCCCTTGGAGGCTCGAGTTATTTGAGGAACAAGATCCCCACAGCTGCCCGGGCAGGGGAAGGGCTGCCATCACGTTTCACTCGGTCTCAGACGGCAGCGGCCTCGGTCATCCGCTGGCTTGGACTTGGGCCAGTGCCACCCAACCCCAGGGACTCAGTTGCGTAACTTCTGTAGATTCTGGGCCTCTCAGCACCCCCGAAACGCTGCTCTCCCAGCATCGGTAAGGTTAAGACCGAGATTTGGTCACGCTGAGCCAGAGGGACGGCAACAAAACCCAGGGGGACGAGGCTCCTGGAGGGCGGGGGGGCGGGGGGGGGGGGCGAAGGGGAAATGCCAGTCCCAGCATTTCACTTGCAAATCCTGGCAGAGGGGTCCCGAGGAGTAGGAAACTGCACCCGTCACGCCCAGCAAGAAAGTTATGCAAACAAACGCATTTGCATGGCAGCCCAGGCCCCTAAAAACGACTTACCACACAAGGTTCCGAGCCTCTCGGCCGCCGCCACTCACCCCGCAGACCCACCTGAGGTCCCAAAGGCTTCCCAGCCAAACTTCCCAGCCAGAGGCCCTCCGTGGCCATTCTACGCCACCCCCCCCTCCAGCAATAATTATCCCCCACCCCCCGCCAGAGGCTGGATATACATTCTGAGGTAACCCTAGGTCTGAGACGTTGGTGTGTGAAAAATAAAAAGCATGGAAGCTTATTTACATTAAAATTTGAGCTATTCACATTAAAATTTTAGTGACAGAAGGAAGCAAGGAAATCCTTGACGACCATTCCTCCCAATTTTCCAAGAGGGGCCCCCAACTGCATGTAACATTATCCTTTTTGTATAATGACTTGTAAAATATGTAACTAAAACGGATCTAAGCTTAAGCCCTCTTTAAAAGTTAATGAAGAACAGAGGGGGAAATCCCAGCAGGCCTCCGTTCCCAAATTCTGGTTTGGGGGAAGCAAACATAGTAAATGAGAGGAATCCAAGTTGGAGGAGCTCCGAAGAGAAAACGGGCAGAAAAACACCGAGGACGCCCCCACCGAGGGGGTTAAAATCAGACTTCCCGCAGACAGACAGCTGGGGGTCAAATGTCAAGCTGAAGTGGTGCAGCCGGCACTTCAGACCAAAAGACGGAAGGAAGGGGTGAACCTAGACTCAGAGAAGGCAAGATGTGGCTCTTGCCGAGACCAGAGTGGAAATCTGATGGGAAAATCTCCACCATGCTCTTTTCTTGTGGTCTACGGTCAAATCTGTCCTCCTAAAGCAAGCTCCAAGGGCTCCTCAGAGGAGGAGGCGCTCCAGGGTCTCCCCGAGAAAAGCTCCACTTTCTGCACCATGACCACCTGCTGTTTTGTAAGTACTGATTCTCCCTGCTGTCACGAAACTGTCCACCTACCCCTCCAGACTGAGTCTCACGAGAGCTAGACACATGTCTAATGCATCTCTCTTGCCCTGCAGTCCTGAGCACTGGGCATGGCGTGTAGCAGGTGCTCTAAAGGAGCTGAGTCAGAACGTGGCATTTTAACCTTTGGAAGGATGGGGAGTCTTGTCAGAGTGGTTTGAGCCAAGGAGGCCAAAGCACTGACCCCTCTCCAAGGGTGGCCTGTACCCCCTTGTCCACCCACAGATAGTGCTTCCTACTTCCCAAAGTCCTGACAAGGCCGCAGGTCATCCGCACATGCCTCAGCGGGGGGTGGACTGTGACTGCCCCCAGGAAGGCAGAGGTGAGGGCTTTGGCCAGAGGACACGGATTCAGGGTGTGCCTCTTTTGACCTCACTCATCCCTCCAGTGTCACAATTTTTGGTGTGCTGAAAGGCTGTCCCGGGCCAACTGGGCTCAGATGATAACACCCCTCACTGTCTAGAGCAGTTTTGAACGGATAGATTCAGACCCCAAAGTATGTGTGCAGGCCAGTGGATGCAGGAAAGACAAGGGCTCCCAAGGTTGCACACTGAGCAGGACCTGGGTCCCAGACTTGGCTTTTCCCAGAGCGTAGTGCATATTAGTGTGTGTCTGGGTGTTTAGCGATGTAGGGTGTTGGGTGCACTCTTCACACTGGTCTGAGCGCAGGGAGGGGAAAGGCAGAGGAATTTGCCCAAAGCCCCCCAGAGCTGGAGCCTGATAACCCTTCGGAAGAGGAGCTACTTCCAAACTTGGCCAGACCCTCCCCCCACCCCAGGGTGCTTGAGCACCTAACCATGGGCTTCAAGAGTCAAAGCCAGGAAGGGGCTGTATTCCTGGGGCCAGGGGCACAGAGGCTGCCCCCCAAGAGCTGTTCCCACCCCCACTGGGGCCCACCTGGGGAGTGGCCAGCAGGTTTGTTTACATTTACCTGCTAGGACAGGCACTTTCCCCAGCCTCCCCACCCCATCCTCCTCCCTTGATGAACTGAATTTCCTTCACACCACTCTGCCCACTGGTCACTCACAGCCCTCCACGGCGCTTCCTGTCTCCAACCAAGTCAAAGGAAAACTCCAAATTTACTGTTATTGTTTACCAAACCAACCACCTCCTCAACCCAAGGCACAGACGCGTCCTCAAGTTGAGGGCAGGATAGACGCAGCCCAGACCAGTGACCCTGCTCCAAACCGAGGGCTCCGTGTCCTCTGGACGGTGGGATTCATAAAGGCCCCCAAGCACCTAACAACGCATTAAAACCCGCGATCCCATTAAATTCCTCACAGTAGCCACAGGACACAGGGACGTCGCCCCCATTTTATACAGAAGGAAACTATTCCACTCAGTGGAAGGGAATCCAGTCTCGCTCTTGGCTCCCTCTCCACTCCCCTTATCAAGAAACTTGGCGGGGGCTGGGGGGCGGTATTTGTTTGTATTTGTTCTTCTCAAGGAACTCTGAACTCGGGAGCTGGAGCCACAGGTGAGATTCACCTCTGCTTAGTTGCTGAGGTCTTGGGAGGGACATTTTACTCTGCGAGGCTGCCTGTCCTCATAGGTAAATTGGAGACAAGTCCTTAGACCCTCTTTGCACCACTTAAGGGCATTCGGGAATCACACCCTTTGCCTTCGGCACCCATGAAAGCCAGCATTTGCTTTCAGGTCAAAGTTCCCTTTCCCATCCTACATGGGAATTTAGCAGAATGAGGTTAAGTGACAGGGAGCCACAGGGCCACGCACGCGTGGGTAAGGGGCATGGCAAGGAGTGCAAAGGCATGGTGGCCAGGGCCCTCAGGGCCCTTCACCCCAGCCATCCTCCCTCAACACCAACTCCATGCTGGGTGGCCTCTGGCCACAGTGTCCCGAGCCGGGCTGCCACACACGGAAGAGGCAGCCAACACAAGTGTTAATGTGTGGGGACAGGAGGGTGAGAAGGCTGTGGGACAGGCCTCGGGGCAAAGCAGGTGCCTTGCAGATGCCACATGCTGATCCTTGGACCCAGGAACTCTGCAGACGGGATTAAGGCTAAGTGCCTTGTGAAGGAAAGATTGTCTGGGATGTTCTGGGGAGGCTCAGTCTCATCACACAGGTAAGAGCGGAGGTCAAAGAGGGAGGGATGTGATGTTGTGATGGTTGCAAATGGAAGAAAAAAGTCATGAGCCAAGGAATGCAGAAGCCTTTTGAAGCTGGAAAAGGCAGCCAACAGAATCTTCTAGAGCCTCCAGAAAGGAAGACAGCTCTGCTGCGACCTTGATTCTAGCTCAGTGAGACCCTATCAGACCTGTGACCTGTAAGATACTACATGTGTGCTGTTTTAAGCCATGGAACGGATCAGGGACTCAAGAGAAAACGGGTCCGCCTCCACAGACAACGGCGCGCTGACAACGTCCTTCCGCCCTCTCACCCAAGTCCCCCTCCTACCCACCCTCGGTTCCTCTTCCCCCAATTTCTCACTTCGGATACTTGTGTAAGCTCAGAGGACACAACCGGATTTACCTGAACACAAAAGCTCCTGATGGTTCACCTGAGCGGTGGTTTCTAGAACGACGAGTAGAGTCTCAAGGTAGGAACTAGCCTCAACAGTCCCTTCAGGAGTTTATAAATAAAGTGGGAGGTCGGGGGTCAACAGGGGCTGCCCTGCCTGAGCCCACCAGCCTGAGCAGCTAACCTGTGACCCTGCTAGTGACTGAGGGGGTCAGCAGGCCCCTCCTCAGGCATAGTCAGGTGTGAGGATGGAAAACTCCCACCCCAGGCCTTTGGATCCTGAGTTCTAATCCAAACCAATGAGCTGCGTGAGCTCCAGTACATGCCTTCGCCTTCAGTCAGCTGCCTCCTCCTGACGTATGGGTACCCCCTCTGCCCTGCGTTTCTCCCCAGTCAGCTCTGACGACCGTGTGAGAGAAGGTAACCAGGGTGCACTATTTTTCCTTTCTTTTCCTGGAAGGAAGAGCAAAAGGGTCAGCAGACCATTTCTACCTTGGGCCCTACTGCAAGCCAATCTGTGGTGTGACCCCAAACATCCCACCTCGGGGTCTTGCTAGTGCATCTGTGAACTGGGGGAAATGGGTCATGTGAACACGGAGGGCTCGCCAGTATTTTGGTTGAAGCCTAACCCCTATCGCCCCCTCCTGGAACTTTCAGGAACCACACCCACCTGCTCCCTGGTCTCTCCCCCAGTTTGAACCAAGTTCCTGGAATCCCGGGCCAGCAGGCTGAGGAGGCCAACACCTGGCTGTGGCTAAAGAGGTCAAAGAATCAGGTACGGAGAAGCCGCTCGACTCCTGATTCGGTATTTGGCAGAACAGCATGGGCCCCCCACCCCTTGTTGCCACCCCACGCTGCTACGAAGGACAGCAGCATTCATGCCCCGACGCCGGACCCTGGGCAGGACAAGGGCTGGCACCCACTCACCCAGGAGGCCCTCCCGTCTCCCCCCTGCCAGGACACCCAGACTCCGCCCTCCCGACATACAGAACCACTCTCCATGTGCGGGAAGAAGAGAAACGGGGGGTAGAAAGGCTGAGTCCCGTGAAGGAAGAGCAAGAAAACCTTTCAACTATTAAATCTGTTTAGTAAAGACAATTTCGCTCATACAAAACATCAATAGTTTACAACAATCTGAGTGCTGGACACGTCATCAGAGACAGGGAGGCACTGGAGGCCCTCTGAGCCTTTCCCTTGCGCCCAGAGAAGGCCCAGGGAGCTCCTCCACTGCTCTGCCCCCCGCGGGAGATGAAAGCTGAAGCATTCCTGCCCCAAAAGGCCATGGCACAGAGGACTTCACCCCAGGCTGCTCATTAATACTGGGGGAGGGCCCTGCCCACCCTCCCTCACTGGCCTGGATACATGAAGCTGAGCTGCTTGGGGTAGGGGTGAAGGGGAGAGTGGGGAAGGGGCAGAGTTGGGACGTCTTTGGTGTGAAGACTCCACCACCCACGCCACAGCATGTAAGTGGTGCTGCCTTTGCCCACGTGGGGCAGCGTGCCAATGCCTCCAGAGCCCAGGGGAGAGACGGCAAAATGCAGAAGCTCTGTATCTCTTCCAGACTGCCCGGGCTCACCCACGTGAGCAGAGAGGAGGCCTGTTAAGAAGTGGCTTAAAATGTAAGAAAAATAAACAAGAAGGGGTTAAGAATGGCAGGAAGGAGAAGTGGAGAGGCCACTTGGTAGCTAAGCGCCTCAGAGGATGGGGATCAGCACTGAGTGGGGAGCAGGGGGCAGGATGGAGGGTGGCCCAGTCTTCTTGATCGCTGCGCCAGTGCCTAAGGCACTCCTCTCTGCCTCCCAGGCCAGCTAACCGGAATCTGGATCGGCTTCTCAGGCACTTTGGCAGACCCAACACGGGCACGGCAGGCCCGGGGAGGGTGAAGGTCCTTGGGCCACAGCAGGGCCCCTCCCTCGGCAGCCCTGCCTGCCCCTGGCCCCTCAAATGCAGTCCCAGACACAGATCCGGGCACATGTACGCACGCGCGCGTGCACACACACATACACACACACACACACATACACACAGTCACGCCTCTGTCCGTCTGCCACACTGGTGGCATCTGAGGGCTCCAGCATAGGTGGGTGGCACCGCAGCCCTGGCCCCACACGGCCTCAAGCTCCCAGAAGGCCTCGGCCAGCGGGGGCCTCAGGCTGCGGTGGGGAAAGAGAGGGCAGTGGGGCCATACACAGACACTCCCTATAACAGTTTCCACAAATACCCTTTAACAAACCCCAAACCCTCTTATGTCCAAAGAGGAAGGGGGTTTGGGGAAGAGGAGGCAGAGTAAGGGAAAGAACAATAAAAGAAGGTTCATAAAAATTCTAAGTCAAATTACTGATAAAATTGCAAAATGAGCACGGGTTCAAGAGCATCTTGCTCCCTTCTCTCCACGCCGCCCTCAACCTCCCAGAGCTCCCCCGTCCCCCGCCCCCGAGGTGGCCACTCGGAACCAAAGGCGGGATTCAGCCTCCGATGGGGCTCTGAGCTCCATGCCGCCAAGGACGAGGGGTGGGGTGGAAATGGGACAGTTCTGTGTCTCTTCATTTAAAAAATATATCCAGGTTGAGAGTTATTGCTTGTCCTTCAGTGGAGCAGGGTGGGCACAGGGGCTCAGTGAGCGAGGGCCGCGGCCTCCAGGGCTCGAGCTTTCTTCCGCCTCTTCAGAAGGAGAGGATTGGACGCATCTTCGATCTTTTTTATCTTGATCTGCTCGTAGTCAACACGCATTGTGGCCAAGGCACTGGTCATCTCCTCCTGGGGAGAGGGGTGGGTTTCACCGAGGGGAAGACATGGGACACAAGAGACACAGGCCAGGGTGAGGGCGACAGGGGGTGGGAGCAGAGAGAGGACGGACTGCTTAGTTAGCAGGTCCAGGGCTGGCAGCGGCCGGGGCCTGGGCCTGGGTCACCGGGGCCTGGCCTCGGCACACTGCTTCTCTCCTGGAGCCCTCCAACAACCCCACGGGAAGGCAGAAAGAGCACTGGATTAGGAGTCAGGTCAGCTCCAGCCTGTCACTAGCTATGGGACCTTTCGGGTCCCTTTAGTGAGCTGTGGGCTTGGAGGGCATAGACGCAGAGTCCTTGGCCCACAGCCTGGTCAGGGAAGTGGCTGAGTCACTGTTCTTGTTGTAACACAGATCCCTGGGGTGAGCGAGGACGGGCCTAAACTGCCCCCGGCCAGCACCGCCCCCCAACCTGGGCACCCCTGGGGAGCCATTTCCCCTCGCCCCTCAGCAGTCCCCCCCCCACCGACCTGGGCACCCCTGGGAGCTGCCTCCCCTCGCCCCTCTCAGCCAGTGGTTCCCTCACCTTGACATCCTCCCACCGCTCCTTGTCCTCCTTCAGGACCCGGCTGGTGTGCAGTGGGGTCTGAGGGACCTTTGTCGATTGCTGACAGGGAGAAAAGGCGTTCAAGTGGCAGCCTGGGGTGGGGCACAGCGGTGGCCGAGCCCTCACCCTGAGGGATGGTTCCCATGAACCCGGGTCTCTCCGGCCTCTACCAGGCTTACCATGATCCAGGGGTGGTTCATAAACTCCGTGATGGTCATTCTCTGAGTGGGCTCTGTTTTCAGCAGGTTCCGGATAAGCATCTTCACTGGGTGGGGGGGACAGGGGACAGAGACAGTTCAGGGGCCACCCTCCCTCTTCTGCTGTTTACCAAAGTTTGCAAGGTGAACCCAGATTTGGGGGTGGAGTGTTGCATGGAGGCCGAATGCCCCAGGTGCTGGCTCTGAGGACCATCTGGCTGTCCCACTGGATAGGTTATAGTAGCCCCCCGGGCCTCGGCCCTGCACCAGACCCTTCACACAGACAGGTGCGAGCACAGGTACACACCCACCGCCACGCCACCCCCATGAGGCGGAGGCCTATGTGTACACACACATGTGCTTGTGTGGGGCCTTACCTTCCTCTGACACTTCGGACCATTCTGGGTTGGGAAATTCATACTGGCCCATTCGGATGCGAGTCTTCATGCCCGGAGAGATGGCAAGGCCATGGTTGGAGTAGAAGGGGGGATACCCGCACAGCCTAAGCCACGAGGTAGGAAGACAGGGATGGTGTTACACAGGGGGCCTTGTACCAGGAACAGACAGAAACAGGCTTCTTCTTGTCAAGGTCACAGAGAAATCGAAACTCACTGATTTGGGCACAAGATACGAAGTCAAGAACAGGGCCCAGGAATCCAACATGCCACGTATCTAAACCCATTGTCCTGCCCATTTGGGTAGTTTACACCCACCACTTAGCTACCAGAATCTGATATGCATTGAGAGAAGGGGACATGCAGGGGAATCCCAGGGAACCCCCATCGAGAAGGGGATGCTAGTCTTTGCTCCTTCCTCTTCTCCCAGAGAGGTGCAGGCCTCCTTCCACCCTCGGCCCCAGCCCAGCCCCACCTCCCCTCACGCCCTCCCTGGCACACTCACAGGATGTACATGATGACACCCAAGGACCACATGTCACAGGACTTGTCATACTTCTCTGGACCCAGCACTTCCGGAGCTGTAAACCAAAGGTCCATGTGGGTGGGCGTGGCCCTTGGAGGACTGTGCTATCTCCCCATTTCTCTGCAGAACATGCTCTCCCTCCCAATCCTTCAGCCCCTCATGATGGTCCTGAGCTGGGGGCCAGGGAGAGGGGAGCAGCCAGCACCCAGTGCTGGGATTTGGGGGTGAGGGGAGTAGACCCTCCTCCAAGGTAACCCTGGGGCTAGAGTCTGGAGACAGAAGCGATTCCTGAAGAGCCTTGCCAACCCTTGCTGTCCATTTAATTCGACAAATGCGTGTGGGGAGTTTATTCTGTGCCAGTCAGCTGGGGCCCCAGAGCCAAATCGGTGTCCCAGACTGCACTGGGAATCTGAGGGCAAGGACTGATCTTGGGGAAATTACATGTGGGCACAAAACCCTGCCCCTACTGTCAGATAACTTCCTCTAATGCCTGAAACCCAGCTTCACTCTGACGAGCCCTGCTTGTGGTCAGGTCACATCAGAAACGGTTCCAGAAAGGGTCAACGGACGTAACCCCCCTGAGACCCGTGGCACCGAGAGCTGTAGGGAGGGTGTGAGAGCAGGCCTGGGGGCAGACGCGTGCCCCAGGCCTCCCCGGGACTTACCCACATAGTATGGCGTATAACAAGGAGTGGTCAAAGAGTTGTGGCTGGTGGTTTCCTTGGCAAAGCCAAAATCGGTGAGTTTCAGAATGGCGTTGGGCCTTTTGGAGGTGTAGAGGAGGTTCTCAGGCTGCAGAGAGGGAGACAGAGAACTAGCAACTCTGCTGAGCGTCTGAGGAGCTACGGGAATCTGAGGGTCAGGATTCCTGTCTTCCCTCCTCCATTTGACAACCGTTTGTCCCGTGATCGGCATGCCAGCAGGGGCGTCAGCTACACACGACCAGGTGTCTGCGCTCGGAGACAGGAGACTAACACAGACACCCACCAGCAAATACCACGGGGACACGGAAACCAAAGGTGTGACTGTGAGGTGCTGACTGAGGAGGTCCCCAGGGCTGGGTGCGGCCACAGGAGGCTTGGCTGCTGGGTTTGGGGGTTTGCCCAGAGAGGGCAGGCCCTGTGGGGCAGAGAACAGCACCCTGTCCTACTCTGCCCTCCGGAACCAGGCAGTGAGGCGGCAGGACACTCCGGCAAAGCCCCCTAGGGTCGCTGTGGTCCCGCAGCCGCAGCCCCGTGCCACCTCAGTCACGGGGAGGAGCAGCAGCAAACAGCTGGTACCTTGACATCCCGATGGGCAATGTTGATCGAGTGCAAATACTGGATGGCCTCACCGATGCTCTTCATGATTTCCGACGCTTCTGCAGCCGGGAGAGGCGGGAGAGGGCAGGAAGGTCCACAAGGTGCGCAGTTAGGTTTGACAACCCGATCCTTAGTGCCCCCATGGCACAGCCCCAGGCTCCCGACGTCCGCCCCCCGCCCCGGAAACCAGGAAATGGGCAGCTGTCATGTCTCAGAGAGAGCAGGCACTGCAGAGGCCCCCTTCCCATAGCCCTGACTGCCAACGCCCGTCCCCACAACAGACCCTGTCTACCTCTCTCTGTGAACGCCTGGTCTCCTCGGTCCTGGATCCGGCTAAAGAGCTCTCCGCCATCCAGACTGAAACAAGGCCAAGGTCAGATCCGACGGGTACAACATCCACCACCCCTCCCCGCTGCCCGCCAAACGAAATCAAGCATTCATGTCTGAAGCTGCGGGGTCCAGGCCTGGGCCGTCCCCGGAGGGTGAGGGGCCTGGAGGGGGGGGATGGGGCAGGCTGGGCAAGGGGCAGAAAGGGCACGGCTGCCTACCACTCCATGACGATCAGCAGGCACTTCCTCCCCGCGTACAGGTTCTCGTAGACATCCACGATTCGCACGATGTGTGGGCACTGGGAGGCCCTCCAGTGCAGCTCGACCTCCCGGCGGGCCTTGGGGCAGTCCTGAAGCATCTGCAAGCCAAACCTGAGTCACCGCACCGTCCCTGCAGGAAGACAGCTGGCTGCCGCCCCGCGCAGACCTATTCCAAGGCCCTAGCCCAGGTGCCTACTGACGTCCACGCCGGTACGCCGTGAATTCCCTGCTACTGCCGCCGGTCCTCTGCCAGCTCCCGTGCCATTTTCTCTGGCCCCGCTCCCTAAATCCTGACTTGGAGCTTTGCAGCTCCCATGTTTGCACTGAAAGAAACCTTAAGGTGACCTCCATGGGGCCTTGTTTGACAACTGCACTGAAATCAGCCCTTGGACCATTTTATCTAGGTGGGCCCTTCCTAGCTATGGGCATGGAGTCTTTTCTAGAAGGCAGGCAGCAGTCAGGCACTGGGAGTAGGGGGTATAGGAGGCATGAGGAGAAAGACAGGTGAAGGAAAATGAAAACAATCACAGAGAGCGGCCTGGAGAATGGAGGGACTCCAGAATCAGTAAGAAAAGGTAACACCAAGATCCCTCAAAACCCAGCACAGCAAATGCAGAGAAGTGTGCTTTCTACCTCGGTGATTTACTTTGTTCAGCCAACCGATGGCCTAGGGAGTCAGCCTGATGTGGTTTGAATGCTGCCTCTTGCTACGTTTGCAACCTTGGGCACATTTCTGGACTCATGAGCCTCCTTCCTGTGCCTCCTCCATAGACTAGGTGGCCAGGGGCACTAATGGAACCTGGATCCCTCCCCGGCCTCAGGGGCAGCATCTTGACCCATCCAACCCAGTCTCATTAATTCCTAGTCCTTTATTAGTGAGGAGCTTGGGAATGAGCCTAAGCCTCAATGCTGGCCAAGATGAGATCTGTAAAAAATCCACTAGAGGCCTCTTAAAGAGAACAGAAGGAAACAACACCATCATTCCCGCTTATGGCACCTGGTACTGTGACAGCCACTTTAGTGCCACGCAGGAGACCAGCCTTAGACGATAAGTCAAAGCACTGAGGAAGCAACCAGGAGAGGAGCTCGCTACCTGGAGCCTTGCTGACCCCAAAAGCCAGCCCTCAGGACTCGTTTTCGGTAAGATAAGAATCTTTCCTTATTATTTAAGTGCTTTCAGTAAAGGTTTTTTTTTTTTTTTTTTTTAATTGCTCAGAGCCAAAGGCATCCTGATCTATTCCTTTGCAAAATGGGGACAGAGTGGTAAGGATTAAATGTAACAGTCCTGCAAAGCGCCTAGCAGGGTGCCTGGTATATGCCCAATAACCAGAGCTGTCACTTTCATTACAGAATGTCCGCAACATGCACACCACAGATGCCAAAATAATTAAGACAAAGACCCAGACAGACTTACCATCTCTGTGGGAAGTCAAGATTAGCCCCACACAGCACATTTAAGAGGGCTAGAAGCGGAGAAGGAAATGGTTAGGCAGAAGGGAGGGAATCCAGGCAGGGAAAAGAGTGGGGATTGGGGCACTGACTGGGAGGGAGTGCAGTTGGAATCAATGGGTGATGCTGCCCAAAAGGCTCAGAGACCTGCTAGAAAGTGCACGAAGCTTGGAAAGAAAAGATCAGATGGTGGGGATGAAGCCAGATTACAGAGGGCAGTGAAAGGCAAATACAGGAATTTCCAACAATAAAACTAGAATTCATCATGCTATGGTCCCATGATATACTAGGCCTTTTCTAATTGTACAACTGACATTTTTTTAAAAAATATAATTTACTGTCAGGTTAACTAACATACAGTGTGTACACTGTGCTCCTGGTTTCAGAGGTAGATTCCCATGATTCCTCGCGTACATACAACACCCAGTGCTCATCTCAGCAACTGCCATTTTATGGGATCAGGAAACTGAGGCTCAGAGAAATATCGTTTCCAGGGTTAAGTTCCTGGGCCTGGTGGGTGTAAAGCCCAAGCCTTTTTCGTGACATGAAGCTTTAAAAGGAGAGCTGGAGGCTGTGGCTTGTCAGTTCCAGACAGAAAACTGCAGACTGACTTTGCAGAGGCAATCCCCAGAGAGTTGGGTCTCCTAAGGAGCAAGCAGGAGGCAAGGTTCCCATGGGGTCACACTGCCACCCAGTGGCTGTCTGGAGACACTGCACATGTTCTGAGTTCTGCCACTTTCGACTTTATTTGGATGGACCAGGAGTAAAGTTTACTTTCCTTCCCCATGCTCTACAAAAAGCAGGAGGAGGTACTGGTCAACTTCGTTTGCATGTCATTCAACTCAACAAACACTTACTGGGTCCCAAGTTGTGTTGGACGTCAAGATGTAACAGAAGAGTCCCGATCTGAAAGAATTCAGGCTGGGATGTGGGGAATCAGGGTACTAGGGGACACAGACACAAAATATACTTATGACCCAGTGAGATAACGTGCTATATGGGTGATAAGTTCAAATGGTTCAGGAGCACAAGTTCTCAGAACAGCCAAATAAGAAAGACCTCTCTCGCCCCCTACAGGTGCATAGATGACTATGAGGCCCAGAGAGGTAGAGGCCGAGTTGACAGATTTACTCAGAGGCAACCTGAGGTCACGGATTTACAATCAGGAGGGTCTTGGGTGTGGTTGGGAACTCGTCAATTTCTGGTTGCATTACCTTGGAGAGCTCATTACCTTTCTAAGCCCTTACACTTTCCTCTGTAAATTAGGGGGTCACGCCTAGCTGGCCCCCTTCCTCACAGAGCCATTGTAAGCATCTCATGAAATGATATCCCTAAGAGTGCTTTGTTATCAGTGCTGTTTACTTCACTGTAAACCAGCAGTATAATGAGCACAGCACAGGGACTCTCCATCGCCTCTGAGTAGAGGCAGGAGCCGGCTGACGTAGCCAGTACAGGTCACCAGCAAGACTGCAGGCTGGGTTTACGTTCACGGCCCAGTGACCACCACCTGGAAACCAGCTCCGTGCTCTGACCAACCAGAGCTGTGCTACGTGAGGACACACCAGTGCCCAAACCCAAGTGCTTGGTCCTTGGTCCTCCTTGAACTCAGAGCTGGCGCTCCAAGCCCAGACAGGTTAGTCCATGCGGCGGAAGAGAATTCGCAGTCAGAAGGCCTGGGCTCACATCCCACTTCCAGGCTTGCACACAACGCTTCGCCTGGTGGGCCTACAACACACTGGCCTCAGGAGCCACGTACACCTCACACCCCAGCTCTGTGCTTCCTCGCTCGGGTCAGCTGAGTCAACCTCCCTTTCTGAATGGGGTTTCCTCATCTGTAAAGCGGGATTAGATTTAGTGAAATAAATAAACGAGAAAGGGTAGTTTTTTTAAATTCTGAAAGAAACATAAGAATTTCCCATGGAGACTGGTGACTGGCGTCCAGGTATGTGTTTCTCAGAAATCCCTGAATGGGTATGAAAACCAACTCAAGCAATGAAGGCAAGACCTTCAACTGGGTCAGGCAGGCAGGCGGGCTGATGTCATGGGGGGAAGAGCCTGAAGAGCCAAAGAGGCTTTGCAGACAGCTGTGCGGTGCGGAGAGCCAGGAGGGAGGATATCAAGAATGTGCTAATCTGGAGCACAGAGCTAAGAAAAGAACAGTGGTGGGGGTGGTGGGGGATGAGGGGTGCCTGAGCGCCTAGCCAGAGAAGAGACAGAGAGAGAGACACAGGATTCCTGTGGTGCTGCCAGAGGCCACCAACAGGTTCAACCAGAAGCCAACAGAGTCACCTAGGAAAGGCTCACTCCTCTGCACGGACAAAGAGAGCGGAGGCCAAAGGGCCCAGGTCTACAGCTCTCAGGGCTCCAGATTAGATTGGAGGAAGGGAGGAAGGGTCTTCCTACCAAAAAGCCACCACACAATAAGCTGGGAAGGGTTTGTGAAATATTTTAAGCCCATGCTAAGCATGGAGCGGATGCTGTGACTTGTCTTCACCCTCCTGTATGCTGCGTCTGAAATTCTCTTGCACTATAGAAAAGGTTAACTGTTGCATGTGTTAGACTGCAATGCACTGGACAAGGCCACCTACCAAGTGTGGCAAGGGCCAGAGTCAAGGCCACAGAGCCCACTGCCTGGGGAGGAACCTCTAGGATGACAGTGGCGATGAAGGAGATGTGGTAGCTTCCCCCAAATCCTGTTCTGCGCCTCAATTTGCTGGAAGCTGATGGGAGGAGGAATGGGGCCCCTGATGCTGGTTGCTTGTGGTCCCCTTATCTCCCCCACCACCAGATCTTCCATGGTGGGGCCACAGGAAAAGACTCAGGAGTGGTCAGCATCCTAAACCTGGCTGCACCAGAGAAATGGGAAGTAACAGAGCCGAGGACCTGAAGCATGGCTCGCCAGCAAACCAGGCACGAGGAGTGGACAGGAAGGAACGAGCCACAGGCCCCAAGGGATCATCCCCTTCACAAGCTCTAGCATTTGCCAGGTGCATGACCTTCTGGAAGTTTTTAATCCCTCTGTGCCTTAAAACAGGGTGAGAACAGTACTTGCCTACATTAAATGAGGTAATGTGTGTAAATTACTCAGAGCAGTGCAGGGCGCATAGTGACAGGTGCATTCGTGTTTACTATTACTATTCTGCCCCCACTTCCCATCCAGGTCGTCTCAGAGTCCCGCTGGGGTGGGTGGGCAACTGGGATCCCGCTCCCGCCCACCTTGTGTAAGGTGTTATTAATAGCTCCAGACACTGGGCGGAGGGGGACCCAGAATACTGGAAGGGAGGCAGTCCTTGGCATCCCAGCTCGGAGCTCTCCCTCTCCCTCCCTACACCACGTAGACTGAACAGCTGGGGGCGGGGTGCACCCGTAATGAGAGAAGGAAGACATCCCTTCGCAAGACTGACTGGGAGCCAAGAGTGATGCAAAAGTCTGAGTCAGGCACTGAGTGTGCTGTCGGTGTGTGGTGTGTCTGTTGGTGTGTGGTGTGTTGTGAAAACCAGACCTCCTCCGGCACTCACAGCAGGAGGTCAGGGAAAAGGCCCCATGGGTTGTGCCCCAACCCCCTCCTGGACTACAGGAGGGTGCTGAGCTGGGTGCTCTGCGGTGTAGAGGGAGAGAGGGGGCCGTGGGCAGGATGGCTGAGAGCAGAATCCCAGGAGCAGGGGACAGGGAGCCCCATCCTCCACTGTGCTCTGTGCTAAGTACTCTGAACATGAGACCCTCATACCCAGCTGGGAGGGCTCGTCCCACTTAACAAATGAAGAGAACTCAGGCTCAGAGAAGCTGAGCAAGCAGTTTAAGGTCCCCCAGCCGTTGCCTGAGGTGGGGCTGGAAAGCGGTGCCTGTTCTCACTGTGTTCTCACTGCTCCAGGGCCTCTTTCCCACCGCCCCGTGGAAAGGCACAAAATCTGCCTGCCCAGACTCCCCGTGATATCAACGCCAAAGGTGGGGGCTGAAATCGTATGCGTGCCTGAACGTACAAACTCTTTGACCCTAAAATCCCACTTTGAGACTTCTACCCTAAGCTACTCTCCTAGGGGAGCCTTCAGGTATGTCCCGAATCAGTCACCTCAACCAGAAACAGCTAACCGAAGGCCCAGCAATAAGCAGTCAGAGTTGCTTTTTTTTCTTTCCCCGGAAGTGTGTTTACCTATACGAAATCTACAATCATGATTGCAATGTTGGAACAGAATGTTTCATCGGTAAGAGATTCTGACTCTCTCAGTCACCGTCAGTCACCGTCAATGGTGGCACTCTATTCTTTTTTTCTTTGAGGCACTAATCCCAATCTTTGCTTCCTTAAATTTGCTCCTCAGATAGTACCTGACAGTAAGTGAAAAAAGCAAGTTACAAAGCCTAATTATCTATATATTTATTTCCATCTGTGGGGGAGCAGGGGTAAAAGGAAGGGCATTCATACTCAGTAAAATGCTAATAGTAAAATCCATACTCTATCTGAAAAGGAGGACTGTAGTAACTTAAGTTTCCTTCTTATATCTTTATTTTCTAGGTGATTTACAGGGGGCATCTGTACTTTTTAAGAGGCAAAGAAAGAAGCTGAGATCTCCAAATGTAAACCAGAGGCCTGCTGGCCAGGTGGCACAGCCTCCCCACATCCACGGAAGGGGGAAGGTGGCTCACACCAGCAGGTGCAGGCTGCCACGGGCAGGTGCCCACACCCCTCCCAACGGGAAGGGTGGACACTGAGAACCGTAGCTCAGCCCCTTCCATCGTCCTCTGTCCTCTGTGGCTCCACTGCGCCCTGACCTGGCCATCCAGCTCCCCAGCTAGGGAGCCTCTGCGTCAGCTCAACACTCTTGACACCTTTCCTTTCAGCCTGGAGCCTGCGGAACTGGACCCCACAGCCCCATGCTAGTGGAAAAGGGAGGTGTGGGGAGGTCACGAGGCCACGTGGCCAGGACACACTGTCCTTACACCATGTTCCCTCTGTCTGGGCCTTTCAAAGCCCTCATCCCTGGACCTGGAGCCAGGGAGGGAAACGGAGGAGACACAGCGCAGGAAGTTAGCTCGCCCCTCCTCCCCAGATGCCATCATGCAGCAAACATCTGCAGTGCCCAGTACACACCACACACTGTTTGGGAGAGTGCTGGGATGTGACAGGGAACATAGCAAATAAGGCTATGCAACCTCCATTTGAATGCAGGAGGCACATAATGAAAAAGTTTAAAAAAATATTTTATTACATCTTGTGTGCTATAAGAACAAAATAGGGTGCCAGGGTGCTGTCAGAAACCAGCCATGGTGGTGAGGAAGACTCTCAGAGCCCCCTCCTCCTACCACCTCCCTAACCCCTCCCCCTCCCCCCAATGACAGAGAGCTGCTTACAGCCTGGAGGAGACATGGCTCAGGAACGTAAGGGATGACACACAGTAAGTCTTGGTTGAAACGATTTTCCTCTAAATCGAGGCAGCGTGGGGGTGGGGAGTATGCCCTCTTCTAGAACTTCTTCAGTGAGGAGCTAGTGATGGCCTTGCCCTAGAAAATGATCTAAGGAGAAATCTAACAGCAGAGTTTTTTAGGTTTTAGAAGGTTACTGACACAGAAGATACACAGAAGTAACTGCATCTGGGTGCCTCACTGGCACACACAGTCCCAAACATTTGGGTAGAAGGTAGAAATGGTCCCGTTACTGACTTTTGCTATTGTGACAGGGAAACATCCTCACCCAAACCAAGGCTAACACGTATAATGGAGAATCCAGTCCTAAAAGCTTTGAAGGAAGCACACTACACCCCCAGGAAGACTAGCCGAACCCCCATGTGCTTCGCCCTCTCAGTCCAGGGCCTTCCTGAGGGAGCCACGAAGGACCAAGGTTCAACAAAAAGGCAAGAACCTTAAAAGGCACACTATAAACGACAATTTGAAAAAATATATTTGCAGCACATGATGGATAAAAGGCTCACTTGACTCTGACTGATCAATTGTAAAAGATTGGATTAACAGTCCAATATAAAAATGGCCAAAGAATAAAAGCAAGCAATTCAAAGACAGAGGAACACAGACGGCCACATGAGAGCTTCTCCCTGCGATCCACGAAAAGAGAAGTGCTTAAAACACAAGATAGTAATTTCACCAGAATGGCAAAAATGTTTTAATGTTTGACCAAAACCAAAACCAAACTCCTGGGTTTGTGCCAAGATTCGAGAGGAAAGGGCACGCTCTCACACACTCCAAAGGGGCATAAATAGTATAGTTTAGAGGAATCTGGCCGTGTCTGTCAAAATTGTAAACGTTCACACCTTGGACGAAGTAATTGCCCAGCTAGGAAATCATCCTACAAATATGTTCCTAAAGCATTTCCATGGCCCCCAAACTGGTAACGACCTACGTCCGGCACTTCAGAGCTGGTCAGATAGATGGCAGGGCGCAGAGGCTGTGAAGGGGGGAGGCGGGTATGCCGCCTGGAGAGAAGAGGGTGTTAACAGGTGGGAGAGCAGACAAGGAACGGGGTGACACTTGGCCTTTGCCGTTAGCATGCTAGTCTGTTTCATGGACTTTCGCTGGCATGACTTAAGTAACTTTTACAGTATAGTCATGAAGACAAGAAGCAAACACACCTAAAGGTTAATTAATGGTTTCCTGTAAATGGTGGTAATAAATGTAATGCTTTCTTCTTTTGTGTGTTTTAAACTTCAAAAAAAAAATATTGCACAGAATAGAAGATATACCATTTGGGTGGTTTTGTTATTGTTTTGTTTTTTAAGGCAGAGGAGATACGGGCTTACGGATGCTTATAATTTTTCTGGAGGTATTTATCCCCAATATGTTAAGAGTGTTAACCTCCAGGGTGAAGGTTCTATACAGAAACTTGTGTTTTTCTTGTTTTCCCCTTTTCGTTTCCACTTTATTTTTTTAATTGTTATTTGTTTTTAGTTTATTTACTTTTCTAGAGAGAGAAAGAGAGCAGGGGAGGGGCAGAGAGGAGAGGGAGGGTACAAGAGAGGGAGAGGGGAGAGGGAAAGAAGGAGAGAGGGAAAGGGAGAGAG
This sequence comes from Proteles cristata cristata, assembly GCA_017311185.1. Taxonomy (NCBI): domain Eukaryota; kingdom Metazoa; phylum Chordata; class Mammalia; order Carnivora; family Hyaenidae; genus Proteles; species Proteles cristata. The sequence goes on along the minus strand of JAESUZ010001426.1, from coordinate 392,175 downwards.
AGAGAGAGAGAGACAGAGGGAGGGAGGGAGAGAGAGAGAGGGAGGGAGATGAAGAGACAGAGAGGGAGGGAGGGAGGGAGGGAGGGAGAGACAGAGAGGGAGAGGGAGAGAGAATTCCAAGCAGGCTCTGCACTGTCAGCAGAGCCCGATGTGGGGCTGGCACCCAGTCGGTTCATTTCCACTTTATGTCTTTCTGGAATATTTGGAGCTCACCATCTACATGTATTTTCTTGTTAAAAATCAAGCTGAGGGATTTAGATTCTAAGGTGCAGTCTGCCTCAGTTCTTACTTGACTCTGGCCTCAGACAGTGACCCAGCTCTGTGTGCCCCAAAGCAAGCCAACCTTCCCACTAGCGAGGCTAGCGACCAGATGCAGGAGACCTCACGCTGGCCGCAGGAGGAAGGAGGGCCTGCCACAGCTCTGAGTACGACGACGACCCGGCTGATGTAAGGGCCTGAGGTCTTCCTGAAGAGCATAACCAAAATGTGAAAAAGAACAGGTTGAGGCCCCAGACCGCCAGTGCCAACCACTTCTGACTTCTATGGACATGAGCACCACACACAGTGTGGACGCCACACACTCTGGAGTCTTAGGTAGGAAACTGGGGGGACAGACTGGGGGACACAGATATTTGTTTCTTCCAGCAGATGTTCATGACCTTGAAAGAGAAAGAGGAATGTTCATGTATACCACACCAACCATGCAGCCATGTGTCAGGTGTACTTTATATTTAGAAAATACGTTACAGTTAAGCCTCCTAACAGCCCTCTGGAATAGAGTCCTTTGCTGAGTCTGTGCACAGGTATGGCGACCAGGTCCTGGTGAAGCACCTTGCCGAGGATGCACAGCTAATAACCGCCAGAGCCAAGATGCAGACCCGGTTCAGACACTAAGTTCCAGGCTCTTATTTTCAAGACAAGTGAGGCTTTGACAAGCAAATCCTGAGCTGCTGTTATTAGTTTACTGTTGCCCTGGCTCCCTTCCCCACCCTGTTCACAGGGCATTTATCTCTGCACCTGCCCGGCCCAAAGTAGCACATTAGAGACACATATACTTTGCTGATTCAATTAAAAGGCAGGCTGTATATCAGAACAGCTCTACAGCCCGTGGCTTACAACTGGATACAAGGCATCTTTCCCTTCACTCGAGGCAAACAGTGGCGGGAAGGAAACACACTAAACGCTCCCAGCTGGACTGAAGCCAAAATCTGAGCGGCAGGAAGAAGAAAATGCCATGTTCTTTGTAGTAGCTAGGCATGACTTTTAAAAAACCCATAGAGATGGACAAATTATCCAAAGAAAATAAGACGGAAGGAGGTCAGCAGCACCACTTCTGACCTATGCGGCCTCCAGCAACTTGACCCCATGCAGCTGACAAAGCAAATTCAAATTCTTAATTAGAAGTGATAAGCACCACGTCATTGTCAAAAGTCTTGTTAAGTGGAATGAGATTCAAGGCATGTACACCTTCATCAAGATATCTAATGGGAGGCGGAGAGAGGTGAGAGACAGAAAATGGAAGAGAAGGGTCCTACAGATCACACACACACACACACACACACACACACACACACACACCCCCTGAAACAATTCCACAAGCCTAAGACATGCCTAGGACAGCAGAGTGAGGAGAGAAGGCAGAAGAACCAGAGGTTAAGTAACGCCTGTGATAACCTATGAGAGAGTAGCTGCTAGAAGGTATGAACCACTCTTCCCCGCTGGTAGCAAAAATGATCCAGACGCAAGACAGAGCTCGCATCACCCAACGTGAACGTGAGAGCATCTGACAGAGAGAACATCTGACAGAGAGTTTTTTGTTTGTTTTTGGTTTTTTCTGCTAAGAGCATGGCAATTGATAAATTCTTACCATGCCTTTCTAAAGAGTTTACCTGCCGCACAGCGGGAGGTGCAAGGAAGGGAAATGCTCCTCAGACTCTGACCAGGAAGCAAAGTCTAGTAAATTATGTAGGGGCAACAAAACACCTTAGCACAAACAATAACAACAAGAAGACCACATTGGGAGGAAGTAACCTTGTCATTTTAGAGTTCAAAGGAGGGAAGAAAAAACCCAGGCACAAAAACAACTGTTGAGCGTAGACTTACAGAAAACCACTATTTAGATGTTGACGCAAGGGAGCAGTAGGAGCAGAGGTCCCACAGGGGAATGCATTTTGAAAGACAAGGTCTGGGGGCGCCTGGGTGGCTCAGTCAGCTAAGCGTCTGACTTCAGCTCAGGTCATGATCTCATGGTTCGTGGGTTCGAGCCCCGTGTCGGGCTCTGTGCTGACAGTCAGCTCAGAGCCTGGAGCCTGTTTCAGTCTGTGACTCCCTCTCTTTCTGACCCTCCGCTGTTCACACTGTCTCTCTCTCTCAGAAATAAATAAAACATTTTTAAAAAATCAAAAAAAAAAACAGAAAAAAGAAAAGAAAGATAAGGTCTGGCCCCTCTGAAGTAGATTCTGAGCATGTAAAGCATAATAATCTGTGAGAAAGAAAATGAGGAGGAAGCAGCCACTAATGGTTAAGTCCAGAGCACAGGGAGCCCCCATGAGCTCAGATACTGGAGAAGGACAGACCCCAGGAGAGTCCTGTGGGCTCTTAGAGCGAGCAGGCTTGTGAAAACGCAAGAATTACTGGAGGTTGTCTTCATCCTATGCGCGAAGCTGTAAGAAAACCCAGGGAGGAAGAGGCCCCTCATGGGGGCTGGGGCTCTAAGCTACAAAAATGACAGATGATGCGGGAATGTTCATCTTCATCTTCAATATGGTCCTTTTTTTTTTTTTTTTAAATCAAGAAGAAAGTTCTTCAGATTAAAACAGGCCAGACCTTAATACACACTGAAGGGAAGCCTCCGAATGGAAGGTAAACCAAGAAACAACCTATAAGCACCCAAAGATGATGGAGTGACAAGATGCCAATCTCAGAAGACACATGTCGGGATGCAGAAGTGATCTGCAGGTGTGCTTCCAGAACCAGTGCTGGTAATCACGCAGGGACCCGGGGGGGAGACGGCGGCACCCTGCTCTTCCACACCTTTCATTCTCTCAGCGCCTGCCACGCTCCAGGGCCCATGCTAAACACTTCGGGATTTAAGGAGCTCACAGACTAGTCAAGGACAAAAGAAATGATACATAAACAGAATGGTTATTAAGAGGGGCTGCCGAATGTCACTTCAGTCTCTGGCGAAACTCAGAACGGATTCTGAAGGGCGACGGCCATAGTCCAGCCTGGGTTCCCAGAGAGGCCGTGGCATATCTCATCTCAGTACCTTTTCTAGCAGAGTTATTAAATTATAGGCCAAGAAATGCCAGATGCAGTAGGCCTTGACTTCTATACAGTATATGGGCAGTCCCTTGCTGGACTCTTGACATGACAAAGAAACAAAGGGTGAGAGAACAGAGCGCTGTCCTAAGTGACGAACGATGAAGTCCTGTTTAATGGATCTGGGGTAGGCTGAATGTGCACCCAACTGAACTCAGCGCCCTCTGACCTGTTCCTTGGCCTGAGTAAATGACAATGACATCACATCGAGCTAGGTTCCCAGATATAAATCTTGAAGTAGTTGTCCTCAACCTCTCACTCTCCCCCACAGAACCAATCTGCTGTTATCTTTGGAAAGATCTCCAAAAAAGTCCATCTTCTCTCTTCCAGTCTTGCTGCCACTTCCTTGGTTCCCTTTTCTCTTGTGCGCCTTCTAACTGGATTCTAGAAGGTAGCCTTAATCTGTTCCAATACATCTCATGTCAACCTCTGAAAGGCAAACAGGAGCAGGGCACTGTCTTCCTTAAACATGCTTGTTGGCTTATGGGACAAAACCCAAATTCCTCAGCCTGGTCTTTCCTGGCTCCTACCCGCAGATCTCTGTCCTCCCCACCAACACATTCTTTCTGCTTGAGTGCCACTGAACTTGACAGTCCTCCACACCTCCATGTCTGGATCCTTCAAGCACCAATGCAGTGTCATCTCCTCTGTGAAGCTTCCCTGATGTCCTCCAGGCACAGTCAGCCCCTCTCTCCTTTCTGCTCTCACAAGACTCTTGGTAAACTCCTATTTCCACACTCAACTGGCGTTATTTATAAGGCCATTCCTCCCCCTGCTGTGCAGAACTTGTGCCTCTTAAAGGCTGGAACTGTATTTTATTCACCATTTTTTTGAAGCTTAGTTGACACACAGTGTTATCTTAGATCTTATTCACCTTTGACTTCAAACCCTAGGCCCAGTACATGGCATTACAGCTGTACTTAATAAATACTTGCTTGTTGGCTAAACACAAGGAACACCTCCAGTGACAAACTAAGAAATGCCATCTGTGGCTTTGCCTAGTATTTTACCAACAAGCTGGATGAAGAAAGAGTACACGGCAAGCTCATCAAACTTGTAGGTGACCAAAACCTGGAGGTGTGCCAGGTAACACATTTCTAAATAATTACAGTAGGTGAACACATGGGTCCAAGCAAAGTCCTATGACAGGGGTTCCAAAAAAGGCATCTACCAGAGCACATGATAAGAGAGATCTTTCTCAAGCCAGATCCATATAACACGAGGAGTGACAGCAAAGGCTCTGAAGTCAGGCTTCCTGAGGGGACGCAGTTCCTGCATTAGCTAGTTCTAACCTTCTTCAGTGTCTTTGAGCGTAATACAGAGACAATAACTGTATCTACCTTGTAGGGTTGTTATTTAGTTAATGGGAATAATAATGCATTTGCCATTAGAATTGTGTTTTGCTCAGTAAACTCTCTTATTTTTTCGCTATTGGGCTGCTGTTGTGTTGTTAAAAAGCCATTTCTAAGAAAAGAGAAGAGAATCTGTAAAGCGCTGTAGTTAAAAGTGCAAGGACCTGGAACTGGACAGTCCCAAGTTCAAATGCTAGCTCTAAGCTTAGTAGCTGCCTGAACTTGGGCAGTTATTTCACATTCTTTTTGCTTGTTTATTTTTAAAGATTTTTTTTTTAATGCTTTATTTATTTCTAGGAGAGAGAGAGACAGCGTGAGCAGGGGAGGGTCAAAGAGAGAGGGCGTCACAGACTGAAACAGGCTCCAGTCTCTGAGCTGGCAGTCAGCACAGAGCCCGACGCGGGGCTCGAACCCACGAACCGCGAGATCATGACCTAACCGAAAGTCAGACGCTTAACTGACTAAGCCACCCAGGTGCCCCTATTTTTAAAGATTTTATTTTTACGTAATCTCTACCCCCAACGTGGGGCCCAAACTCACAACTCTGAGATCAAGAGTCACACACTCTATGGACCTGAGTCAGCCAAGTGCCCGGTTATCTCCAATGTCTTCATCCACTGAATGGGGCTAGTGACAGCATCAGCCAGAGATAACCCACTTCAGCATTATTTCACATGGAGAAAAAAAAGCCGGAGAGAAGCTAAACTCCATTAACAGAAAACTGGTCAAATAAACTATTGTACATCTATAATGATACATAAAGTAATACACAATTATCACAAAGAATAAGGTAGATCCAGATATGCCGAGATCAGAAATTCTCCAAAAAAGAGATCTTCTATGAAAAAAAACAAGCTACAAATTGATACATGTAGTCTGATCCTATTTGTTTTGTAACATTTTGAAAAAACAAAAGAGAAAAAGCAAAAGAAATGTTGTGTGCGTGTGTGCATTTACCCATATTTCTCTAAATATAGATGGCCTTTGCTTTGCACAGTAAGACAGAACCACACAAATGACCATGCAATCTTAATCATCAATGAAAAATTAAAATTGTTCCATGACCTTTAGAAATTTGTGTCAAAACAGGGGCGCCTGGGTGGCTCAGTCGGTTAAGCATCCCGACTTTGGCTCAAGTCATGATCTCATGGTTTGTGGGTTTGAACCCTACATTGGGCTCTGTGCAGTCAGCTCAGAGCCTGGAGCCTGCTTCAGATTCTGTGTCTCCCTCTCTCTCTCTCTGTCCCCCAACTCATGCTCTGTCTCTCTCTGTCTCTCAAAAATAAACACACATAAGAAAAAATTTAAAAAAAAAAGAAAAGAAAAAAAGAAATTTGTGTCAAAACGTTAAGAACTCTTTTACTGTCAGTTCTAAATGAATAGAGAAATGGAAAAAAATAGTAAAACTGGTGTTTAGTACACTGTAGTAAATATTAGAATATGTATGTAATTTCTTTGTGAAAAAACCTAATCCAGAGTAGTTGGGACAATGCTTGCTTTCTAGAGGGGGCACCTTTTCTGTGCCTTTGTGAACTGGCACACTCCTTTCAAAGTTTGGGTCAGTTTTCCACATGTTATCCTCTGTGATCTCAGAGTTGTAGAAGACCTTCAAGATTGTCTTCAATGTGGAGTTTTTTCCCCAGCGTCACTTCCTCTGGAACTTCATCCTTTTCGTCGCAATCACTCATGTCAATGAGCTTGTCTTCCAGGGTTCCTCTGACTTCATCTATAGAGTCACGGACTCCGTGGCAATGCCGACATCCCTATATTCAACTACTAATTCTGTAATTCCATTCATGTCCAGCTCCAATTTTATTTCTACATCACCACTTTTCAATTCTTTGCAGAAATGTCATCTTTGTTGATCAATTCCCTCTTTGGATTCTATGTGTTTATAAAAGGTCACATGAATTCATCACTAGAGGACAAGGAGGCAACACTACGGCGCACTTGCCTATCTGTGTGTGAATCTGACAACAGATGGGCAGTAAGTGAACATCGATGATTCAGAATGAAGGGATGTGATTGGTCGCTGATCATAAAAAACATCTGCTCTGTACATAGTGACTTGCGGACTAAAGAGCTCGTAGCAAAGTCTGTGCTCTGTGCAACTACTCAGAGTCAATACACCACAGCAGGTGGTATACTGGGGGACTAGTGTTACTTAACTAGTAGTAGTACTAGTTCAGTAGTAATGGAGATCCATGTGCACCAGATCTGCAAAAAACAAGGACTATCCTGTACAAAGGACACAATATGGAAATATACATACTAAAGAATAACACTCGTTACCTTTTGGGAAGAGCTGTATTATTTAAACTTTTTTCAATGACCAAGTTCTATGCCTTAAGAATGGTTCTCAACCTGAGATGATATTCCCCCTCAAGGGACAACTGAAAATACCTGGAGACATTTTTGATTGTTGCAGCTTATGCAGCACGGATAGGATTGCAAGTGGCTAGAAGCCAGCGATGCTGCGAATTCCCGTGAAGCACAGGACAATCCCCAACAAAATGTCAATGATACCAAAGCTGACAAACATGGTTTAAAGTCAAATAGTTTGTTAAGTTCTTTTTAATGGTATCTTCCCCATAAAGTGGTGGCAAAGAGTAAATGGGATGATGGCAAGTGGAAGGTACGCAACAAATGCTATTAATATCCGAGGCTCTAGATGACTTAAAATGGACTATCTTAATACATCTGAGAATTGTGATCATTTTTACAAACGTTAACTCATCTCCTCCAATGCCGTGACGGGGCTGCTAAGAAGTGAATGTGGCCTTCAACTCATAGGTGGATCTAGTACCCAGATCAAGACAGGAGTCCAGATCCAGCCACACTCCATACCTCACAGACCACATCCAGAATCCAGGGCTCACCTCTGGGCAACACATTTAAAGGGGGCATTAAACTTCCAGAGGATGACGACTGCACCGTAAAAGATCTGAGAATCATATCACCTGAAAAACAGTTCAGTCAACTGGAACAATCAGCCTGACAAAGAGAAACCCTGGAGGAGCAGCTGAGGGATGAGATGTGATACCAGTCCTGAAATTCTATAGGGCTGTTACCCAGAAGAGACTAAATTATACTTGTCCTATATGGTTTCCCAAGGCAGAAATTAATAAGCTGTCTCATAAGGGCAGGGGCCTGTTAGGAATTAAGCTCCCCTTCCTTGGACACATTTAAGCAGAGGCTTGAATGTCAGGTGGGCTCTCAGGGAATTCCTACACCAAGAAGAGAATAATCTGGATGAGCAATAAGGCACTTTTCGTTACTCACAATCTCGGGTGCAGAATACAATGAGAGAGTAGGGCAGAGTGCAGAACAAAAAGGAATAGCCTCCTTTGACCTGGCCATTCCACTCCTAGGTATTGACCCAAGAGAAATGAAAACATTATGTCCACAAAATGACTTGTGCAAGCACGTTCATGGGAGCTTTATTCGTCATAGCCAAAAACTGGAAACACTCCAAATGTCCATCAGCAGAAAAATGGATAGGCAAATTACAGGCTAGCCATACAATAGAGCACCACTCAGTTATAAAAAGGAACAAACTACCCACACAGGTGACCATGTGGATGAACTTTACAGTAAAAAGTTCACGCTGATTATTCCATACGTATGATGTCCCAAGGCAAGCAAAACTAGCCTATGGTGAAGAAACACCAGAATTGTGAAGGAGCATGAGGGAACTCACTTAGGTAACAAAAATGTTCTGGGGCGCATGGGTGGCTCAGTCGGTTAAGTGTCCAACTCTTGTTTCGGCTCAGGTCACAATCTCTCATAGTTCATGGGATCAAGCCCTGTGTTGGCCTCTGCACTGACAGGACAGAGCCTGCTTGGGATTCTCATTCTCTCCCTCTCTCTGACCTTCCCCACTCCTCCCTCTCTCTCTCAAAACAAATAAACTTAAAACAATGTTTGTTCTATATCTTGAAAGAGGTCTGGAATTCACAGATGGAACAGTTTACTGAAACTCAGCAAATGATACATTTAAAATTTGAGCGTTTCACAGTTACATAAACTTTACCACCAAAAAACAAAAAAAAAATAAGTGCATGAATACTGAACTCTAATGCCTATGTGTGCAGAAATGTTTAAGGGGGAAGTGTACTGATGTCTGTGACTTACTAATGAAACGCATCCCCGAAATAAGGCTGGTAAATGGATGGAGGGATGGGAAGACAGTGAAAGCCACGAGAAAGCAAGTGGAGTGAAATGTTAATAGTACAATCTAGGTGGCTGGGTACATGGGCGTTCACTGTACTGTTCTTTCAAGTTTGTTGCATATCTAAAGTGTTTCCTAATAAAAAGTGGGGGAGGAGGGAAGGAAGTAACAGCCAGTAGGAATCACAAGGGAAAAAGAGGTGGCTGAAGGGGGGTCATGGGAGGAAAGCAAGGGAAAGAAGAGGAACTGTTCTGGCCAGGACAGGGGCCTCTCAAGGGCAGAATTGCAAAAGGCTCGGCTGACCTGGGGACAGGCAATCATAGCTAAGATGGGACACGTGGGGTTGGCGCTCAGACCCTTTCCTGTCGTAAGTCCTTGTCCCCATGAGACCAGTTCCACCGCTATCTGGCTCTCTGGTCCCAGACAGGTCCTTGCCCCTCTCTGACCTCGGTACGATCCCCTGGAAACTCAGGGGACTAGTTTAGAAGATGTTTAAGGTGCTTTCCAGCTCTGATGGTCTAAGATCTGTGCAAATCACGTTTCTAGCCGGGAGCCAAAGGAGCCAAACGCTACCACAGCAGCGTCAGTCAGTGCTACAGTGCTACAGTGCACTGTGGCCAGTCTCCTATAGGCAAAAGGCAAGGAGCGTGCGAGTGTATCAGTGTGTCTCCAAAGAAAGGGACTAGCTCTCAACCCACGGCATGTGGACTACCCACTTTGTAGGGCAGTCACGGCAAACACCAAACCAGGGAGCGGGGGCACCCCGCCACCCCAACGCACAGTAGGTCTCTGGGACACAGAACGTTATGGAAGTCCCAGAGAAATAAGGAGATACATTTGCTACAGGAAAAGAACTTCAAGAATATTTCAGGGGCGCCTGGGTGGCTTAGTCGGTTAAGCGTCCGACTTTCGCTTAGGTCATGATCTCGCGGTTCGTGGGTTCGAGCCCCGCGTCGGGCTCTGTGCTGACTGCCAGCTCAGAGCCTGGAGCCTGTTTCAGAGTCTGTGACTCCCTCTCTCTCTGACCCTCCCCGGCTCACGCTGTCTCTCTCTCTCTCTCCTAGAAATAAATAAAACATTTAAAAAAAAAAAAAGAATATTTCACAAAGTTCAATTTCAATACTTTCAAGATTACCCAGACTATTATCCTCCCTCCCCCAGTCCCAGTGGCATGGACACTTTCAATCTGATTGCATACGAGATGGTCAGATTTTCTGTGTTTTCTCTACTCTGTGGCTCTCTACCAAGGACACATCCTAGAGTTTGCCAAGCGACAGAAGGATGTTGCAGAAAGCTGGCTGACCTGGTTCTAGTCCCACTTCTACAGCTGCCTGCTGAGTACCTACCTGTAGACAAGTGACTTTCACTGTCTCCTCTCCTGTAAAACCTAACATACACGTGGCCTACGTGAGGTCTGAGGTTTCTCTAACTCTGTATTCTTTGATACGATTCCTGTTCCTGTTCCGTTTCTTTGACATGATTCTTCCTAGATAGGTAATATAACCTCAAAATGTGCTTAATTTTTATATATTCTAGAGCGCTTCTGTGTATAAGGTCACCTTTGAATCTGTAATCCAGATGGAGTCAAGGTTATCTTCATTTTAGGCACATGGAAACCAGGGTGCACAGGGTTTGAGGTATTTGCCGAGGTTCCCCTGCTAGTCAGTGACAAAGGCAGGGCTATGGCCCAGGACCCTGAGTAGACCACGCAGATTGCCCGGAAAAGCACAGGAGGCCCTGGGAGCCCCTCCCAGATTTCAGTACCGATAACCAGCCCCCTCTTTCCCTGCTTTGCCCACTCTGGTTTCCCAGTGCTTCTGGCCTCAGATCTTAAAGGGGAGGGTGTGTTTCTCAACCCAAAGACTGTTACCTCACAAACCAAAAATCAACTTCTGGCAGGACTTCCTTCCCGCCTTTCTCCTTGGGGTGAGGGGTGGGGGTTGGGGGGGAATGGGAGAGTAGACTGCTAAGAGGTCAAGACTCAGAAATGGGAGCCCACAGCCTGGAGGAAGTCTCAGGACTGCTTGGGGGTGGGGGAAATCCCGCTCCTCCCTGGAATAATAACTGTGGCAAATCACCTAAGGGAAGTCTGGGATCCTCATTACACAGGACAATAGGACACCCTGTCTAGGTCCAGATGTGCCACAGATGCAAGTGAGGCCCTGACGGGAAGTGGAGAGCCTGAAGGGCTAGGACTTATGGGGAAGAGGAAAGCGAGGCATGCGGTGCCATCCTCTCCCCCAACTCCATGCCTACCACGCACCAGGCTACCTACCACCTCAACATCTGCCCAGGTGAAGGTGGGCCCACATGAGAAGGGGGAGCAGGCAGAGATTACAGGAATGGGGGCTCAGACACTGTCCCGCCCTGTAGCCTTGAGGGGATAGCAGGCAAAGGGTTTGGGTCCTCATGGCCAGAACATCTAAAGATTCTTCTGAACATGTAAAGCCCCACCATGGGGTAAGAAAGAATTTCCATAATGACCAATTTGTCTAGAAGTGGCCTGAATGCATTCCTGGCAGTGGTGATGCATCCCCAGCTGATGGGGGAAGGAGGGAGTCATCCCCTGCTCCTCTCCTACTACCCAGTCCTCCACACTTACCCAACACCCACCTCCAGTGAGCTCAGAGGTTCCTGGCAAAGGCTCCCTCCCCAGGGACCACAGCAAGTCCACGGGGGTCAGAGCCGCTACTCCCTCCGGAGACTCTGGAGCCTGGGAGTCTGCAAACACAACCCCAGTTGGCAGCAGTAGCTATTACTCCTGTTTCCCAAACCGAAGGCTGGCCCACCCAGACTTCCTGTGCAGGGGGGACAAAGGGACAGCATCTGCCTTTTCTCTAACGGGGGCAACAACCGGGCAGGGACTGGGTTTGCTCCTCCTCCACCGGAATGACTCGGGGCATCTGTGGCTGTAACCGAGGGAAGAAGGAGAAGGCTGGACAGGCTGGGAGGTAAGGGACGCCTCACCCTAGTTCCTGAGGACCAACTAACTCCTCCCCCACTGGGAAGGTCAAAAGAGGAAAAGCAGCATAAAGGAATATTACCACTGACATCTGTGCAAACAGGGAAATCCTGAGCCTGCTTTAATTACACAGAGGTCTACCCACATTGGACACGTACGGTCCCCAGGAAGAGTAATTGATTCCTATGCACATTCCCATTTTTTCCCAGTTGCCAATTTCCTTAGAAATCCTTTGCGTCCTGGCAAAGCTGTGCAGGAGGGGTACTGAGGCCAGCCACTGGCTCAAGTCCCTGCACCTGGATTTGTTCCAGGGGGAGAATCCAGAAAGACCTCCCAGACCTTTTTCAAGCGGCCAGCCACGGTGGGGGGCGGCATCACTCATACCCATCTCCTGTCACCAACAGCCTAAAAGCAATTCTGGCCAGCACCCTCCAATTTTAAAACACCACAAACTTTACTAAATCCACTTCACAATTCTGAATCTTCCTTACATTTATTTATTTTTTTCTTTCATAGTTTATTGTCAAGTTGGTTTACATATACTTCCTTACATTTAAACCAAAATGGCTTTTCATCTCAGACTCCCCCCCCCCCAGGGGAATGGAGAGCTGAGTGTCTTTCCACCCTGGTTCACCCTCCAGGTGTCTTGTGGTTGGTGAAGGGAAGAAAATACCCTGCCCACCTGCTTCTTCCCAGCTACCACCTCAAGTTCAATATAGTCTCTCCCCCATCCAACAAGGAGAACGCAGTGATAAGGGAGCTAAATCTTGCTTCCCTCTACTTTCAGGCTTAGTGAGCAGCTGCCTCTGGACCACCAGCCCCTCCCTTCCATACAGAGGGGCTCTCAGCAGCCTGGGCCTCAAGCTGGGGTGTCTGCTCACTACTTGTTCACCCCCCATGCTGCAAACTGCCGCTTCCCAGGCATGACAGATGTAGCTGCTATTCAGTATGTTCAAGCCAGGACAAAAGCCCTCTCCAGAAGCACAAAGCCAGCAGGGATGCAGACAGGGCCAACTTCAATAGAAGCCACCTGCCGGGCAGGGGCCCTTCTCTGCCACACCCCCCAGCACACACGCATGCGCACACATATGTGTACACACACACACACACACACCTTTTTAAAACCTCTCAAACCTGTGTTGCCCTAGAGTCAGATGAATTTTTCTTGAATCATTGGACAGTTCTCCCAGAGCAGGGAGACTGTACAGCCATTTCTCAATATTCTATCAGGATATTATTAATAAGTGATAAGTAAAACAGGGATGCTATATATGTCAGAAGCACTAGGTTTTACAAAGTCGAATACATTCTTTTACTACAGAACTTCTCAGAGCCTTGAAAATGTTAATGTGCACTGCAGAGTTTCCCAGGTGTATCTGATCACAGAGCATCTCGGGATCGGCACTCCACCAGCACATTCCAAGACTGTCCGGTGCTTGGAGAAATGGGTGGCTCTTTCCTCCACACTTGCCCAGTCCCCGGTCCATAGTTCCTCTACCACCTGGAATACCAAAGTACTTTGCTTACGTGTTTTCCTTCAATGAACTTCCAGAGAACGGCTGCATGAGCAGATGAAGAGCACACACACATGCTTGTGGTACCCTCACCATTCCGTTCAACTGGTGAGGAAGTTTCTGCCAGGACCATTAGAACATCACATGAATCTCCGCACACGCCCAAGTCAACAGTGGCTGTGAATCATCTGTGTTTATGTTACCAGGAACAAGGGTTCAACCCCAGGTGAACAGTGGGTTTTAGTCCCTCACCAAGTCTCCTCCTAAGCCACCCCAACTGTTCTACATTTGTCCATACAGGTAACTGGGTCACTGCACTCAACATACAACCACAGGCCACCGCCGTAAGGGTCACATGTGGTGTGGGTGAGCTCAGCCATCAATACCACAGATAGCAAAGGACAGGTAACACAAGAGACAGACAGCACATAAGTCATCAACGTTTCCCAGAAAGCCCAGTATTTTTATACTCAAACTGTATATCTCAGATTGTCTCTTGGATCCAACAGTCGTCTCTCCCCACTCACCCGCCTCTAAAAAAATATCTGTTGGGCAGACCCTAATGTTGGCCACATACCCGGGGTGAACTTATGGAAGAGACCCTTCTGTAGGACCCCTGCTTTGCCCACAATCATGTGCGCGCATCTCCCACTGCCCTCTGCAGCTGGGCACAGAGGCGGGTGCCCCAGTGACAGGTTGCAGGGTACTCACATCCCCCCCAACTGCGCACGCGTACACACACACACACACACACACACACACACACACACACACACACACACAGAGGAAGCCTCCGCCTCTCGAGCAGCTACCCCTGTTCCGAAGCCACGGGCTGTTCCTGGTATGCATGTTTCTTAGAACCGCGGCGAGGGCAATTGTGGTTAGTATCTGGGCAGCACCAGGAGGCTGGGGAATTCCTCAGGCCCCGGTTCTGACCTAGAAGGGTTGAGCTCTCAAACTCTCAACTCTAGAAGCATCGGAAGAAAACAACAGGAGACACCTCGAGGCAGTACCGAACAGTCTCTATTTATCACGAAATGCAAAAATGTGCTTCTTATCATCTTAGAAAAAGCCCCCAGGTTATTATCAATACCTACCCTATTTTTCCAAATTTCTCTTCTTGACCACCTGGCAAAATTAGTCTAATTTCCGGACACTGGGAGTGGAAGGGCAGGCTGACAGGTGCACTCGGAGGCTAGTGAAGCAGCCCCGGGCCCCACACCAGAGAGTAGAGACAGAAGCATCCCTTTCCAGCACCGCAGCCAGGGCCCCCGACTCCTGGACCCCCACAGGGTTAGAGAGAACAGCACCCCAGCCAGCCCTCCCGCCCCTCGCCCTAGGCCCCTAGAGGGTTAGAGAGACCCGTTGGCTCCATTCATCCTTCCATTTATTTTAACCGGGCGGCTTCTGTTTGGATGTCGCTGCTTCTGAAGCTGACACTTTAATTCTTGATTTTAGAAACTTTATTGTTTAAATACCAGTTGTGCCTCTGAGGCAGCCAAGGCTCCAAGCCCCGCTTGTTAATTATCAGCTGCTAAACAGCACTTTTCTGGAGAGAGCTGCTGGGGCCCGAGGCCACCGCGGAGGGAAAGCTGGCACTGCGGAAGGGGCTCCAGCTCCCCGTGCGGACTCCTCAGAATCCCAAAAACAAACGGGCGAGAGACTGATCCACCTCTGTGGGCACACACGACACCTCGGCTCGGTACCTGGCACTGTGCTTTGCACCGGAGGACTCTGGATAAATGAGACACAGTCCTTATCCTCAAGGAGCTCAAAGTCTAGCGGGAAGGACACCAGAGTCACTGTGACTCAAATTCACCGCAGACCTACTGCGAGTGTGAACTACCACTAGCACAGGGGAGTTCTTCTCCCTGGAATTGGGGGGGAGGGGGAGGAGGTAAAATCTGAGCCTCGAAGGCCAGCTATAACTCTACTAGGATATAAAAGGATGAAGGCCCAACAGAAGATCTGGGAGCATAAGAATGCACTCAGAGTGGGAAGCAGTCATCTCTGAAAGGGTGAGTGTGTGTGAGGCGTGGGAGTGGGAGGGAAGGTCAAAGCCACTTGTTTGAATACCATGTTAGCAGCATGCGCATTACACTGGGGGCCAGGGAGGGTGCTGCTGCTAAGGTCCCTAAGCAGAAGGGATGTCTGTGGTCCTATCTGACCAGGGATGGATGGCTGAGTCTCTTGGTGCCTCTGAAGAAAACCAGATCAGCGCTGTCAAGACGCAGAGTTAACCATGCAGGGCCTCAGGGACTCGTTCCTGTGGAGCAGTGTGTAGAGGGGTGGGGGCTACACATGGGCCACAGCAGCTGGACAGCCCCTGGGACTCTCCACTGACAGGGTTCCCTGAGACTTGGACCCTTCCTCAATCTCTCAGCAAGGCCTGAAAATCGGAAGGATCCTGGGAATGGCATCTCATCTTTGCATCTCTCCGGAGCCCTTGGAAGGTTAAGTACTCTGAAAATGTGCCCTGACACTGGGTCACAGGCTGTGTTCAAATATCTGCATTAGCCTGAGTACAGAAGATGGAACTGATGCATTCTGTGAGGCTCCAGAAAATGCGACTAGCACTAAAGAATATTACAAATTCAAGGAACCAAATTTTGAACTCAAAAAGCACAGAACTGGGGTGCCTGGGCGGCTCAGTCAGTTAAGTGTCCAATTTCAGCACAGGTGATGATCATACAGTTTGTGGGTTCGAGCCCCACGTTGGGCTCCGTGCTGATGGCTAGCTCAGACTCTGGAGTCTGCTTCAGATTCTGTATCTCCCTCTCTCTCTCTCTCTCTCTCTCTGACCCTCCCCTGCTCATGCTGTTTCTCTCTCTCAGAAATAAACAAAACATTAAAAAAAATTTTTAAAAACACAGAACTTTAACAACAGCAAAGCTTTCTTTAATGGCAAGGTTTTTTAAAAAAACCAATATGTTTATTTATTTTTATTACGGTTTTAATATTTATTTTTGAGAGAGCACATGCAATGGGGGCCAGAGAGGGAAGGACAGAGCATCTAAAGCAAGCTCTACACTGACAGCAGCAAACCAGACGCAGGGCTTGAATCCACGAACTGTGAGATCATGACCTAGGCCAAAGTCGGGCACCCAACTGACTAAGCCACCCACGTGCTGCCCTCACTTTTTGTTTTTAACTTTTAAAAAAATGATTATTTACTTGTGAAGAATCTCTATTTTTAAATTATCCACAGGTGATTCTGACAACTGACTTCATCTGAGAGCCACTGAGCTAGATAGCCATTTGCTGGGATACAGTCCTAAACTAAATACCATGTAAAGTCCCTTCTAAATGATTACCTTCTTTTTACCCTCTCACCTGGGCCTTCAAACTTCTCCTTGTGCTCTTCCACAAATCCCCTTTCCAGCTTGATAAATCTTCACCACAGTGTAGAATGACTACCTCAGAGTCCAGCGTTGTCTAAGAGAATGTTCTGTGATGACAGAATGTTCTCTATCTGTGCTGCCCAATACAGTGGCCCACTAGCTATAGGAGACTGCCGAGCACTTGAAAGGAGGCTAGTGCTACAGAGGAACTAATTACTAATTTTATTTATTCAGTTTCAATAGGCACACATGACTAGGGGCTACTCTATTGGCCAGAGCAGCTTCCTGTGAAAGGGGGCTTATGTTTTCCCTGTAGGATCCAGGGCCCTCGACCACCACTTCTCAGAGCTCATTTCCAGCCTGAAGTGAACTACCTGACAGCAGAGAGGTTAAATTCAAAGAACACAGCAGGAAAGGGGGAGCTCTGTGTCAGCTGTACCAAGGACAACAGGTCCAGGGAACAAAGAGCCCACACTCAAACTCTCGCCCCTGAGGACTTTGCCCTTCCCTGCAGCAGCCCCAGCCCAGACACTGGGGTACCTCCCAGCTTCCTCAGAGCAGGTGGACCTCATTCTCTGGGAGGACCTAGAACACTCCTTGGTTGCCTGAAGCTGGACTCTCACTGGAACTTTCTGGCTGTATTGGGGGTACAGAAATCAAAGAGAGAGAAAATGAATCTCACAAAACAAAAACAAACCCCAAATCCACTACTTTTCCAGATCTCAAAATTTTTCATCAGGCAAAAGAGATCATGTGCACGCTTTCGAACATAACTGGACCCCCTGCCCAGGTACAGTCCCGAGGCCAAAGTCAAACCTGACCAAGGACTCCAGATGAACACATGTGGTCTCCCAGCCTTGATTCCTGCCTGCCACATTTCAGGCCCTTATTGCCCAGCATCTGCCTACACACATGCTCTGAATCTACCACAAAGTGTGGTCGCCTGAGCTGAGAAACGCGGCCTCAACCTTCTGGAATACCAAAGGAACACACAGACATGCGGCAGCAGGAGGGGCCAGGGGGTATCAGGAACCACCTGTCATAGTTCAACAGCTCCCACTGTCAAGGAGAGGACACCGAGCCAGCCTCTGGGTAGCCAACCTGATGCAGGGACATGGTCTCTCAGCGAAGTGGAACAGGGGGGAAAGATGGAAGAAAGATCAAATACAAAAAACACTGTGGGGGTGGGGCACAGTATCCATCAAAGACTGGATACTGTTTGTGAAGTTTACTGGAAGATGGTTTTCCCCCTTCAAGAAAAAGAAAAAAAAAAAAGACGAAAGAAAAGAAAATGATGTTGCAACTTCCTTCATCACTCGCGCGCTCAGGAAAAAAACCCCAGATCTTGCTTCACTTTCCCATCTGTGCTAACGGTCGGCTCCATCCAGAGCCCTGACTTCTGGGCTCCTGAGAGGCAGGAAGCAAGGATGGCCAGAGCTGGGGGGACAGAGAGCCTCCCCCCAACTCGGCATGCCGCCTGCCCGTTCCTCCACCGGGAGGCTGAACACAGGATGGAGGTGATTCTTCACAGCGAGAGAGAAGTCCTGTTTGGGCCCGAAGGAGGATAAAACTAAGCCCAGCCCCAGGTTCAGCCCGGCCCTCTCTTTTTTATTACCCCTTTCCTCCCTAGTTCCCTGGTCAGCGAGCAACACCCACACCCAAGCATTTCCTATTACCAGATCCCTGGGAGGAGGTCATCTCTTTCCCACTTAGCCAAACAGAAGACAGGAGTACCCAGTGTAGTGCTTCACCGTTACCCCTCGGATTCCCTCTCACTGGCCAAACTTTCATCTCTACCCTCCCCTGGGTGTGTCACAGATGTGACTCCATGGTGTGTCCTCTGCCTGTGCCAGGCAAAAGTGAGCCCTTCCACCCTGAGGAGCCCACCCCCTGTCTCTGTACCCTCTGTGGCTACCCTACTGCCCTGACTCCACCCGCGTCCCCACCATCATCTCCCTGAACCTCTTTCTTCCGGTGTAAACCCCGAAATCAGGCCACCTGGCCTGCCTCCGTCAGAGGTACTGCCTTTGCCAGAGACTGTCAAATGGGAATGTGTGTGAAAGGGCACAATCCAGACTGGTGTGTGTGTACACGCGCGCGCGTGGGTGTCCTTCCGTCCGGGGGGTGGGGGGTGGGGGGGAGTATTCATTCCTTTTATATGCACACAGGTGCTCACTCCTGTTCTGAACTCTTAAGTTCCCAAGGTAAGGCCCGCACCTGATCATTGTGGCGATTTGCACGAAATAAGCATTCCATAAATATTTGATGATACAACATACATTGCTAGGTCAATTGAGTCCTAGATTATAAGGGAGCCACAGAGGAACTATTAGGCAGTATTGCAAAAGCCAAAGGAGCCTCAGGGCTTTGCGCCTGCTACTCCTTCTGCCCCCTGCCTCCTCCCCTCCCATCCCAGTATTTCCACTGTGCACTCAACACCACCTTCCCGGTAAACCCTTCCCTGGGCCACACACATTCTCAGCATTCCAGGGCCTCCTCCCTCCTTCATTTCTGCCACTGTATCCATCACTATTTGTCAAACTGTCAAACTGTATCATTTAATTGACATATGTTTTGTCTGTCTCCTCTTGCTAGGATCTAAGCTCTACACAGGTAAGATTTGGTTGTTGGTTTTTTTTTTCTTTCTTTCCGTTTTGTACACTTAATGTATCCCCAGAGCCTAACACGATATTTAGCGCTTAGTAGATACTCAACAAATGGTGGCTAATGAATGCATTGTTCTGAATATGTCTGATCATGTTTCCCCTTCTGTAAAATGTATTTTATAAGTACTTTTACTTTGCAGTATTAATGTAGGGAATTAATAAGAATGTAAGACGCCTAACACAATGCCTGACACATAGTATCTGCTCAAGAAAGACTAGTTATTCTCTGGAAACCCTTCACAGGGTTGCTAACCCTTCAACGGGGATCTGAATGGGGCAGAAGACTGGAGACTGTCACATTTATCAAAGTCGATCTGCTGTTCAGATCTATCCTTAGGGAGGCTGCAAAGTCATCCTCAGCACTGCTAATTAATTTTCTTGACGAGTAAGTTGCTTTGGATCTCAGAGGGATAGAAGGCATCCTAAGGCAAATCCTGCTTAGAAAGGCAGGAGTCTAGTCAAAGCTGCTAGAAAGAATCAGCCTTCATTGTTCCAAATTCTTCTCATCTCATATAGCAGAGGTATTAAAGGGGTCTAAACCCAAGGGGATGACCCTGACTAGTCTCCATTCGAGGCTAATCCCGCCATCTGGGCCTCCTGATGGCCAGTCAGCAGGGAAGACAGGAGGAAGGCATGGAGGGGAATAAATGTTTATAAACATTGGTTGAGTGGCTGAATGAATAGAAATACTACAGCCCAGAGAAGGGTGAAAGAACACTGGCCTGCAGAAAGTGAGGGCAGAGAAGATGGCCCCTGCTGTCTGGAATACGGGCTGCCCCATGTCTTCCAGCATAGGGCTGTATTCTCAGCAGCGGGGTTACAGGAGCAGTAATACAGAAAGCCCTTCATTCAATGCAGGCATCCTCTGAGTTCAACTCTGAGCCCTCTGATTCACAAATAAGGAAATGAATGAGGCCCAGACAGGTTCTCAGACCTGCTGAGGACCACAAGCCAGATACCAGTCCCCTTCTGTGTCTTCTACGGCTCTGCGGCATGGAGTCAAATGGCCCCACGGGGTTCTAAACCTCTGACCTCAGACCTGGCAGCCTGGTATTCAAAACGGGTGTTCTTGCCTCACATAGGAACGAGGCCAGCAGTAAGATCACCTTGGACTACATCTGTGTGTCTCTGCTTTGTATGGAGCTAACTAGAAGATGCCAAGAGCTGGAGGAGAGCTGGCTAGTTCCACATCTGTTCCTCCCCCAGTGAAAATTCTCTGAGAGGCAGAAGGGTCATCTCCATAGTGGAACAGGAAAAGGAGGGGCTCTGGAGTGGGGAGGAGAAAGACACGAGGCATCAATGGGAAACTGTGGTCAGGGCCCTTACAAGAACGAGAAATCCGTTAGCAGAAACAGAAGGTGCCAGCTTGAGTCAGCAGATCCAAATGTGGAGGGAAGAAATGCCCAGAAGGCTGTTCTGCTATGGATGGCTTTTTGGCAGACAGGAAGGTGAACAGGGACAGACACTCGGGGGGCTTCACTACACCCTTGGCTCCATCTCAGAGAGCCCAGCCCAATACTGTTCCACACCTGGGGCCATCCCCTTCCACCCTGAGGATCACTATTCGTACCTTATATTTGTGCAGATAGAGTCCACTATTATTTGGTTATTGCACCTTTATTAGGTAGCTAGGTATAATGCATGATGCCAAAATACTCCATGAAGTTTTTCTAAATGAGGGCATAGAGTCACGTGGAAATAAGAGAATATAAAGAGAATGAAGATGTGAGTCTTTGGGGACTTAACAATCCAATCTCTAGAGAAGCCCCCTGAATATGGAGAAACAATCTTCAACTGAAATAGAAGGGAAGAACAGGGAAGGGTGGGGGAGACCCACTTCTGGTGTGAAGACTTTCATGAGTGTGGTAGCATTTGTACAGGGTGGAGTAGGTAGATACAGACAGGGGTGGGGCAGGGAGGCAAAGAAGATACAGATGAACATATGGCACACATACCACAGGCAAAGGTGACAGCGGCGGGGGGTGTCCTATTAAGGAAACAGCAAATGTAAGCCCCTAAGCTGAACCATAGCAGTCATTCAGAAAAGAGAACCCCCTGAAGGGTTTAAGCTGAGAAGCTACTCAACCAGGGCTGGGCTTTAGGCAAAGTAATGCCCCATGTGCTCCAAGGGACTGAAGGGGCAAGACCTTTGTTTCCCGCCTGAGGTTCTCAGAGTCAGCTCAGTGTTTCCTCTGCCCCCCTCCCTACTCCCCTACTCTCCATCCCTTCTCTCCCTAAATATATACCTCAAACTCAATTTTATGTTCTTTTTAAAAATCTAAGGCAAGGTACCCAAAACAAGTCACACGAGCTCCAGTGGAAAGGATGTGCTGCCTGGGAGCCCGGCAGTCAGAGGGAATAACAAAGCTTCCGGGTTTCTGTAAACATGAGCATTTACACAGCAGGCTACCACACACACTCATTCTGTCCCCATGGCCTCCTGCCTTTCAGACATCTGGGTGCCTGGAAACACAGAGGCACTGCGAAGGGCGCAAGGTGGCCCCTGCCACCCTCCCAGCACAGCGGAGCAGACAGGATCCTCCAAGTCCCAAGGCCCCTGTGGCCTCCGCACCAGTCTACCTGCATTCCTAGGATGCTGTGCGTTCCACACTTGTGGCCTCCGATGCCCAGGGCTCCCCCTCTACTCCCCTGCCCCGACAGTGCTCCGTGCTCTACGGAAGTCAGGCCTGTCGGGCAACCTGAAGACTCGTCACTCAAAGAGGCTCCCCTTCCCTGGTTCCTGTGAGGCCTGGCCTTTACAATCTATGAGCCTTCCTCTAAGAATTATAGAAGCCAGAGAAGGCAGCCTGGGACGGAGAAGAGGGAGGGTATGGTTACTCCAAGGACAGGGGCTCCTTCTGTCAGAGTTAAAAATAAACTGTTAGCAATTTACACCCAACTCCTCCCTTCAGAAGCCAATGGGCCTTGGCAGATAAATCTCTCCCTGCAGAGGAAATGGGGCCCCGCAGGGACAGACAGGAGGAAGCAGTCCATGGAGACACAGTCCAGTGTGTAACTCTAGCTGAAGCCAGAGGGCCCCCCAAGACCTACCTCAGCTTCTATTACTCTTCCCCCAATACACCTTCTCCCAAACAAACCCCAATCCCAGGAAAAAGACACAGAATCTTTCTGTGCATGGTCAGTATCAACACCTGTCCAAGGATTAGAAAAATCAGTAAGAAGAGAATGCCGAAGTCAAGCTAAAAGAAATAGCCTGCCCAGTATCCATTAGTTAAGCAGGTACCCCAGGCACCTGAGCCCCTTTCCTCACGTTGTCCTATAGGTGTCCAGGATCCCTAGGCAGTAGGGGAAGAGGCCACCTCAGTGGACCTCAGTGGACACCAGTCAGCACTTTCCCTGTCCTCAGAGTCCTCAGAGCAAAGAGACCCATGCTCTCTGTGACATCCTGCAGGTAGTGAAGCTGGGAGGGCCAGAGGGGCCATGGCCTGACTCCGGAAGGAGGTAAGGAGGTCCCGAGAGCCAGGGCCCAGTTACCCTTGGAAGCCAGCAGGATGAGGTCACTCTTGTGAACACGGTAACCTGAAGCCCCACGCTGCAGGGGTGGAGAGTATAGCTCAGCAGCAGGGCAGGAGTCCCAGGGCAGGGAGCGTGCTCAGTCACAGGGCAGTCGGGGTGAGGGCCCAGGGCAGCCTCAGGCAGTGCTCTACTGCTGGGCTCCGTGTGTCCCTTCCGGCCGTGAGGACGGCTTGCCGGTGCAGCCTAGAGGAAGCCAGAGCGGGAGACAAGCACCCGGGAAAGTCTCAGTGACTCTGGGAACTTATGCAGCAAGGCAGCTCCACAGAGCCTTTGTATGCACTGCCCCTTCTCCTGTGGCCTGAGCTTGGGAGGTGGCTGGGGGGCAACTCACGCTTCTGGGCACCAGGGGTGAGCCGAGCCTGGTGCTGCTCTGGGTGTCATATCTCACTCCCAGTGCTTGGAAACATGAGTTGCCCCCAACCACCTCTCAAGCTCAGGATACAAGAGAAGAGGGCAAATGGGGAGATCGGAAGTGAAAAGAGGGTCGGCTCAGTGGTGTGGCAGGAAGCGCTGGGGCAGACAGCAGGGCTGGGTGGTGCGGTGTGTGTGTGGGGGGACTGCAGCCGTGGCAGGTTTATTTTTAGCTGTTGGGACAGAGGGGCTGAGTAACAGGTCGAGGCCCTGGGCGGGAGGCCAGGTTGCAAATGTCCAGTGTGGGCTGGGAGCCTAGTGACAATATGGATGGTCACAATGGCAGCAAAGTGATTGACTCAGTCACCTGCCACAGAAGGGTTGGGGGCAGGGTTGCCCCATAAGAGCATGAAGGTGGAGGTGCCTGCAGGGACTTGTCAGTAGGTCCCCTTCGCCTTTGCTTTGGGTTCAAAAGAAGAATCCATGGAGATGAGCTAAGCAGAGGGAAGGCATCAGCAATACAGCTCCCTTTGTCACCCTCAACTTGTCTGAGACAGAAAAGGCTTCGAATGGTAGCCACATAGCTTCCCCCTTCAGTCACCACTCCTCACCTTCCAGATGAGTGCTGGATGGACACTGGCCAGGGAGATGCCTGGAAATGTCCCTCAAGAGTAAGATGCCCTTTCATATGACCCTTTAGAACAGCTCATGTTCCTAGCAGAATAAACACACAGCTTGGCCAGTCTTGGAGGGAACATGAGTTACTGATGGGGGTTGACCTTGGGGCCATGTCCCAGCCACTCCCACCTGCCAGCTAGCACACAGAGATGTTTACTGGATCAGAGAATAAAGACCCCCCACAAGTGTACTGCCAGAGACTCCTCCCCCTTTCCACTGCGTCTCTTCTTCCTCCAGCAACCGATGATGGCCTGGGGCACAGGACTCCATGGTCCAAAGCTCCAGGGCTGAAACCACTGTTTTAGCATCTAGTGAGCAGGAAAAAAAAGAAAGAGAACAGACATCACCAGGCATCCCTCTCTCCCCCTGCTTCTTTAGACTTCAGATACCCAGTCTTACCCAGCCCCAGGGGGCTGCTGAGTGGCACCTGGATGTAAATCCTAATTTCCTCGTCAGCTTTAGGAATCAGTCCCCAGCCCACACCATATCTTTGGGTGAATTAGAAGGCACCCATTTGGATGGATCCGGCCACAAGCCAATGCAAAGCCTCACTAGCGGACAGTAGGTTACACTGCAGCCCTTACTCCCTCCCTCAGCTGGGTGCCCCTGTGCAGGGCACATCCCACACTCCAATCACAGTGGCCACGCCTGGCCCCATACCTCAACTGGGACAGAAGTTGTAGATGGGGAACATAAAGAATTCCTCATCTCCACCTTGAGACACTGCTACACTAAGGTTCTTCTGACTTCAAAGTAAGAACAGATTCACACCCCACTGAGTTATTTGGTCCATCCTCCCTGCCGAGGCGCTAGGTGGAACACTTTCCAGGTCTTCACACAAGAGAAATGATGCTCGGTCAGGGAGGACTGTTAATTAACTGGGCACGGGCTACCCTGGAGCCCAGCATCAAGCCTACACAAAGGGCATCCATTCTGGCCCAGACGCTGCTGATGGTCAGACATGGGGCTGGTCAGCAAGCCATCTGGCCAGCTCGTTGCCTCTTGCCTCTGGCCCAGCCTTCTACAGCCCCCACCCCCCATGCCAGTGCTCAGGAGCAAGTGGTGGCCTGACCTCTGCCACATGCACCAAAACCTGGAATATTTAACTGACCCAGTCTGGGTCACAGGCTTAGTGAGCAGGGCACATAGACTGGACCCCATTTTTTGCTTTCTCATCTAACATGTAACCAACTGTAACAGGCTCATCTCTAAAAATCTGTAACTGTGTACATCTTAAAATACAAAATATCAGTATTCCTCTAAAGACCAGAAAAGATACAAAGATCTGATGTGGGTCATATACCTGGCATGGTCCCTTTTCCTTACCAATGTCCCCATTTATAAGATGACCGATGTAGGAAGAATCTAGTGCCTAGAGCTCAGTTTTGCTGCCAGGTCTACACTCCCAGCACTACTATATCTAGCTACCAAAAAACCAAAGAAACCCTAAGAGGGGGTCCCAGGGAACGGTGTCCCTGATGCTGATGCCAGGTAAAGCCTTGGACACACCGCTGATGCCCTCCTGACGGGCCTCGCTTCCCGTGCCGGTGGGATGGAAGGAGTTGAGAAAGATGACGGGGAATACGTCAGCACTAAGGGGCCGTGATGTGTGGGTCTCTGTACCACTGGACCTTAAGTCATCACGGAGAGCACCTGCAGCCCCTTGAACACAGCAGACACCAACCCTGCCCTGCCTGCCCACCTCCCTCCTGGACACCGAAGTATTGGTGCAGAACGGGGAAGAGAGGAGAAAAGAGACCTCAAATGACCCTCAGAAGGGCCTGCAGCAGAAGAGAGGACCTCAAACCAGAAGGGAGAGTCCTGACGTAGCATGCAAGAGCCTCTTGGGAATCGTGGAAGGGACTCAAATGCAGACGCCAGTGCCCTGTCCTTCCCCACTTGTGGCTGACATTCCTCCCGGCAAGGCCGCCAAAGATCCCTGGGATTTGCGGGTGACCGGAGCCTTGGCCCTTCCGCCAACCCCAGGATGTGGCCAGAGAATAAGTCTGCAGTCCTGAAACCTGGCTGCTCCAGGCCTCTCCCTGAGCCCCTGCACCTGGTTAAGGGGAATTGTCAATGGATGATGGGCCAACTCCTCTGGGCCCAAGCAGTCAAAACATCTTAATCATGGGAACCAATACCTCCGTCCTCCTGAAAAGGAGCCCCTTCATTTCCCAGGCGCCCACTGATATCTGGTCTCAAGCCCTGGGCTGCTTTTCTCCCCACTTCCGTCAGCTACTGACCCCAGATCTTAGCTGGAGATTATTTTCAACTCCATCAAAGCCCAGAATTCACAAGGGAAAAAGAACCATGAGCCAACCCAACTTTGATCCCTTCTCACTGAATGCCAAGAGCCCAGTGCAGTGAACAGGGGTCACGGCCCCAAGAGAGGGAGGGGCTCTCTGACACCAGAAACTAGAACCTCCTAACCCAAACCTCAGTGATTTGTCACCCTTCTTTACGTTAGCCTGTTCATTTACTTCATGCCCCTCAGATACTTTAAAACTTGCTTTTAATACAAAGCTAGGTCAGGTTCAATTCTGAGCCACTAGCCCCACATGCTCCTTGCCAACCTCATCTTCTGTTCTCCCCTCAGAGCCAGGGTCACCTCTCCTCCGACAGATCTACTCATACTTCAGAGGCCCAGCAATGAGCCAATCATGGCTCCTTGGGTCCACACAGATTTCCCTTCTAAAGCTCTTCTATTCCCAATCACATGATTTAACCTCTAGACCAGCAAAGCCTAGTAGAACCTTCTACAAGGATGAATATATTCTTCTGCACTATTCTATTCAGTGCCATTAGCCAGTGTAGCTACTGAATATTTGAAATGTAGCTAGCAACTGATTTTTAATTTGATTTAGCTTAATTGATTTTAACTTAAATAGCCATGCATGGGTACTGGCAGCCATATTGGACAGTACAAGCCAAGTTTGTTAATTTTACCTTCTCCAAATCGGCTTCTTGACCCCCTAAATTTGATAGCGCTTTGTAGGTCTGTCTCCCCTACGCAAGTAAGCATACGATAGAATGCTCAGCAAACCGTTAACTACCTGTAGTCTCAGTGGATATAAAAGAGGCTGATTTATTAGCCAATGAAACTTTTCTCACTGTGTGATCCCATCCAGCAAACCCCATCTCGGGACACTGCTCCTCACGCAGCTATGCTACCTATCTTGTTCCTCAGGAGGGACATGGCATGAGGTGTGCTGCCTGTACTTTGGGACTGCGGGAGCTCCTGTGTTTTCCTCTAACAGTGTTCACACCAACCATAAGCGGTTCTGATGATCTCGCCTTCAGAACAACAAAGGAAGCCACACCGCAGTGACACGAAGTGACCTGGGGAAGGAGGACCATTGGAGAAAGGAAAGGAGAAGACATCACAGGACCTTGTTTTTTCTAATCCACGCAATGGAAAGATAAACAGAGATAAGGCATGACAACATGCTGTTATTTTGTAAGGCAATAATGTGCTTCACCTAATCAGAGTCACACAGCAGAGGGGGACAACAGTGCCAGCTCTAATTAAATTTGTTCGGCTAATACCCAAGAGTCACCATGACACGGTGAAGCAGGAAGCAGCTGAGGAGCCCCACGAGGCATACAAGTGGATTACACAAGCTGATTGAGACTAGGTGTCCTTATCAAAGAAATAGTTAATAGAACTCCCATGTTCTTCTACAAAAAATAATAAGTTAGATTTATATCAAACACTCCCTAAAAAGGGACGAGGTGGCGTAAAAAATTATTTTTGAGAAGCTTGTTACCATATTTAAAACTCATGGAGCTGCTGAGTTGGTATATAAGCTGCCCCCCACCATCTTTGGGAGTTATTGAGGGGAGGCAATACATCCCTATCCAGCACCCCCTGGCCAAGAGTCAAGGGGGTAAGAGAGTAGCTCCCCAGGCTGGAGCAGCAGCCAACCCCAGGTCTGAGCCTACTGACGTTGCTGCAGTTCCAAAGTAGGAAGAGGCCTGAGACAGGGCGTGAGGCATCCTGGGTTCTAATCCTGCCTCTGCCAAGTGCATGGCTATGCTACCTCAAGCAAGTCCTTGCTCTGGGCCTTGGTTTTCTCAAATCTGCACAATGAGGGGGTTAGATGAGATGACCTCTGAAGTCCCTTCCGACTCTGACGAAGTATGGGTATGACTCAGAACTTAGCAACAGCAGTCAAGAGATGGTGAGGTAAGGTCATGGCACGCACTAAAAGCACCGAGATGTTAGCTCTCAGAGATGGAGGGAGAGAAGCAGCGGGGTGAGTTGAGACTTTTTTTTTTTTTTTTGGTGAAGCACTGATTTCACTTAAGAGGGTTAAGAGGTCACCAGACCACAGACGGAGGAGGGCACCTGGGCATCCGCCTCCTTTCATTAATTTCCAGAGCAGTGAAACAGCAGAGTTCATCAGAACCCCCACCCGAGGCCCTGCTCCAGCCCCACAACTCCTGGCACTGTGTGGAGGAATGGCCTAACACTCTGTGGAGAGTGGAGGTCTGATCCCTTTTTCCTCAGGCACCTACTGATGGGGCAATCGGTCCTCGCCCACAGCACCTACCTCCCCTTGCTTTATAGTCAAACCACTCCTGGTTTTGAAAATCATTTCACCACTCAGCACCGAAGGTTAATTTCACCAAGATTCAAGATCTAGAAATCTCTTTGGTGTGTGTCTCTAACAGGATTCATTGGACCAGATTCCCCCTATAAGCTGTAATTATGTCTTAGCCAATATTTGGACACAGAAGTGCTGTTGACACTGTCAGTCTCTGAATGTCTCATACCTTCTTTCTTCCTCTATTATTAAGTTTTTACACAAAGATGTGTGGGAATCTGCAGTTTAACAGTTGAGCCAACTTATGAGATCTGGGAGCAGACAGCCTGTCAAAACAGACTGACTTCAATCTGCCCCCACTTTCAACCCGAGAGGGATAAATTATGAGTGTTATTTAAAATGCTGCTGGATTTTTCCTTTCAAAACTAAATGGGGGATATATCCGAATCTGTCTTCTATTAATTACAATAACAGAAATCTGAAATGCCACCCTAAAACATTTTAGAGTGTAATTTTATGTGTCATTAAAGAGAATAAAAAGAAGTTGAGAACTTTTGTTCTCAAGTCTTTATACAATATTCCAACTATCCAAGGGAATGACGAGCAGCCTTCGTCCCCAAACTGCTGATAGGTGAGGGCAGATGGCCTCTTGGAGGGATAGAAAACTCTCCCAGAAAGGACGTCTGTCACTTCCTCAACCGTACAAGTCAACTGTGGTCAAACGGTATTCGCTAGACTCCATTCCCCAAGGTCAGAGACACGGTGAATCCACCGCCCCTTCTCCCTGTCCCCATTAGTTGTACAGGAAAAGTGGTCTAAGGCACAGTGGCCAAAAGCCCACAGCAACAGCTTAGAGTAGAAACCAAAGAAATCTGACAGTGTTGGGGCTAGCTGAAAGCTCTCCCCTAAGAGGATGCAAGCAGCAGGAAAATAATTTCAGAGGCCTGAAAATCTGGAAATTGGACACGCCACTGCAAAGTGCCAGCCTTTTATCACATTAAATTATATAGTCTAGCAGTTCCAACAACTCACACCTATCCGAGTTTTCTATTAACAGCTGACATATAGTTAGCTGAGGCGGGGAGGCGTGAGGGGGAAGAGAAAAATATAACACAGGAAGTATTTTTCTCCTCCTCCAATCATTTAGACACCCCAGGGGAAACAGGCGTAATGTGTCACCTTCGGGGCTGTGGTTTGATCTGAAACCTGTCGAGGGGAAAACCTTTTTAAGTGACCCTCAACACCGGCTCACACTGCAGGGAGGACCCACCCATCTCATCAGGCCTCCAAGTCTGTCCTGTTTATCTTCTGAACTAGGTATTCTCACTTAAGTCCTCGCTGCCCAAGCCCCACAACCACCACACCCCCCTTAAAAAAAAAAAAAAAAAAAGAGGTTGGGTTTCCCCAGCTCAAGGAAAACGCTCCCTCCTACTGTCCACCAATCGCCCACGTCCAGGGCTCAAGTGGCCATCTCTGATTTGCGGAATCAGCACCCGGCCAAGCCGTGGTTTACAGACTCGGTTCACAATGATCAATGGAGCTATGGAAACAGCAGACATCGCGCCGGAGCCTGCTGGCCTCCCATCTGGAGCCTCACAGACACTGAAGGTAGGAGGGGGCCTGCTCTCGGATCAAAACAGTCCCTCCCCCGCGCCCAGGGGGCGGTGTCCCCGCGGAATCTCCAGGCTGGCACCTCCCGGGCCGGCGCGCCCCAAGGTGGCATGGCCGCGCTCGGGAGGCCCAGGGAAGTGAAATCACACATTCCGGCTCCCAAATAAGGAGCGAGGCTAAATAAACCTCTGAGATCCGACTTCTCCAAACTAACCGACCAACCAGCTCAATGAGTAATGGGCCTTTTGTGCCCGCAGAAAGACAGAGAGGAGGGAGGAGAGGATGGGGAACCACAACCCTCGAAAATCACTTCCTTGAGCCAGGGTGAAATTAGCAGAAGTGGTCCCGAGGCCAACCGTTGCGACTCGGCTGGATCCCGCTCAAACCCCAAAATGGCAGAGTCCTCACGAGCCCTCTCGGGTCCCGCCACTCACACCGGAGGTGACCGGAAACCCGGTCCGGCGGCGAGGTCTGCGCGGACCCGACCTTCCCCGCCGCGCGCCCGCCCCCGGCCGCGCACTCGGCTCCCCGCCGGCGCTCCGGACCACAGCCCCGCCGCGGCCACTCCTCCGCGGCCGGGACAGACGGACGCCGCGTCCCGGCAGGGTCGGCCCGGCGACCGTGCGCTTCGGCCGCTCGGGAGCCCCCCGCCCCGTGCCCTCCCCCGGCCCCCGAACCTACTTTCAGAGCGAATTTCTCCTGGGTCCTCTTGTTGAGGATCTGCAAAACTTTCCCGTTGATACCCAGTCCGAGGACCTGGGTGGTGACCTTGTAGTCGTCGATGATGGCGTTCTTCTTGATCTGCAGGCTCGACTTGACGTGGAACTGGGGAAACTGCTGTGGGGGCTGCGGCGGCGGCTGCGGCGGGGCGTGAGGCTGGGCCGGGGCGGGGGGCTGCGGCTGCGGCGGCGGCGGCGGCGGCGGGCTGGGAAACAGCACCGGTGGGGTCTGGCCTTGAGAGTTGGACAGCATGGTGCCCGGAGACGCGGGAGCAGAGGTGGGAGGGCCTGCGGCCGCCCCCTCCTCCGGCTCCGGACGGGGTCCCCGCCACCCCCCGCCCGGCGGCGAAGTTTGCTCCGGGCTGGAGCCGGCTTCCCCGCCCCGGCCCGGCTCCAGGCTCGGCGGGTCGCGGGGCTCCGTGGGTCCCGCCGTGCGCCGCTGGCGCCTACCGGCCCTGCTCCCTCCCTCCCACCCTCCCCCCGGGGGCCTGGCGCTCGGGGGACCGCGGGACGGCGGGGGCCCGGCCCGGGGGGAAGCGGCCGCGCGACAATGTACCCAGCCCGGGGGCCGGTGGCCGCGTCACAGCCTCGTCTGCGTCCGGGGCCGGTCCTTAAAGGGGAGGGTCGGAGGGGCCGGGCTTGGGGAGGCGGGGCGGGGCCAAGGGGGCGGGGCGTGGGGGCGGGGCTGGCCTTAAAGGGGAGGACGCGAAACTTCCCGAGTGTGGATGGGGAGCGTGGATGGTCGGGGCCGCGTTGGCCGAAGGAGAGTGGGGGCCGAGAAACCCTAGTTCGTACTTGATCAGGGGCAAGCGAAGAGAAGTGGGAGGCGTATGAGCAGGCGCATAATTCAGATAGAAAGTTCACTTTTCTCCAATCGTCTGGCTCTTTCAGACAGCAGCAGCCAATTGGAAGAAGGGGTGTATTTTGAAGGAGGTAAGCGTAAGCGGCGTGCGACCTCGGGGCGAGCATGAATTCCAATTACAGAGGCCCTTCCTCCTGGAAATAGGTGTGAGGCAAATATTAAACATGGGCTTAGCTGGACCATTTTCCTCAGAGTTCTGCATTTTTTTCCTCACAAATTTGTCCGTTAAAGATTTAGTCATATGTAATTACGAACCATGTAGCAATTACAACTTTGAACTTTTTCTCATGTAAATTAGCTATGAAAGGAAACCGAGTGGGAAAAGGAAAGACTGACCTTCAGACTTCCTGTGTGACCCTGAGCCAGCCGTCGCACCTCTCTCAGTGGGAGGGAGAGCAGTACCTTTCTGCGGCGCTGTGGGAGCGAATTCGCGAAGACCGTGAAACAAAAAGGGACGGTCTGGAGACCAGGTTCTGATTCCTAGCGTGGAAAAGTTAGTCCCTGGGTTACGCCATTAGGAGAAGTGGGTATTTTTAAGAAGCCGAGTTCTAGTCCAGTTTCGCCCCGTATCTCTGAGGAAGATACCAAGGATCCAGCTGGGCCCAGAGCAGCCCGGGTCAGGGGGGAGACGACAGGGGAGGCCCTAACTGTAAGCTGCGAGACGGCCTGGATACCCACTCTGATGGGTGTGGGGGATGATCATCTAATACATCCCTGCTGACCTCCTCCCAGTTCTGACTAAGAGCAGTTGAGAAATAAGGCAAAGGGACCAGATAGGTGAACCCAAACCTCAGCTTGATTACTGATAATGCAAAAGTAAAAGTGGGGCTTGGGGTACGCCAGGGTGGCTCGTGTGTTAAACACCCAACTCTTGATTTTGCCTCAGGTCATGATCTCACTCCCAGTTGGTGAGATCAAACCTCCTGGGCTGAGAGCCTGAATCCTGCTTGGGGTTCCCTCTCTCTCTCTGCCCCTCCCCCACTCTCGGGCGCACTCTTTCTCCCTCTCAAAAAATCAATAAACAAAAACAAAATATTAAAAATGGGGCTTGAGCTATGGCCACTCATGGCTCCTAATATGTCCCCCCCAATACTCCAGAGCCCCCTTGTCCAGGGAGACCCAGCATAGGGAGAAAAGAAGGGGACGGAGCCCAGGCAGGGAAGGAGTAAAAGGTAGAGCAAAAGGCAGGAATCACCCTTGGAGGGGGCGGCGGGGCGGGGGCGGGCGCGGGGAGGAAGATTCACTCCATGCGGCCAGGAAAGAAGCAGTCCCTCTAACATAAATATTGGCTCTTTTGAAGCAGAGTTAATTTCGTGTACAACTGGACTGTATATGAGATGCCATACTCAGCCTTGCAGTTGGTAGATGGCCTTGATGGGTGAAGAAGACAGGCAGGTACAAGCCAACAGCCTGGCGGAAGGGGCACAGACACGGGTCTGGGAGCTGGAGGCAGAGGGAGTCACCTGGGGCTGCAGTAGCCAAGCCTGCCTGTGGTTAGAGGGTTCTCCCAACCCCCTGACTTGTCAAAGACAGTGAGACTAAGGCCACAGAGATTGGAAAACACCTTCACTTTCCAGTTCGGTAGTATGGCTGTTGCCTCCCCGAGGCACACACCAGAGATACTCAAGGACTGAGCAGGGAGGATGGAGGGAGATGGAAAGTTCCAGCTGCTGATTGAAGGTCCCTGGTCTGGGGCTGCTCCGCCCTCTGAGTTGTTCCTTTTCTGTCCTCAGAGGGTGACATTGGGGGCATTCTGCTGTTTGGCATGGAGCGTTCACCTGCTCCCCACACCGCTAGAAGGAAGATAAGGTCTTTTTGCCTTTGCAGAGATGGAAAGGCACAGCAGAAAGAGAAAAGAATTTGGAGACAGCGAGCTGAGTTCCAGTCTGTCCAAGGGTTGAGTTACCCTGAGCAAGCCATTTATCCTCTCTTTGTGTCTGAGCAAATGAGGAAAATATTAACATGGACTTCAGGGCTGCGTGAGAATTTAATGAGACCGTGTTTATGAGAACTCTTCATAAACTAGAAATAATCAGGAAATAATTCTTCTCCTCCTCCTCCTCCTTCTCCCACTGCTGGCTGGTTCCCGTGCTCTGTGCCCACTGCCTGGAGATCTGTCCCTGAGATCAAAGCTGCCTTCCTAACTAGCTGGGACTCTGGAGAGTTGCTGACGCCCAGTGACCCAGGAATAAGAAGACAACTCAAACCCCAGCTGGGGATTCCTCCCGGGCAGACATGGGCCGCTTAGGCCTCGGGGCACACAAGGCCAACAAGGGCGGATATGTGTGCGTGTGCACAGAGATCACATAAACTGCACATGGTACCCAGAAAACGCGCACCCACGTGAACACAAACACATCAGCATGGTGTGCCTTGCATATAACACAGAAGAAGTGCCTAACAGATGCATAATAACTGGGAGTGAACTGGACTAAAGGAAGAAGCACTAGGCAAGAGATCTAGTCTTAAGTTCCCTTGCCGACCAACTAGCCATACAACCTCACTGAGAGCCCTTGCCCTCTTGGTTCCTTCTTTCTCATCTATGAAATAGTGATAAAACATGTGTCCTGACTGCCTCGTAGAGCTACTGTAAGAATAAAATAAACCATTCTCCCTAAGGACGCACAAGTCCAAAGTTCTGTTTGTATAGCTCTCAACCATGCGTAATGAATTTCTTGAGCAGTTTTTATGGATGTGTAGAAGCACTTCAGAAGTTAAAGCTCTATACAGATAGAAAGTACTATGTTTGTCTATTATTGACATACAGACACACATGCAATACTGTGCATATATGCAACGTGTGATATTGTACAATTTAAAGACCTCATGTGCATAGATAGAGTCAGATTAATTATAATCGTTGATTCACAACACGGCCTCATCATTAGATCATTGGTCCAGGTATCTCTGCTTTTATTTGGTTATTCATTATTTTTAATTATGCGAGAGTCTTCTGTGAATCTCCTGCCCAAAATAAAAATGAGGGGTTTGGCAATGAAATAAGTATGTGGTTCCTCCATCCCCAGTCCATCCCACCTCTGCTCCCACAGTCAAAGAACCGTTATTTAGAATCCCTGTTCACCAGTCCCTTGTTTTCCTTAGTTTTCCCTTGCTTTCCGTAATTTGATTTCATAAGGTATAAGTGTCTGACCTTCATAAAAGAAAAAAGTAATTGTCACTCTTATCCACCTTCCTTTTAAGGAAGACATGGGCCTTTTAAGGAAGGTGGATCAGGAAGGTGGATAAGGAAGGTGGATAAGAGTGACATTATTAACAAGGTGAGGTTAAAATAAAGAAACAGCTAGTGATGGGTTTCAAAGCATTCCCCACATTCTCATGGGGATGATGATGGTGATGGTGATGGTAGTGGGTGATGACTGAGTGCTTACTCTGTGCTCAGCCCTCTATGCGCATCATCTTATTTAAATCTCATAAATATCTGTGGCAGATTTCTAGTTATCTGAGCCAATACCCATTTCCCCCTCTTTGATAGTAAAGACCTTCCAATATTTAGCTAAGCACATGACTGCCTGGAGTAAAAATTACATTTCCTAACCTCTATTACAGCTGGTTGTGTTCATGAGATAAAGTCCTAGCCAATGACTTGTAAATGAGAAGGGTTGAAAGGTAGAGGTAGTTTTTCTCTTTCTCCTCTTTTCTCTTCCCCGATGGCTGAACTGAAAATGTAATGCTGGAGCTTGAGGAGTTGTCTTGGATCATGAAGTAGAGGCCATAGATTGAGGATGACAGAACAAAGGGATAAAAGCAGCTTACATACTGGTGAGCATGCATCCATCATATCAGCCCTAAACCACTTACACAGACTTTTATATAAAAGAGTAATACATGTCCTTCTTGTTACAGTAACTCATGTACGAGGTTTTCTATCACTCCCAACCAAATCTTAACTATTAGTTATCCTACCTATTATATAGCCTTATGGGATATGGATTGTTATCCTCATTTATTTATTTTGTAAGAAAGGAAACTGAGTCCTAGAGAAATTGATCATTTTTCTAGAGTGACAGAGTTAGCAAAGGACAGGACCCAGGTCTCTGTAACCCAAGTCCATGATCATGGCCCCCAGTCTAAACCCTGAGCAGACATATACCCACTAATCCTCTTGATTCCAGAAATATAGTTTATGCCATTTCTGGGCAAGAATGGCCCAAAGAGCTATGGGCTATACTTTCCATCTTAGATAAACTTTAAATCTCCCACATCTCAATTTCCTTCAACCTTCCAGTATAAGTTAATTTGCATAGCTGGGTCATATCTTGGAATAAATCATGACTTAATGGAAACCTCTTTTCTTCAAGCTTCCCCTACCCTGCCTTCGCACCGTCAAGAAGCATCTCCTATTTTACTATGCTGTAACATTATGAATGGATGACAGAGAATAGGGATCTATGGAGGTGGATTTCTTAGAAATTTTCAGATAGCATTCTTTTGATGAGATAGAATCATCATTGGCAGCTGGATACACATAGGCATGCAGATAAAGTAGACTTTGTATCTAATGCTAGCATGGCAAAAAGCAGAACATTGCAAGAAGGGAGCGTGATTCACAGAAAAGGATCTGTCCACTGAAAACTCACCCTTGAGAAGGAAAATGACTTGGGACCAGGGAGAGATAAAGAATCTTCATGTCATAGGCTAGTAATTCTTTGATAAAATGAGAGTCTTCAATGTACAGATGACAGATACATAAGAACCATTAGTTATAAAAGTTTCTGAAATCTCTGAAAATGCTAAGGGCTGGTCCACAGCAAGAAATTCTACGCAAAGCAAATGCTGTCCTACTTGAGAGCTTCTCAGAGGGGAAGAAATGCTCTGCTCCCCCACCCCCCAATGCCCGTGTCTGTACCTCAACCTTTGAGAGTTTAATGCCATAGCAGGGAGCAGCTAGAGCAGAGTGAGAGAATAGGAATGGAAAGAGAAAGAAGGAAGTACCTAAAGGGGAATGGAAACTTAGCCTCTGCACATTAACAGACATAACATGGTCCAAAGGGACTATAAATGGGGCTAATTAGGACTACAAGATGTCTAATTATAAAATCTGCAGCTTAATATGGGAAATGGAGGGAAAAGAGGTAAATATTCTACCGCATTCAAAACGGCCCAAGGCTGTGGTACCTGTCCCTGTATTCAAAGCCT
This sequence comes from Proteles cristata cristata, assembly GCA_017311185.1. Taxonomy (NCBI): domain Eukaryota; kingdom Metazoa; phylum Chordata; class Mammalia; order Carnivora; family Hyaenidae; genus Proteles; species Proteles cristata. Next base: position 355,386 of record JAESUZ010001426.1, on the reverse strand, counting down.
TGCTCCTCCAGACTAGCCTATATTGAGTATGTCAATTGTAACTCAGATGAGCATTCAGCCTGGAGAGTGAACTGGGGGGAAGGGAGACCAGAAAAGGGGACATCCAGGGATACAACCAGAGTGTATCAACCCAAGAAGTCATTTCATCTTTGCCTGGTAATCTTGTGTCCCCTGGATTGTTTTTTACTCCTTCCCTCACTTAAGAAAAGTGTATGGGGAGGAGCCTGGGTGGCTTAGTCTGTTGAGTGTCTGACTCTTGATTTTGCCTCAAGTCATGATCTTGCCGTTCTTGGGATTGAGCCCTGTGTCGGGCCCCATACTGACAGCATGGAGCCTGCTTGGGATTTTCTCTCTCTCTCTCTCTCTGAAAAATAAATAAGTAAACATTAAAAAAAAAAAAACAAGCAAAGTAAAATAAATGGAAGTGGGAGGGTACAAAAAGGGGAGAAGAGGTGTGTATATGGAAAGTCTAGTGGTTTCCTAAGAGTATGATAATATTAGTTCACATGAGAATATAATTTTCAGGCAGTAGAGCATGGTGGAGTCAAATTCTGAGTTCAAATCCTACCTCTACCACTTACCACTTGCCATATTAACTACACCTCAGCACTCACTTTTTATAATAAAGGGGATGATAATTCCCTAAGTTAAATATACATGAAACACTATGAACTGTCACTGACACTTAGTAATTGGCCTCTGTAAACATGAGCAGTAGATATTCTCATGCCAATTATCTACTTCCATCCTCTCAACAAGGCTGTCAGTAGTAGTATTTCTGCCATTTGTTATCACAGAAACTATGGATGCTCAGAAAGGTTAAATGCCTGGCTGAAGTCATCTCACTGGAGTGGGAAGAGCCAGACTTCAAATTCATGCTGTCCTCACATACATCAAAGTCTGTGTTCCTAAATGCTCTTGTAAGTGGTCCTGCTCCCTGACCCCTGGTGGGCCTCTCCCAGGAAGCCATCCCAGCTTGTGTGCATGGCTCAAGAGAAGGAAACACACTGTCTGCAACCTGCAATTTCCTCTCATTCCAAAGATCCTCCCTCTAAGAGAGGTAAAGGCATTGAGTAAAGTCATTGAGGCATTAATGAGTTTGGGATCCTAGCATGTATAACGTTTGAGGGAGGACCTAAATATATGAGGTATATATACTATATTTTATTTTGGTTTTGCTCATTTCACGACAGAGGTAGGAGCTAATTTTTCCCCCCACCTATCTTCTTAGGTTATGAAACTTGTAACACTGTAGAGATGAAAAGGACATATGGCGATCACCTCATTTGTCTCCTTCCTCCAGAAATCACAACTATAGCATCATACAGGGAGGTAGGTGTGTGACCCTGAAAACTTCACACTCTCAGAACTTCCGGCGCCTCAGTATACCGTGAGGGTAAGTTTTTCCTTTTGTGTGACCCACGTGGCACACATTGCAGGCAAGTCCCTGTCACTCCCGGTCGCTCACAGGGATGGCCAGGGTCTCCCCACGGTGCTGGAGAGACAGCTAGAGCCCTCCTCCAGTGGAGCGGCAGGTGCAGGGGAAGCTTGGATGTGCTGGAAGAGGTGAGTTAGAATGTGGGCCAGGGTGAGTCCTGCCTGCTGATTGCCCCCCACCCCCGTCATCAACTTTGTGCCCCTTCTCACATCAATAAAGACCGACTGGGCACCAATTAGGGTCAAGTACTGTGCTGGAAATGAGGATGCCCTAAGGCCCTGACAGGCTTTGGGTGCCTGGAGAAGAATGCATACACACACACACACACACACACACACACAAATATATATACAAATATAGTATTTGTTCTTTTGTGACTGGCTTATTTCCCCAACCATAATGTCTTCAAGATTCATCCATGTTGTAGCATGTGTGTCAGAATGTCCTTCTGTTTAAGGCTCTATGTAGGTATGCACTGTTATATGTACAAACTACCTTTTGTTTATCCATCCCTCTCTCAGTGGACACCTGTTTGCTTCCACACTCGGCTATTGTGAATAACGATGCTGTGAGCACGCCTGTACAAATATCTGTGGGAGCCTCTGCCTTCCATTCTTTGGGGTCTGTCCCCAGAAGTAGAATTGCTAGATCATGGGCTGATTCTGCTTCAGTCTTTTTAAGAACTGCCTCCCGTGCTGTTTCCATAGCAGCTGCATCTTTCTACATCCCCACCAGCCGTGCCAAGAGTTCTTATTTCTCTCCGTTTGACTAACACTCATTACTTTCTAGAGTAGGTTTTGTTGGTTTTGGTTTTGGTAATAACCGCCTTACCAGGTGTGCCCTTGAGGGGGTTTATGCATGGTACTCCTGAGCTCATAAATAGGACAGATTCATCCGGAAAGTCCTCACTGAGGAGGTGACATTTGACTGAGGCATCTAAAGATTGGCAAGAGTTCCCCAGGAAGAGGAGGAGAAAGAGGTAGCACTGAATGATGGAATGGAGAGAAAGGTGACATTGTGTGGCTTGTAGAAGCAGCAGGTGGTCAGCCTGAGCTGGAATATAGGATGTATATGGGAAAGTGTCAAGATGTGAGGTAGGAGGCAAGTATAAAGACTAGAAATTCTACTAAGACTTTGGACTTGGGGCAATAGGGAGCCATCGGTAATATATGCAAAAGTGCTATGCAAATTTCAACACATTATATGAATGTAAGGATTAAGAATAAAAAGGAGAGAAATGTTTTTTAAAAATTTTTAATGATTATTTATTTTTGAGAGACAGAGAGAGACAGAGCACAAGCGGGAGAGGGGCAGAGAGAGGAGACACAGAATCTGAAGGAGGCTCCAGGCTCTGAGCTGTCAGCACAGAGCCTGATGTAGGGCTGGAACCCATGAAGCATGAGATCATGACCTGAGCCGAAGTCAGAACTTAATTCTCTGTGCCACCCAGGTGGCCCTAGGAGAGAAATGATTTTAAAGAAACAAATGTACTAAGACTAATACACAGTACCTGGAAAACTGAGGTGGCTTCTGGCACATGCCAGAGAAGACACTGGGTCCCCAAGGTGCTGGCACTGGCACACCTCCTCCCTGTGGGCCCCCAGGGACCAACGTAACAGGACAGCACAACTGGCCTACCCTGGCTGTCCTCCCTGGGTGAGGCGGGGCTCCTGCGGCCCTTTAGGTGGAAGAGTCCTGGCCTTCCAGACCTGGAGGGATTGAGGGTACACAGCAGGCCCATCCTTTCTCCCCTGGACCAATGCACTCAGAATGCCTCTCCTTTCAGTGCAACTTTGCAAGTCATTCAGACACTCAGAAAATCTCAGACCTGAGCAGCCACCCACCTCTGACAGCTCCTTCTAAGCCTGAAGTCAGACCGAAATCGGTCTCCCCAGTGTACCTGGCTGTCTCACAGTCCCTTCTGCCGTGAGGAGAGGGTCAAGGGATGCTTCTCTATAACTTAACATACAGAAGATTTACCAACTCACAGAACTCTTTTTTTTTTTTTTTTTTAAATTTTGGAACCTTTAATACATTCACATGGAACAAAATGCAAAATCCCAAAAAGACATATAATAAACTGACCCCTCCCAGGTCTCTGCCCCTTGTTTCTCATGGAGCCCTTTCTAGAGGTATTTGAGCCAATCCAACCTTCCACCCAGGAACTAGAGCTAGCAGGGACCATGTCTGGCCTCCATTCCTGAGACATCGGATCCTAAACTCCCAAGTCACGCTGTTAAGAGGAAAGCCCTGGCCCAGCCACCCAAAGTCAGAAGGCCCAGGCAGCCCTGGGGCCAGCCCAGCCTCCACTGCAACCTTCATTCTTGGGTTCCTGGGATCAAGCCATCCTCCCGGGAGCGTGGGAGTCTTCTGACATCAGTGAGGGAAGAGTACAATTCCTCGGGCAGGAGGAGGGGGGACGGGGTGGCATCCAGGGTAGGAGCTAGGTACAGGAGTAGGGAAAAGAGTGAGACAAATCGGGACAAAGGAGACACGGGGCAGATGCTGCCTGGTTAGGAGAGTGAGTCAGGATGCCAGGGCCAAGTCTGTAGAGCCATTTGGTGTGAAGGCCCCCGTAATTCAGAGTACGGCTGTGAGGGTAGCAAAGAGGGGCATGTGGGCAGCCTTCCCCTGGACCTTCCCCCAGACAGGTCAGGGCCAAGCAGAGGTGTTCCTTCAAGTCACACAGCTGCCTTGATCGGCCACAGAGCTCCCACCCGCGTCACTCCCCAGGAATCTGGTTCTTGTTTACCATGAAGAAGTGTGGTTATTACAGAGCCTGGTGGCCCTCCTCCAGCTTCTCCAGAGAGTGTGTGGAGGAGCCCAGGGCCTGGGAAGGGGGAGCCGCTGAACGGAAAGACCAGCACACTCCCTGGGGCCCTGCCCCTCCCAGGGCTCCCTCACCAGAACAAGTCAGAGAAGAGCCTGTGGGGACCCTGGGGGACTTCCTTGGCCGAGACATCTGGGACCTATCTTCTACAGAGTTGGGAGGAGAAGGAGCAGGGGAGCAGAGGCAGCAAATGAAAGCAAACAGACAAGGAACAGGGTCAAGAAACCAGGAAGAATCAGAGTCAGTGTGGCAACCACCTATTTTGTGTTAAGAAGTAACAGAAACCCGCAGAGGGATTGAAGCCCCCAAGGAGATTTATGTTCTGCAAGCTTTCCATCCATAGTGACTCACCCAGTGCTTGTCACTTACGTTTTTGCTGGATGGATGGACTGGAGAATGGCACACGGAGACAAAATCATGATAACGGCTCCCATTTATTGAGTGTTTAGTACCTTCCTGATGGGGTTTCTAAGGCTCTCCATGTGTTAATTCAATCAGTTTCCACAACAGCTTTATAAGGTTGGTGTTACTAATATCCTTCCAGGGGTCCAGATGAGGACACTGAGGCCCAGTGAATTTTAGGGACTTATAGGAATGACTGGAATGGGGGTTTGAACAGGAAGCCAGGACCCAACACTGTCTTTCTAGGCACCACGGTGTCCAGGCCAGCTTGAAAGGGACCATCCAGGGGCAGACAACTGTCACAGCTTGGGGTATAGAGCTCTATCCTGGAGTTTTCTTCTATCAGTTACCCTGCCACGACCTCATTGCTAACCCACCACCTGGTTAGGCGTCATTGGGCCCTTATTAAATCGTAAGGAGACTAAGATGGTTACGTTTTTCCCAAACCAAAATTCCAACACTCTATTAATCTGGCTCAAGATATTGGTACAAAAGCCATTAAAAAGACATGGGCCCCAGGACTAGCACAAGAGCACTGCCCACTCTTTTTCTGTCTTTGCTACCTCCCCTTGAGGCATCTTCCTCATCTGTTCGCTATGCAGTGTTCAGAACATTGCCCAAATGAGAAGGTATTTCTGAAACACCAGCTTGGTTCGTTTCTTCCCCACACAGCTGTCTGCTCTTTCCTCCCTGGGAAGTTGAGCTAACAAGGTAGTATGAAAATCAGGTCATGTTCACTATTCTTCAGAGTTTCCAGAGGCCACGGTGCTACAAATGGAAATGTCAACCTGGGATAATTACATTGGCCCTGATGCCCTGTTTTCTGACTATCATTTGTCCACAATCGATTACCGAAAAAGACAAAGGATGTGAATAATCAGCAAAGCAGATGGAGTGTCAGGTGGCCAGGTCAGAAGAGAAAACAGAGCTGCCCCGAAGGGTGGGGGAAGAAAGGCCTCTGGCCCAGGAAATGTGTCTGCTGTGGGGACAAATCAGGCTACAGAGAAAGGTGTAGGGCTCAGACCTGACCTCAGCAGGCAAGGTATGTACAGATGCACCAATTACTCACTGGGCTTATCCTTTTAACATCTTCTGACAGCCATGGGAAGTTCTCTCTAGGAAATGGGGAAGGAAGTAGTCAGAAAGGCCCCTGAGGGTATTAAGTGAAGAAGGAAACATGGGTATTAGAATAGGGTAAAAGATCACAAGTCCTGGAAACTACTTATTTAAAGACCTTGTAATACACACACACACACACACACACACACACACACACACACACGCACATGCGCTGGGGGTTGACAGAGTCTGTGGAGGGGCCCACAGTTTTCTTTGGCTGGCTTCTTCTTTGCCTTTAGGTCTGGCAGAGGAGATGGGGCTAGGCATTTATCATTGGATGCCTTAGTCAGTTTCACTTCCTGTTTCTCATGCTGAAAGCATAATCATCATCATAATGATAATAATAATTCTGCAGACTTGCCTCTGCCTCCTATTTATCTAGGGCCTGTCAGAAGTGTGTGCATAGCTGGCAGAAGGAGACTACAGCTTATCTACTCCATCAATCAACAGCTGGGAGTAGAGGCAGGCATGGAGGTGAGGGTGGGGAATAGTAATTAGCAGTGGAAATTATTAAACTCTTTTTTTTTTTCAAGAGGAGGAATATAAATGGGTTGTTAGCTCCCCAAATGGCTATTCTTACCATAGAGACATTTATAAATCTCTTCTTCCAAGGTCCTCCAAAAATAAATCCTCCCAAAACCTTTCTATTCTCCAATCTGCCCCAGTTAAGGAAATCCTTGTGAATCGAGGCCCAGAGAGTTTAGGCTGACCTCCTAGCGTCACACAGCGAGCATATCAGTAGGAAAGACAGGACCAGGCCAGGCCGCTTCTGCATCCATTAAGAGCTGTAATCAAGAAGGGAATTTCCAAATCTACAGGAAACTTGCAAAGTTTTTAGGAAGAACCACAACTATTTCAGCTAAGGAAAAAACGTGTAGTCCCTGCATACTTGAAACCCTAGGACAATAAGAGAGAGTTCCCACTTACAGAGAACACTTTGGGAACTTCTAAGATTAGGAGGGGTAGAAGGAACAGCTTTCAGACTTAGATCGGAAAAGCGTTCATGGAATCGAGGTGTCAGGCCAGTGTTTTAATTTTTTACCACCAGTCAAGAGCTGCACTCCAGAGGACAAAGTTTGTACACTTTATAGGCTCTCAGGCTCAGATGGGAGTGGAGAGAAGTGCGGGAAGGAGCTGTTATCTTGATAACAACAGTGACATAATCTTCCTTGAGATCCAGGGAGGGAGAAAGCAAGGAACTCAAGAGTCGTTTTTAGGGGCACCTGGGTGGCTCAGTCGGTTAAGCAGTTAAGTGTCCATCTCAGGTCATGATGTCACAGTTTGGTTAGTGAGTTTGAATCCTGTGTTGAGCCCTGCGTTGGGCTCCGTGCTGACAGCACAGAGCCTACTTGGGATTCTCTCGCTCTGCTCCTCCCCCGTTTATGCTCTCTCTCCCCCTCTTTCTCAAAATAAGTAAACTTTAAAAAAATGTTGCTTTAATATGAACAAAAAGGGCAGGAAAAGGGGGGAAAACTGAGAGAACTCTTAATTAATTGAATTTTTAAAATCATGGCTTTCTCAGGACGCCTGGGTAGCTTAGTCGGTTGAGCGTCCGACTTTCACTGAGGTCATGATCTCGCAGTTCGTGGGTTCGAGCCCCGCGTCGGGCTCTGTGCTGACTGCCAGCTCAGAGCCTGGAGCCTGTTTCGGTCTGTGACTCCCTCTCTCTCTGACTCTCCCCTGCTCACACTCCCTCTCTCTCTCTCTCTCTCCTAGAAATAAATAAAACATTAAAAAAAAATCATGGCTTTCTCAGACACCAACAAAGAAACACACACACCACACAGAAACACAGGAAGGTGACAGGATGCGATGTCACACATTTATTTATTATGATATTTATTGTTGTTGGATTCCCCCTCCCCCCAAAGGACAATCATCAGCCTGGGGCTGGGTGGTGAGTGACAGGCTAAAACTGAAAATGAAATTAAAAAAAATGTTTTTAATGTTTATTTTTGAGAGAGAGAGAGAGAGGGAGAGTGAGGGTAGGGAAGGGAAAGAGAGAGAGAATTAGAAGATGGCTCCGAGAGATGGCTCCAAGCTGTCTTCATGAAGCCACCGATGTGGGGCTCCAGCCCACAAATGAGAGATCATGACCTGAGCCGAAGTTCGACACTCAACCGACTGAGCCACCCAGGTGGCCCTAAAACTGAAAATGAAATTTAACTGTGACCTTGTGAATGAATAACCTCAAGCTGTCAGCTGTTGAGTTGGTGCAGAGAGGGACTAATAATACTATCAAACATTTGCAGAGCGATCACCAGACGCTGTTCCCAATGCTTCATGTGTATTTGCTCATTTTAATACGCACAGCAATGCTGTGGAAGGGGCTACGGCTTAGGACGTTATTCTTCATCCTCACGGCCACCCTGGCTGTCTCAGCACCTCAGAGCATGTAGAAGGATCTCTAACCTCTGTTTCTCTTTTCAGCACCAACAACCATAGGCTCAGGCTCCTAATTCGCAGCACCCAGTGCACAATGAAAATGCAGGGCTCCCTGTTCAGAGCTTATTCAGAATTTCAAAGAGCGGTAGCAGAACGTTAAACCAAGCAGCGGGTCCTCTAGGCACGGGTCACGGGCCCATAGAGCTGGCCCTGCACAGAACTCGATGAACATGGGTTCGCGTGGAACACCGGGGTTGTGTTCCGTTATCCTGCCCTGGTGTGTGCCCAACTCCTGACCAAGCAAAGGGAAAGGGAGAAAACACATCGGACCCCCAAGTGCATTGAATGTCTGCGTCTGGCTTTGTTGAAGAAGGTATTCCACAGCGAAATGAAGGTTTGGTTTTCACTCTTGATCTAGAGGATTTTTAAGATCTCTCTCAATTCTGTATGATATTTGTCTATTTATCCATTCCTCTCACATCCCACATCTAACAGGTTGGCAGTTTTTGCTGATTCTATCTCAGTGAGGCCTCCTGTATCCCGCCCTCTTTTCCACCTCCCTGGCTACTGGCCTAGTTTTTGCTCATCTAGAATATTCCAGTAACTGCTCACTAGATCCCTTTCCTTCAACCCCCATTGTTTCCAACCCTGTGCTTATTACACTTAGGTCTTTACACTTAGGTTTACACTTTAGGTCTCCTTTGCTATACATTTCTCCAGGGTAGGTACTCCATTCCCGGACACCTATACCTTCTTCAGGAGCCTTGAGAAGAGCGTTCTGCCTTCTGGGTGTTTATCCCCTGCCTCGTTTGTTTGCACATCTCTGGATGGACTGGAATACAGCTCTGCCACTCAAACCCTAAGTCAAGAGAGCACTGCTCTTTTGCCTAAATTCCAGAGGAAAGCAAAGCCCTATCTTCTATTACAATCAAAATGTGATTGGACCAATTGGAACTGTTAGAAAGACCTGCATCCCAGGACGCCTGGGTGGCTCAGTTGGTTAAGTGTCTGACTCTTGATTCCTGTTCAGGTCACCATCTCACGTTTCATGGGATCAAGCCCCACATCGGGCTCTGCGCTGACAGCCTGGAGTTTTCTTGGGATTCTCTCTCCTTCTCTCTCTGCCCCTCTCCCTGCTTGCACTTGCTCTCTCTCTCTCTCTCTCTCTGTAAAGAAAAATAAACATTAAAAAAATATATCTGCTGGGGCGCCTGGGTGGCTTAGTCAGTTAAGCGTCCGACTTTCGCTTAGGTCATGAACTCACGGTTCGTGGGTTCGAGCCCCGCGTCGGGCTCTGTGCTGACTGCCAGCTCAGAGCCTGGAGCCTGTTTCAGTCTGTGACTCCTCTCTCTCTGACCCTCCCCTGCTCACACTGTCTCTCTCTCTCTCTCCTAGAAATAAATAAAACATTAAAAAATATATATATATCTGCCTCCCAGTTGAATCAGTAAGGAGCAGTAACAATGAGGAGAAGCCATGGAGAGACCTAATCTGTGTTTTTTTTTGAAACTATACATGGAAGCTTATTTGGCCTGGTTTCAACCAGAAAGACAGAGAGACCCAACTTAATTTCATTACCCATTACAAAGGAATTGCAGCTCAGGATTGTTTGAAGAGTGGCTGGGCGCCTGGGTGGCTCAGTCAGTTAAATGTCCAACTTCAGCTCAGGTCATGATTTCACGGTCCATGGGTTTGAGTCCCACGTCAGGCTCGGTGCTGACAGCTCAGAGCCTGGAACCTGCTTTGGATTCTTTCTTCCTCTCTCTGCTGGTCCTCTGCTTGTGCTCTTTCTCTCAGAAATAAAATAAACATTAAAAAAAATTTTTTTAAAGAGTGGTGGCTTTGACTGCTACTTTAGGGAAGAAGCACTAATCAAAGATGCTTTGCCTCAGCATTTTAAAATCATATTTATTTATTTATTTTGAAAGAGAGAGACAGAGCATGCACATGCGAGAGGGGGAGGGGCAGAGAGAGAGAGAGGGAGAGGGAAAGAGAGAATCCCAAGCAGGCTCTGTGCTGTTAGTGCAAAGCCTGGCTTGGGGCTCAATCTCACCAATGGTGAGATCATGACTCGAGCGGAAATCAAGAGTCCAATGCTTACCCGACTGAATCATCCAGGTGCCCCCTGCCTCACTATTTTAAAACATCTTACTGGTACCCTGATCTCATTTTAACACCAATGTAAATTACCTTGGGTCTAGAATATGGCAACATCCCTGGGTCAGTGGGGATGCATTCAGCCGGGAAGGTAACCAGCAATGGCTTAATCCGTAACGGAGCGAAGAGTTTCTTTTTTATTTTTTAAATACATTTTTAAAGTTTTAAAATTTATTTTGAGGGAGACAGAGAGGGAGCACAAGCAAGGGAGGGGCAGAGACAAAGAAAGAGAAAGAATCCCAAGCAGGCTCTGCCCAGAGCTGACATGAGAGTTGAACTCAAGAAACTGAGATCATGACCCATCAAGAGTTGGACGCTTAACCGACTGAGCCACACAGGCGCCCCTGAAGCTGCGTGTTTCTTAATACGACAGAAGGGAAGTGATCTCAGGTTGTTCAGGAGCCCAGCAGGTACCGCCAAGGATCCAGGTGTTCCCTCCTCCTGCTTTGCTGACTGCGCCTCCCTCACCAGCTCAGCTCACTCTCCCATTCTTGCAAGGACGCTGCAGCAGCTCAAAGCTTCACATCCCCAGCGACCAGCTTCAGCAGAGCAACAAAGGAGGCAGGGGTGAAACAAAGCATACAAATAAATTTTAAAGGTGTTTTTCCCCCTCCTGTGACTGTTGTTACTTATCAAGGGAAAACTTCTTTTCCAGAGAACCTCAGCAGATTTCCCATTATACTTTATTGGCCAGAAATAGGTCATGTGTCCACCTTCAACCAATCACTGGACAAAAGGAACGGAATTCCCAGGGGAGGGAGGAGCCCACCACCCAGGAAGAGAGGGATGGTTTCTGCGTGTGCAACTGACAGCAATTGCCCGACTCCCACCCTGCGGACCCCTCCCCCAATCCTGTACCATGTGGGAGTGCCCCCCACCCTCAGTCCTGCCTCTGCCTACACTTGCCCCATTTCTCCCCTTCCTTTTCCCAGCAGGCTCATTTCAGGAGCCGAGCAGCTGCGTTGCCTGTGTCCGCTTCGTCTCATGTCTCCTCAAGCCTACTGAAGTCAGGCTGTTGTCTCCGCCACCTTCCATCTCCTTCTCACCAGAGTTCACTTCCTCAGTGTGATCTCTTTGCTGGGTTTGAACACGTCGAGCCATCCCTTCTTCCTCAGCCTCCCTCTACCTTGATTCTCAGGACATCACATTGAATTCTACTTCTACCTCCCTGCCCACTTCTCAGTTGCCTTCAATGGCTCTTCTCTCCTACCTGTGCCTTAAGTGTCTGTGCTCTCTCTGGCTCCTTCTTTGACTATTTTCCAATCATTCCCTGCTACTTTTCAGGTTTCAACTACTAGCTAACTCTGTACCCAGGACCTCCAAATCTACAAATCCAGCTCAAATATTTCTTTGAATCCATACCCATAGTGGGCTTCCATTACTAGGCATCCCCAGATACCTTAAATCATCATCTACAAAACTGATTTCATTATCTACACACATGTGCACACATACCTGCATACACACTGCTTCATTCTGCTGCTCAGAGAAGGGATTACAATCTTTTGGGTTGCCAAAGGCTGAATCTGATAGTCCTCACTCCTCTCATCCCTAACACTCAATGACCATTTCCTGCTTGTCCCCCTCCTTTCTACCCGTATTCTTCCTCTCTGCCACTGTGCCACTTCCCTGCTTCAGGCATTAACCATCTTTTATATGGATGATGGCACCGGCTTCCTAACTGATTTTTGTTTTTCTCTTTCCAGTCCATTCTCCCAACATTTCCCCAATAATTTTTTTAGAAATATACATCTTGGGTGCCTGGGTGGCTCAGTCAGTTGAGCATCTGATTTCAGCTGAGGTCATGATCTCATGATTGGTGAGCTCCCCATGGGGCTGTCTGCTGTCAGTGCAGAGCCAGCCTTGAATCCTCTGTCTCCCTCTCTCTCTGCCCTCCCCCACTCATGCTAACTCTCTCTCTCTCAAAAATAAATTCACATTACAAAAAAAAGTAAAAAATATAAATATAAATATGATTACATTATTCTAGAGCTTCAAAAATCTTTCAACAGATCTCCAGAGCCTAGAGAAATGGACTCAACTCCCTAGTACTGCCTTAGGCCCAAAGTCAAAAGCGCTGATTTTAGATGTTTAATCAGCAAGTTTTGTGTAAATTCAGCTGAAGAACGGACACATGATGACAAAAATCAGTGAAGAGACTATTCTAAAATACTGTTTTGAAATCTCTATTATCAGATGTGCAGATTTTGTAAGTCCACGTTGCTCCCAGAATCCTTGAGTAACACAATGACCAATGAGTATTGATTTAGAATTGAAGCGTATTACTTTCTTTTGGGTTTTAAGTTTTCCGACTACTTAACAGAATAGACAGAGTCATACAGCCCACAGATTTTAGCCAGATCCCTTGATTTCCACAAATTAGTTACTCTGTGGCTTCATCTTAGTATCTGGAATAAAGGTACCAAGTAATCAGGATGAAAGGGTGGATGAAAGAAACATTTTTGAGAACCAATGATAGGACCTGGTTACTATTAAAAACCTGGGTGCTGGAGTGCCTGGGTGGCTCAGTCAGTTAAGTGTCTGATTCTTGATGTTGGGTCAGGTTGTAAGATTGAGCCCCACATCAGGCTCTGAGCTGGGTGTGGAGACTGCCTAAGATTGTTCCTCTCTCCCTCTCTCCCTACCCCTACCCCATTCTCTCTCTTTCTCTCTCTCAAGATAAAAATCAATAAACATAAATAAACAAGGGGCTCCTGGGTGGCTCAGTTGGTTAAGCTTCCGACTCTTGATTTTGCCTTAGGTTCATGAGTTTGAGCTCTACATCAGCAAGCTGACAGCACAGAGCTTGCTTGGGATTCTGTCTCTGTGCCTCTCTCTCTGCCTCTCCCCCATTCTCTCTCTCTGTCTCTCTCTCAAAATAAATAAATAAACTTAAAAAAATAAAATAAGTAAAACCTGGGTGTCCATAGTAAGTTCTGTCCTCTGTCTCAGGGGAATGTAGCCAGGTCTTGCATTTAGACATAGTGAGAAACATAATTTAGTGTAGAGTATGAGAGGAGTTGCCTATGTGGGTAATTGTTTATGGGGGGGGGAGAAAGAGAACACATAATATTAATAAATCAGAACCACGTCAAATAAAATAGAAATTGGGAGGCTCAATTTCAGATAAAGGCAAACAATATTCCACTTTCCCATTTTCTTAGTATTAGAACCCTAGCTTTAAAAGGCAAAGATAATGGGGAACCCTTCTTTTTCTTAGGATCTGACAAAAAAGGAGCCAGTAAGAAATGGGAATGGAGTCAAAGAAGAGAAAGTCATTTCCAGAGATGCATCTGTGAGAGTCTCTAGTAGGTAGAAGGGAGGGAACAAGCATAATTGAACTTCTACTGCTCTATGGTATAGTACCTCACATGCATTGCCTCTTTCAAGCCTCATGCTGTAAAGTAAGAATAACTATTTCCCTTTGTGGCTTAATAGAGAAAAACCTAGCCACATACTTACTAAGGGACAAAGGGACAAAGATCTTTCTGACCTCAAAGAACATGCATTGTCATCTCCCTATGACCACAAGTAGCCAGCTAGAAAGTCTCCTTTCTCAGAATAGTGTCTATCTTTCCAGATTCATTCATTAAACACGTCTTCACTGAGGCACGGAGGTAGGCCATGGAGTAGCTGTGGTTCTGCTTTGTGGAAGGGGTATTCAGAGGATCCTGAGAGGTCCCTTCTGGCTACAAAATTCAAGAACTGTAGGACAGCCCCCTTCTCTGCTGTTATCAGTATCTGAGTAATTCCCACCAGGGAAAGGGCCAGAACATGGTGACCACTACTGGTCTGACCAAGCGAGAGACACCAGAAGAAGAAAAAGCCATTAGGAGGTCTGAGGGTCAAATTGGACACCAGCAGGCTCTCATAGGCACTGTGTTAAAGACAGACCCAGTACAGAGTTTCAGTTTGAGATGATGAAAATGTTCTGGACACGAATAGTGTTTCGCAACAGTGTGAAAGTACTTTGATGTTCAGTCATCTGTACTTAAAGATGGCTAAAACGGTACATTTCATATTGTATACATCTTACCACAGTATAAAAAGTTTAAAGGTATACTTAGCAAAATAACTTCTTAAAAGCAATTTGGGTTTTTTAAGGATTTTATTTTTAAGTAATTTCTACACCCAATGCGGGGCTACAACCCCATGATCAAGGAGTTGCATGTTCTGTGGAATGAGCCAGCCAGATGCCCATTGAAAATAATTTTGAAACACATTGTGCAACATTGGTCCTAAATGTACACCTATCTAAAGCATTGACCATTCACATTACTCAGTTTATCTTAGTTTTTAAGCTATCAGTAGAAGGAAGGAAGGAAAGAAACTAGCAAAAGTGCCGTTAGTTTACCTGTGGACATAGTCACAACCATGGTCAAATTGTTTCCCTAAAGGAAACAATTGTTCTGAATTGTTTTCCACCGATAGCATCCAGCATCTGATCCATTAAGCAGCACAGTGCACATAAAAGGAATGCTCAGTAAGGCACCTAAAAATAAATATAAATCGTGAAGACTGTTAAGTGATGACGATAACAACAGCAAAATAGGCTCAGGACCAAGTCTTTCCATCCTGAGTGCCACAATCATCAGGTCACTCTGACCTTCCCTGGCAGGCAGCCCTGGATGGCTGGAAAAGGTGACTTCCTGACCAGGACCAAGGAGCCTGGCAGCCACGACAGGCTGAGCCATAGGGAGGTGTCTCAGGTCCAGGCTTGAGTGACAGTGACAGCAGCTCCTGACAAGGAAGACCACCTGGCGATGGGCCTGCCTGGGTTCCAGGACCAGGAAGCACCCCGTCTCCCATTCCTTGTCAGGGACTACACAGCCACACAGCACTGTGGCAGGCAGTGGCCTTCCTGAGAGGCAGGTGGTGTCTCTCTCATCTGTACATTACAGATGGAAAGAGCTAGGCTTGAATAATGATATGCAGACAGGTGGCTTCTTTTCCTCCATGGAGCAAAAAGAAAAAGTGACTCACTCAATATTCTCCTTGGAACTAGCTCCAATGCTTTTTCCGCTGTAAAGTGTCAATTCAGAAAATGGAAAGAAGCTCCTGGCTAGGGACTATAACTGCAGTCAAAAGAAAGAGACCGAAGCTAGAAGGACTCAAGTCTGAACTCACAGTCTGTTTTTGAGTTTGGGGGGAGAAATCGCTAAGGACTAAAGCAGGAGGTGAAACTATCCCTGTGTAACTTTATACCTATATACACCACTAGAGGGGGCAGTTGCTCCACATCGGTGGTCTCTCTGCTTGGCTGAGAAGGTACTTACTAAGGTGAGAGACCCCTAAGGTCCCAAGGGTCATTTTAGCTCTCCGCTGCCCAAGTGTGGCCTGCATTTACTTAGCAAACATCACCCAGTTTTGGATGAGGGAGGCATGCAGGCATCATCTTGTGCCAGGCAGCTGGCTGTTTCCCCCCACTCTTAAAGAACTCCAGAAATAGACTCCAGCATCTCCCTTGGCTGCTGTTACAAGGCTGTCAGTGTTGGCTGCTGGCCACCCATAGGCCCTGAGACAGGAGCCAGGTAAGGGCAGATAACCCTCCCCATCCCCACCCCTCACTCTGGGTGATGGTGATGCAAAGGGAGCAGTGGCTCCTCCCTCCTGCCCAGGAGACCCAGGCACCCACTTCCATCCTCTGGCCACCTCAAAGGCCATGCCTGAGAGCAACACTTAGACCCGTGGCCTGCGCGCCCAGAGCCCGGAGCCCCTTCGTCTGCCTCTTGAGCTCCTGGTCCTCAGAAGCACCCTTTGTGGGGGTGAATTTGGGCTCATGAGAAACCCCATTTAGAATCTACTCCCACCCCTCCTTGCCCCCAATGCATCTGTCTTTGCTTCATTCCATCTGGTGTCCTCAGAGGAATGGCTAATTAAATTGAAAAGAGCTGGCCTATTTTTGGTGTTTTTCAGCAAAGACCGAGAGGAATAGCCACAAAGTTTGGAAAGAACCCCAGGGAGACTGAAAAGTCCTGGAGTTGGCTGGTTGTTCTAAGACTGGCGGGTCCTAAGTCCCGTAGGCTGTCTGCTCCAATTAAGGTTCCCCATCCCAGTCTCTGGGTCATCCGATTTGGGAATGGGGTAAAACCTGGAGGAAGGGGAAATATTCTCCTGAGGGTTCTTGATTCACTCCTCCCAGAAGAAGAGACAAGCTCGTTTATTGGGCTTTGTTTTTTGTATTTTGGGTTTTTTTTTTTTTTTCTGCCAAGTCAGAACAGCAACTGTACCAGTTTTGGGGAACAATACTTGTTCTCTGGAGAAAGATGGCAGGAGTTGGGGTGAGGGGGTGAGATGTGGAGCGGAGGCAGGGTGGAGCAGAGGTACAAATCTCTATCTTAGGTTCCTTTACTTGCATTTGAACAAATATTGTTTCCTCCCAGAAAAGGACTTTCTACCCAGAAAGAAGACTCATTATGTTACCCTCCTATGTGAAAACACCCTTTGGCTTTTTATTTATCTGCTTGATAAACTCCATAACTGGACCTATAATGTTCCCTTTAAGTCAACCCAAGCCTTTCTCACCAGATTCAGTTCCTTCCATCCTGTGTTCTAGACACCGTGAGTGTTTCACCATCCTTTTTCACCTTTTGCTGTTCCCACACATTTCAAGACCTCTGCTAGGAATTCCCTTCTCTGCGTAGCAGATTTTAATCGTTGATGGACTTGCAGTGCACTTTTACCTCTCTGAAGCCTTTTTTTTTACACTTCTAGGAATTAGTCACTGTTTCACTCTGAGTCTCCAGAACTTTCATAATAGCTCCATCATACCTCTGACCAAACACATTATAGTGATTTTTTTTTTACGTCTCTGTTCTATGTAAAATATTTGTTCCTTGAGCAAGGAGTGTGTTTTATCCATCCATATAGCCTGATCTCCAGCACAGAGCCAAGTGAATATTTACTGATGAATTGCTTGATCATCAGGACATCACTCTGGGAAGTGGAAGAAATCTGTCCTCTAGAGAACCTAGTAGGGAAGATAGTTCAGAAAGTTCAGGTAGGGAGTTCAGAAATTGATCCTTCCCAGGTGAGGTGAGAAGTCATGTGTGGAGTCAGAGAACCACAGTCAGGTGAGTGCCTTTGTCCATGGCTGTTATGTAAAATTTCAGGCGTGAGAGATTTGAAACTTGACCTTGGGTGGATCCAGTTGCTCAGTAAGTGGCATTCTGCTACAGTGAAAGACAGTACTCCCAGCTCTTCGCTCACCTGTCCCCCAAGCCCCGTCTCACATTCCCACTTCCTCCAAGAAGCCTTCCCTGAATATTCCTGCTCCTGCCTCTAGCTGGACTGCTAGGTTCTTGAAGTTCTGTCGTCATTGGACAGCACAATCGTGGCGCATGTTTTGTGTCCCCACATTGTTAGTCGGTGCTGATGAAATTGCCTGCTTAGGATCATAGAGACTGTGTTGTACGAACTCTGCCCCTGCCCCTCTGGATCTGCTCCCACTGCTCTCCACTTGGCTCTGTGCCCCGGAAGTTTGGCCTCTTAGGATTGCACCAGCCTGATTCTCTTCTCCTCTGGCTTTCAGTTAGGTTTGGCCAATGGGAGGCATGGGAGTAAGTGGAGATGGCAGCCCGTTCTGCCCCTTGCTTCTTTCCTGCTGGCCAGAGGTTGGCAGTGTTTCTCTTCGTCAAAAGCCCTCTGTGGAGTGGCCACCACCTTCTCCTCATTGGCAGCCAAGCCTCTGAGATTGCACCAACCGGTCCCTCCCCTTGGCCAATGTGGCTATCTCCTGGGTACTTAGTGTCCCCTGATAGTTTCCTATCACCCTACTCCAGTTTTGTAAATAGCCTCTTCATCAGATTCTCCCCATTATTTCACTTTGAGCGGGAATTAGACACGGCGGCCCTACCCTCTGGTGTAGCTCCGCACCTGTAGGTTTCTCCAGATGGCCGCTCAGTGTTGGTGCTTGGGGCGTGAAGTTATTGATCACTTTCCAGGAGCTTTACATGCATCTGCATATGTATGATTTCTTAAATGTTCCAGCCAGAGAACATGAACATTTGTCCCCAACCTGAGGAGTAACCTTCAGGGAGTTTGGGGTTCCATAATAGTCCCTGAAGTCACAAAGAATCCTGTCCTTCCCAATATGTTCCCTGTTTTTCTGAACTAGTTAGAGCTACAAACATGGAGTGGCTTTTTGTTTCTTTTGGCGGGGGATCCCAGTTTCTCCCTTGAGCAATCAACCATCAAGTCAATAATCTTCAGTGCTGTCGAATGTGCCCCTGCCTTCCCTCCTCCCCCACCTCCATTCCCCAAGTTCAGGCTCCTTGAGTTCAGGCTTCTCAGGACCTGCAGCTCCTGGGTTCTGGGCCTCCCTGTTCAACAGCACCATATCATCCTGCAGGAAGCAAGTTTCGGACCCCTCGTGATCCCCAGACCACTATCCAGACACCCACTGCAATGAAACAGGTGCACTTGAGTCTGCACACTTTCAACTGTAATACATGGGCATCTGTCTTACCAGGAGGACTGGAGCCAACGGGCCTTCTGGCTCAAGGTCCCCCAACTTCTCAGGAGCTCAGAGCTGAACAAGGAGGGCTTTCGCTTGCTGACTTGCTTCACCTAGTTCTGAGACTTCAGTAAAAACTCTTCTCCTGGGAGTCTCTCTGTGTGCTGTCCTAGTTTGCCTAGGGGGCCCTCAGAGCCAGATCCAAAACCAGCTGCCTAAAGGGAAACTGAGGCCGAGAGAGGAGAGGCAGCTGCGGCCCTGAGTGGCAGGAGAGCGTGGCTGGGGGACGGGAGAGGGGACAGGTGTGCTGTTGAAGGTCATCAAATGCTGACATTCTGAACTGAGAGGGTTGGAGATGAAGATAGGAGTGTGTGCAGGGGAACAAAGCAATGGGAAAGAAAAACTATCAGGGGCATGTGTGCATGCACGCATACTAGAAAAAGCTTTGGCCAAATTAAGACTTGTGGAGCCAACCTCTCTCCCTTCAACTCCTCTGCCTACACTGCCCCACTGTGGGTGATCACCCTCTCCCAGCGCCAGGACTGGGCGCTGATGGTTTTGCCTGGGGTAAAGACCCACTGACTGCGCCCCTCCCCCCCACACCTCGGCCTGAATTGCCCCTTCCCACTCTGCTCCCGTTCCACCCGGGCCGCATAAAGGAGAGCTGGCACCCTCGCCCACGTAGCACCTCCTGCCAGATTGAGACACTTGAGCTGGGAGATTACCGGAGCTCTCTTTTTAACCATCTCAGCTCATGTGACTGGCTCCGGTCCAGGCAGACAGATGCGGGGCCAGCACTGCAGGCAGGGCACACAGCGCTATTTTATTTCCTACCCGGTTCTCTTCAGGCAGGGCTGGCAGGGTGGGGCTCTCATTGTATTTAAGCCTCAGCTGGCGCCACCGAATTGCCCCAGCCTCAGCCTTTGCCCCTTTCCCAACCCTGTAGGTAAAAATAACCCCCCCCCCATTTTGGCACCTTTGGGGAGTTGGAGGAGGGTAGGGGAAGAGAGTTGCTGCGAATGCACGGTAAACACCTCATGGGGTGGGGGTGGGGTTGAATGGGGCACTTTCTTTCTTTCTTTTCTTTCCTTTTTTTTTTTTTTTTGATAGCAGCAGGGGAGAGTCTGGCTCCAAACCGAGACTCTGCTCCCAACCAAAGGGACAGGGAAGACTGTTTGGTGTTTCCGCTTTGGGCCTCAGTTTCTCGCTTGTTCCTGTCAGGAATTGCCTGGGCACCATTCATTCATGATCTTTCAGGCAGGAGGCATTGTAGATAATGGGTGGCCAGTGGGGGGCATGGTCATGGCTAGGGATGGACGGGAGCAGCCACGACAAACATCCTGTGCTGATCTCCACCCCCACGCTTTATTTTTTTTCACTCCTAGGGCATCTAGTGCACCATCATACGTATCTCCTTGAATGTCAATTCTTTACCCGAGCTTTACCTTTCACCAAATTTTGAGAGCAAGAATTTGTGTCTAATTCATGTTTGAATTGCCCAGCCTGGTGCCTGGTGCATGGAAGACGTGAGAGAAGAATGGAGAAGGCAGGTGGAGAAGGGGGACAGGGGGCTTAGCGCCCCTGGGGAACACGTAGCTGTGTGGGGAGGGGAGGACACTCCCAGGGCTGGGATGGGGGCACTGCCATTGCTCTCTTCCTTGTTTCTAAATTTACTCTACGGTCTGAGAAATCACAGCCTTGCCCCCTTCTCCAGCCCCAGCTCCACCCAGGCTTTTCCCGCTGATGCTGCACCTTTCTCCCAGGAAGCAGTTGCTGAATTTAGGGCCAGGAATAAAGAAAGAATGGGGGATTACTCTCCCTTTGAAATGCAGCTGCCTGGGGCCAGGTTTGGCTTGGAATGGGTGGATGGGGGGGGGCGTGTGTGACCCTGCAGTTGGGAAACAGTTGTCCCTGCAGGAAGACCGGCCACGGAAGCGCCTGACCCCTGTTGTTTTGGCAGGATTGAGGGGAAGCACCTGTGGTCCGTCCCTCTGCTTGGCCTCCTCCGTCTCACTCCTGCTGCTGTACCTGGACGGTCTCTCTAGCACTTTGAAGCAGAAAGTGATTTTGGGTGCCAAGGAAAAGAAAAGGGCTCTTTTTTTTTCTTAATGTTTATTCATTTGTGAGAGAGAGACAGAGAGAGACAGAAAAAGAGAAGGAATGAGCAGGGGAGGCGCAAAGAGAGAAGGAGACACAGAATCCAAAGCAGGCTCCAAGATCTGAGCTGTCAGTGTAGATAGAGCCCCGTGCAGGGCTCAAACCCCTGAGCCATGAGATTATGACCTGAGCTGAAGGGTATGCCTAACTGACTGAGCCACCCAGGTGCCCCTGGAAAGGGACTCTTGAATGAAGACTTCCTGGAAGGGACTGGAGCCAGGACAACGCGGGACAGCTGCTCAAAGATCACAGAACAGGATCTCAGGGAGGGAGATTCTGAATCTGTCCCAAGTACTCGCCTGGGTCTCAGGCACTGGGTTTGGTGATGGGACAGAAGTAAACAATGTCGATTTAGCAACTGGAGAAAACAGCAACGCCGGCCAGCAAGCTGTTGGAAGGAGGTAGGCAGGGAAGGAAGGGCGGTGGGGAAGTCTGGTGTCTGCGCCTTCCTCCTCCTCTGTGCATCCTCTGGATAGTGAATTTGGGATAGAATTGATATCTGAGGAGGGAGTACCAGGAGTCGAACCCCTGACCTGAAATCATGCCGGAGAGACCCCAAGGGTGACCCCACCTTTGTCTTCAAGGGCAGAAATGGAAGTGAGAGCCATGTAGCTTTGGGGATAGCGTATCTTTTCTCCTCCTTCAGCTCAGAACACAAGGCTTAGGCAAGAACATTCTCTTCTGAATCTATCTCCCCTTCCTGCCCCATTCACTTACAGATTTACACAAATTTAAAACCAGAGCAGAGCGTAGGTAACGGGAGTTTTCTCTAAACCCACTGCCTGGCTTTTGTTAAACAACAGAACATAGGAACATTTGGTCTGCGATGCTGTGGATGCTCCCATCTCTGACCATGCCACTGGAGTGCCCCCCTCCCCCCACCGGCCCTTGCTCAGTAAGTCACTGTTGAAAGAATAAATGCACTAACAAAGGCCTGTACAGACATGCATTGGAAAGGCAGAGATGTGTGGGCTAGGGCTCCACCCTGGGAATGATTAAGGATTCTCTGCAGTGGTTCGGATTGGGTATCCTGGATCTGCTCCTGCATCAGGAGCTGTCAGCAGCCAGATACAAAGGCAGGGCCGGACAGCATTTGTAAAACAAGGTCAACTTGTACCCAGGCTCATGCTGTAGAAAAATCAAGACCAGACCTTAGCATTGTCACAGTCTAGCTGTGGTCACTTCAGGTCTCTGCCTCTGGACTGAAATTACCTCCTGGGTAATGAGAAGCAATGGACGATACACCTATCATTCCCATTGCCATTTCACTGCCTTCTCTAAGCTCTAAATTCCGATAGTTTTGGCCTTACCATGGTCCCAAAAGCCGTGGGGCTGTCCTGGCTTGGGGTCTACTGGATCAGAAGGAAATCTGAACAGCCTGTGGAAGGCTGATATTCTTTTTTACTTCTGCCTGGCTTATGGATTCTCTCAAGGCCCAGCTGCTTTCACGTGAGTACAGAAAGTCCTTTTCTAGCTTTAGGCTAGACTCTCAAAAGGCAAAAAGCCTGTTCAAGAACCCAGGGGATGATTCAAGGGCAGAAGGCAGCCCTCGAGTTCAGTGTCCACTTAGCTCCTGTTGCCGGGGCAGGAGTGAAGCAGGGCCAGCTCAGAGGCAGCCGGAGCTGAGTTGCCCACGGGCCCCCCCTAAGAAATTTGTTTCCTTTTCCTTCCATTTGCTCACTTCCCTTAGGTTTTAAGTTATTCCGTGATACAAGGCCTTGGCCTAATAAACACACTGAAACTTCCCAAATAAACTGTACTTCTTGAAGCTGCTTATTAGGATTCATCCTTAAGCTTGGGCCCCTGGAGGCTACATGTAAGAAATCCTGATAGGACAGCTGTGGCTTAGGGACCCCGGGAAAGTGTCTATCCCTACCAGACTTCCCATTTCCCTTTTCCACAAAGCCAGGGTGTGTCCCGGGCTCTGAGGAACTATCGGAATAAGCAGAATCTCTGTCAGGCCCTCTCTCATCCTACCCTTTGTCCATTTGTTTCCTTTCTCATACATGTTCTCTCTCTCATTGTCGGCACTGATAATCCATAGTGACTGGTACTCGCTCACCATGCTGGGCCAGCTGCGGATGTTCTCTGACTTGGTTTTGAAACAATCATGAGCTGCCAAAAAATTCTCAAAGCATTTCACCTTTATTTTTTTAATAAAGACCCCCACCCCAAAACAAAACAAAACAAAACAAACCCATTGAGTCATCTATGCCAAACTATACTTTCCAGAGGAAGCGTGTCAGCAGATTCAAATGAACAATGATAGAATCCCATGATACCAAGATGATTCAAACCTGATGCTTTGAGGCTGACATCCTGAGCTGAAATAGTCAGAGGTCACCATCTGGCCTGATTTGGGGGCAGTCCTTTCTTTTTAGTTTATCTGTGTGGTGGCAGAGCAGGTGTTCTTTCTAGTCAACAGGCAGGCAGGCTTCTCCTGTTATAGAAAAATTGTGAGAGTCTAGGCACGACTTAGTGGTTGGTGAGCTATATTAAGAATCATATTCTCTCCTTCAGAGTCTAGACGATGTATTTGTAGCTCTGGCTTATCTCAGGGGTTATAGATCTCAGGGACCAGAGCTTTTAGTCCCTACATGGATGGGTTCACTAGGATGCTTAAAAACTTGCCTCACTGAAATTAGCACGCATAATTTGACAGACACTTGGAAAAGGATTGCCCCCTAATCACATTATGGTTGAAGGCCAGGTTAGGAAGTAAATTCTTTTAAATTCCTAGGCTGTGGGAAGTACAGGTCGAAGATGAAAGTGGGGCATGTTGGACTGAGGATATTAAAAATACTTTTTAAAACTGGGAAGCTGATCCCTGGCAGAGGACGACTCTTCCCTGACGTGCCATTCGCTCATCTTGTCGCTCTCCCTGTTTGGAAGAGTCCAGGGTGTTCGTATAGTGGATGGTGTGGCTGCTCTCCGTGCAGTGAGTTACGTTGCTCTGCAGACCAGTCATCTCTGACACCCTGAAGACCTGGAGGAACACCTGCTCTGGGAGCTTCAAAGGAGAGATGCTTATCCTTGATTCTCAGAGGAGAAAAAGCATATGCACGCAGCCCGGAACAACCATTGCCACTTTTCTACTTCCATGTTGAAGACCTCAAATCACAGATACATGAGACACAATTAAAAATAAGCGAGAAAAAGCTTTCCGTGGTTCACGAAAGCAGTAGGAGTATTGTGAGGAAAGCTTAGAAGCATTTATCAGCTGCTACCCAAAATTTAGCATTTGACTTTAATTATGCCTACTTAGGAATTAAGCAAAGCAGAAAATGTTTCAACATGACCAGCTGCTGCAGACCCAAACTGTTACACAGTTGAACTTTTTATTTAATCTTTTCTGTTGCTTTTTTGATCATGCAGTAAACCCCACTCTTAACAGATTAAAGTTATAAAAATTAAAATATAATGACATTAGCCAGCTAACCCATTTTTCCCAAACCTTCTTAAAACACCCTAAGACCAAAGCATGCTACGATAGTCATACACCAGTGTTGTCTGGGAAGAGCCAGGCTCCACCCTCTCTTCTTTCAGAGTCCCTGTGGGACAGAAGCAGAGTCCTTATGCCATAGTTAAGGTTATGGCTGCATTTTTCATTATTACCAAGGTGTCAAATACTGGACCAGAAGGAGGTGCCCTCATATAACCCTTCTCCGCTTACCCTTTCTCAGAGGAGAGACTGGAGAATGGAGATTGTGTGGGTCAATTTAAAAGACAAGAGGTGAGCACATTCCTGGTACATGGAGGGAAACTGCACACTGTGAATAGCATTATAACTGGTTAATTTAGAGCATTAGGAAGACATGGGCCTGCCCATTTGAAGCTTACATTCCAATAAACGGGAACTCATGATAGCATACGATGAATGAACAGATCAATCACCATGAGGCCAGAAGGTAGGACAGAGTCTAATACAATGAGCAGTATTAGCTGGATTAACCAATTTCCCATGTTGAAGGAAAAAAAAATGACTTCAGCAAATGAAATAAAACAGAAATTCCTACCCTACTCTTTTCATGGTGTCAGTAGCAATTTGGAAACTCAGTTCATTCTGTCAATTTAAAAATCAGTAGAAGTCAACCAGCTTGACCTGTTTAATGGAAATGACCAGAAGAACAAAAATGGCTGACGGGCCAACCAGCAACTGTCATAAGACAGCCTGACTCTCTGCACTAACTCTGATCTAATTCAGTCGCTCACTGCTGTGGGCAGGGATCCAAGAAAAGAATGTAACAGGGGCTGAAAGAAGGGGGCACAAGATAACAGCCTCTAAAAACGACAACGTGGCCCTGATCTTGAAGCGGACTCCAACCTCCCCAGATCCATCTGGCACAACCACCACGTCTGACAGCAGCCCACGGTCTCCAAACATGAATTGGCTGCAGAGGATGGGTGTGCCAGCCTGAGTGACTCTGCTCCGCATCACTCACTAGGTTGCCAAACTTAGGCACAAACACATCCATCCACCTTCTCGGAGCCTTTTAGAATGTGTCTACGGTGTCACGGGTTACCTACAGCCTGTCACCTGGCCCGGTTTCAGGAGCCTAAATGTCTACTCAATGTACAGAGAGAGACCACATGTCCACCTCAGCCACAGGCTCCCTGGTCCCCTGTCACAGACGGCGTGGGCTGACCAAGGAGACTCCACACTAAAAACACAAACACCGAAATCCAGGGCCCAGCACACGTGTTTGGGGCGGCAATCCTGGTGACACTGTTTGCTTAGAAGAGCAGGTCTTCCACCCTGATAACAACGAGCAAAACCACCTCAACCCTGCTGGGCGGAGATAACGCAGGGGATCCTTACGCAACTCCTCCGTCAGGTAGTAGGTTCAGCGGGCCCCTGAGGGGCCTAACAGAGGTGCATGTTCCATTGCCTTCTGTAAACCAGGAGGAAAGGAAGCCATTCAAGTTTTAAATAGTGCAGCTGCTCAGGCACCAGAAGCACCAGCACGTCCCCTTTTCCAGAGATGGAGGCCTCAGTCTGAACTCAGCCTGGGGGCTAAGGCCACACTCTGGACATTGCTTCATTCTGTCCACACAGCCTGTGCTGTGGCAATCAGAGTGCTTTTGGATAAGGCAATAGTTCCTTAAGTGGTATGCCCTTGGCATTTCTCTTCTTCTGGTTATTGCGTTGCCCAGCGAGCTTATGATCTTCCGATGTCACGGAGCTTGCAGAGACGAAATCCTACAGTAAAAATGGAACTGGGTCATCCTGAGAACAGTGTTGAAGAAAGCAACAGCCTATGTCCTGGGGCACACTTGGAGGGCAGAGTTCGGGCGCACTCTTGGAGTGTGGAAGGAGACGGGAACAAAACAGTAGCACTGAGGTATTTAGTTGTTGCACCTTCTCCACCCTTCCAAGGAGGACATTTAGCTAGCAGTTAGCCTTATTACCAGCCCTCACTGTTTAAATCTTAGCAGAGAAAAATAAAGTATGTTGAAGTGAAGGAAAAAGAAATGGGTTACCCCTAAGTTTCTGGATTTTCTTGTAACCAAAGTGCAGTTAGAATCTAGGGAGCAGTCTTCAGTTTAAACAACTGAAAGTAGGATAACTTGTGGCACACTGAAGTGGCAGAGAGCAAGGAAGCAGCAAACTGTAGTTAGGTTTATTGGATAATGAATTTATAAGGAAGAAAATCCAGGGAAATGAATCAAGGAGCCTGGTCTCCAGGTTCTGAGAAATTAGGGAACTGTAGTCTGTATGCTGCTTCTACCCTTTTTTTTTTTTTTAAGTTTATTTATTTTGAGAGAGAGAAAAGGGAGTATGGGGGATGGGCAGAGAGAGGGGAAGAGAGCAAATTCCGAGCAGGCTCTGTTAGTGCAGAGCCTGATGATGTGGGGCTTGAACTCACAAACTGAGATCATGACCTGAGCTGAAGTCAGATGCAGGCGCTCCTGCTTCTATCCTTTTAACATTCATCTGGGCAAAGAAGCTGCTTTATGTTGCTTGGAGACGGGTGCGGGTGGGGTAAAGTGATACACAGGACTTAATTTTCAAACCAGCACTTGGTAAAGTGGTAAGACATTTGGAAAATGCTTTGCCCAGGAAACAAATCAGAAGCAAAATAATCATAAAATAACAACATAAAATAAAATCGGCACAAATCATAGGACTGAAAGAGCGATGACTCATTTGAGAAGCAGTGACACCACTTCTTCAAGTGACTAACAGCTCCTGGAACCTTCCCTCATCCCATAATCTGCTGAGCCCTTTCACCTGGAATGTTCCGCAGCATGCCCTGCTGGAACAAAAGGGCTAGCTTCTGTTCTGTTCCAGAACCACAGTGGTGTCCCAAACCAGCCCTTTGGAACAGATGCTAAAGAAACCAGACACAGTGAGGAGGGGTCAGGATCTACTTCCTGTGATACTGGCTGTCTTGAGAGAAAGGGATTTAACCCAGTAGAATACGCAAGGTGATGTACATCTGACGACAATGACGAGGATACACTGACCTATAAAAAGTCATTTAATGTACATTCCAGGATGGCCAACGCAGGCTGATTAGGTTATTAGCCCTTGAAGAGTTCTGTCATAGACATATAAAAATGTTTTGCCGTGTTAAAAAAAAGAAATCTAGTCTAACAAAAACATATCCACCAATGGGCTTGTGTTTTTCCCATGTTCAGGTCTGCAAGGTAATTAAAAATACATACATATGCATCTCTGAGCACAGCACTGCCCATTAGCTAATGAGTTTTGGCAGTACACTGCACAGAGGTATACCACCATTGGATTCTGACATTAAGTTAGCTTTCAGCTTATTGGCTATTCCGACAACTGGAGGCAGCTTGGAACCCAGTCCCTGGAAAGCATTTGCAGGATTTACCACCCGTTTACCTGACACCTTTTCAATGGTCAGAGGTCTGGGCACAGACTTACTAATCCAAGGATGTCTTAGTGCTTGAGCCGGGGTCAAACGGGCAGAGGGGTCCCAGTGAAGACACCTTTTCAAAAACTCTATGAACAAGTAGTCGTCACACCCTTTCAGTGCTGTCACCCAGTCTTTGCTGCCTGGCGGCCCCCGTTTTTTACCCCTGCGTGAGCGACCCCCCACGAGCACAACCCTCCCATCTGCCTGAGTAGTCACGGAACAGTAGCGAGGTAGGCCCTTGGAGTTAATGAAGTACTTGGCACGTTTGGACTGCTCCAGAAGTTTCGGTGGTGGCATCCCTAGCAGCTCCATCATACAGGCCAGCTGGTCTCCCTCGTCCTCTCCTGGGAAGAGAGGCTGCCCCGTTAACAGCTCTGCCAGGATGCAGCCGAAACTCCATATGTCTATGGGTGTGCTGTAGCGGCCCCCCAGGATGACCTCTGGGGCTCTGTAGAACCGAGACTGGATATATGTGTAAAGCTTCTGGTATTCGAAACAGCTGGACCCAAAGTCAATGACCTTGGTTGCGCTGCGCCCATGGTGTTTCAGGAGAATGTTTTCTGGCTTCAGGTCACAGTGAATGATCTTATTTTTGTGAAGAGCATCCAAGGATTGCAAGATGGATTGAGCAAACTTGCGAACTAACTGGACACTAAAACCCTGAAACTTGTTCTTTTTAATTAGCTCATAAAGGTCTATGCTCAGCAATTCGAAGGCCATGCAGACGTGGTTCCGGAATGTGAAACTTTCCAGCATGTGGATGACATTCATGCTCCCAGTTTTGTCCTGCTTTTTGAGATGCTCCAAAATCCGGATCTCCTCAGCTGCTTGCCGATGGAAGCGCTTTTCGTTGCGCACCATCTTGAGGGCCACATACTGTCGAAGTTTGTGATCGTAGACCCGGGCGACCTGCCCAAAACTCCCTTTGCCAATAATTTTCAGCACCTCATATCGATAAGCTAGATGGTCACGAGGTACATGAATATAGGCCCCATCTGCATCATCATATCCCCCGTTATTGGGACCACCGATCACTCCATGTCTCTTTTTGGCATTTGGACCCACGAAGTAAATTTCTGGATAATTGACGATCTCCAGCTTCTCGTAGGCAGTGAGGTGGTGTTTGTACTGCTTCAGCGCTTGCTCTGGAGTCAATGGCACCACTTTTGATGCTTTGGCTGAACTGCTGGCTTTTACCGCATTCAAGCTATCTGAACTTTTACCCTGAGAAACGGTGGGAGAACACTTTTCAGAGTCGCTGATGCCATCTGACTGGAGAGTATCAAATCTTCGATTGCCAAATTCTTGAAACAGCTGTTCCACCTTCACCTCACCTCCATTGAGAAAGCGCTGGGTGTGGTCTCTTGTTAACTGCTCAGCAGTGGTCTATGGAAAAGAAAAATGAATGTAATGGAAAAGCCAAAAGCAGAAACACAGGAAGGATGTAAGAATCCCCCCCGACTCAAAGACAACGCAACTGTCCAGTCACATAGGTTACAATGACCCAAAAGTGAGGCAAGACAAGCAGGAATCTCTAGAGACTTGTGTTCTATCTATCTCAGACCCCCCGAGTACAACGACCCCTTCGGCCCCCTACACGTGCCCTGTTTTGTCAGAGACAGATGGCCTTCCTCCCAAGCCCTACACGTGATAGGTTCCTTCTAGTAGGTACGTCTTTCTACTGAGAATCTTTTCACACCATCCATTCAAATCCTACAATCTTTCAAGGCCCAATTCAAGCCCTCTCTCTTCTATCTAGAACTACCCTAAGTCCATACTAACTAATCTTAATTGTAGCTTTTCAAACCTGTATCACAGAATCTGCACTTGATTATATACGTACTGTTTCATACTGTTTACTAATTGTTTCAAGTATCTTCCTGAATATTAAGGGCATATACAGGATCAAAATTTGCACATTTTAGTGTTCTATTAAAAACAAACAAACAGAAAAAGGTACAGGGCGCCTAGGTGGCTCAGTCAGTTAAGTGTCCGACTTTAGCTCAGGTCATGACTTCAGTTAATGGGTTCGCGTCCCACATCAGGCTCTGTGCTGACAGCTCAGAGCCTGGAGCCTGCTTTGGATTCTGTATCTCCCTCTCTCTCTGCCCCTCCCCCATTCACACTCTGTCTCTCTCAAAAATAAACATTAAAAAATTAAAAAAAAAAAGGTGCTCTATAAATGATAAATCACCACTAAGGGACAGAGGAAGGACTTGAACTCAGGTCTCCTGTCAGTCCAGCACCCTTCCCATGAACACAACTTGGCACCAGGTTCTCCCCGTGCCTGAACTCCTCTCCACCTAGGGCTGAATGATGACTGTGGCCTGGAATTATACAAGGCCTCAATATTTACTCCCGGGTTCCCCCCAAAAATGACTGAATCTTTCTAGCTCAGCTCACTGAATCACAAGAGTTCTAAGCCAAAGAGGGCTCCTGAGATCATCTGGGCCGGTTGTTTAAGTATCTGATGAAGAATAGTGAGAATCCAAGGTCCTGGGGGATAAAGTGGGGGAGGTTCTTGTAAAAACTCTCCCTAAGAGATTAAGTCTCTCTCTCTCTCACCTACACCTACACCCACTCTTTCTCAGCAAGAGCCTAAGTGATAATGGCATACTACTTTTTTTACTTGCATTTGCTTAACATTCTCCTTCAAGGAACAGTAACCCACAGAAGAAAGCTTTACTTATTCCTTTGAGATGAAACACAATTCTTTGAAATTAGACACAGGAAAGGAAAAGGACAAAAGACAAATACTTTAAAAAATTGCACACACACACATACAAACACACACAGAAAAATTAAGAGGGTGCTATAAGGAAAGAAGAAAAGAAATGGAAAGGTAATGATCCAAAGTGGCCAAATCTTTAAAAAAAAATTTTTTTTTCTAATGTTTATTTATTTTTGGGAGAGAGAGAGACAGAGTATGAGCAGGGGAGGGGTAGAAAAAGAGGGAGACACAGAATCCGAAGCAGGCTCCAGGCTCTGAGCTGTCAGCACAGAGCCCGATGCGGGGCTTGAACCCATGAACTGTGAGATCATGACCTGAGCTGAAGTCGGATGCTTAATCCACTGAGCCACCGAGGTGCCCCCAAAGAGGCCAAATCTTTAAACACAAGAATTTTAATCTAACTCAAAAAAAAAAGAAAAAGTACATAGCCTATTACCTAAACAACAATATAAAAGATAATATATAGGGGCACCTGGGTGGCTCAGTGGGTTGGGCATCTAACTTTGGCTCAGGTCATGATCTCATGGTTGGTGGATTCGAGCCCCGTGTCGGGCTCTGTGCTGGCAGCTCAGAGCCTGGAGCCTGCTTTGGATTCTGTGTCTCCCTCTCTCTCTGACCATCCCCTGTTCACTCTGTACTTCTCTCTCTCAGAAATAAATAAAAACATTAAAAAATAATAATAGATACAAGATAATATATAAATAGCAGCAAAAAACAAAAGATGGAAAAATTTAAGCATTGGCAAATTTTAAATACAGCTATAGTTATGCAAGCAGGACACATAGTTCCTGCCTGCTCCTTTCAGGTCATTTAATCAATTTAAACATTTGTGGAGTCCTGTAGTTACAAAAACAGGATATTACAAGATTGCACACAAAGTGAAGTTGGCAATACAATGGTAGCCACCCTTCGGTATGTGGACATTAAGTAAAGAGATGACATATGGACCCAGAAAATTCTCTCTGACACTAAAATCGAGAACTATCACTGGTCAAGAAAATAATATAGGCCTGCTGAGAGAACCCAAACATCTTGCTAAGATGTAAATATACTGCAATGTTTTTCTTAGCAGTCAGTAAGTCAAATAACTATCCCTCATTTTAAGTGGTTTTTTTAATGTTTATTTATTTTTTAATTTTAACATTTTATTTATTTCTGAGAGAGAGAGAGAGAGAGAGAGAGAGAGAGAGAGAGACAGCAAGTGAGCAGGGGAGGGTCAGAGAGAGAGAGGGAGACACAGAATCTGAAACAGGCTCCAGGCTCTGAGCTGGCAGTCAGCACAGAGCCTGACATGGGGCTCGAACCCACGAACCGTGAGATCATGACCTGAGCCGAAGTCGGATGCTTAACCGACTGTGCCACCCAGGCGCCCCAATGTTTGTTTATTTTTGACAGAGACAGAGAGACAGAGAGAGACAGAGCATGAGAAGGGGAGGGGAAGAGAGAGAGGGAGACAGAATGCAAAGCAGGGTCCAAGCTCTGAGCTGTCAGCGCAGAGCCTGATGTGGGGCTCCAACTCAGGAACCAGGAGATCATGACCTGAGCTGAAGTCGGATGCTTACCCGACTGAGCCACACAGGTGCCCCACTATTGCTGATTTTAGGGATAAAAAAAAAAACAAAAAAAACCAGAAGAGGGTCCCATTCATCCATCCATCCATGTGACATTCACAGGAACCCCTACTGTTCACTATTACAAGTGCTGAATAAAACAGGTGTTCTCAAGCAAGTCCAATATGTGAGGAGATAGACTGGCTCGACTAGGGAGTTACAATTGTTTGGTTTTAGGTGGATTTACATAACAAGAATGAAACTCTGCATGCAACTCAGCTAGTTTTCTTTAAAATTTTTACTACCTAACTTCAGTGCCATCTAAAGACTTAGCACTAGTATTTTGGGGACACATGCTGGAGAAAAGAGACATCAAAAGGCTTGGGATGGAGTCCTGGCTCTACTGCTTAAAAGCTGTAGGTCCATGGGTAAGTTGTTAAACTTTAGCTCAGATTCTTAGCCTCAGATTCTTTACTTATAAAATGTGGATAATAATACCTACTTACAGGATGCTGTGTAAATCAAATTATAATTAATAATATATGTGAAAGACCCTTACAAGCTATAAAACATTTTACAAACACTGGTAATAAGCAGGCAAAATTCTCAACATATTAAGGTTTAAACTCATATACGCCCTCTCTTTTTCCTTTCGGTTCATCTCTTCTCTCTGTGGTCCCTCCTTCCGTATCTTCTGTCTCCCTCCACAGATGTCTGGCACTAAATAAATACCTCTTCTGCACATGGTGGCGCCCACTACAGACCTTCTTTTAGGAGGCGTGGAAACAACTCACCCACTTTCTCCCTGCCATAAAATGTGCTTTCAACTTGCTATACCATTTAAGGTGTTACCTCTCCAAGATATATGAACTTTAACAGCGGATCAGTGCCTTAACCCAAAGGAATGACTCTCTAGGAAATGTGGTCATCCGTGACTCGCTGGTAGGAAAAGTATTTGGGGTCCAGGGTCCATCCCTGGGTATTTCACCTATGCTGCCTACATGTAAGGCTGTGCGGGCTCTGGAAGTCTTCATTTCCATCTGTGATAAAGAAAGGGTCTTGGGCACAGAACATGAATATGAATGGATATGTTACAGAAATTTCATTTCCACAGAACTATTACAATAAGATTAAGGATGCCATTTGGATTTTCTGACTCATGGTTTTTCCTTAAAGTGAGCCTAAATCTCTCTCCCTGCAAACTGCATCTTATTCTGCCCTCTGGAACGACATAGTGTCCAGATTTCATGATCCCAAAAAGGGGCTGTCCTGCCCCCACCACTTTTCCCTGCGCTCATCATCCCCGTTACATCCTCGGCCTCACACGGCCTGCGTCTGGCTGCTTCCTATCCTATTCACATTCTCAATGCAGGCTGCGCTTTATGTCTCTCTTGGAGTGTGGCTCCCAGAACAGAACACAGTACCTCAGGTACAGTCCACTGTGGGTTATCAAGGTTTTAATCTCCAGTGAATCTGAAGAATTCCAGGAAGGAATTTTTCCACACAGGGACGGGGTCTCTTCTCAGGTCTCTTTCCTTCCTGTAAATAACTCAAATACTGGCCTAAATCAATTATGTATCAAGACTGTTGTGCTATAAATAAAATCTTCCTTCCATTGTTCTAGCAGAATCTACCATTTGCACACAAGTTCAAGTAGAATTGTTATAATACTAGATATTTCCAGTCCGCAGTTATAAGCACAGTAACTGAGCAATGTACATCATCAATTCTACCAATTATTTTCTTAATTATGTAATTATATCCAGAGAGACAGATAATGTCAGATTAATCACGTTTTATTTAAGAATGTTTCACGTACACTGCTAATTTGGAGGACTCTTGACATTTCAAACAGAATCTGAAATTCTCAACTGTGTTAATCAAGCCTTGAAGATCCTGTTGAGAAATTCCAGAAAGGAATATCCTTCTCACCCAGATATGAAACACTACTCTTTCCCTAGCTTTTGACCCTAAATCTGCAACACAAAGCGTAAACCCAATAAAGCCCCACAAGCAGATGACTTACAGTTTACAGTGAGAACGTAAGAACACCTTGGATAAACTAAGCTTAAAGGCTTTGTGGAAAGAGCAATAGGGTCTGGGGATGGAATCATGCCTTAATGAACTATAAATGCCACCAAGAGGTCAGAGAGCATTGTTTTCAACAGAGTTTGCAAAGACACCATTAGGGTAGAATGTAAAACACCAAATTTCCCAAAAAACTGTTACTCTGTATGCTATCCAGAGACATTCATTTTGATCCTGAAACATACAGTGTAATTGACCTACTGGGAGGTGGTGATTAGCACTGGCTAACTCTAAATTGAAGTTAAAATGAACTTTAAATCACATGTTAATGCACCAGCCCAACTGAAAAGAGTTTCCTACAGAAACACGCTAACTGGCAGCCAGTAACGAAAAAAACCCAGAGTCAACCAGAGTCGTCTGTGGTTCTGGAGTTCTGAAAGGTTTTCACATATTAAAGAAATAAGCTTGTTGAGAATGGAAAGGAAACTTACTGTACTCCAGGGAACACGTTAAAAATAGGGTGATCAGCCTTCCAAATATATTTAGCCAATACTTTGTACTATTTTTAGCCTTAGAACTAGTGAAAAGGATTGATTTTAATAGCAAAAGCTAACAAAAGTTGGAAAGGGCTATGAAAAATGCAAGTAGTTTTTTTTAGAATATAGAAACTGGGGCGCCTGGGTGGCTCAGTTGGTTAATTTGGACCTTGTTTTCGGCTCAGGTCATGATCTCACAGTTCGTGGTACTGAGCCCTGCCATAGGCTCTGCGCTGACAGAACGGAGCTTGAGATTTTTCTCTCTCTCTCATTCTCTGTCTCTCTGACCTTCCCTAGCTAGAGTGCATGGGCACACACACTCTCTCTCTCAAAATAAATAAGCATTTAAAAATATATTAGAATATAGAAACAATTTTAGGTCTTTAAAAAATTTTTTTAAATGTTTTATTTATTCTTGAGAGAGAGAGAGAGTTCAAGCGGAGGAAGGGGAAGAGAGAGAGGGAGACACAGAATCCGAAGCAGGCTCCAGGCTCGGAGCTGTCAGCACAAAGCCCGACCCTGGGCTTGCATGCATGAACTGTGAGACCATGACCTAAACTGAAGTTGGATGCTTAACCGACAGAGCCACCCAGGTGCCCCTCACAATTTTAGGTCTTAAATACAGAAATGTGAAGGAGAAATATTACAAATAGTCTATTTAATTACTCAATTTGGTCATTAGGTGATATATGCATCCAATTTTAAAGTCACAGAATAGCTTCTCCCTGTCATGGAATTCCTCCAAGCCCTGTTCTCCCTACTACTCTGTGTATGCTGATGGAATATGAATTAATTTTTTTATTACCTTAAGTAAAACAGTGTCAAAAGCTAAATGTCTGCAAGGTCCAGAATGATTAAATGCATCAAAACCCAAACTGTATTGTTCAAGTTTTATTTATGATCTATTAAGTGATTCTCTTCAGCATACTAATAAGCTAGGACTGCATTTTTATCTTGCAGGGGAAAAAAACTTGCAGATCTATGAATTCAGGAGTATTATCTGTTCTCGTTCTTGTTGAAATGAACCTTTACAATACACTATGTCATTCCACACAAAAATAAACATTCCCTAGATAAAAGTAGCATAGTATTTTTTTCCTCATGCCATATAATTTATCCCAGTGATTGAAAGGAGTAAGTGGGGCTCCAAATCCAAATCATTCTGTAAAGCTAAACTTGGACCACAGAAATTGTTATTCCAAAGTCAAGAAAAATCAAAAGGAAACAAAAGAGTCTCACTGAGTTGCCAGTGAGATGTAATTGTACCTTGGGCATTAAGTAGCACTTCCTTCTTTCCAAGACAACCAGAGAGCACAGAACAAGTTCATTTACTTACATTTAGTCTTCTGGGTGGAGGTGGCTCAGAAGGATTGCAGAGTACATTTGAACAGGGTGGACATTTGGTTTCATCTATCATCATGAAGGTATCATAGACACCATCCTCCAATCTAGTTGAAAGGATTACAGATAAAATCCATCAGTGACTTAAGTATATAAACTTGTATTCCTAAAACACTGTGTCTTTACTGCTTCACATCTGCCACAAATAACTAATACAAATAAATGTCTACACTGCATTTTGGCATTGAATACAAACAACTAGGGTACTTGGCAAAAGAATAGAGAAAACCCAACTTCTCTCTTTTTCCTTTTTTTAACAAAGGATAGCATTCTAGATTTGTATTCTGGAATAGTTAAAACAAGTCTTACTGTGCAAATGTGGTTAACAAGAGGGACTACTGGGGTGCCTGGCTAGCTCAGTCAGGAGAACATGCAACTCTTGATCTTGGGGTTTTGAGTTCGAGCCCCACATTGGATGCAGAGATTACTTAAAAATGAAACGTTTAAAAAATAAAAAATAAATAAAAATAGGGACTATGAAAAGGCTCTCATTTAACTTACTACATGAAAATAAAGGCTGGCTTAAATCTGAAGCCTAAAAGCTAACTGGCTCAGGAAATGAAAAAAAAAAAAAAAGGAGAGGTAACTGTATTTTAAAAGTCAGAGCTGTGGATTCTAATCTCTGCTCTACCACTAGCTGTTTACTACCTTCTTTTTTAAGCTTGTTTTCCACCTGTTATAATGGGAAGAATAGTTCCAGTCTGCACACTTCTACGTCTTATAGGCAAGAAATAAAAGGCTTTCTTAGGCTGTCTTCTTTTCATTATTTATTTACATACCTACTTAACATCTACCTAACTTGTAGAAATGTACAGTGAATACAAGTACAAATCTCTAAATTACACAAAGTACTGAATTTTACTTCTTTAACCACTCCATTTTCTAGTGGATGGTGGAAGCTAAATGCTAAATGATTAAGGACCATGTCCCTGTTTCTTCACGCTGTGCCTCTGCCACAAATGAGGGAGAGGATTTATTTAATCCAAAAGATGGTCCTAGATACTGTATTTCAACCACCATTAAGAACATGAATTTCCCAGTCATACACATCAGCCTTTCATTGTATCATTTTTACGTAATAGACTACAAATACAATGATGATCACGAGGCTGCAGGGGAAGAATTTTTAAAAATCTTTTAAAGCATGCTGAAATATTTGTTTTAATTTCAATCTGTAAACTTGCCTTTAAAAACTTGTAAAATTAGTTCTAGAGTTTTCTTAATTAATGTGTTACAGAAATACAATTTTTTAAAAAAGTACAAATATTTTTGAAATATTCTTTATAAAAACAGCTTCACATTCTGATAGAATTTTACATATCTTTAATGGACACTGCTTCTCTGACAACCAAAAATTCTGGATGCGACTGACTCTTTGCCAACAGCATGAATATAATAAAATGGGACAGGCGTCCACAATCACAGAGAAAAATACAGACAATTTAAGACCTGCAAGTATTCTTATAAATAGGCAGAGGAAATTACCCAAAGGAAGTCTGCAAGCAAATGAGCGGGTGGGGGTGGGGGTGGGGTCTCTAGTCTCCTTTTAGATGTAAAATACAATGCGAGGCGGACAATTTCTCAAAATAGGATCCCCTGAAAGCCCTACTTAGCGCAACCCTTCACCTGCATATCCCAAGCCAGAGCGCACCCCTCACGGCAAACCCCAAGAGTTCAGCCCTTGGTTATTTGCTCTGAGCAACAGGGCTTCTTTGGAAGGTATTTGCTTCCTGCCTCCCCAATTTGTTAAAAAGCCCTACAGAAAGTGCCAGCTTCTTAGAGTTGCTTACCATATCCGCGATCTAGGGCTGCTTCTCCTAGCTCCGCTCCAGCCCCCTCCTCCGCTCACGGCGAGCTGGGGGGAGGGGAGCTGATGGAGACTAGGAGGGTGGGCCGGTCCCCGGGACGAGATCAGACTCCTTCCCTCGTCCCTGCTACGGGGGGTTCACTCCACCTCAGCCTAGGCCTTCCCCACCCCCCGGCTTCGCCAGCCTGCGCCAGCCGCCCACTCGGGAGACCCCAGCTCCCGTTACCCTGCGCCGCCGTTACCTCCGCTGCTGGGGCGGGAGTCCGGCTCCGGGCGGCCCCGCATCCTTCCGTCCGGGCCCGCGAGCTGTGCCTCCCATCCGCTAGCTCGGGACCCCTGGGGGGAAGGGCGGCGGTTGGAGGGTCCGATGGGCAGGGTCCACCTGCGCTGGGGCGGCTGCCTGCGGGACCGCGACGCTTCCCAGGGGACTCTCGTCCAGACACTGCAGCTCCGCGCGCCTTTGCTCGCGACTGGCCCGGCCGGAGTGGGGAGAAGAGCGCCAGGGGCGGGAGGAGAGCCATGGGCGGGAGGGGGAGCGGCGTGGTCGCCTAGCAACAGAGGCACGCCCTGGGAAACGCCTCTGCGCAGTTACGCGATGACGCCAGGGGGCGGGGTCCGAGGCCTCTCCCTGCGGTGCGGCGCTCTCCTCCGCCCCGGGCGCGGGCTCCGGTAGGTTCGCGGAGGGGCGTCCATTGCTGCGCGGCTCGCGCTCGCTGGCAGGGGTCTCTGCCGCGGGAGGGAGAAAGGCCCCGGGGAAGGATTTGTGGAAATAGCTCTTAACCCCCGGCTTCTGCTTCAGAAATGCAGGCGCCTCCCTCAACGGTCTGTTTTTCAGCACCTTGTAGCCTAACCTTAAAACCTTCCGTGAATATGAATCTTAAGAAAATGAATGAAAAGTGTAATTTCTTAGGCTTTCCCAAGGAGAGGCTTTTCCACCCACCGAGGGGTAATGAAAGCAATAACAAAAACGTAACAAGTAATAATAAACCCATTTAGTGACTCTGTACCAGCGCTTACGAACATTATTTAATCTCAGTGACCATACTATGTGACACCCCCCTTTTACAAATAGAAGTAGGATACAGAATTTAAGCTGACGTTTGCCAGACTGCCCTGCAACGGGATGCTACGGATGGTAGGGCCAAAGAGCCGTTTTACTGATGAGGAAACTGAGGCCAGAGGAGCCGTTCTTTCCCGGGACCTTGTGGTTGGAATTCCCAGCCTTCCTCTGGTTGCGCCAGTCCCCCTGGAAGACTTCCTGTGTTTTTTTTTCTCAAGAGAATTTTTGGGCGGGGGGTTAAATTCTTTTCCTGAAAAGTGAAGAAACCTCAGTAACTCCAATATTAAGCAGATTTCGACCATTGGAACGACAAATGAGAAGGACGGAGGTTGATATAGAAGAACGACAAGTGTCGTTTTCTTAAGCGTGGTATCTCATCCGATTTCCTAAACCTACAAAGCACGAGGCCAACAGACCCTTCCGGACAGAAACAAACGTCTCTAACTGTCGAACAGGAGCGCCACCTGGTGGGACTTGGGGACTCGTTGTCTCACACCCGCATAGCATAGTTCATAAATCTGAAAATTGCCATCCAAGGCTCATTTCCGTGTGACCAAAAGTCATATTCCCTGTTCTCCTGCCTCCAAGCAAAAATGCTCTTAAGGATCCCAAAGGCTTCTCACTTTATAAATTAAGGATGTGTCAGTTTGGAGAACTTCATTCTTTGTGACCAAAGTTGCTTTAGCTTCTCGATGATATAAATATAAATAAAACTTGGGATTCTTAAAGTTATTCTAATTTTATGAGTGAGCTTTTGTGGGTTTTGCCCCTCTGAGTCACACCCCCAGCAGTGCTGCTTCCTTTCCTAGGAGTTTGTGGTAGGGCTCCTGTAGAAGCTTTTGTTTGAAGAGAACGTTCCATGGCAACAAATAGTTGGACTAGGTTGTTGCTGAGGTCCTTCCGGCTCTAAGATTGCAACATTCTATTAAATAATCCCTATTCGTAGTACTTATGCAGACCCTGGACCGCTTTACAGCTCTGAGCATTCAAATGGGACTTGCTTCCACAAGTTTTCTTGCTCATTCTGAATCACTCCTTTGAAGGGACCGCATGTCAGGTTTCAGACATACCCTCTGTGAGCCGCCCTGAAGTGTTCCAGCCCCCCTTCCTACTCTCGAGGTGGGAAACAGAAGCGTCCTTTATCTTTCGCCTGTTGTTCTCATGGTCAAGGGAAGGAGAACTCCTTGGAGGTGCTGGAGCTTCTTGGATCTCTGGCCTTAGTGGTTTAAATACTTTCCAGATTTCTTCAGAGTCCCTGTTTCATAACAGTGTGGCTTGATTAAACGGCTGGGTTAAAGTCCAGTGGAAGGATCTAGCAGGAGCTTCCACACCCCCTCTGAGGTGGTATCTTGTGCCCCCTAGCTCCCAGGCAGCTTTCACACGCTTCACGTCCTTTCTTCCCCTTCCAAAGCCCCACTCAAAAGTAATTCAACATCGCCATTATCTTTCTCCACATAGTTAAAGCCGGATTTAAAATGCTAACTTGGATTTGCCAAATATAAGTTGCCTGCCTGACCTTTGAAACTGGCTCTAATAAATCTGCAAAATCAGGAAACTGTAACAAACAGACAAAAAAATGGAGCTGTTCCGGGGACTTCAAAACTCAATGGAACATTTGGAATGTGATCACAGCAGTTCCAAATGTAAAGAGTAAGAAAATATCCCTGTGGCCACATTCACCTTCAATTTTGGGATGAGATAGCTGTCAGTGGGTTAAATTTAAAATTGTTTCATTGCTATGAGTTATTCTTTACAGCACAATATGCCAATACGCAATATGACGTATGAATCACAAATTGGAATGCATTTAAAAAATCTTTTGGAGAAAAATTCTCCCTTTCCCCTAACAGTATTAACTTCAAATTTGCCTAAGCTCTAGAAACATGTGCCTGCTATTTTTTTCAGAAATACAGAAATCTAGCTCACTGAAACCCTAAAACCATGATTTTTCTGGAGCCCCACCAGTCTGCCTTACCAGACCCTGGGAAATCAGTTCAGTTTTTTCCAATTCTGCATTCAGGGTAAATAAATGCATTTGTGGAGGTTAGGGTTTGGAATTAGGCAAATGCCTTGTACTCTTAACTACCTGCTCCTACTACACAGCCTCCCCCGATTCCTGCCTTTTAACAGGTCTCTGGCTACCCTGACCTTCAAGGCCCATGCAAGCACAGTATACCTCTTAAGCCACCTTTGGGCAGTAGAGGCCCCACAGGCCTATACAGCAATGATTCATTCCCAATCAGTGGCATTGCCTCAAGAGTAAGAGAAAGCCCACTCCCGACGCCTCTTATGGACCTGTTGGCTGTTGGGGTCCCCAGCTTCTGCTGCAATCAAGCTTCCCAAGTGTGCGTTGTTGGAAGATACCCTGGCTAAGCTGCCCAGCCCTGCCTTAGCAAGGCAGTCCAGATTCTTCCAGCTTTGCTTTGAGCAGGAATATGCACACTGTGTAGGTTAAGGCTTGAAATTAGGTAAAGCTAGATATCCCCAATAACCTGCTCTTGTGACCCAGTCTTGCCCGACATGGCCTTTTTCCTCATCCCTCACTGCTCTGACCTGTGCCATCAGGGAATATGTGGACCACACCCATTAGCAGGCCTTTAGCTATGGAGGCCTATGGAGCTCTGGCCAGATGCAAACCACCTGAATAGCCTCCAGGATGGAGGGAGGCCACCACTTGAAAATTGTTCTGAGGTGGTAGCTTTAAACTGGCAACAGTCAGCCCCCTTGTGAACTCCCACTGCTGGAGTCCTGGGCATCCACAGCAATCAGGGATCCCACGTGTCCCCATTTGGACTCACTTGCTGCCTGATGTGGTGTCTGCTGACAGGGTGTAAACTAAGCATATGTGAGAGTATAGGGACCTGAAACAGGGCAAGTGTCCTGAGAGGCCTGATCATGAGAGTGGAGTCTTATGATTAAGAGGCATCTGCCAGGGGCGCCTGGGTGGCTTAGTCGGTTAAGCGTCCGACTTTCGCTTAGGTCATGATCTCGCGGTTCGTGGGTTCGAGCCCCGCGTCGGGCCCTGTGCTGACTGCCAGCTCAGAGCCTGGAGCCTCTTTCAGTCTGTGACTCCCTCTCTCTATGACCCTCCCCTGCTCACGCTGTCTCTCTCTCTCCTAGAAATAAATAAAAATATTAAAAAACAAAAAACAAAAAACGTTTAAGAGGCATCTGCCAAATTCCAAGCCCTAACCTATACATAGATATTTACTCCCCCTGAAGGCAGAGCTGGAGGAATTGGACTGTCCTGCATACGATGGATATGGTGAGCTGGATGGAATATTTTCCAAAAAGAGATACTTGGAAGCCTTAATTGCCGCAGAAGGCGGCAGTGCCAGAACACTAGCAGAAAGTAAGTCCACATGAAGTCCATTCCAGGGACCACCCCAAAGCAATTTTCCATGTGGGGCCTCCTCCGCATTTGAGCCTATGAAGGTGACTGGGGATGGGATCTAGCTACATATCCCTAGAGAGCTCAGCCTGCCCAATGGTGCCTGATGGAATGCATATGGCGCACACACTGATCGTGCTGGTCAGTGTTGCGAGGGACCTGGCCCAGGGCAAGTGTTGGGAAAGGCTGGATGACAGGAGGGAGCTCCAGGGGGTACAAAACTTCAGCCCAATTCAAGGTGTACCTTCCATTATAGAATATTCACCCTAAGGGAGAGCTGAAGGTTTTTCGACTCCCTAGACAGGGTGGCGACAGGTGGCAGGCAGGACAGGGTATTCTTTATTAGAAGATACCTGGGAGTCATTGTTTCTAGTGAAGCCCGGGACTCCATCAGGCACCAGGGCCACATGGGGACTGACTGTTGCCCAATAGCAGCTGCCACTTCAGAGCAATTATAAGAAGGCTCCGCCTGACATCCCCGGGGGCCATACTTGGCTATCCTGGTGGCTATGCTGGTAACTCTGTTGGTAGCTGGGGCCTGGCCAGAGTTCCATAGGTTTGAGGGCCAGGCCTGCTCAACTATGACTCAGGGGTGTGTACTGCGCATGTGCAAGCAGAGCAGGTCTGGGTGGAGAAACACCTGACCAGGGTAAGTGGAGGGGACTGGTTACTGGAGCAGGCTGTTGGGATTATAAGGCATCTGCCTAATTCTAAGCCCTAACCCACACAATTGCACATGTCCCCACTGAAGGCAGAGCTGGATACCTGGATGGCCTATCCAGGGCACGATCATGCAGGCCGGTCAGGTCTTTTCCAAGAAAAGACACCTGGGAGCCCAGCAGATAGGAAGTCTACATGGGGACTGATGGTTGATCTTTTTAGGCACTGACTGAGACCAGTTTTGGGGAGGGTGGGCTCCCTCTATCCTTTTTTTTTTTTCCTTAGTTTATTGTCAAGTTGGTTTCCATATAACACTCAGTGCCCATCCCCACAAGTGCCCTCCTCCATGCCCATCCCCTCCTTCCCTTCTCCCCGACCCCTATCAGCCCTCAGTTTGTTCTCAGCATTCAAGAGTCTCTCATGGTTTGCCTCCCTCCCTCTCCCCCACTATTTCCCCCTTCTTCTCCCCCACAGTCCTCCGTTAAGTTCCTCCTAATCCTCCTATACGTGCAAACATATGGTATCTGTCCTTCTCTGCCTGACTTATTTCGCTCAGCATAACACCCTCAAGGTCCATCCATGTTGCTACACATGGCCAGATTTCATTCTTTCTCATTGCCGTGTAGTATTCTACTGTATAGATGAACCACATCTTCTTGATCCACTTGTCAGTTAATGGACACTTAGGCTTTTTCCGTGTTTTGGCTATTGTTGAGAGTGCTGCTATGAACATTGGGGTCCATGTGCCCCTATGCATCAGCACTTCTATATCCCTTGGGTAAATTCCTAGCAGTGCTATTGCTGGGTCATAGGGGAGTTCTGTTGTTTATTTTCTGAGGAAACTCCACACTGTTTTCCAGAGGGGCTGCATCAGTTTGCATTCCCAGCAACAGTGTAGGAGTGAGCTCCCTCTCTCCTTGAGGCATGCAGGTGAAGAGGAGCCCTAGTTCCACAGGCTCTGTAAGCCCAGGCTGCCCAAAGAGATATGGACTGTGTACACACAGGTTGTGCAGATAAGGGTAGCCAGGGGCCTGAACAGGGCCAGTGGGGAGGGGCTTAGTCACAAAAACAGGTTATCAGAAGTCCCTGGCTGGCATCTGCCAATTTCCAAGCCTTAACATGCACAAAGGCACATATTCCTGCTGAAGGCACAGCTGGAGGAATCTGGACTACTTTGCTAGATCCTGCCAATAGCACACACCTGGGAGCCTCGATTGCTGGCAAAGCCCAGGACTTTGTTAGGCAGCCAGTCCATGGGGACTGTGGCCAGTTTAAAGGTACCACCTTAGAAAGATTTTTCAGGTAGTGGACTTCCTCTAGCCTGGAGGAGATTACCGTGGTTGGCTTCCCACCCAATTTCCAGAGGCCTCAAGGACCCTGGCAGCCAAAGGCCTCCTGCTAGGGTGAGGGCTAGGCATGTACCAGCCTCAAAGATCAGGGTAGTCAGGCATCTGGAGCAGGGCAATGCGGGGTCAGGCGGGTCACAGGAGGGGGCAACGTGGAGGTACCTGGCATCTGCTTAATATTCCCATTGAAGGCAGCGTTGGAGTAGACGGATGGGGCAGGCTGGCTGGCTAGGGTACCCTCCAATAAGAGACACCTGTGAATCTTAATTACTGGGAAACCCTGACCCTATCAGGCAGCCGTCCAAAAGTGGCAGACTGTCACCAGTATCAAAGCTGCCACCTCAAAAGGATTTTCGAGGTATAGGCTCCTGTTACCCTGAGGCCATTCAGCTTGTCGGGTTCATGCTGGAGTTCCGGAGGCCTGGCGTGCGCCCTGGAGCCCCCCCGAGGAAGCTGGCAGGGCGAAGACCT
The DNA here is from genome assembly GCA_017311185.1 of Proteles cristata cristata. Lineage (NCBI taxonomy): Eukaryota > Metazoa > Chordata > Mammalia > Carnivora > Hyaenidae > Proteles > Proteles cristata. The sequence continues at coordinate 310,575 of JAESUZ010001426.1, read as the reverse complement.
GGGCGTGTGTGGCTTTGCACGAGTCAAGATAGCTAGATACCTGCACCAGGGCAATGTTTGGGGTGCTGGGTCACAGGGAGGGGGCATTAGGGGTATAAGATGTCAGCCTAAAGTACAAAGCCCACATACCCAGTGTGAACTCTTCCCCCAAAGGCAGAGCTAGAGGCTTTTCTACTGCCTTGCCGGAAGGGGCTGGAAGTACAGGCTTTCCTCCACTCAGAGACACATGGGGGTCCTGGTTTCCAGAGAGGACAGTATGTTCATAGGGGGACTGGCTTTTGCCCACTTGTGACTTTTGGCTCAGAGTGATTTTTTGGAAGGTGAGCTCCCTCTACAACGTTGGCTATGCAAGTGGTTGGGGCTGGTTGAAGTTTCACAAACCTGGAAGGCTGAGTGTCCCCAGGGTCGACATATGGGATGAGTACTGCTCATGTGTGGGCTGCACAGGTTAGGGTAGCCTGGGACCTGGAAGTATTGGGTGTACCCGGCAGCTGCTTAGTTCCAAGGCTTAAACTGTGGGCCTGGCCAGAGTTCCTCGGGCTTGGAGGACCTGCTGAGTCTTCACATACGAACTGTGCATGCACAGGCAGTGCAGGTCAGAAGAACAAACTATCTGATCAGGGCAAGTGTTGGGAGAGGTCAGGTCACTGGAGAGGGTGCTGGGGGGTTACAGGATATTTGCAGAATTCCAAGACCTAACTTACACAAATGTACATATTCCTATAGAAGGCTTAATTGAAGTCATCTGGGCTGCTTTGCTGGGGCTGGATTGTGCTGGCTGGCTAGACTATCCTCCGATATGAGACACGTGTGAGCCTTGATAGCTGCAGAAGCCTGGAACCCCAGGAAAGGGTGAGTACCTAGGGGAACTGGCTATGGCCAGTGAAAAGCTGCCACCTTAGAAAGATTTTCATGGGGGAGGCACCTGGGTGGCTCAGTTGGTTAAGGATCCTACTTCAGCTCTGGTCATGATCTCATGGTTTGTGAGTTAGAGCCCGATCTATGCTGACAGCATAGAGCCTACCTCAGATTCTCTGTCTCCCTCTCTCTGTCCTCCTTTCCTCCCAGCCCCATGTTCACCCTCTCTCTCAAAAATAAACATTACAAAAAAAAAAAAAAAAAAAAGAAAAGATTTTTACCGGAAGGAGATCTACAGGCCTAGAGTGCCCCCTGCAGGCCGAGGCCAGCTGATACAAGGTAGGCTGCGCATGTGCGAACCACGCAGGTCAGGAGTGGAGCAGGGCAATATTAGGAGAGGCCTGGTGACTGGAGGGGGCTGTTGGGAGTACCTGTTGTTTGCTTAATTCCAAGTGTTAACATACACAAGTGTGCCTTCCCCCTGAAGGCAGAGCTGGAAGAATCTGGACTGACCTGCCAGAGTTGGATTGTTCAGGCTGGCTGGAGTAGCCTGCAATGAGAAACACCTCGGAGTTTGTTGCTGAAGCCTTGGACCCTAGCAGACAGTAAGTGCATGTGGGCACTGGCTTGTCACCCATGTGGCGTCCTCCTCAGACCTATATCCAGAGGGTGGGCATCCTTCATTTCGAGGCTATGCAGGTGGTTCAAGATGGGCACTAGCTCTGTAGGTCTGAGGACCCCACTGCCCAGGTGTGACTGATGAGGTTCGAACTGCACATGCATGGGGTGCCCATGGCAGAGTTGCCAGGAACCTTAAACAGGGCAAGTGTCACCAGGGAAGTTTTTGGAAGTACCTGGCATCTGCCAAATTCCAAGCCTCAGCCTGCACAAAAGTGCCAAATCACGCTGAAGGCAGAGCTGGAGGAATCTGGGCTGCCTCGTCAGAGTGGGGCAGGCTCAATGTTGGGGGATTACCTTCCTGTAAGAGACACCTGGAGGCTCTGATTGCTGGAGAAGCCTGGGACCCCACCGGGCAGCCCGTCCAAATGGTCTGTTGTCGGATTAATGTTCCTGCTTCAGGCTGATTATCTGGGGGGTAGGTTCTCTCCACCCTGAAGGTGGGTGGGGAACATCCTGGGCTCCACCGGCCTGGAGGGCACCATCTGCCAAGGGTGAGCTGAAGGGTGCTTGGACTGCCCGTGCTTGGGCCATGCGGGTCAGCGTAGCCACGGATCTCAATCAGGGCAAACTTCTGGAGAGTCTGAGTCAAATAGCAGGCTCTTGGGGATATGTGGCATCTGCCTAATTTCAAGGCTTAACCCACACAAATGTGCACATTCCTGCTGAAAGCAAAGTTGGAGTACGATGGGAGGGACTGGCTAAAGCAGGTACCCCTCCAATAAGAGACACCTGGGAGCCCTAAAGTCTGAAATACCAGCACGCAGTCAGTCTGCAAGGGCACTGACTGTTGCCTATTTTAGCAGCTGCCTCTGATCAGTTTTGCGGGAATGGGCCCCTTCTATGCTTAAAGCTATGAGATGGTTGGGAATGGGCCCTAGCTCTGTAGGGGCGGATGGCCCTGTTCACCCACAGGTGGCTTTTGGGGTATGCACTGTGCATATGCGGGCCGTGCAGGTCAGGGTAGCCAGGAGTTTGTAGTCAGAGAGACAGGGCGGGTGTATGGGGAGGCCAAATCACAGGTTGGGGCTATTAAGGGTATCTAGTATCTTCCTAATTCCAAGGCTTGTCCTGCACAAAGATGCATATTCCTACAGAGGCCGTTTGGAAAAATCTGGACTGCCCTGGCAGCACAGGGCCAGGTGGGATGGCCAGAGTACACCCCCCCTCCCCACAAGAGACACCTGGGGGTTTTGATGGCTGGAGAAGACCAGGACCTCAGTAAGCCAGTCTAAATGGGGACTGACAGTTACCAGCTTAAGCAGCAACCTCAGAAAGATTTTCAGGGGGTGGGCTCTCTCCACTTTGGAAGCTAGCCTTAGTTCAGGACTGGTGTGAATTCCAAGGGCTTGGAGGCGGAGTCTGCCTATGGTTGGCTTACAGGGTGCGTATTACACAGGTGTGGGACTCCCTGTGTAGTCCAGGGTAGCCAAGGACCCAGAAGTCAGCAAGCATCTGGAGAAGCTGGGTCACTGGAGCAGGCTCTTGGGGTCACAAGGTATCTGCCTTATTCCAAGCTTTAATTTATACAAATGAGTATATTCCCACAGAAGGCAGAGTTGGAGCCTGATGGAGGGATGGTCTGGCAAACGGGTACCCTCCAATAAGAGACATCTGGAAAGCTAGATTGCTGCTAAAGTCCAAAAGAGTAGCATACATGGGGATTGACTACTGCCAGTTTAAAGCTGCTGCCTCAGAGATTTTTGAGGTGGGGAGGATGGACTCCCTCTACCCTGAGGCCATTCAGGTGGTTGGGTTCAGGTTGGAGTCCCAGAGGCCTGGGGTGCCCCCTGCGGCCCGGGACCGGTTGACAGGGTGCAGTCTGCCCATGCGCACTCTGCAGCTCTGTGTATCTGGGACCCTGTTAAGGAGCGATGTCAGGCAAGGCTGAGCCTCAAAAGGGGGCTGTTAACGGTAAAGTGATGACCAGGGCCCCTGGGTGGGTCCAACCCTTGGTTTTAGCTCAGGTCATGATCTTGTGGTTCGTGATTTGGAGCCACACATCAGGCTCTGCACTGACAGTTTTCTCACAGAAGGCGGAGCTGGAGGTTTTCCAACTGCTTTGCAGGAGGGTGGGCGGGGAGGGGGGGTGGTGCTGGGCCGGGCCGGCAGGACTCAGGATATCCTCCATTAGATACCTGGGGGTCCTGGTTCAGTTCACATGGTGACTGGTTTTTGCCCATTTGCAGCTTTCAGCTCAGAGCAGTTTTCAGAAGGTAGGTTCCCTTCTTGCTGGCAGCTATGCAGGTGGTTGGCACCCAGCCAGAATTCCACAAGCTTGGTGGACTGGCTTGGGGATGTGAACTGCTTGGGGGTGCAGGCTGTATGGTTCAGGGTAGCTGGGAATCTGGGACAGGACATGTGACCTGTGAGGCTGGGTCGTAAGAGTGGGCTGTTGAAAGTACCTGGCGTGTGCCTCATTCCCAGCCTTAGGCTATACAAATGTACAATATTCCCCATGAAAGTAGAGCTGGAAAAATCTGGACTGCCTTGCCAGGACAGAGCAGGATGAAATGGCTAAGGTACTCTCCAATAAGTGACAGTTCGAAGCCGTGATTGCTAGAGGATCTCAGGACCCCATTAGGCAACCAGCCCAAATGGGGACAGTCTTTTACCAGTTTAAAGCTGACAGGGCGGGTACGGTCCATGTGTGGGTTGTGCAGGTCAGGGTAGGCATGGACAAAGTTGGGGAAGTCTGGATCACAGGAGGAGGCCTTTGGGCATAACTGGCATGCTCCTAATTCCAAGCCCTAACCTACAAATGATCCACATTCCCCTTGAAGGCACAGCTGGAGAAATCTGGAATGCCTGATCAGGGATGGATAGGGAAGGCTGTCTGAGGTAGCTTCCGATAAGAGATACGTGGGAGCCTTGATTGCTGCAGAAAGCTAGGACCCCAGCAAACAGTAAGTACACATGAGGACTGTCACCCATTTCTATGGCTGCCTCACAACGATCTTGGGAGGTAGTTTCCTTCCACCCTTGAGGCAATGCAGGAAGTTGGGGATGTGCCCTAGCTCCACAGGCCTGGAGAGACCTGGCTAGCCAAGGGTGGCTGACCGGGAGCAGACTGCTCATGCCAGGAGGTGCAGGTCAGAGTAGCCAGGGACCTAGAACAGGGCAATGTCAGCAAGGCTGGGTCATAGGAACAGCTCTCCGGGGTGCCTAGCATCTGTCTAATTCCCAACTTGAATTTACACAAATGCACATATTCCCCATGAAGGCTGTTTTGTTTAGGGAGGCAAATAACACTCAGAGACTGATTTTGTCTTGGCCAACAATGTATTTAACAATGGTTCACTGTGCGAATTTCACAAGCCAATAGCATACAAGAGAAGGTCTTTTCATTAGATAATACAGAACTAACATATTCCAAACCAATGTTAGATTAATCACACTGTTGTTCCAGGTGAGGAGAGATGAAAGGGAAAAAGTCCCAAATATGGCTCAGGTGTATCTTTACAGGAATTGGTACCCAGGAGAGACAGCTTAGCCAACTGGAGCTGACATCCAGCTGCCAGTGCTAAAGTAAGAGTCCCACGTTGCTAGGGTACTGTGCCAGGATGAGAGGACCAGGTGTTGATGGGCAATATGATTTCTGTAGGGACACTGTATGGCTTGTCCCATTGCCTATAAAAGAGTCCTGTTTATGGAGGCAGGAGCTAATTGCCCCAAGGTCTTCGAGAGTCCATTTAGTTATTAGAGAGCATGAGAGCGAGGGAGCATGAAAGTGAGAGTAAGAGAGCGTGCATGCGTGGGGGTTGGGGGGCGGGGAGAGAGAGAGAGAGAGAGAGAGAGAGAGAATTCCAGGCAGCCTCCAAGCCCAGTGCAGAGCCTGACATGGAGCTCACTCTCACAACCATGAGATTATGACCTGAGCTGAAATCAACAGTTGGATGCTTGACTGAGCCACCCAGTCACCCCTCGAGAGTCCTTTTAGATCAGTGAAGTATTCCTGCCTTGCCCAGACCAAACCCTCTCAGATAGTCCTCATGATCCCTCAGCAAATATAGTTTAATGCCCCTTTGTTTTAGTTGCTTCTTTATATGTTTTCCATGGTTAGGCCCCAGGGGTCCCCTTAGCAGCTAGGCTACTAAGTTCTCATGAATGAGAACAGATGAGATGGTGGCATCTTGACACAGCTTCATTGTTCTATCCAAACAACTTCACTTCTAAGAGCAACCTTATTTTTGTCTTTGTTGTAAATAAGTGGATTTGAAATCCTGCCCAACTAACACACAACAGTCTACCCTGTGATTCAAATCACCCACACACTAATTAATACTAAGGGGTCTAATGTCCTGCACAAATCTAAATTAACAAAAATATCAAAGCACCCCATGATTCTACATGACTTACAATATTAATCACAAACAGTCCTAATTGGAGAGTAGTTTTCCTTTGACACTCTTTAACACAATAGTTTAATGACCAGTTTAAAACAACTATATTCCTAATATTTTTGAGATAAGCATTACAGAGAACTCTTTAACGTGTTACGATGTTTCATCTCCAAACAACCAGAAGATAAGCTTCTTGAACCACTCAGTTCAATGTCCTTGACAAATATGTTTCTAAGTGAAGATCATCTTTATAAAGCTCCGGGGGGTACAGGCTTGCACAGCTCTATCAAGCACGTGTTCTACTGCCATAACCCTAGAATTTAAAAAAAACTTTAACCCTAGGATAATTTTATTTTATTTTATTTAAACCCTAGCTTTCATTATTTTATGGAATGCATGTGTTGGTTTTCTTTTGAATTCCTGCAGTGGTTTTGATTTTATTCATCTTCCAAATGGACTTTTACTTAGGTTTTTAATGTCTGATTTACCTTTATTAGATTACTTTGAGGCAATTCAGTGTGAAACATTTTTCTGGTTGCTTTAATAGCTCTTTATCTTTTATTGTCCTCAAATAATAACTTTTTTGTTCTGTTGACATAGTCATTACCTTTTGTATTTTTACACATCACATCATGTAGTAGTTTCCCCTTGACCCCATTAGAGTTGGGTGAGCTTTGGTTTAGAGCACACTCTCCTGGTCCAATTTCCCATATTAAATATAACTGGTAGAAGGGCATCAAAGCCATAGTCATAGGTACTTGTATGGAACTTATGCCATAGGTATATCCAGAAGCCCAGCAATAATAAAGGTATTTTAGTTCATTCCAGCAATGTATCCTTAGGAACACATTTTCCTTCTATTATGAAGGGTCTTCCTGTGGCTGATGGCCTTTGCTCTCCCTTTTGATATTGGGAAACAGTATATGTAGGTAGCCTAATGTCATGTTTCCTTCTTTAAATGCCAATATTCTAATTTCACAGTTGCCCAAGGAATTAGAGCCATTAGGATGTGTGATATCTACTTTGCTTCTGGTTGGGCTGTTATCTCAGGCAGCCAATATCGTCTTGAGATTATAGGTGTCTTAAGACTACTCCACATATCAACCATTCCTAACTGTAACATTGACAATGTTACAGTTACAAAAAATTTATATAATTTTTTGGCATTATTGTTAGTGTTTTCTCCAACACTTTATGTCAAATTTCCATTGCTTTATTTACTTTCATGTGAAATTTGTTTTGGCGTATAGTACATATTTTCATCTATGACCCAGCAACGACAAAGATACCATTGCATGTATGTTACATTGAGATTGGTTTCAAAAATTGCAAATGTAATGTGGCTTGATGGATTTGGAATTAAGAGCGGCTGCCGTTGTTGCTCCAGTTAAACCTGCCAGTCTGACAAGGGAGTATAAAGGTTTTCTTCCTTTCAGTGAATCTGTTTTTGGCATCCTTTGTAAATTGAGCATAAATGAAGATGGATACAACTGAACACAATTAGGGTATCTGTATCTGGCTAGAAAGTCTTACATGTTAAATTTCAAGGTATAGGCTACTATTGTAGAGTGTGACTGGGAGAGGTTTTATTAACATACATTCCCCTATTCTTGGGGTAGAAATCCATAATATGAGAAAGAAACCTCTGTTTCTTATGTGTCTGCTTTTAAAAAAAAAAAAAGTTTATTTTTGAGAGAGAGAAAGAAAACACGAATGGGGGAGGGGCAGAGAGAGACACACACACAGAATCTGAAGCAGGCTCCAGGCTCCCAGCTGTCAGCACAGAACTAGACGTGGGGCTCGAACCCATGAACTGTGAGATCATGACCAGAGCCAAAGTCTGATGCTTGACCGACTGAGCCACCCAGGTGCCCCCCTTTTAAAGTCTGGACATAATATCCAAAGACCTATTGTTCACATTGTTCATTCAGATCTATTGTTTTCTGACAGGTGACTATGGGCTAAACTGTAAACTAAAAGTATAATAAATGATCAATTTGGGGCCTATTTATATTTAAAGATATAGGTACCCATTCTGTGTATTCAGCAGCTGCTCTTTTACAATAAAATGCTAACACACAGATCAGGAACTAAATCCAGGTTATTTTCAGAGTCTCCGTGATGTGTCCAATGCTGCCTCAATTCAGTAAGATAAAAGTACAAAATTCAGTACCTGGTTGCCTTAGTGTGTATGCTGGGTTTAATGCTGAAAGCCAGTTAATAGTTCAGGCCAATCTTCATCCTCCAAGTCAATGTCTAATAGCCTTATTGTTCAGAATCGTTGTTGATTCTTATGGAGATTAAAATGGAGGTTGCCACTGCTTCATCAGCTTCCCTAAGTACTTGGTGTCTCTACAATTAAAGCTTTCCCAGTGAGTAGATCGTACTGACAGTGAAGAATGGGGTGGAGAGGCCGGGTTCGGTGATGCTGGTGATGTTGACGAGTCCTTCTTTGCAATAGGGTGACTAGACTAGCGAACCCTGGAGAATGCAGAGGATGTCATGGACGGTGGAGTTGTGCTGGACCAGAAAGTGGCATTCCAGTTCAGAACTGCTATCGCCAGAGCTGTCAGAGGAGTATCATAGGTGTAATGAGTAAGGTAGCCAACGGTGAGCAACAGGCCACAGAGCGTGGCCAGCAGGCAACACGCTGCACTGACCAGCTTAGGAACCTTGGTAGGGTTAAAGATGCATAGTGGATTCATGCCTGCAAAATAGTGTCCTAAGCATTTTTAATTCCTTCTTGTTCTTGGCACTCAGGGATATCTATCCTTATTATTTACATTGTTGCCAATATTCCTTCTAGCCTAGTCACCCTGAATCATGCTAGGCTAAATTTTAGGCAACTAGTGTCAGTACCATAAAGATGGTGTTCTTCATGCCTGACATATTCATAGGGTCATCATATTATTTTCCTTAATATGATGTAATATAGTTTTCAGTCATCCAGTAGGTTTTATTGATGGCAGGTGCCATAATTTCCCTAGTTGTGTGTGTGTGTGTGTGTGTGTGTGTGTGTGTGTATACTATTCTTTTTTTTTTTTTTTTATGAATAGTTTTCCTTCTAATTTAGATCCTGGGGTGTTGTTAGTGTTCTTATCTGTACAGGTGTTTGCAATATTAATTCGATAGGAGTCTTTCCATTCTTTGTATATTTATCATTTAGAAATCTTGCCACCTTCCAGATTGGTTTAGTCAATGCTTCTATATCAGGCTTATTAGTCAGCTTCTTCCTGAGCAAGCCATTACTGCTTTCGTTTGACCCAGACATGGTTGGTTTGTAGTTGTAAGTGCTTTGTGTCTTATTATGCTTTGTTCTTAGAAGATTCTTGTATTTGCTGTCCTTTGAAGTGGGGTCCCTGATCTGGTTGGGATACCATAGCAAGCAGTGCAGATTTCTGATGCTCTTGTGGTGGATTCTTTATCATTTTTGCTGCAAGGATAGAGTAAGCCTATTCCTGACCATGTGTCTACAAAGTGCATGCATAATTTGTTCTCTGGTACAGACAGGGCTCCTATACAATCATCTGTATAATCTGGAAGGGTCTGTCTACTTCTTTGACCTTACATGGAGTATTCATTAGTGACCTCCAAGCTTTAGACTTTTAGCAATTTCCACACTTCTTAATTTGGAATTGGAGGTATTTGGTAGGTATATACAGGTTTCTTTTCCTAATCATGTCCTAGCACTTTGTGTCCCAGCTTGATTTGTTTGGTGATATGTGCCCATGCAATGATCCAATCAGTTGGCTTATTTGTGTGTTCAGGTTTTTTTTTTTTTAAGAATTTTTAAAAAGCGTTTTATTTATTTCTAGGAGAGAGAGAGAGAGAGACAGCGTGAGCAGGGGAGGGTCAGAGAGAGAGGGAGTCACAGACTGAAACGGGCTCCAAGCTCTGAGCTGGCAGTCAGCACAGAGCCCGAAGCGGGCTCGAACCCACGAACTGCGAGATCATGACCTAAGCGAAAGTCGGACGCTTAACCGACTAAGCCACCCAGGCGCCCCTGTGTGTTCAGGTTTTATGTTCCATTGCTTTGCTTGTTTATGTATGGTTGCGTTTTGAATTGGTTTCCTCCTTAGTCATGAAGCATTGTGTTTTTTGTTAAACCTTGGCCTTTTAGTTTTTCTAGTGAGTTTGCCTATCTGGTTATTAAGTTTCATTACTTCAGCCTTGTCTTTCTGATGTGCAGAGACATATGTGATGAACATGGAGATGTTAGCCAGTGCTATTTTCTGACGTATTCTTATTCCATATGTTCATATTTCTTATTTTCCAGTCATTTTCCCAACCAAAGAGCCATTCCAATAGCTATTTCCCATGGTCTGAGAAAGATATAGGTCATTCTGATGTTCTTTAACAGACTCTCCAATAGCCAATTTTGTGGCTATTAACTCAGCATATTGTACTGATTTTCTCAAGCCTGATTCTGTCAGAGTTAGACCATCATTAGTCCTCAAGGCTGCTGCCTGCCAGCATTCTCCAGATGGTGTCATGGAGGTGGATCCATCTATAAACCAGGCATTATTGAGTGCCAGGGACCAGGGCAGTCCCCACTGCCCAACTGCTGGACTTGGATAGGCTTGCCCTCAGGAATTCTGGCAAGTCTACCATTGACATAGTGGAGATTTTCTCAGTTCACACAAAGCTGACTCTCAATCTATTTATCCTGCTTAGAAACATACCCATTTCCACGTTAGGACTTGATGGTCAGGAGTAACTTCTGTTTGTCAGGGGTCTGCTTTACCCACCCAGAATAAGCTGTTGTAGCTTAGGTGTAATTAGTTTGTTTTCGGTTAATGGGTCTGTATTTTGTAGGGCTCATAGAGTACCCAGGTGAGCTTTTAATTGGTTGGTATCTGTTCTTGGACCATAGGAACTTCTTAGTCCAAAATACAGTTGGGTCATATTTGGGGGTCCTGTGGTGTTTTAGTCCACAGAGATCATGTTGCAAACCCTTGTGAATGTAGGCACTCTGGTTTATATCTAGAGTCCTCATTAGCTGGTTCCAGCGTATTACAGGTTCTGACAGCATTTTTGAAATAAGTAAAGGCTGCCTTAGATGGGTCTCCATCTAAGTTCCCTATTTGTCCTAGTTATTTCATAAATACATTTTAATATTCTCATATGTGGTATGTGGTATTTCCAATATCCAAACAGTCTTTATCAGTTTCTGAGCTGATGTTTTCGTGGTACACATGGAATGCAATCTAGCTTGTCTGGGCTGGGTCTGGTATTTTCTGGGGCTTAATCTCACGACAGTGAGATCATAATCTGAGCCAAAATCAAGAGTTGGATGCTTAACCAACTGAGCCACTCAGGCACCCCTATTTTTATTTTTTAATTGAACTATAGTTGAAACACAATGTTACATTAGTGTCAGGTGTACAACACAATGATTTGACAACTCAGTGTGTCATATCCTGCTCACCACAACTGTAGCTACCATCTTTCACCATACAATGCTATTATCATACCACCAATTATATTCTCTATGCTGTGTCCTTACCCCCTTTTATCGCCGTGACTGATTCATTCCATAACTAGTAGTCTGTACCTTCTTCACTTCACCCACTTTGTGCATCCCTCCACCCCCTCCCCTCTGGAAACCATCAGTTTGTTCTCTGTATTTATGAGTCTTTTTCTGCTTTTTTAGATTCCGCATATTAGTGAAATCATTAAGTATGATTTCCTGTCTCCCTTATTTAACTTAATATAATATTCTTGAGGTCCATTCATGTTGTCAAAATTGGCAAGATCTTACTCTCTTTTATGGCTAAGCAATATTCATGATCTATCTACCTATCTGTATCTGTATATATCTTTGCTTAATATGCTCAATACCTACATTAATTCCCTTGGCAAGAATTTTGCCCTTGTTTACAACAGTGCCAGCAGCATGCTGGGTAGCATTGTAGACACCTCCAGTTTTGCCTCGGTCACATTTGTGGGGCATTCATTTTGAACAGTGTCCATTCCCTTGATATCTATAATATCATGTTTCTTATAGATTTGCATGTATATGGTCAAAGGAACAGCTCTATATTTTCTAAAAGGCCTAAAGAGCATATAGTGGGTGCCTCTCCTTTTTCCTTTTGTGTTGGTCATTTTGGCAAATTACTGGAAAATGGCCAAAAGGAAGCCAAATTAGTGTTTTGTTTTTGTTTTGTAAATACCCAGTAGCAGAAATATTGGATCATATGGTATTTCTGTTTTTAATATTCAAGGAACCCGTATACTGTTTTCTCCAGTGGTTGAATCAGTATATCAATATATTCCCACCAACAGTGCACAAAGGTTTCTTTTTCTCTACATCTTCTCAAACACTTTTTGTTTCTTGTCTTTTTGGTTTTAGTCATTCTAACAGGTGTAAAGTGATATCTTATTGTGGTTTTCATTTGCATTTCCCTGATGATTGGTGTTGAGCATCTTTAGTGTCTCTTGGGCACCTATATGCCTTCTTTGAAGAAATAGTTATTCATATCTTCTGCCTATATTTAATTGGATTACTTGACCTCTGGTGTTGAGTTGTAGAAGTTCCTTATATATTTTGGATATGAATCCCTTATCAAATACATTATTTGAAAATATCTTCTCCCATTCAATATATTGTCTTTTTATTTTCTTGATGGTTTCTTGGCTGTGTAAAACCGTTTAGTTTTGATATAGTCCCAATTGTTTTATTTTTGCTTTCGTTTCCCTTAGGAGACATATCTAGAACAATGTTGTTATGGCTGATGTCAGAAAATTACTGCCTGTGGTCTTTTCTAGGATTTTCATGGTTTCAGTTTTCACCTTTAGGTGTTTAATCAATTTTGAGTATATATTGGCATGTGGTGTAGGAGAGTGGTCCAGTTCATTCTTCTGCATGAAGCTGTCCCATTTTCCCAGCACCATTTATTGAAGTGACTGTCTTTTCCCCTTTGTATATTTTTGCCTCCTTCGCTGTAGATTAATTGACCATATAAATGTGGGTTTATATGTTCTATTGATCTATGTTCTGTTTTAGTGCCAGTACCATAATGTTTTGATTACTACAGCTTTGTAGTAATCAAATGTCTTGAAATTGTGACACTTCCAGCTTTGTTTTTCTTTCTCAGGATTGCTCTGGCTATTCAGGGTCTTTTGTGGTTCCCTGCATATTTTAGGGTTATTCTACTTTTGTGAAAAATGCTGTTGGTTTTTTAATAGGAATTGCATTGAATCTGTAGGTTTATTTGGGTATTGTGGACATTTTAACAATATTCTTCCAATGTAAGAGCATGGAATATCGTTTGATTTCTTTGTGTCATCTTCAGTTTCTTTCATCAGTGTTTTATAGTTTTTGGAGTACAAATCTTTTACCTCTTTGGTTATTTGATATTTTATTTTATTATTTTTGGTGCAGTTGTAACTGTTTTCTTTCTTTCTTTCTTTTTTTTTTAATTTCTCTTTCTGTGACTTTGGTACTGTATAGAAAACCTGTCAATTTTGTATCAGGCCACTTTACTGAATTCATTTATTATTTCTAATAGTTTTTTGGGTGGAGTCGTTAAGATTTTATAGATCATGTCATCTGTGAATAATGACAGTTTAACTTCTTCTTGACCAATATGGATGTCTCTTCTTTCTTTTTTTTTTTTTTTTGGTCTGATTGCTGTGACTAGAGCTTCTACTACTATGTTGAATAAAAGTGGCAAGAGTAGACAGCCTTGTCTCAGTCCAGACCTTAGAGTGAAACCCCTGAGTCTTTCACTATTGAGGATGTTCTTAGCTCTGGATTTTTCATATATGGCCCTTATTAAGGTATGTTCCCTCTAACCCCATTTTGTTGACAGTTTTTAAACATGAATGGCTGTTAAGTGTTGTCAAACTTTTTTTTTGCATCTATTACAATGATCATATGATTTTTATCCTTCATTTTGTTGATGAGGTGTATAACACCAATTGATTTACATACATTGAACCATCCTTGCATCGTCAGAACAAATCCCACCTGATCATGGTGAATGACCTTTACAGTATGTTGTTGTATGCGGTTTGCTAATATTTTGTTGAGAATTTTTGCATCTGTGTTTATGAGGGATATTGGCCTATAGTTCTTTTTTGGTGGTGTCTTTGTCTGGTTTTGGTATCAGGGTAATGCTAGCCTGATAGCATGTACTTGGAAATTTCCTCCCTCTTCTATTTTTTGGAATAGTTTGAGGAGAAGAGATATTAACTGTTCTTTAAATGTCTGGTAGAACTCCCCTGTGAATCTGTCTTGGACTTTTTGAGTAGTTCAGTTTCATTACTTGTAATTGTTCTATTCAGATTTTCTGTCTCTCCCTGGTTCAGTTTTAGAAGATTGTGTAGCTTGTCTAGTTGTCATATATTTTTTTGTAGTATTCTCTTATAATCCTTCATATTTCTGTGGTGTCAGTTGTTACATCTCCTCTCTCTAGTTATTGATTTTATTTAAGTTCATCCTTTCTCTTTTTTCTTTTTTTCTTATTGAGTTTGGCTAAGGATTTTTCAAAGAATCAGCTCTTGTTTTCATTGATTTTCTCTATTGTTTTTTTTTAAGTCTCTATGTCATTTATTTCTTCTCTAATATTTATTTCCTTTCTTCTACTCACCTTGGGCTTTGTTCTTCTTTTTCTATTTCCTTTAGATGTAAAGTTAGATTAAGTTTTTCCTTATTTCTTGAGGTAGACCCATATTGCTATATACTTCCCTCTAAAAGCTGCTTTTGCTGTGTCCCAGAGATGTTGGATCATTGTGTTTTCATTTTCATTTTTCTCCATGTATTTTTAAATTCTTCAATTGTTTCATTGACCCATTGGTTGTTTACTATTATGTTGTTCATGTGTTTGTGTTTTTTCAGGTTTTTTCCTTGTGATTTATTTCTATTTTCATACTATTGTGGTTGTAAAAGGTACATGATTTGTATGATTTCAGTCTTCTTCAATTTATTGAGGCTTGTTTTATGGCCTAATGTGTGATCTATTCTGAAGAATGATTTTCATACACTCCAAAAAAATGTGTATTCTGTTGTTTTTGGTTAGAATGTTGTGTATATATCTTTTATGTCCATTTGGTCTAATGTGTCATTCAAAGACGTTTCTTCATTGATTATCTGAATGATCTATTCATTAATCTAAGTGGGATGTTGAAGTCCCCTACTATTTTTGTATTCACATCAATTTAACATTATGTTAATGGATATATCCTCTTGTTTGACTTATCCTTTTATCGTTATGGAGCACTCTTTAGTATCTGTCACTTACAGTCTATGTTTTAAAGCATATTTTTCGGGTATAAATATTGCCACCTGTTTTTTTTTTTTTTCCCCACTTCCATTTGCATGGCAAATGTTTTTCTATCCCTTCATTTTCAGTCTGTATGTGTCCTTAGGTCTGAAGTGAATATCTTTCAGGCAGCATATTGTTGGGTTTTGTTTTTTCTAATCCATTCCACTATTTTGTGTCTTTTAATTGGGGCATTTAGGCCATTTATATTTAAGGTAATTATTGTAGATAGATACTTATTACCATAATTTTTTTTATTTTCTGGTTGTTTTTGCACCTCTTTGTTTCTTTTTCTCTTGCTCTCTTTGTGATCCATGAGTATCTGTAATGTTTGGCTTCCTTTCACTTTATTTTTCATATATCTGTCATAGATTTTGGGTTGTGGTTACCATAAAGTTCTTATATAACATCCTAAGTAAATAACTGTCCATATTAATTTGATGGTCATTTAGGTTCAAACATGTTCTAAAAAATAGAAAAAAACTTTTTCCCCCTTTTTTACCCTTATCTTTTTATTCCCTTCTCTATGTTTTATGTTTATGTTGTCATATTTATATTCATATTTTTATTTTTTAAAATTATTTTTTAATATTTATTTTTGAGAGAGAGCGAGAATACAGGTGGTGAAGAGACAGACAGACAGAGAATCCTAAGCAGACTCCAGGCTCTGAGCAGTCAGCACAGAGCCTGATGTAGGTCTCAAACTCATGAACCATGAGATCATGACCTGAGCCGAAGTTGACTGCCTAACTGACTGAGCCACCCAGGTGCCCCATATTCATATTTTTCTTATGTCTATATGGCCATTTCTTTTCCACTTAATGAGGTACCTTTAAATCCCTTTAATATTATAAGGCTGGTTTAGTGGTGATGAACTCCTTTCTTTTCTTTGGGAAACTCTTCATCTGTCCTTCAAATCTTGAGTATAACCTCACTGGGTAGAGTATTCTTGGTTGTAGGCTTTTTTCTTAACAGCACTTTGGATATATTATGCCATTTCCTTCTGGTTTACAAAGTTTGTGCTGGGAAATTAGCTGATAGTCTTAGAGATTTTCCTTGTAGGTAACTTCTTTTTTTTCCTCCCTCTTGCTGTATTTAGGATCCTGTCTTTGTCTCTAACCTTTCAAATGTTAATTATGTGCTATATGTGGTGTGGACATCCTTTGGTTCATCTTGTTTGAGACTGTGATTCTTGAACTTGGATGTTAAGATTTCAGTTATTTCTTCCAAAAAAATTTTAAAGTTTATTTTGAGAGAGAGAGGGAGCATGTGTACAAGTAGAGAAGGGGCAAAGAAGGAGGGAGAGGGAGAGAGAAAGAGAAAGAATCCCCAGTGGGCTTTGCACTGACAGTGCAGATCCAAAAGTGGGACTCAACTCATGAACCATGACATCATGACTTGAGCCAAAATGAGGTGTCAGATGCATAACCACTGAGCCACCCAGGCGCCCCTCTTCAAATTTTCTGCACCTTTATCTTTCCTCCTCCGCCTCCTCCTCCTCCTTCTAGGATCCTTATCATTTGAATGTTCATTTGATGTCCAAGAGATTTCTTAATCTATCCTTATTATTTAAAATTCTTTTCCCTCTTTGTTGTTCACCTTATGTGCTTTCCATTACCATATCTTTCAGATCACTGATACATTCTTTTAAATCCTCTAATCTAATGTCAATTTCCTGAAGTGTTTTTTATTTTAGCTATTCTATTCCTTAGCTCTGATTGGTTCTTTTAAATATCTTCTAGCTCTTTAATGAAGGTCTTACTGAGAGTTCTTCCATTCTTTTTTCTTGGCCACTGAATATCTTTATAATCATTAAAGTCTTTGTCAGCCATATTTCTCATCTCTATTTTACTTACTTTCCTTTTTTTTTAAAGATTTATTTTTACAGTTGATTGTATTATTTTTTATTTAATTTTTAAATGTTTTTTAATTTACTTTTGAGAGTGAGAGAGGCAGAGAACGAGTAGGGGAGGGGCAGAGAGAGGGGGAAACACAGAGTCTGAAGAAGGCTCCAGACTCTGAGCTGTCAGCACAGGGCCCGATGTGGGGTTTGAACTCACAGATCGTGAAATCATGACCTGAGCTGAAGTCAGACACTTAACCGACGGAGCCACCCAGGTGCCCCCCATTTTATTATTTAGAGAGAGAGAGAGAGAGAGAATATGAGCACGCGTGCACAAGGAGGGAGGGGTAGAGAGAAGGAGAGAATGAATCCCAAGGGGCTCCGTGCCATCAGATCAGAGCACAATGCAGGGCTTGAACTCATAAACTGTGAGATTGTGACCTTAGCCGAGATCAAGAGTTGGATACTTACCCAAATGTACCACCCAGGCGCCCCCATTTTACTTATTTTTCTGAGTCTTTTTCTTTTCTCTTCTTTCGGAGCATATTCTTCTGTCTCCCTATGTTGCTGGACTTTTTGTATTTTTTTCCCTATGTATTGGGCAAAACAGATACTCCTACAGCTGGTGGAGTGGTCTTGTATGTGGTGACCCCATGCAGATTGTGTGTGCTTGGTGACTTTTGCTGGCTTTTTGGAGCTCTGGCTGTAGTGCTAGTTACATTTTTAAACCATGGCTTTTTACAGAGATAATGAAGATGGGGAAAATAATTACAATAAAAAGAAAAAAATGAAAAATAAAGAAGAAAAAGAAAGGAGAACAAGAAAGAACAAAACCAAAAAGAAAACAGAACAAGACAAATTTTAAAGAGTAAAAAAATCAAATAGTAAAAATTAAAACAAATAAAAAACCACAGCTTGTTTTTTTGCCCCAACACCACAGGGCAACTGGTGCAGGCTTGTGGACCCTGGGCTCACTGAGATTGGAAGCTCACTATGAGCTGGACCTTGCTCTGGTATGGCCTTTTCAGATGGAGGGAGAGAGAACGTTCCTGCAATTCCTTGGCCCTTTTAAATATGGCTTTTCCCCTGCTGTGCTCCAACATGACTAGGGCTAGTGTGCCCTTCAGGTCTCTGGCTTGTTGAGGTTGCCTGCTTCCTGCAATAATCCTGAACTGCCAGTTATGCCAGAACCCTCCAATTAGGGCATCTGAACCAGCCCCTGATGGTAGCCAGATCTGGCTCTGATCTGGGCTTTTAAGGTTGCAGTAGAGAAAATATTCCCACAGTTCCTCAGCCCCTTTAAAGTATAGTTCTTTTTTCGGTGTCCCAGTACATCTAGGGCTGGTGTGGGCTTGTGGACCCTGGGCTTGCTGAAGCCGCAAACTCCCCAAGATGACTGGACCTGTTATGGGGAAGAGAACCCTCCTCTGGTCTAGGCTCTTAAGGTGGAGTGAGAACATAAACCATGCGGTTCTCCAATCCCTCTGATCTGGAGGGCATCCTGCAGGTCCTCTGCCGCTTGGTAGAGTTCTAATGTTGTCTGTTTTATATGCTAGTTGCTCTTTTAAATGGTGTTTTCTTTTTTCTGTGTTCAAGGACAGAGGGATCTGTTCCTGGTACTGTCACTTCCCACTGCAGTTTGCAGCATTGGGGGTGTGTGCTCCCTTTGTTACCGTGCTTCCGTCTCTCTTGCTGTTCTGTCTTCAGTTGTTCATTAGCTGCACATTCAGCCCTCAGTTCTTCAGTAGAAATTGTATTAATAGGTGTAATTCGGTGTGTTCCGTAGAGGAGGTGAGTTCAGAGTCTTCCTACATCACCATCTTGAACCCCAGAAGTCCCCAGATTGAACTATAATATCCTCTTGAGGCTAAGAAGCCAAATACTTGTCATCAGACTTCACTTGCAATACCTATAGATTTGAGTTACTGTATCTCTTCTTGAGTTCTTAAAAATATCCTGAATTTCTAGGGACGCCGGGGTGGTTCAGTCAGTTAAGTGTCTGATATTGGCTCAGGTCATGATCTCATGGTTTGTGGGTTTGAGCCCCACATCAGGCTCTCTGCTGACAGCTCAGAGCCTGGAGCCTGCTTTGAATTCCGTGTCTCTCTCTGTCTCTGCCTCTCCTCTGCTCATGCTCTGTCTCTCTCAAAAATAAACATAAAAAAAAAAAATCCTGAGTTTCTTATACCTGCCAGGAAGTAACCTTCTTTGCTTACTTGGTACGGAGGTGGGAACCCTGTAAGCAAGTGTCAGGCTGATTTTCCAAGAGGCTTCTTATTGGCTCAGTAGAGTCAATCTTAGTTCCTGAAAGGTGTCTGGTTATATCTGAGTTTATACATTTTTCTTCCAAATATGACATTAATCTAATCAAAGCCTTGGTAATATAACCAATGTTTGCAGTGGTGTCCTGTTACAAGAACAGATTCTTAGGAACTTAGGAAAATAAGTATACTGCCATGAAAACATAAGAATACTCACTGAGAGTTTCTTAATGCTGGAGGGGTCAGGTAGGGAGAAAAAGATAAATATTTCAATTCTGTTTATATAGGTATAACTTACCAAATTGGTATAAGTCATAGAGAGGAAAGGTCTAAAATTTGGAAAATAAAATTTAAGGAACCAGCAATATTTCAAACAAAAAGTCATGATAATTACAATCATCTTCATTAGTTTATTCAGCCCCATGTAATTAATAGTTGTTGATGTTAGCATCATAAAACTACTTTGAGAAGATATCAGTTTCTCCATTAGAACTCTGTAAATTCTTACCCAGTTCAATAGTATGATGTTAGAGTTATTAGAGAACTTTATTCTAGAGTACCTGTCAGAGCCTTTCCCCTGAATCTCCTTGAAGATGAAATACTGTTACAAAAGCGTCAGAGTAAAACAGTAACTGCCTGTCAATGACAGAAATAAAAATGGCCCTGGGTAAAGATCTAATTAGTTTATTACTATGAAGTTGACAAGAAAATTTGATTATTTCTGTGATACACTACACTTCAAGATAATAACTAAAATTATAACTGATAACATACCAGGACATAACAGATTTCTAGGGGTTTCAAATAATTTCTAGAACACTTGCCTTAATATATATTTACACAAATATAATCTAAGAAAGTATAGTGTGTCTTATTGGACAGTCTTTCTCACGTAATTTAACATAACAAATATGTCTAACATATTTAACATCCCTCTTTTATGAGAAGAAAGTCTTTGAAATTTTCTAGGGACCCCCTAGAAATTTCAAAATTTAGTTTGGGGTCAAAAGATTTCATCTTAAATTTTGTTTTGGGGAAGTTCATTAGAAAAAAAACAACAAAGTGTTTGGACATTTGATTAAATAGCTTTTCCGATCATTGTAAAACAATATTTAGTTATCCATTTAATCAAAGTGGCAATTAAAGACTTTGCAGGCAAATGAGGAAAGTTAAATTGTTGTAAAAAGCCTTAGCTCTTTTTTTTTTTTTTTAAATTGAAGTATGGTTGACACACAATGTTACATTAGTTTTAGATGTATGACATGATTGGACAGCTCTATATGCTAGGCTCACAAGTGTAGCTACTGTCTGTTGCCATATAACATTATTACCATATCTACCACATTTGTTTCATCTTCTCTGTGTTATGCATTTTATCCCCATAACTTATTTATTTTAATACTGGAAACCTGTACAACCCACTCTACTTCATTCATTTTGCCCATCACAGGGCTCCTCTGGCAACCATCAGTTTGTTCTTTGTATTTATGGGTCTGTTTCTGCATTTGTTTGTTCATTTCCTTTGTTTTTTAGATTTCACAGATAAGTGAAATCATATGGTATAGGTCTTTCTTTGACTTATTTCCCTTGGCATCATACCCTCTAGGTTCATCCATGTTTCTGCAATGGCAAGATCTCATTGTTTTTTACGGATGGGTAATATTCCATGGGGTGTGTGTGTGTGTGCGCGCGCGCGCACACACACACACACACACACACACCTACTTTATTCATTCATCTATCCATGAACAGTAGAGCTTCTTCCAATCTTGGCTATTGTAAATAATGCTGCAATAAACATAGGGGTGCTATGTTTATATATATATATAATCAGTGTTTTATTCTTTGGGTAAATACCCAGTAATTACTAGATCATGATTTTTAATTTTTTGAGGAAACTGCATACTGTTTATCATATTGGCTGCACCAATTTGCATTTCCATCAACAGTATACTTTTCCTCCACATCCTTGACACCACTTGTTTCTTGTGCTTTTGATTCTAGCTATTTTGACAGGTGGAAGGTGATAGCTCATTGTGGTTTTGATTTGCATTTTCCCTGATTATTAGAGATGAACATCTTTTCATGTGCCTGTTTGTGATTATTGGATCTTTGGAGAAATGTCTATTTGGGTCTTCTGCCCATTTTAAAATTAGGTTTTCTTCTTCATCAGTATTATATATGTTCTTTATATATTTTAGATAGAACACTTATTGGATATATCATTTGCAAACATCTTCCATTCACTAGGTTGCTTCTTCATTTTGTTGATGGTTTCTTTTGTTGTGCAAAAGCGTTTTTATTTATTTGGTGTAGTCCCAATGGTTTATTTTTCCATTTTTTCCCCTTGCCTTAGGAGAGATATCTAGAAAAATGTTGCTAAGACCAAAGTCTAGGAGATTACTTCTTACGTTTTCTTCTAGGAGTTTTATGGTTTCAGGTCTCACATTTCAGTCGTTAGTCCATTTTACATTATTGTGCATGCTGTAAGAAAGTCCAGTTTGATTCTTTTGCATATAGCTGTCTAGTTTTCCCAGCACCATATATCAAAGAAACTGTTTTTTCTTTATTGTGTGTTCTTGCCTTCTTTGTTGTAGATTAATTGACCATATAAATGTGAGTTTATTTCTGGGCTCTCTGTTCTGTTGATCTGTGTCTATATTTGTTTTAGTACTATACTGTTTTGATTACTACACCTTTGCAGTATATCTTAAAATATGGGATATTGATACTTCCTGCTGCTTTCTCAAGATTGCTTTGGCTATCTGGGGCCTTTGTGGTTTCGTTCACAATTTAGTAGTATTTGTTCTAGTCCTGTGAAAAATGCTATTGATATTTTGATAGAGATTACATTGAATCTGTAGATTTCTTTGGGTAGTATGGACATTTTGACAATATTATTTCCTCTAGTCCATGAGTACAGAATATCTTTCCATTTGTCTAATCTTCAATTTTTTTCACCATTGTTTAATAGTTTTCAGAATACAGGTCGTTCACCTCCTTTGTTATGTTTATTCCTAGGTATTTTCTTTTTGGTGCATTTGTAAATGGAGTTATTTTCTTAGTTTCCCCTTCTACTTACAAGCATAGAAACTGCTAATTTCTGTGTATAATTTTGTATCTTGCAACTTTGTTGAATTTATTACCTTAATAGGTTTTGATGGAGTCTTTAGGGTTTTAATGTATACGTCATCTGCAAGTAGTGACCATATAACATCTTTCTTACCAATTTGGATGCCTTTTATTTCTTTTACTTATCTGATTACTGTGGCTCAGACATTCAGTACTATGTTTAATAAAATTGATGAGAGTGACATCCTTATCTTGTTCCTGATCTTAGATGTCAATTTGTTTATCACCGTTGAGTATAATGTTGGCTGTGGGTTTTTCATATATGACCTTTATTTAGATATTCAGATATATTCAGATATATTCCCTTAAAACCCACTTTAGCAGTTTTTTTTATCATGATGATGTTGAATTTTGTCAAATGACTTTTCTGCATCTATTGAGATGATCCTTTGAGCTTAATTTTTTTTTGTCAAGTGGCATATCCTATCAATTGTATTTATGAATATTGAACCATCTTTGCATCCCTGGAATAAATCCTACTTGCTTGTGGTGAATGATCCTTTTAATGGATTCTTGAATGTGGTTTGCTAGTAATTTGTTGAGGATTTTTTTTGCATCTTTCTTCATCAGGGATTTTGGCTTGTAGTTTTCTTTTTTTGTGGTGTTTTTGTTTGGTTTTGGTATCAGGATAATGCTGACCTTGTAGAATGTATTTGGAAACATTCCTTCCTCTTCTATTTTTTTGAAATAGGTTGAGGAGAAGAGGTGTTAACTTTTCTTTAAATGTTTAATAGATTTCACCCATGAATCCATAGGTCTTGGACTTGTGAGAGTTTTTGATTATTAATTCAATTTGTTACTAGTAATTAGTCTGTGCAGATTTTCTACTTTGTCTTGATTCAGTTTTAGATTACATGTTTCTGTCAATTTGCTCACTTCTAGTTTGTCAAATTTTCTGGCATATAATTTTTCATAGTATTCTTTTATAATCCTTTGTATTTCTATAGTACTGATTCTTCTGTTTCAGATTTTGTGTTCTCTATTTTGTAATGAAGCAAAGAACCAGCTCTTGATTTCATTGGTGTGTGTGTGTGTGTGTGTGTGTGTGTGTGTGTGTGTGTGTATTTTATTCTCTATTTCATTTCTACTGATATTTCCCTCCTTCTACTAAATTTGGATTTGTTTATTGTTCTTTTTCTAGTTCCTATGTGTAATGTTAAATTGTTTATTTGAAGTTTTTTTTCTTGTTTTTTGAGGGAGGCCTGTATTGCTATAAATTTCTTTCTTAAACTGGTTTTGCCGTGCCCAAAATATTTTCAACTGTTGGGTTTTCATTTTCATTTGTCTCCATGTATTTTTTTAAACTCCTCTTGGATTTCTTCATTGATGCATTGGCTCTTTAGTAGCATGTTGTTTAGCCTACAGGTGCTTGTGTTTTTTCCCCCAATTTTTGTGTTATTGATTTCTAGTTTCATATTGCAGTTGGAAAAGATGCATGGTATACTTTCCACCATTTAAAATTTATTGAAACTTGTTTTCTAACATGTCTATCCTGGAGAATGTCTATGTGCACTTGAAAAGCATATGTATTCTGTTGTTTTTGGATGGAGTGTTTTGTATATATCTGTTAAGTTCATCTGGTCTAATGTATCATTAAAAGACACCCTTTATTGATTTTTCTGCCCGGATAATCTGTCCATTGGTGTAAATGGAATATTAAAATCCCCTGCTTTTCTACTTTAATGTCGATTTCTCCCTTTATATCTATTAAGATTAATCTATTTTTTCTTCAAAAATTTATTTTATTCTAGTTAACATATATTGTAACATTATTTTTAGTAGTAGAATTTAGTGATTTATCACTTATGTATAATACCCAATGTTCAACACAAGTGCCCTCCTAATACCCTTTAGTCATTTGGTTCATCCCCCACTCACCTCCCTCCATCAACCTTCTGTTTTTTCTCCATAATAATCCCTTATAATTTGTTTCCCTCTCTTCCCCCTTTCCACATGTTCATCTGTTTTGTTTCTTAAATTCTACATATGACTGAAATCATATGGTATTTGTCTTTCTCTGCCTGACTTATTTCACTTAGCATAATATACTTTAGTCCATGTCCTTGCAAATGGCAAGATTTCATTCCTTTTGATGACTGAGTAATATTCCCTTACACACACACACACACACACACACACACACACACACACACACCACTTCTATATCTGTTCATCAGTTGATGAACATTTTGGCTCTCCCCATAGTTTGGCTATTGTTGATAATGCTGCAATAAACATTGATATGTATGTACCTCTTTGAATCTGTGAATTCGTATCCTTTGGTTAAATACCTAGTAGTGCAATTGCTGAGTCATAGAGTATTTCAGTTTTTAACTTTTTGAGGAACCTCCATACCATTCCCAAGGTTGGTTGTACCAGTTTGCATTACCACCAATAGTGCAAAAGGATTCCCTTTCTCTGCATCTTCACCAACACCTGTTGTTTCTTATGTTGTTAATTTTAGCCATTCTGATAGGTGTAAGATTCTATCTCATCACAGTTCTGATTTGTATTTTCCTGATGATGAATGATGTTGAGCATTTTTTCATGTATCTATTAGCCATCTGGATGTCTTCTTCTTCCTTTTTTTTTTAATATTTTTATTTATTTCTAGGAGAGAGAGAGAGACAGCATGATCAGGGGAGGGTCAGAGAGAGAGGGAGTCACAGACTCTGAAACAGGCTCCAGGCTCTGAGCTGGCAGTCAGCACAGAGCCCGATGCGGGACTCGAACCTACGAACCGCGAGATCATGACCTAAGCGAAAGTCGGACGCTTAACCGACTAAGCCACCCAGACGCCCCATCTGGATGTCTTCTTAAGAAAAGTGTCTATTCATGTCATCTGCCCATTTCTTCACTGGATTATTTGGTTTTGGGTGCAGAGTTTGATAAGTTCTTTATAGATTTTGTATACTAACCCTTTATCAGATACATCATTTGCAAATATCTTCATCTATTTCATAGACTGTCTTCTAATTTTGTTTGCTGCTTTCACTATGCAGAGGTTTTTATCTTGATAAAATCCCAACAGTTCATTTTTGCTTTAGTTTTTCTTGCCCCTGGAACATGTCTAGTAAGATGTGGCTACAGATGAGGCTGGAGAGGTTGCTGCCCATGTTCTTCTCCAGGATTTTGATGGATTCATGTCTAACATTTAGATCTTTCATCCATTTGAATGTATTTTTGTGTATGGTGTAAGAAAATGGTCCAGGTCCATTCTTTTTCATGTTGCTTCCCATGGCTATTTGCTAAAGATATGGTATTTTTTTAATTGGATATTCTTTCCTGCTTTGTCAAAGCCATTAGTTGACCGTGTAGTTGTGGGTACAGTTATGGGTTTTCTATTCTCTTCCATTAACCTCTGTGTCTGTTCTTGGGCCAGTACCATACTATCTTGATGGCTACAGCTTTGTAATGTAGCTTGAAATCCAGAATCATAATGCCTCCCAGTTTTTTCTTTTTCAGGATTGCTTTGGCTATTCAGGGTCTTTTGTGGTTCCATACAGATTTTAGGATTGATTGTTCTAGCGCTGTCAAAAATGCTGGTGCTATTTTGACAGGAATTGCATCAAATATGTAGATTGCTTTGGGTAGTATAGATACTTTCATAATGTTTGTTTTCCTAATCCATTAGCATGGAATGCTTTTCTGTTTCTTTGTGTCCTCTTCAATTTCCTTCAAAAGTGTTGTATAGTTGTCAGATCTTTTACCTCTTTGGTTAGATTTATTCCTAGGCATATAATTATTTTGGGGGCAATTTCAAATGAGATTGATTCCTTGATTTCTTTTTCTGCTGCTTCATTTTGGTGGGTAGAAATGCAACAGATTTCTGCACATTGATTTTATATCTGGCCACTTTGCTGAATTCATGTATTCTAACAATTTTTTGTTGGAGCCTTTTTCATTTTCTATATAGAGTATCATGTCATCTGTAAATAGTGAAAGTTTGACTTCTTCCTTGCCAATTTAGATGCATTTTATTTATTTTCATGTCTGATTGCTGAGGCTAAGACTTCCAGTATTATGTTAAATAGTAATGATGAGAGTGGACATCGTTGTCTTGTTGCTGACCATAGAGGAAAAGGCCCTGTTTTTCTCCATTGAGGATAATATTAGTGGTGGGTCTTTCCTATACAGCCTTTATGATGTTGAGGTACATTCCATCTACCCCTACTTTCTTGAGGGATTTTATCAAGAATGGATGCTGTATTGGGGCACATGGGTGGCTCAGTTGGTAAAGCTTCTGGTTCTGGCTCAGGTCATGATCTCAGGGTCTGTGAGTCTGAGCCCCACATTGGACTCTGCTGACAGCTCAGAGCCTGGAGCTTGCTTCAGATTCTGTATCCCCGCCTGTCCCTCCCACCACTGCCACAGCTCATGATCTATCTTCCTCTCTCTCAAAAATAAATAAATATTAAAACAAAAAGAATGGAGGGGCGCCTGGGTGGCTTAGTCAGTTAAGCGTCCGACTTTCGCTTAGGTCATGATCTCGCAGTTCGTGGGTTCGTGCCCTGCGTCGGGCTCTGTGCTGACTGCCAGCTCAGAGCCTGGAGCCTGTTTCAGTCTGTGACTCGCTCTCTCTCTGACCCTCCCCTGCTCACGCTGTCTCTCTCTCTCTCTCTCTCCTAGAAATAAATAAAACATTAAAAACAATTTAAAAAAAAGAATGGATGCTGTATTTTGTCAAATGCTTTTTCTGCATCTATTGAGAGGATCATATGGTTCTTATAAATGTCGTGTATCTTGATTGATATGCAAATATTGAACCAGTCCTATAGCAGTCAGGAATGAATCCCACTTGATCATGGTGAATAATCCTTTTAATGTACTGGTGAATTCAATTTGGTAGTATCTTATTGAGAATTGTTACATCCACATTCATCAGGGATATTGGCCTGTAATTCTCCTTTTTAGTGAGGTCTCTGGTTTTAGAATCAAGGTAATGCTGGCTTGTAGAATTAGTTTGGTAGTTTTCCTTTCATTCCTATTTTTGGAACAATTTGAGAAGAATAGGTATCTTCTTTAAATGTCTGGTAGAATTTCTCTGGGAAGCCATCTGGCTCAGGACTTTTGTTTGTTGGTAGATTTTCAATTACTGATTCAATTTCTTTGCTGGTTATGGGTCCATTCAAAATTTGTATTTCTTCCTGTTTCAGTTTGGTAGTTTGTATGTTTCTAGGGATTTATCCATTTCTTTCAGATTGCCTAGGTTGTGGACATGTAATTTTTCATAATATTCTCTTATAATGGCCTGTATTTCTGTGGTGTTGGTTGTGATCACTCCCCTTTCATTCATGATTTTATTTATTTGGGTACTTTCTCTTTTTGGTAAGTCTGGCTAGGGATTTATCAGTTTTATTCTTTCAAAGAAGCAGCCTTAGTTTCATTGATCTGTTCTATTGAGTTTTTGTTTGTTTCTTTGTTTCTATATCATTTATTTCTGCTCTCGTCTTCATTATTTCCCTTCTACTGGCTTTGGGCTTTATTTGCTGTTCCTTTTCTAGCTCCTTCAGGTGTAAGGTTAGGTTGTGTATTTGAGACCTTTCTTGCTTCTTGAGATAGGCACAAATTGCAATATACTTGCCTTGTTGGACTGCCTGTGCTACATCCTAAAGGGTTTGGCCTGTCATGTTTTCATTTTTCTTTGATTTCATGTGCTTTTCAATTTCCTCTCTAACTTCGTGGTTCATTCTTTTGTAGAATGTTCTTTAACCTCCAAGTATTTGGTCTTTCCAACTTTTTTCTTGTGGTTGACTTCCAGTTCCATAGTGTTGTAGTTGAAAATATGCATGGTATGATCTCAATCTTTACTTGTTGAGGGCAGATTTATGACCCAGTATATGATCTATTCTGGAGAAGCTCTGTGTGTATTCAAAAAGAATGTGTATTTTGCTGTTTTAGGATGGAATGTTCTGAATATATCTGTTAAGTCCCTCTGGTCCAGTGTGTCATTCAATGCCATTGTTTCCTTGTAGATTTTCTGCTTAGATGATCTGGCCATTGCTGTAAGTGTTAAAGACCACTACTATTATTGTATTATTGTCAATGGGTTTCTGTATGTTTGTTATTAATTGATTTATGTATTTGTTTTCCATCAAGTGGGGGGCATAAATATTTTCAATTATTAGATTTTATTTTCTTGAGGGATGGATCCTTAAATTATGATTTAATGCCCTTCGTCATCTATTACAGTTTTTGGTTTAAAATCTAGTTTTCTTGATATGTATATGGCTATTCTGGCTTTCTTTTGGTGTCTGTTAGCATGATAGGTTGTTCTCTATCCCCTCACTTTCTTTTTTTAAATTTATTTTTAATTTTGCTTTTATTTATTTTATTTTTTAAATAGTTTGTCACGTTGGTTTTCATATAACACCCAGTGCTCATCCCAACAAGTGCCCTCCTCCATGCCCATCACCTCCCTTCCCCTCCTTCCCACCCCTATCAGCCCTCAGTTTGTTCCTGGCATTCAAGGGTCTCTCATGGTTTGCCTCCCTCCCTCTCCCCAGCTATTTTTCCCCTTCTTCTCCCCCATGGTCCTCTGTTAAGTTCCTCCTAATCCTCCTATATGTGCAAACATATGGTATCTGTCCTTCTCTGCCTGACTTATTTCACTCAGCATAACACCCTCAAGTTCCATCCATGTTGCTACAGTACATGGCTAGATTTCATTCTTTCTTATTGCCATGTAGTATTCCATCGTATAGATAAACCACGTCTTCTTGATCCATTCATCAGTTGATAGACACTTAGGCTCTTTCCATGTTTTGGATATTGTTGAGAGTGCTGCTATGAACACTGGGGTATGTGTACCCTATGCATCAGCACTCCTGTATCCCTTGGGTAAATTCCTAGCAGTGCTATTGTTGGGTCATAGGGGAGTTCTATTGTTAATTTTTTGAGGAACCTCCACACTGTTTTCCAGAGGGGCTGTACCAGTTTACATTCCCACCAACAGTGTAGGAGGGTGCCCATTTCTCCACATCCTCACCAGCATCTAGAGTCCTCCAATTTGCTCATTTTAACCACTCTGTCCGGTGTGAGGTGGTATCTCGGTGTGGTTTTGATTTGTATTTCCCTGATGAGGAGGGATGCTGAGCATCGTTTCATGTGTCTGTTGGCCATCTGGATGTCCTCTTTGGAGAAGTGTCTGTTCATATCTTCTGCCCATTTCTTCACTGGATTGTTTGTTTTTCGGATGTGGAGTTTGGTGAGTTCCTTATAGATTCTGGATACTAGCCCTTGTTCTGATATGTCATTTGCTACTATCTTTTCTCATTCCGTTGGTTGCCTATTAGTTTTATTGATTGTTTCCTTTGCCATGCAGAAGCTTTTAATCTTGATGAGGTCCCAATAGTTCATTTTTGCTCTTGATTCCCTTGCCTTTGGGGAGGTGTCAAGTAAGAAATTGCTGCGGTGGAGGTCAAGGAGGTTGTTTCCTGCTTTCTCCTCCAGGGTTTTGATGGTTTCCTGTCTCACATTCAGGTCCTTGATCCATTTTCAGTTTATTTTTGTGTATGGTGTGAGAAAATGATGTAGTTTCTTTCTTCTGCATGTTGCTGTCCAGTTCTACCAGCACCATCTGTTAAAGAGGTTGTCTTTTTTCCATTGGGTATTCTTTCCTTCTTTGTCAAAGATTAGTTGGCTGTACACTTTTGGGTCCAAATCTGAGTTCTCAGTTCTATTCCATTGGTCTATGTTCTGTTTTTGTGCCAATACCATACTGTCTTGATGATGACAGCTTTGTAGTAGAGGCTAAAGTCTGGGATGGTCTCCCATTTTGGTTTTCTTCTTCAGTATTACTTTGGCTATTCGGGGTCTTTTGTGGTTCCATACAAATTTTAGGATAGTTTGTTCTAGTTTTGAGAAAAATGCTGGTGCAATTTTGATTGGGATTGCATTGAATGTGTAGATTGCTTTGGGTAGTAATGACATTTTAATTGTATTTATTCTTCCAATCCATAAGCATGGAATGTTTTTCTATTTTTTTGTGTCTTCTTCAATTTCCTTAAGTTTTCTATAGTTTTCATCATACAGCTCTCTATATCTTTGGTTAGGTTTATTCCTAGGTATTTTATAGTTTTTTGTGCAATTGTGAATGGGATCAGTTTCTAGATTTCTCTTTCTGTTGCTTCATTGTTGGTGTATAGAAATGCAACCGATTTCTGTACGTTGATTTTGTACCCTGCAAGTTTGCTGAATTCATGGATCAGTTCTAGTAGGGTTCTGGTGGAGTCTTTTGGGTTTTCTACGTAGAGTATCATGTTGTCTGCGAAAAGTAAAAGTTTGACTTCTTCTTTGCCAATTCTGATGCCTTTTATATCCTTTTGTTGTCTGATTGCTGATGCTAGGACTTCCAGCACTATGTTAAACAACAGTGGTGAGAGTGGACAACCCTGTCGTGTTCCTGATCTCAGGAGGAAAGCTCTCAGCTTTTTCCCATTGAGGGCCATCCCCTCATTTTCATCTGCAGATGTCTTTTGGTCTAAAATGAATCTCTTTAGGCAGCATATAGATGGGTCTTGTTGCTTTTATCCATTCTGATACCCGATGTATTTAATTGGAACACTGAGTCCATTTACATTGAAGGTGATTATAGAAAGATATGAGTTTAGTGCCATTGTGTTACCTGTAAAGCTGGTGTTTCTCTTGATGTTCACTCTTCTTTTCTAGTCTTTGTTGCTTTCGATTTTTTCCCCCCTGAGAGTCCCCTTTAAAATTTCTTGCAGGGCTGGATTAGTGGTCATGAACTGCTTTAATTTTTGTTTTTCTGGGAAACTATCTCTCCTTCTGTTATGAACAACAGCTTCTGCTTAATAAAGTATTCTTGGCTGTATTTTTTTTTCCCCATTCAGCATGTTGAATATATTTTGACATTCCTTTCTGGCCTGCAAGTTTCTGTGGACAGATCTTCAACCCTGATCTGTCTTTCCTTGTAGGTGAAGGATGTTTAGGACTCTTTCCTTGTCTGTGTAATTTGTGAATTTGACTATGATATGCCTTGGCAATGGCCAGCTTTTGTTGAATTTAATGGGAGTTCTCTGTGCTTCTTGGATTTTGACTTCTGTGTCCTCTCCCAGATTAGGGAGGTTTTCAGCTATCATTTCCTCAAATAAATTTTCTTCCTCTTTTTATCTCTCTCTTCTGGGACTCCTGTGATATGAATACTGTTATGCTTAAAGGAGTCACTAAGTTCCCTAAGTCTACATTCATAATCCAATACTTTTGTTTGCCTCTTCTTTTGAGCTTCATTATTTTCCGTAGTTTTATCTTCTATATCACTGTTTCATTCCTCTACTTCATCCATCCTTGTTGTCATGGAATCCAGTTGGGTTTGCATCTCAGTTATGGTTTTTTAAATTTTGGTCTAATTTGGCCAATTTTTAATTTGGCCTAGATTTTAGTTCTTTTATCTCTGCAGTAAGGGATTCCCTAGTGTCTTCTATGCTTTTTTTTTCAACCCCAGACAGCCGCGTTATAATTGTTTTAAATTCTAGTTCAGATATCTTTCTTTTATCTGTATTGATTAATCCCCTGACTATTACTGCTTCCTGTTCTTTCTTTTTGGGTAAATTCCTCCACCTTTTCATATTATCAAGGTAAAAAAAGAAGCTAGATCCTAGGTGTGTCTTGTTTTGCTTGTTAAAAGAAGCTAGATTCGGGGCGCCTGGGTGGCTTAGTTGACTGACTGACTTTCGCTTAGGTCATGATCTCGCGGTTCGTGGGTTTGAGCCCTGTGTCGGGCTCTGTGCTGACTGCCAGCTCAGAGCCTGGAGCCTGTTTCAGAGTCTGTGACTCCCTGTCTCTCTGACCCTCCCCTGCTCATGCTGTCTCTCTCACCTAGAAATAAATAAAACATTAAAAAATTTTAAAAAAAAGAAGCTAGATCCAAACAAATAAATTAAAATGAAAAAAAATTCAAGAATAAAAATAAAAGGTTTTCTGTATCCCAAGATGGATGAGGTAAAGGACAAAAATAGCAACAAAGGAATCTGGGTTCTATTTCCTCTAGAGTTGAGTTTTGTATCACTTTATTATCAGTGGACTTGGTGTGTGTGAGGGGTTTGTGCTGGTCTTCTGGTAGTGGGGCTTGCTGTGCTGATTCTCAGGAGGACTTGCCCTAATGGAGATGCATCTGTAGGGCATGGGGAGCGAGGCTTGGTGTGACAGCTGCAGCCTCCACTTGTTGGCACTCTTTGGTTCACTGGTGTTGGTTGGTGCTGATGGGTGGGGTGAAAATGGCGTCACTCTGCTCTCTGCTGCCTGGAGCAGAGAGCTTGCACAGCTGCTCTTCAGGAAGCTCTCACAAATGAGCAATCAATCAACTCTCTTGTCTCCTTGGCTTCTACCTGACCTTCACCCTGTCTGTGTCTGAGCTGTCTGCCTGTCAGGCAACATGGGAGGGCACTCCTGTGTTTTATCTCTGGTGTAAGGTTGGGTTTCAGAACTGCAAATTTTAGAGATTCATGTGGTATGGACCATGCTGATCCTCTAGGGGAGGGTCTTGCTCACTGTGGTCAATGCCAGCTTGTCCTGGAAGCTGTTGTGTGTAGTGGTTCAGAATTTATGTAAAGCACAGCAGAAAGCCTGCACCAAAGCTTGCTGCCCTCAAACGCATCCTCATTCCTATTTTAGTGCACGGGGTAGAATAATGGCACCCACCAGTTCTTTGGCGCCAGAAAGGCCATGCCACCTCTCCCAAATGCACTCCAAGCAGGGGAACTGCTTCTCCTCATGTGACCCAGGGGATCCTCAGACCACACTGCCTGCTTCTGGGTGTCTGCTCTCCTTCCCTACAGGAGCACAGCTAAGCCCACCAGGTACAACCCTGGTGAATGGCACAGACCTCTGAAGCTTCAAAGTCTGCACTCTGCTGTTTATAAAATCTTACAGTATTTAGTCTCCCTCCTTTCCCAGTCAATGGTTCTGAGGAAGAGTTTTCTTATGCAGTTCCCCGCATGTGCCTTCACTATTTGTTCTCTCCTCTCTGTGATCAGGGCTCCTCCTCCATCACAACACCCAGAGCTCTTCTCTCCCCCAAATCAACTCTCTGAACCTCATACTTTCCACAGTGTGGTGTTTTTCTTTCATCTCTAGTTGTGCATTATTTTTGCTCTTAGTCCTCAGATAGTTTCTTGGGTGTTAAGAATGACTTGTTATTTATCTAGCCATGTTCAAGGGATGAGGCAATCCTAGGCTCTCCCCTATTCCTCTGCCGTCTTAACTCTTCCTCCCTGTTAATATTTGTTTTATGTATTTAGATCCTCCAATGTTGAGTTCATAGATATTTACAATTGTTACATCTTGTTGAATTGACCCTTTCATCATTATGTAATGTACTCCTTTGTCTTTTTTTTACAGTGTTTGTTTTAAAGACTGTTTTGTCTAATGTAAATATTTCTATCATGTGGTTTTTTTTCTCTGCTTCTATTTTCATGGAATGTCTTTTTCCATCCTTTCACTTTCAGTCTGTATGTGTCTTTAGTTCTGAATTAGTCTCTTGTAGGTAGCATATAGATGGGTCTTATTTTCTTACACATTCTGCTATGTTTTGATAGCATTAAAATAACTTATTTAACATAATTATTAATACATAGTACTTCTATTTTGTTCATTGTATTCTGGTTTTTGTAGTTCTTCTCTGTTCCTTTCTCATGATTGATGACTTTGTAGGTGGTGTTTTTGGCCTTATTTCTTTGTGTGTGTATCTATTAAAGGTTTTAGATTTGTGATTACCATAAGGTTGATATATAACTTCCCAAGTATAGAGCAATCTATATTAAGTTGATGGCCCCTTAAGTCTGAATACATTCTGAAGAATTTTTTACTTTCCCTCTCCACATTTTATGTATCTGTTGTCATATTTTACATTGTTCATTCATAATTTTCTTCTAACTATGGCCTTTTATTTTCCACCTAAAGAAGTACACTTAACATTTATTGTAAGGCCAGTTTTGTGGTGATGAACTCCTTTAACTATTGTTTGGGAAACTCTATCTCACCTTCCCATTTAGAGTGTTCTTGGTTGTTCCCCGTCCCCCCTCCCCCCCCTCCTTTTAAACTCCTTAAATATTTCCTGCTATTTCCATCTGGCCTGCCAAGTTTCTGCTGTAAAATCAGCTGATATCCTTATGGGGTTTCCCTTTTAATGTAACTTTTTGCTTCTGTCTTGCTGCTTTTTAATGGTCTCTTTATCTTTGACGTTTGAAATTTTAATTATTGTATGTCATGGTTTGCACTTATTTGAGTTCATCTTTTAGAAGCCCTGTGCTCCCTCACCTAGATGTATGTTTCCTTTTCCAGGTTAGGAGAGTTTTTAGCTATTAGTTTTTCCAATACATTTTCTGCCTCTTTTTCTCTCTTCTCCTCTGGAACCCCTATAATACAAATATTTTTCTACTTGCTGTTGTCCAAGATATCCCTTAATATGTCCTCATTAATTTTTGTTTCACTGTTCAGCTTGGATGCTTTCCATTACCCTGTCTTCCAGATTTGATCTGTTCTTCTGCATCTGTTAATCTACCCTTGATTCCCTCTGTTGCACTTTTCATTTCAACTATTATATTTTTTCTTTTAAAGAGAGAGTATGGGCAGATAAGAGGGGCAGAGGAAGAGAGAATCCCAAGCAGGCTTTATGCTCAGTGTAGGGCCTGAAATTGGGCTCAATTACACAACCTGGAGATCATGACCTAGGCTGAAATCAAGAGTTGGATGCTCAACCAACTGAGCCACCCAGGTGAGCCTCAGTTATTGTATTCATCTCTTATTATTTATATTTTATATCTTTTTGTTGTTCTTCCACTCTTCTCTGTAGTCCAGTGAGCACCTTTGTCAGACGTACTGTTTATCTCCTTTTTTATTTAGTTCTTTTTCTGAGTTTTTTTCTTATTCTTTTGTTGGGAGCATATTCCTGTATCTCCCCATTTTGCTTGACTTTTTTTTTCTGTGAATTAGGTGGAACAACTACTTCTAAACTTGAATGAATAGTCTTGTCCCCTTTGTAGACTTTGTTCCTAGGGACTTTGGATAGCTAGAGCTGTAGTTGACATGCACTGCAGTTCAGGGGCACTCCATGCTGGGGCTGCCTTGGTAGGATGGCTAGAGCTGAAGGAAGTGTGGTGTAGGGTGGTTCAAAGGCTCTCTGTGTGAAGGGTACCCTGGGCAGAACAACTGAGGCTAAAGTGGATGAGAGCCAGAGTGGTCCCTGTGCTCTCCCTGCTAAGGGCTCCCTGGTACAATAGCTGAAGTGGGTGTGGGCTGGGGGATTCTGGGTTGCTCCACACAGTGGGTACCCTGGAAGGATAGCTGCATGAAGTAGGTGTGGGCTGAGGTACAACTGGGTACTTAGGCAGGGTGACTGGAGCCAAAACCAACATGGGCCATCACATCCCAGGGTACTCTTCATAGGGACACCTGAGTTGGGTGGCTACAGCTGAAGCAGGCATGATCCAGGAGGTCCCAGAGAACTGTGCACTGATTGTGCCCTAGGGGCCACCTGGAGCCAAAGTTGTATGAGCCTGGAGTGTTTTGTGCCTGTGTCACCTTAGTGTGATAGCTGGAGCTGTAGTGAGCAGTGCCCTAGATGTCCTGTTATGCACTGTTCTAGGAGCTCATGTGGGCTCTGGGCTTGAGGCTCACTGAGGCTCAAGGGACTATGGCAAGAGCATCTGGAACTTGGTCCTGTCCATGCTATTAAGGTGAAGAGGGAACATAAATTGGACTCACCAACTCCTTTGATCTGGAGAGAGATCCAGAAACTCCCACCATTTTGCAGAGATCTAAGGTTCCTTTATACTCTAATTCCTGTTTTAACCTGTGGCTTTTATTTCTGTGCCCAAAGGTGTCTGGTGCTGGTATGGGCTAGGGACCTATTATCATCGAGGTATGGTGCCTGGAATTCTGTTCTCATCTGCACTGTCACAGTGGAGGGGGAGTATAAACTGTGTTCACTACCCCCTCACCATTTGGTGGTATTCTAGGGCTGGGTCTTTAGTTGTTCTTTTAAACCAGTTTTCATTTTTTCCTGTGTCTCTGGACAGACAAATCTATTCACAGTCCATCAGTGCTATTCTTCCCTACTGTAGTTTGCAGCATGGGGAGGGGACGTTCCCTTCATTACCATGTTTCTATTTCTCTTGCCATTCTGTAGGTGGTCTATTAGGTTTTTTGTAAGTAATCTAAGATCTGATAAAGACAAAGCATAGAAACTTTGTTTTTCTAGGTAGATTAAAGGTAAGGAAAAGCCTTTGTTTACAATTTCCTATTAAAACCAGACCAGTAATGCAAGAAGACTGTGTAATAGAGAGAAACACAAAATTTTAATTTTACATAACCTTACTTTTGATGTTAAAATTCTTTTAAATTTCATTTTTATCTCGACCATGTATTCCCATTCTTTTTAAAAATTCCTTTTCCACAAAACCTCAACTTTTTAAAAATTCAGGTTTTGTCCTAAGTTTTTCCTATATAAATAACCAGCTTCGTTGTTGGACAAAGTTACTTCCCACCCCCCCCATTCCTTCTCAGTTTTCACTAGATCTTAATGTTCTTGAGGGTTAAAAGTGTTAACTAAAGATATTTAGTTATCTAAATATCTGTGTGGCTAAAGATATAAAAATGAGTAGTAAGCACTTGTGAACTGCTGTACCAGCATTCTTTAGATCGACAAATTTATGAATACATTTTATAATTTCTAGAAATGTGCTTTTTCACAGAACAGTCTTTCAATAAAGCACAAAAGTTTACTACCAGACCCAAATTTATCTTTAGTTTCTATGTAATAAGCAAAAAGTAGATAAATAAAAATGTTGATTTCTAGACATAGATTTATCTTACTTGGAAACAATCTAGATTTTCAATGTATTTAACAACTCATCACTTAACCTAGCAAGACTTTAAAGTTTTAGATTATCAGAAAAAGTTTATCTAAAATGCTTTTATCTTACATCTATTTAATTTACTTCTTCTTAACATAAAATTATGTTTATATTACCCACAAAACTTCATGACATATCAGAAAACTCAGTCATTTTTCCAAGCTATTTTTTGTTGTTTCTTGAAAATTTTTGAAATCTAGATAACATGAATTCGTTCCCTTTTACAGATTTTAAAAAATGTTTTATTTATTTCTGAGAAAGAGACCACATGACCAGGGATGGTCAGAAAGAGGGAAATACAGCCTCTGAGCTAGCTGTCAGCCCAGAGCCCGATGTGGGGCTCAAACACACAAACTGTGAGATCATTCCCTGAGCCAAAGTCAGACACTTAACCTACTGAACCACCCAGGTTCCCCTCATTTGCCTTTTAGAAAAGATAGGCAGTTTTTATTGCTGATAACTATAAAGCATGTGTATTTTATTAAACCGTTATTTTCCCAGATCACATGAACCTGAAATTCAGTTTTTATTTGAGAATTTTATGAACACTTAATTTTTATAAGCTCTTAATTTTCTTTGAGCCAATGAAATTAGAGCTCTTTTACAAATTTTGACAGTAGAAAAAATACTATCAAAGAAACAGAAAATACTACATCTATAATGTATATACATTCATGTACACATAGACAAACAGAAATATGGCAGGTCAATACAGATAAGATATAGTATTTTTCTATATTTTTCTATGTCTATAATATATGTACATTCATACATATAAACAAATAGAGATCTTATAGCTTGTTTTAGAACAATACAAACCTTGCTAGTTCATACAAAATAGTTGGAATAAATTTATTTGCTTACATAGCTAAAATCTTTCACTGTTTTTAGAGAAGGCTTTGTATGTGTCCTTGGAAGTAGAGTTTGGGCACAAGAGCTCTTTTAGCAGTTTGTGTTTTAAAAAGGCCTCTTCTCTCTTTTTGCTCTTTTCCCTTTAGTCTCAAGTGACTGTGGGCTGTGTTTACATTTCAAAGACACCATATGCTCTATAACTTTAGGGACTGAGAAAGACTGCAAGTTTTTATTTCTAAGAGTTTAGGGGTTATTGGAACAAAACTTTCCTGTACTTTAAAATGTACAAAATATCAGAATATTTGCCTATCTATAAGCATTTTGAGAGGAAAAAGTGAGGCTTGGCGATTGGTAACGATAGATGGGCTTTGATTTGTTTGTAGAGCTGCATTTCTGGTTTTGGAGAGATTTTAAGACAAATACTGTTGTTTTTAATTTCCCAGAAGAACTGAATTACAGCCTGGAATATTAAGGGAGTGACCGGCTTTTTAAATTAAAGTTCTATCAGGGACTTTCTTACAGCCTTGAGTAAGCATTTAACAAAGGCCTTCTTTCTGAGTACATGATTCAGTGCTGGCTTCTGTTAGTCCCTGAACATTAGTCTTCTGCTAATCATTTGTAGGAGGGCCTAGAAGAAATTTTGGTCATCTGTTTTTCTGTGAAAGCGATGTTGTACATGGCTACTAATCTTTCTAATTCCTCTCGAAATTTGGTAGAATCTTCTGAAAGAGGAGATAAAAGGGCCTTATAATTTAAAAGGTATGTTGCTTTTCAGGAAACAATTTTTTTTTTTTTGGTCGGGGTGGGGTCTAAGATACATCTGCAAAAGATGTTGTGTGTTGTGTAAGAATGCCTGAAGCTGGCACAGCCTGATTACAGAGCCTTATAAAAGAGGAGTAAAGTGAGCGTTAATGCTAGTTTTGGTTTGTGTTAAATTCTTTTCTAGCTTTCAGCATTTGTGTTAGTGACCTGATCCTTTGAACGAAGAGATGAATTACAGAAAGCACTCTGGCCTCATGTAGGGAAAGGAAAGTTAAAACAGGCAGATGGGCCAGATTTTGATAAGGGGAATTTAGCTTGGTTGTGGACATTAATTGTTGCCTTAAATCTAATGTTTGTTCTTTCATCTTCTAAAGAGTGCCTGAGGCTAGCTCTTACGCTAAGAAGACAACGGGGAACTCCATACAAAATTTTTTTCTTTCAAACATAGCCAATATAAAGGATCCATTATCTGGCCACCAATGATTAGGATCTTCTTAGTCTTAATAGTGATTCAAAACAATAAGCCTTTTTATGGAAAGACTGGGGACAACTTTCCAGGTTTAGACTGTAGCTACAAGCGTCCCTGGAGAGGGCACAGCTGACGCAGTTGCCATAATCCAAAGCTTTACTCCCCAAATAGTCTAAGAAGGCAAACACCTTTGTTCCTCAGGTGGTAAAGATGTGTAGTGAACACAAGTCTCTGGTCTCCCGTGAAAACAGGAGACACCTCCAGTCTAAACCACTGATCTGTATCACCAGGCAGGTGCTACTGGCATGGGACTTACCCAGTGTTAACAAGCAAGAAGGTTAAAAAAAAAAAAAAAAAAGCCCACAAGGGGCCTTTGTTATGACAGCCACCATAGCTGGATAAGGAGAGTGCTCCTCATACCTGTGGATCTTGGAACCCCAGTGTATTTGGCCACCAGGGTGCACCCAGGTAAGTACACGCTCTAGATGGCAGAGGCCAGAGAGATTATTCTCACTGGTCATAAAGTCAAAAGAATGTAGAACAAAACAAAAAGGGAAAAACCTTGGATTTATATAGGGGATCTATGGCAAAGTTTGTCCAAACAGATGGCAGTGTGAGGCTGGCTTGGACAGCAGGCTTAAGAGTTTATGCTTGTCTTATGTCCTATGGTAATTCCTTTTTAAGACAAATGACAAAAAAGAGACAAAGGTAAACGGTGACCATCTCTGGGAGGAAATGAATCTGTCAAACCAGGAGTGTTCTGCCAAATTTTCCTGAGTCACTAAGCTCAAGAAAATAGTTCCACAAGTATTTTCTCCTGCTAATCAAATTGAAAAGAAACAGAAAAAGGACTCTCGCCATTGTCACATACATTAGACCATGCAGGCAGAGACTGGGGGGTTGGCGTGGTTAAGATTCTTACCTTCTG
Organism: Proteles cristata cristata; assembly: GCA_017311185.1. Lineage (NCBI taxonomy): Eukaryota > Metazoa > Chordata > Mammalia > Carnivora > Hyaenidae > Proteles > Proteles cristata. Next base: position 270,310 of record JAESUZ010001426.1, on the reverse strand, counting down.
ACAGCTATTTGTTAGATGTCTCAGAATTTCTCAGCTGTGGTGCTGTCTGGCTAGTTAGTTTGTCCTGGACTATGCTTGGGCAGCAAAAATCATAATTTATCCTTCAAAAGTCCTTCTGGCTGGTCTGAGAATTAAATTGACATGGAGAGATTAACATCTGAAAGAAAAAAGTTTATATATGCACAAAAACCCAATATTAAAATGAAGACCCTCCTCCCAATGACCAATACATGCACCATTATATATGGAGTGTTAATTAGTACAGAATTATAAACAGAACTCAGGCTAGGGTAGAAAATTAGTAGAAGTAACAAGATTTTGTTCCTATAGGTTTCTTCAGGTTGGAATTCCTTGTCTGACCATAAAGATATCTCTCTACCTCTTGGTACAAGAAGGCTAATTTTCACATGGAAGATTTATTTACTGTTTTCTGGAGACAAAGGAGGGTGAGTGTGTTCTCCCTGTACTGGACCTTTCTTCAGTAACTTTAATTCTAAATAAATAATATGCTATTGTGGAACATTTCGGGTGGCCCTGGTCCACCCCACACTGATAAAACCAGGACCCCATCAGGCAAGCCAGGCCAAATGGCCACCGTCATCATTTTAAAGCTGCTGCCCCAGAAAGATTTTCAGTAGGATTCCTTCATCCTAGAGGCTGTATTGGGGATCTAGGTCCACAGTGCTTGAGGACCCCAGCCACCCACACCTGGATAGTAGGGTGCACGCTGCACACGCTCCCACCACGCAGGTCAGAGAAGCAAATGGCCTGGATTATGTGGAGAGACTCCAGGTCTCAAGAGCGGGGTCTTGGGGGTCCATGGCATCTGCCTCATTCCAAGCTCCAATGTAAACAAAAACACAGATTTACCTGAAGTCATCGCTGGGGGAAACCAGATGGTCTTGCCCCAACAAGAAGTAATAATCAAGGCTCCCAGTTTCTTTTTGGCCAAGCCCTGCCTTGACAAGGCCATCCAGTTTCCTGCAGGGAAAATATGCACACTTATGTAGGTTAGACCTTGGAATTAGGCAGATACTTTGTACCCCCAACAGACCTTTCCAGTGACCTAGCCTCTCCAGACCTTGCCCTCTTCAAGTTACCTGTGCACTCTGAGCTGAGCTGCACATTCATGCTCAGTACACACCTTGTATCTGTTGGGCAGTAGTGGGAAGCTGAGGCCCTCCAAGCCCGTTTTGTTGGAGCTGATTCCCAGCCACATGCTCAGCCTCCAGAATGAGGAAAGCCCACTCCCTGCAAATCTTTCTGAGGTGGCAGTAGTCAGTCCCCATTTTAGGCTGATTGTCTGTTGCCTGGCCCTTCCTGGCAAGGCAGCCCAGATTCCTTCAGCATTATAGTTGTTGGGTATTTGTGGTTTCAAATCTGTTTATGACAAAGACCAAAAAAATGTCTTCAGAGGTTGTTTTGACAGAAGAATGAAGGATGTCATCATCTCAGGGGCAAGGACAAATAAGAAGTCAGGAGCTCAGCTGCTGAAGGCCCTGCTGGGAGCTTATCATTCAAAACATATAGAGAAGCAACTAAGGCCAAGGGACATCTGACCATAAATACTGAGTTTGTGAGAACCGAGAGTGTTTGTTCCGGGTAAGACAACACTTGCTCATCTAAAATAGTTCTTGAAGACCTTAGAGGCAAGTAGTTCCTGCTAACTGGTAAAGGCAACTCTTTTCCTGGCAGTGGCAAGACATGCAGCATCTCTGCAAAGATCATCTTGCCCGTCAACACCAGTGCCCTTGTTCGCTAGCAACATGCTCTAGGCAACACAGGACTTTTGTGCTGCTGGCTGGACTTCAGCTCCAGGTTGGCTGAACTGTCCCTCCTGGGTACCAATTCCTATAAAGCGTTATAGAAACAAGTCCAAAACAGAGTTCTTTGCTCCTCACATCAACAAAATAAGACTTAATTACAGTTTCAACCTACTCCATGGATGTGACTTTTTAAAAATCAATCTGAAATTTACTGATCAGCAATAGTGAAGGTGATCTGCATGATTAAAAATACCAAAACCCCTACTCATCCCTTTGCACACACACACACACAAAAATATCCTGGCTTGAAACAATCTTTTTTTTGCTAATAGCTTATTGCCCCATGCTCCTTCCTATAAAAACCTACCCTTTTGTATAACTCCTCAGAGCATGTCTCCACTTGCTTGATGGGATGGTGCCTGATTCATTAATCACTTAATAAGCCAAATAGATCTTCACATTTACTCACTCGAATTTTGTATTTGTTTTCTTAACAAAAGGTATACTTTAACTAAATTTGGACTTTATCCTTTTCACCTCCCCTTGTCTGGAACAATAGTATGATTAATCTATCGTTGTGCTAATGGAGAGAAAATGGAACAAGCATTACTAAAAGGGTGGTTAGAAATAGAGCCAGGGGGACATTGAGGAAGTAGTGCTATGTGTCTTTTGTCTCAAATTCTTAGCTAAAAGTTATGTTGCATGTTTAAATGGACATAAATGGACCTCCTACTTAACACTAGCTATAGCACCCATCACATATAGATTACGGTAACTGTAGCTATACAAGCGCCAATCAGTTAAGCCCCTCATTAAGTATTAAGTACAAAAAGGCTTAACTTATTCCCTGTACTAGTTGCTGTAACGCCTCTATCCTCCCTATCTATAAACCACATGGGAGAGGATGGAGGTTTGTACAGGACCTCAGGGCAGTCAATTTTATTATCCCTCAGCCCCCTGTAGTATGCAGCCCTCACACCTTGCTCATAGCCATTCCTTTAATAGCAATGCCTTTACTGTTACAGACATTTGCAGTGCCGCTTTAGCATACCTGTTGATCCTGAGAGTCAGTTCTTATTTGCCTTTATCTGGAAAGGACAATAATACGTATGGATATTATGTCACAGGGCTAAACTGAAAGCTTTGCTTATTTTTCTCAAATGTTGAAAGTAGACATTTCATAGAAATCTCTGAAGGCTCTCCCCCATTACAATACGTGGATGACTTCCACTTTTGTTCCTCTTCCCAAGAGGCCTTACTTAATACAGCCTTCATCTTCCAATGACCTTGGCTAGGGGTGCCTGGGTGGCTCAGTCAGTTGAGCATCCAACTTCCCATAGGTCATGATCTCACAGTCAGTGAGTTCAAGACCTGTGTGGGGCTCTGGAGCCCACTTTGGATTCTGTGTCTCCCTTTCTCTTTGCCCCTCCCCCACTCGTGTTTCTCTCTCTCTCTGAGATAAATATTAAAAAAATTTAAAAAATAAGGACATTGACTAAAAAGGGACATAAGGTAAAAGAATAATTAGTTTTGGTTTTGCCCCAGGTTAAATACTTGGGAGACTTTATTCCAAATCAAGGGTTGCTCCTTGATCCAGCTGGAGTCCAGGGACTATTGTCCTTCTCACTTCCAAAAACCAAATACCAACTACAGGGATTTTGGGGCTTAGCTGGATACTGTAGAAACTGGGAACCTAACTTTTCAGCCTTGGCTTAACCCCTTTATTCCCTCAACTCCAACCAACCTGATGCCCTTACATGGACCAAAGAAAGTCATGAAGCCCTCATAAAAGTAAAACCCCCTTGAATCCTCCAGTTTTGGAATACCTTTGCCATTCTAACCCAGTGACATGGGGACAAACACAGGCCTCTTGGCTATTATAGCCAACAGTAGGATCTGGTAGCCAATGGACTGCCACCCTGCATGAGAGCCATAGCTGTAAGTTCTGAATTACTTGCCAACAGAGAAGTCACTATGCGTTCCCCACTATGATCCCCCTTCTCAATTCTTATCATAGCCAACATTTATCCTCTAGCAGATTAAACTCGTAAGAAATTCTTCTGTCACCCCCAAATGTTACTGTCACAAGCTGTAATTTCTTAAATCCTGCTACCCTGCTGCCTTTACCCTCTGATGAAACTCCCTATGACTGTATCTAACAGACTTCTCATACCACAACCAGATTTACAGGAAATGCCACTTGAAAAATGCAGACAATCTGGTTTACTGATGGCTCTTAAACACTTATCAAGCTGGCTTGAGGTTGTCTCCTTAACTGAAAACATTGAAGCAGGACCTATCACTGCAGCCATCTTAGCTCAACAAGTGAATTATTTGCCTTCACTGAAGCCTGCCTTTTGGCAGAAGGACAGACCATTAACATTTACACCAACCGTTGCTGTGCTCTTGGGGTCGCACATGTTTTGGTATGTTGTGGAAACAAAGAGTTTTAACTTCTACTGGACAACAGATTAAGAATAGTTCTTATGTCTTGGAACTGTCAGATGCTATTTCAAGGACCTAACTCTTTAGCCATTATCAAAATCTTAGCCGTTCAGTGGCAAACACCAAGGAAACAAAAGGGAATCATCTGGCTGGTGCAGCTGCCAAACAGGCTGCCTTTCAAAAAGTTAAGCCACTTTTTGAATTGCTACTGACTTTAACAAAAAACTCTTAAATGCTTACACCCAAGAACTTGCCTCAGGAAGGGATCCAAAAAACTTGGTCTGATCAAGGCTGCCAATTTGCCTCCCAATAAAATATTTGGGATGGGTCAAATGACAGACCAGTCCTCTCTGATGGTGTCCAGAAATGAATTTTTAATTCTATTCCTGAACTTACTCATTGGAATACTGACAAGATGGCCCTTCAGGGAAAATACTTTTGGAAACCATCTTCAAAAATATCCTCTTAAATTTATGAAAAATGTCAGATTTGCCCTAAACATAGCCTTGGAAAGCCCCTTCATAGTTCAAGAGGACATTTTCCTTTCTGGGCTCTTTGAGATATGGCAATTAGTTCTTATCTAGCTGCACCATCTCAGCAGTACAAGCACGTTTTAGTAGTGGTTTGTGTGCTTTCTCACCAGGCAGAAGCCTCTCCTTGCCACAGAGCTATGGCCGTAGCAGTAGGAAAAATGTCACAAGAAAAAATTATTCCAAATTGAGGAATGCCTCCAGAACTTCATAGTGATGGAGGAATCCACTTCACTGGACAGATCTTATAGGTCATTTACCACATTTGGCCAATTACACAACAGTTCAAGTGTCCCCATCATCCTCAGTCATCCGGTCTTGTACAATGTACCAAGGGCATTATAAGAATCCAGTTGGCAAAACGTATGGAATCTTTCTACCTGCCATGGCCAAGAGCTCTTCCCTGGGTACTATCGAATCTTAGATCCATTCCCTATGGGTGATCTGTCTCCCTTTGAAATAATAACTGGAAGACCAAGGAGAATAGATCTAGCTATTGAATTCTGAGCATATAAACTCAGCTTAATTAAAGGTGAGATGACAACTTACTGTAAGGGATTAATTCAGACCGTTTAAGAAAATGAAAAATTGGTAGAACAGTCCTTCTGCAACATACTCCAGGAGATGAAGATGTCACACATCATAGCCTTCAACTCACAGACATGGTTTATTAGAAAAGGCACCTCCATAAAGATTCCCTCTAACAAGATGAGGAGGATCATGCCAGCTATTATTAACTAATCTGTGTGCTGCTGAATTAGAAGGCATAGCCTCATGGATTTATGTTTTTTTTTTTTTTTTTAAATTTCTAGGAGAGAGAGAGACAGCATGAGCAGGGGAGGGTCAGAGAGAGAGGGAGTCACAGACTGAAACAGGCTCCAGGCTCTGAGCTGGCAGTCAGCACAGAGCCCGACGCGGGGCTCGAACCCACGAACCGTGAGATCATGACCTAAGCGAAAGTCGGACGCTTAACCGAAGAAGCCATCCAGGTGCCCCATGGATTTATGTTTCTTAAGAAAGTCTTCAACATCTAACTGGACTACCAACCAGAGACCTTAAACTAACCCTTTCTTGGAAAAAGATGATGATGATGTCTGTGTAGACTGCTCTCCCAAGACTAAGGACCGGGCCAGTATTATGTTTACAAGGGTCCATCACACCAGTTTTCATGAAGCTTATTATTTTATTACTATTTCTCTTCTCATTACCACTTTCAATTGGAAGAACAGTGCTGTAATTCATGTCTCAATCCCTTGCTACCTCTGAAAACTTTTCTGACTGTGTACCTAGAGGATCCTTTACTGATAGTGATGATCTCATAATGTTACCTATATACAGTTTCTCCATGGTCCCAAATATTTCTATTAGATCCTACAAAACACACCCTCTAACACTTATTTGAATCAGTATATTCTTGCCTTAAGGAAAGCCTCCATGGTTCATGCTTATTCTCCCAAATCAGAGACCACCTTGAATGTAAACTTGGTATAGACAATATGGAAAGCAGTAAGGAGGTTCCTCAAAAAGTTAAAAACAGAACTATCCTATGATACCACAGTCACACTACTATTTAGCCAAAGACTACAAAAACACTAATTCAAAGGGATATATGCACCCCTATGTTTATTGCAACATTATTTACAATAGTCAAACTATGAAGCAGCCTGTGTCATGGATTGATGAATGAGTAAAGATGTGGTATATACATATACAGTGGAATATTACTCAGCTATAAAGAATGAAATCTTGCCATTTGCAATGACATGAATGTAGCTAAAGAGTATAATGATAAGTGAAATAAGTCAGAGATAGACAAACACTATATGGCTTCACTCCTATGTGGAATTTAAGAAATAAGGGGGAAAAAGATAAACCAAGAATCAGATTTATCTAATAAAGAACACTAATGGTTACCAGAGGGGAGGTGGTTGGGGGAATGGGTGAAATAAGTGATGGGGACTAAAGCAGACACTTGATGAACATTGAGTAATGAATTGTTGAATCACTGTACTGTACACCTGAAACTAATATAACACTGTTAATAGGAATTAAAAACTTAAAATCCACCTCCTGCATTAATAGAACTTTAACTAGCAAAAGACAGAAACTCACTCTACCCTTTTCCTAGAATTACTTCTATACAAATTATGTATCTTCCACCTGTCCAATAGAAATTTTTCCAACTATCCATCTCCATTAGGCCAAGTCCTTTGGATATCTCTATTTGAAAGTACTGACCTATTACGCACCAAGCCTTCTGATGCTTTTGAGAACTCAGTATTATCCATTTATGAGAAATAGGTTTAACCAAACCATTGGACTCCCAAGGCTCTCTAATCCCTGGCTAGAAATGATCCCCTTTCTACTTTTCTAAAATGAAAGCTTAAACAATCAAACACTATCTGGAATTCTAGGTACCCCTCAAGGACACATCTTTGCGCACATGTTATCATACCTTAGGCATATGATAGTTTAGATAGCTGAATTATTGCCCAGTCCCTTTTGGGCCACCTTATTTCCCTCTCTCTCACCATTCTTAGATCCCAATTAATCTCCCATCACATGAAGAAAAGGGTCGTGTTTATAATAGAGAATTATTCTGATGAAAATCTTTGTGAAGATAATAGCTGGGAAATGCCCAGGAATGTGATCTTTCTGCAGACTTTTCTGATGATATCCATAATTCTCTTTTGAGGTTTATTTTCCCACCTGGGGGGTTGGTGCCTTCTAACAAAACATCATGTTACAAAATTTAACTAGAACAATTAATAGACTTGCTAGCTGAATGGCCTGAGATATTAGGTCTGAAGAAAAATCTTTAGATTCCCTAGCCTGAGTGGTCCTTGATAATAGAATAGCATTAGATTATTTACTTGCAATCCAAGGAGGGGTTTGTGACATAGCTAGAACCCAATGCTGTACTTAGATAAAAACACTTGCCAACAAGTGGAATTGGAGACCACTAAATTATTCAAATTAGCTAAATTCATAAAGGGATATTCAAGCTAAATTCTAATATTTTTAACTGGCTTCTCTCAGGAATTGGGACTCTGGTGTTCCAGTCTACAAATTGTATTAATTACTGTTTAATTTGTACATTATCCATTGTTTTGCTCAAAATAATGGTTGCTTAAAGACTTAAAAACATTGATCAAACTTACCCACTGACAACAAGTGAAACTTCAGCTGACATAGCCTAAGGTCCACTTCCTAAAACCTCCTTGTTTCTCAAATGTAGCCTTAAAACTCTTGCACAACAAGCTTGTTAAACACGATGAATATGGACTAACCACGAGAGTCTCCCCTCCTGGGGACTCGATAGACCTGGAGCAACTTGTTGGCCACTCCAGCATCGCAATGGGACTACAAAACCAAAGGTTGATCACTGATGCTTCCTACATAGAAATTACCTTAGTCAAAAGGGGGAAATGATAATGGAGAAAATAAAATAGAGCATTGCTAAGAAGGTTATTTAAAATGGAGCTTGGAGAACACTGAGAAAGTGAGGTTTATGCGCATCTTATGTCTCAGCCTCTCAGAAGTCTTGCTGAACTCCACTAAAAGTCAAAACATCTGCATGTTAAAACAGGCATACATGGACTTTCCATTTAACACTTTCTAGCAATTGATCACATATAGATTAGTCTTACAGTAGCTATACCAGCACCAATCACATCTCATTCAAAGTAACTTATGTAAATTCCCTCTTTAAAAACTCTAACTTCCTTTATCTGTCCCCCAGAGTACACTTTTGATTTTGGTTGCATCTATGTCTCCCAGATTGCAATCCCTAAGACCCCAACTAAACATGTATTTTATTTTGCAGCTTGCAGTTTTGTCTATTGTTGGTCAACAATTGATTTTTTTAAATGTTTTATTAGAGAGAGCGTGAACAGTGGAGGGTCAGAGAGTGAGGGAGACACAGAATCTGAAACAGGCTCCAGGCTCTGAACTGTCAGCACAGAGCCCGACACGGGGCTCGAACCCATGAACTGTGAGATCATGACCTGAGCCAAAGTCGGACGCTCAACTGACTAAGCCACCCAGGCGCCCCTCAACAATTGATTTTGAGTTTATTTGTTTATTGGTTTCTTAACGACACGATCTTGTATGCTATTGATTTGTAAAATTTCCAAGTGAAACGGTATGAAAAAAAAAACCTGTTGCCAAAGATTGCCTCTGAGTTTTTGTCTTCTCCCACCAGAATAACTCAGTAGTCTACAATCTAATAATAAAGTTGGTCAGTTCTCTGGGATATATGTCCTACTACATGCCAAATTTGAAATACAGGTTGATACATTATACTAAATTTATAATTGACCAAAATCTGGTTAGGTCCATTTTCAGATTGAGAAATTTTAAACTTAATATTTTATTTACATCTATAGCATTCTACTGAAATTATAAACAGCCTTTGAATGGACAAAATTGACAGCTGTTATAATTTGGTGCTACATTGACCACAAATTTATCTTAATACTGCTTTACTGTATTATACAACCATTTGGAATTCTCTATTAAGTGTCAATCTGATAAAATATACTTAGAACACAATTATGAAAGACAGGAGGACTATAGCCAATATGACTTACTGACTAACCCTACCAAAAATATTCAAGAGGTGGTTTAGGGGTAAAATAGATTATATATTAACTTCTGAGGATATCTGGAGACATACTGAAGACCTAGTCTGGATAAAACTTAAAACTAAGGAAACTCCAGATGTCCTGATTATCCAACTCAGTTTGTTTTTATTTTGTTTCAAAAAAAAACAAAGAGGGCACGTGTCTGGCTCAATTGGTATGGCATGTTACTCTTGATCTTGGGCTTGTGGATTTGAGCACCACATTGGGCAGAGAGATTACTTAAATGAATAAAATCTTTTTTTTTTTTTTAAGGAGTAACTAAGGGTTAGGGGAAGATGGCAGCAGAATAGGAGGACCCCAGGCTCACCTTGTCCCATGATTGCAACTTGATAACTATTAAATCATCCTAAAAACCCCAGAAATCAACCTGAAGACTGGAAGAACACATTTCACAACTGAAGGTAGAGAAGAGGTCACATTGAAGAAGGTAGGGAGGGTGGAGAGCAGTTTGGGAGTGAAATGGATCATGGCTGCTGCAGCGGGCAGGGAGCCAAGGTCACAGGGAAGGGGGGGAGATAGTCTAGTACACAGGAGAGCCCACATGGGGAAGACACATCTCCATAGCAATTGACTTGGGAGGTGAAAGGAACTGAATTTTGTGAGTTCTTACAAATTGTGGGATTTAAAGTCCAGAGTTTTAAAGGACAGCAAGCTTGGCTTGGGGAGAGCCCAGAGCACATTGGGGCTGCTCTTGGAGAGAAGGCAGAGCAAACAGCCCACAGATATAGTGTGGAAACAGTAATCTGAAGAGCACCTGGGCACAGAGTGGGGAGGTTATTTGCTCAACACGGAGCATATGCTAGAGAAGCAGCATTCAGAGAGAGATGCCTCCAGAAACAAAGAACTGACAGTGCCATTTCCCTCCCCTGCCCCTCAGCATAATCACAGACCATATGCAGGAACCAGCACCACAACCCCTGCTACCTAACTAACTTGCTTGCTTCAGTCCCAGTGCTGTGGGCCTCCTCCCTCAGTAGACTGGTCTAAACTCCTGCTAACACCACATCTCCCAACCCTAGAGTTTTGCAGGGCCTCCATTCTGGTGGAGACCTAGAGACAGGTCTCATTTCAGGAGCAGACTAGAACACACCTAGAAAAAATTTGCCACATTCAGTCCAGGGACCAAACATGGGCCACAACAGGAAAAGGCAGCCTTTGCAGATGATTTGCCTGGAGGATCAAGTGGCCAGGACAAACAGCAGAGTGTATGCTGAATACATTCAAGATACTCTCTCTGAAGTGCCAGTCCCTGGACAACAAGGGACACAACATTGTAGGGCACTAAACAACCTCTTCTTTGTAAGGCCATTACATTTAAGAACAGGACATGTAGCTGACTTTCCTAACACAGAGAAATAGGCACAGATACTTAGCCAAAATAAAACAGAGGAATTTGCCCTGAATGAAACAGAACAAGGCCATGGCCAGAGATGTAAGTGAAACAGATATAAGTAACCTGGTTGATGGAGAATTTAAAATAATGATCATTGGGGTGCCTGGGTAGCTCAGTCATTTAAGAGTCCAAGTCTTGATTTTGGCTCAGGTCATGATCTCATGGTTAGGGAGTTCAATCATTGTGTTGGGCTCTGAGCTGACAGTGTGGAGCCTGCCTGGGATTCTCTCCCTCTCTCTTTGCCTTTCCCTGCTCACACACACTGTCTCAGAAATAAACATTTAAAAAGTAATGATCATAAAAATACTCATTGGACTTGAGAAAAGAATGGAAAACATCAGTGAGACCCTTAAAATAGAGATAAGGAATAACAAAGGCATCCAGATTGGCAGGAAGGAAGTCAAACTCTTCGCATTCATGATACTCTATGTAGAAACCCCTAAAGACTCCACCAAAAAACTGCTAGAACTAATATATCAATTTAGCAAAGTCACATGATATAAAATCAATGTACAGAAACCAATAATGACACAGCAGAAAAAGAAATCAAGGAATCGATCCCATTTACAATTATACCAAAAATCATAAAATACCCATGAATAAATCTAATGGAACAAGTGAAAATCTGTACACTGAAAACTATAGACGGCTTATGAAAGAAAATGAAAAACATGGAAAACTATTCCATGCTTATGGATTGGAAGAATATTGTTAAAATGTCAATTCTACCCAAAGCAATCTACATATTCAAAGAAATCCCTATTAAAATAACACTAGCATTCTTCAGAGCTCAAATAAACAATCCTAAAATTTGTATGGAACCACAGAAGACCCCAGATGGCCAAAGCAATCCTGAAAAAGAAAGCCATATCTGGAGGCATCACAATTCCAGACTTCAAGCTGTATTACAAAGCTGTAATCATCAAGACAGGATGGTACTGGTACAAGAACAGACACATAGAACAATGGAACAGAATAGAGAACCCAGAAATGGACCCACAAACATATGTCCAACTAATCTTTGACAAAGCAAGAAAGAATGTCCAATGGAATAAAGACAGTCTCTTCAAATAGTGTTGGGAAAACTGGACAGCAACATACAGAAAAATGAACCTGGATCACTTTCTTACATGATACACAAAAATAAACTCAAAATGGATGAAAGACCTAAACATAAGAGAGGAAGGAAGCCAAAATTCTAGAAAACAGGCAACAACTGCTTTGACCTCAGCCGCAGCAGCTTCTTACCTGACGTGTCTCCAGAGGCAAGGGAAACAAAAGCAGAAATGAACTATGGGACCTCATCAAGATAAAAAGCTTCTGCACAGCAAAGGAAACAATCAGCAAAACCAAAAGGTAACCAACAGAATGGGAGAAGATATTTGTAAATGACATATCAGATAAAGGATTAATATACAATATCTATAAAGAACTTCTCAAACTCAACACCCAAAAAACAATCCAGTGAAGAAATAGGCAGAAGACCTGAAGAGACACACTTTTCCAAAGAAGACATCTAGATCACTAATAGACACATGAAGAAAATGCTCAACATCACTCATCATCAGGGAACTACTAATCAAAACCACATGGAGATACCATCTCATACCTGTCAGAATGGCTAAAATTAACAACTCAGACAACACCAGATGTTGGCAAGGATGCAGGGAAAGAGGAACACTTTTGCACTGCTGGTGGGAATGCAAATGGTTCAGCCACTCTGGAAAACAGTTTGGAGGTTCCTCAAAAAATTAAGAATAGAACTATCCTATGACCCAGCAATTGCACTACTAGGTATTTATCCAAAGGATACAAGAGTGTGTATTCAAAGGGACATATGTACCCCAATGTTTATAGCAGAGCTATCAACAACAGCCAAAGTATGGAAAGAGCCCAAATGTCCATCGACTGATGAATAGCTAAAGATGATGTGGATGTTCAGAATGGAATATTACTTGGCAATCAAAAAAATGAAATCTTGCCATTTGCAACAACGTGGATGGAACTAGAGTGTATTATGCTAAGGAAATAAGTCAGAGAAAGACAAATGTCATATGATGTCACTCATATGTGGAATTTAAAATACAAAACAGATGAACATAAGAGAAGGGAAGCAAAAATAATATGAAAATGGGGTGGTTGCTGGCAGGGTGTTGGGTGGAGAGAAGGGCTAAAGGTCTAAAGTGTCCTTAAGGAGGACACTTGTTGGATTGAGCATTGGGTGTTCTATGTAAGTGATGAACCACTAAATTCTATTCCTGAAATTATTATTACACTATATGTTAACTAGGATTTTAAATTTTAAATTTAAGAAAAAACATAGAGATAAAACTCTGATCTTTTTGATCTTTAAATTTTTTTTTTAAATGTTTATCTTAGAGAGAGCACGAGTAGGGGAGGGACAGAGACAGGGAGATACAGAAGCCAAAGCAGGCTCCAGCCTCTGAGCTGTCAGCACAGAGCCTGAAATGGGGACTTGAACCCACAGACTGTGAGATCATGACCTGAGCAAAAATCAGACGGTTAACTGACTGAGCCACCCAGGTGCTCATGATCTTTTTGATCTTTCGAAAAAGATTTTTACAAAGCCTGTATCTGACAGCTTATATTTTATTTTATTATAGTGTTCACTGTTGCATAGAAGTTTATTTTCAATATTAAATTTAATGTAAAACTGTCTCTTAATTTCAAATTAGGGAAGGATTTCTAAAATAAAGCACAGGAAAACCAAAAAAAAAAGATAAAGAAAGAAAAGAAAAACAAAAAAGAGTAAGAAAGGGGGAAAAAAAAGAAAGAAATAGCAGTAACAACTAAAGAAAACATTCCAGTGTTGTTCTTAGAAGCATTAAGTAAGTAGAGGACAATAGGCAGACAGGAAAATTGCTGGCACAAAAAGTAATATCCAGGGTAGGAAGAAACGTAGACCCCTTTGGTCCTGAGGTCAACAGTCCATACCCAGGAATGATAATTATTTTAACCTGTTTGACCCTGGTAATTTCATTTGATTTCATTTCATTTTTTTAATGTTTGTTTATTTTTGAAGGAGAGACAGAGCACAAGCAGGGGAGGGGCAGAGAGAGAGGGAGACACAGAATCTGAAACAGGCTCCAGGCTCTGAGTTGTCAGCAGAGAGCCTGATAACAGGGGTCGAACCCACGAACCATGAGATCATGACTTGAGTCAAAGTTGGATGCTTAATGAACTGAGCCACCCAGGCACCCCAGACCCTGGTAATTTTAACCTACTAGAAACTAGGCCCACGAAAGCAGACAAAATTAAAAGAATGATAATAAGGGATGAATCAGAGTCATTGAAGAGAGCTTTAGTAGACCAGAAAAAAGACAGACAAAAATTAGAATGGAGTTCCAACGAACTGATTTGGACACAGAAAGCCAGTGAATATTAGATTCATGACCCCAAAGAAGATAAAACTTTATTCTCACAGGAGCAGAGACTGTGCAACTTGGACCCATTACCACTGATGTTAACATGAATTGACATCTTTGATCTTCTGGAGAAAAAAAGTACTGATTTACAAAGATCTTTGAGTAGCAGCAACCTGGAAATTAAGATGGTCTCTACCTAATATACCATTCCTAGAAGCATATTCATTGAGAACAGCAGGGGAAGGTACTAATATAATAATGAAATTAGGACTATTAACTGTGATTCATGATGGGGGACACTCTCACCAATATATGTGGAAGCAACAAAACAAATTGAAAAGATCAGTTTAAAGCTGAGCCCCCACAGGGCAAAAAAGTATTACTTATAGTATTTGCAGGTGCCAGAAACACAGGATAACTGATTGATTTGATAAGAACAGCTGAGGACCTCAGTCAAAATAAAGCTTTAACACTCATGTTTATAGACAAAACAGGCTACTCCTGACCATAAGGTACATAAGTGCAGTCAAAATAGGTCATTTAGGGGCACCTGGGTGGCTCGGGTGGTTAAGCATCCGATTTTGGGTCAGGTCATGATCTCATGGTTAGTGAGTTTGAGCCCTGCGTCAGGCTCTGTGCTGACAGCTCAGAGCCTGGAGCCTGCTTCAGATGCTGTTTTGCCCTCTCTTTACTCCTTCCCTACTCACAGTCTGTCTCTCTCCCTCTCTCTCTCTCTCAAAAATAAACACTAAAAAAATTAGGTCATTTAAAACTAAATATGCAAGATCCATTTGGCCACCTAAACCATTTAGACTCCCACTCTTTATAACAAATTATAAAGATAGAAACCCCAGAAAATATGTATGTGCAGTGCTGGAGAAATGGAAACAACCACCTTTTAAAGTAAATAGACCTAAGTAAAACAAATCCTACATATAAGACCCACTGACCCATTTATTGTAAAAACCCCTTTTAAAAACTTAATTCCATTAATAGACAAGCAATTGGTAGCTGGAGGAGAGCAAACTCCACAGAGTCTGGGCAGTCTCTGTCTCTTGACTCAAGCTAGTTACAGTCACCCAAGTTACAGTGGCCATTTCAATAGAAACCACTTTGTAAGTAAAAATGCTATATACATATATAAATGGTATATATATATATATATCACTATGTGGTTAGACATAGGGTTCTAAGTAACATTAGACTATCCTTCTAATTTAGAAAACTAACAATAAAAAGGAATTAGTTGAAGGATTAAGATGAAAATTAACCCTTAATTTTAAGGTCCCTTAAATGTGATAGATCACTCATTATGGATATATGCCATATTGGTCCCAACTTGGAAAACATTCTTGGGCTAGATGTAATAGGACATACAAAATTAAGAGAAACATTCAAGAACCCCTAAAGGAACAAATTATTGTCCCTATATTTTACCATTAACAATTCAATCTGGCTTATTAAAAAGCCAGATGGATCATATAGACTTACAGTAGAGGAAGTTAAACAAATACAGTCTCCAAATTGAGGAAGTACTCCTAGATTTAGGCGTTATCCTAGTCAATATCCTAACCACTAGATTGGGAACTTATTACATGGTGCTAGACTTATCTGACATGTTCTTTGCTATTTTAATTGATGAGGAGAGCCAATCCATGACTACATTCATTGGGAAGGCAGACAATAACAGTTTACTAGGTTACCACAAGATTAATACAAGAGCCCAGTAATAGCCCACAACTTTCTAACACAAAACATCCAGGTTTTTCAGGAAAACAACACACACAAACCAACATTTCCTATATTGATGACATACTTACTTATGGTGATAACTTGGATGAACAGACTAGAGTCCCTATAGAGTTAATTGAATTCCTTACACTCAGAGGATGGACAATTGACCACAGTAACATACAAGGACCCCACACTAAAGTTTCTAGTCTTCTAGAAGGTCTTTTTTTTTTTTTTTTAAATTTTTAATGTTTTTATTTATTTCTAGGAGAGAGAGAGAGAGAGAGACAGCGCGAGCAGGGGAGGGTCAGAGAGAGAGGGAGTGACAGACCGAAACAGGCTCCAGGCTCTGAGCTGGCAGTCAGCACAGAGCCCGACGCGGGGCTCGAACCCACGAACCGTGAGATCATGACCCAAGCGAAAGTCGGATGCTCAACCGACTAAGCCACCCAGGCGCCCCTAGAAGGTCTTCTGAAGGCAGAATATATGAGACCCAGTCGCAGACAAGCTATATTGCATTCCATTCGTACCACCAAAGTACTCTGTGAGCCCTACAAAATCCACAACCACTGACAAAAAATAACCTAATTACACCTAAGCTACCACAGCCTATTCTTGAGTGGGTAAAGAAGACCCCCGACAAGCGGCATAGTTACTCGTGACCATAAAGTCCTAACATGGAAATGGTATATTTCCAAGCAGGACAAATAGATTGAGGGTCAACTTTGTGTGAACTAAGAAAATCTCCACTATGTCAATAGTAGACTTGCCAGAATTCCTGAGGGCAAGCCTATCCAAGTCCAGCAGTTGGGCAATGGGGACTGCCTTGGTCCCTGGCACTCAATAATGCCTGGTTTATAGATGGATCAGCCTCCATGACACCATCTGGAGAATGCTGGCAGGCAGCAGCCTTGAGGACTAATGATGGTCTAACAGAATCAGGCTTGAGAAAAATCAGTACAATATGCTGAATTAATAGCCATAAGATTGGCTATTGAACAGTCTGTTAAAGAACATCAGAATGACCTATATCTTTCTCAGACCCATGGGAAATAGATATTGGAATACCTCTTTCGTCAGGAACATGGTGGGAAAATGACTGGAAAATAAGAAATATGAACATATGGAGTAAGAATATGGCAGAAAATAGCACTGGCTAACAGCTCCATGTTCACACATGTCTCTGCACATCAGAAAGACAGGCTGAAGTAATGAAATTTAGTGACCAAATACACAAACTCACTAGGAAAACTAAGAGGCCAAAATTCCCAAAATTTAACCAAAAAAAACCCACAATGATTCATGATTAAGGAAGAAATCAAAACAACCATACATAAACTAGCATAACATTGAAACATAAAACCTGAACACACAAATAAGCTAACTGATTGGATCATTGCATGGGCATATATCACCAAACAAATCAAGCTGGGACACAAAGCGCTAGGACATGATTAGGAAAAGAAACCTGTATATACCTACCAAATACCTCCAATTCCAAATTAAGAAGTGTGGACATTGCTAAAAGTCTAAAGCTTGGAGGTCACTAATGAATACTCCATGTAAGGTCAAAGAAGCAGACAGACCCTTCCAGATTATACAGATGAGTGGGTGGTCTCAAACTTGTGATGTGGGATGGTTTTCAGATTATACAGATGATTGTATAGGACTCTTGTCTGTAGCAGAGAACAAATTATATGCATGCACTTTGTAGACACATGGTCAGTAATAGGCTTACTCTATCCTTGCAGCGAAAATGATTAAAAAAAAAAAAAAGTCTACCACGAGAGCATCAGAAATCTGCACTGCTTGCTATGGTATCCCAACCAGATCAGGGCCGCAACTTCAAAGGACAGAAAATACAAGAATGGGCTAAGAACAACGCATAATAAGAAACAAAGCACTTACAACTATAAGCCTAACCATGTCTGGGTCAAATGAAAGCAGTAATGGCTTGCTCAAGCAGAAGCTGACTAATAAGCCTGATATAAAAGCTTGGACTAAACCAACCTGGGAGGTGACAAGATCTCTAAACCATAAATATAGAGAGAATGGAAAAACTATCGAATTAATATTGCAAGCACCTACACACATAAGAATTAACAATACCTCAGGATCTAAATTAGAAGGAAAACTATTCATTAAAGAAACATAAGAGTATATATAGGCCAAAAATTGATCATCTACTATACTCCAGATTTGTACTGTTTAATCCATATTCACCTATTAGAAAATAGATCTGTGGACATTATGCTCAGAATGTTGGGCACATGAAGTTGTGTCAGGATGCCATCATCTCATCTATTCTCACTCATAACTTCATAGCTAGGCTTCTGAGGGTGCTGGTCACAGGCTTATTAATAAAAAAATATGAAGAAGCAAAGGAACTATGGCAAAGGGAAATTAGACTATAAATACTGAGAATTTGTGAGAACTGAGAGTGTTTGGTCTGGGCAAGGCTACACTTTGCTGATCTAAAATGACTCTTGAAGACCTAGGAGCAAATAGCTCCTGCCATGGTTAAGATGGCTCGGCTCTTTTACTGGCAGTGGTGAAAGTCATGCAGTATCCCTTCAAAGAAGGGATTTTGCTCATCAACACCAGTGTCTTTGTTCTCTAGCAGCATGTTCTAGCTACATGAGATTTTAGCACTGGCATCTGGACTTCAGCTCCAAGTTGGCTAAGCTGTCTCACTTGGGTACAAACTCCTATAAAATTACACCTCAGGTAAACTTAAACTAAACTTGAAGTTTATACATTTCATCTCCCCTTGCCTAGAACAGTAGGCACGATTAATCTAACCTTGGTTTGGAGTAGGTTATTTTTGTATTGGCTAATGAAAAGACATTCTCTTGTATCTATTGGCTTGTGAAATTTGCACAGTGAATTGTTGGCAAAGACAAAGTCAGTCTTTGAGTATTATTTGCCTTCCAAACAAAACAGCTTTCAGAGGGATTATGTGCAATTGTGTAGGTTAAGGCTTAGAATTAGGCAGAGGCTGGATACCCCCCACAGCCTGACCTGGATTTGGCTGGCATTGCTTGATGTTTGCTTCCTGGCATGAGCAGTCTGTACCCTGTCAGTCATCTTTGGCAGGTCTGGGTTCTCCAGGCCTGTGGAGCTAGGTCTCATCCCCAGTTACCTACATTACCTCATGGATATAGGGACCTCTCCCTCCAAAAATCACTGAGGCAGCCATCAAAATGGGTGACATTCAGTCTCCATGTGTACTTACTGTTTGCTGGGGTTCCAGGCTTCTGCAGCAATCAAGGCTCCCAGCTGTCTTTTCTTGGCCAGATACTTTGGCCACCTTGCCTGATCCAATCATGGTAAGGCAGTGGAGATCTGCCAGCTCTGCCTTCAAGGGGAATATGGATATGTATAGGTTAGTGTTTCCGATTAGTCAGGCGCCAGGTACACAGTGCTCCTCCCCTGTGATCCAGCCTCCCTGGACATTGACCTGTTATAGGCCCCTCACTACCCTGACTTGGGCAGCCCATGCATATGCTGTATACACTCTTTCAGTTGCTCTTAGGCAGTTGGGTTCTCCCAGGCCTTTGAAGCCCTGGGCCATCCACAACAACCTCCATTGCCTCAAGGGTAGAGGGAGTCTAAACTATGAATATTGCTCTGAGATGTCGGTTGTATGGGCAATAGTCTGTCCCCATGGGGACTTGCTGTCAGCTGGGGTTCTCAGTTTCTGCTGAAATTGAGGCTCCCAGATGTCTTTTATTGGAAGATATCCTGGCCAGCCTGCCTGGGCCCTAGCAAGGCCGTCCAGATGACTCCAGCTCTGTCTTTACTGTGAATATGTGCACTAGTATATATTAGGATTTGGATATGGCAGATGCCAGATACTCCTGTAAAAACGAGTAAAGGAAGCCTCCCTCACTGAAAATGGAGTCAGAAGACCTGAAGGGAGCCCCTCACGCTCATATTACTCATTGCAGCCAGCGTAACCAACAAAGGGAAACAAGATAATGCCTCTAGACAAGGGAAGACATTGTTCACATAGGATTTTTTTCCCTACTTTTAAGAAAAGTAATGAAGATCCCTCCCTGCCCCAGCAATGCACCAACCACCACCTGCAGCCAATGAGAATCTGCTATAACTTGGAACACTTGTTCTTTTCCAGAGGACTTCAAAAAAAAAAAAAAACCTTCTCAGTTTCCTCCTAAAACTTAGTAAAAGCTGACCTTCCCTTTGTTTCTTCAGACTTGCCTATCACTTGTTTTAGTTTGCTTGTCCCAAATAGCGATTCCTCTGCTGTATCCAAATAAACTCATTTTGCTAGGAAAATAACTGCCTATTTTATATTTTACATCACGTAGTGTCAAGAAATGGAATTCAGAGAAGACTCCCAACAATTCCAGGGTTGTTGAACAAACATGTGGCCAGTACTCACAGACTGTATTCAGCTCACTGCTTTCTTGGGGAGTCTGGAGTTGGAGGGTAAGTCTCTTGTGCACTTTGAGCTCCCCTCTGTTTGGAGTTCTCAGGCTTTATTCAGGGTTTTTCATGAATCCGTCTCCTTTCCTCCAGATACTCTGGTTTCTTGTTGTTGTCCAAGTTCCCTGGTAAGTCACCCATCCTGTTCAAAACACAATTCCCAGTGTTTTAGCAGAGCTGCCAGAAAACTGAGCCCTTCATAATTAAGACATTTTAGGGAATCCAAAATCAGATTCCCCAAGTCCCTAAATCTTGTAACTAAAACATTTTAGGGACTCCAAAGGCAGATTTAGCCTATGGCTAAAACAAGCCATGGGCCACATGGTTCTTGGGCCAGGATTTTGTTCCTTTCTAGAAAAACGGGTGAACTTTAGGGCATTTTGAAATTGTAATGGCCATTCTGAGTGACACTTGTTTTAGAGAAGTCTATCTTAAGGAGTATGGTTAAAAGAGAAAATTCTGAACCTCTTGGAGACCACGGAATGTGTTCTTTGATTTGATATGTAGAATCTTCTAAAAGACAAAACAACTTGAAAAATAGTTCTAAAAAATCATTAGAGCATTAAAATACACACACACACACACACACACACACACACACATTAGTAAAATACATTGGCCATATGAGCTTATAATCTTAACTTAGTCTATCTACCAGAAACATAATTTGGATCCAACTATTTATTTCCTTTTAAACCTGAGACATGGCTAAAATTTCTAAACAAAAGCTGTAAGATCTCTATCTTTATTTGCAATGTCGGCCTATGTTATGGATATGTAATTTTTTAAACTTCTGGATGATATTATCAAAATTAATTTGTAAATTTCTCTAATTAGCCTAGAAAAAATTAAGCATTTATATAAATCAAATATCTCTCAGAAATATAGAAACCAACCTAAATGTTTTTCAAGTTCATGGGATCTGAGATAATCTTTGATAAATAAACACATGTAAATTTGTTGGCTTAATAAGAACAGGTATGTCTTTAATATATCTGAATTCAATATAATGCAGATTAACAACATTTTCTGTCTGGTTTTATTAATCAGATAAGCTCATGCTAACTTTATATTACAATATTTCTCAACAAGAGAAATAAAATGACGGTTCACTTACTATATAGTCCAAGTATAATTGTTAAAAGCAAGTAATTTAAATAAATGTAAATAAGATCAAAGTTTGTAATAAGTTAAACTAAATAATGGATATTCATTGAATATCTTAATTATTTCCAAAGATAAATATTAAATGCTAAACAGAAGTTCATCTACTTTTGGCTTTTTAACTTTTACAGAGAGATAAAAAAAATATTTGAATCTGTTAATAAACATGCTTTATGCTACACTGAGAAAAATTTATGAGAATATATTTCTAAAAACTTGAAATGCATTTATAAGTTTGCTATAGAATACCAATATATGTTGGAAAGTTTATAATTGCTTTATAGTTTTCACTGGAAAGCAAAGATTACAAATAGTTTTAAAAATTGGAAGATATGAGAATACAAAACCAAGAAAATCATCAGAACACTTAAAAATAAGCATAAGTTAACTCTGAACAAACTCTGTGCTTTAGTGCTGAAAGAATACAGGCAAACCAGCAGTGATCTTTTTATAAAAGAAGAAACAATCAAACTCTCATGAGACTTTTCTCCTACTATAGAAAGATTTACTGTTCCCTCTTATTTTTCAAACTATGGTAGTGACCATTGATTAGTTATGATTAACATTTGTTTAAATAGAAAATACATTATCTATGTCTATACAGATAAATGGATAATATGGATCTTCAATTTTATCTGTAATGTGTAAATAACTATTATATAGATGCATTTATTATCTATATGTAAATAAAACAGAATAATTTCATAAAATGCAAAACAGGAAATAACATGTTTAGTTTATTAAGCTTTTATTTCAGTTACTTGTATGGTTTTACATACATAGGTATATGCTTGGCTGTGTCATGCACATATTTCTTGCTGTGGAATGACCCATGTGTTTGAAAGCCATTGCTCTTATATCACAGTAAATTGAGCAAAAGGGGCCATGCAGCCAGCTGAAAAGACCAGTGCAAGGATGACCATCCTTTCTGTCCTGTACATACACAGTGATAATTCCTCAAGGCCAAACTGCACTTGCTCTTTGACAGGCTCATACTTTGATGCCTTGTCTTTTTAGAATTGCAGTCATGCAACAATAAATAAAATATAATTTTTATTTGTTTACTTTTGCTGATTTTTAAGTTTTATTTAAATTCCAGATAACCATGTAATATTAGTTTCAGGTGTACAATATAGTGATTGAACATTTTCATATAATACCTGGTGCTCATCACAAGTGCATACCTTAATCCCCATCTATTTAACAGATCTATTTAATAGATCTATTTAATCCCCACCTATTTAATAAACACATATTTTAATGAAAATGGTATTCCTTGAAAGATGATTTAGTGTCAATATGTTAAGCGTAGGGCTCTTCCCATATGCCTCTACCTATAAGTTTACAAACACTTCTGTCTTAATGAAAGAAATTGATACTTGAAGAAGATTATACAGCATATACCATATTTTAAGTAACATCTTTTATTTAGTAAGATGCAAACTAATGTGTAGAAACATATGGGAAAAGCCCTGTGCTTAATTCATTGCAACTACACTGTGTATAGTCATTCTTTCAAGTAGCATCTTCTTTCATTAAGATATAAGTATTTGCAACTGTAAGTGTAGAAACATCTAGTAATAGTCCTGTGCTTAACTCATTGAAACAATCTTTATTTATAAAAAATGGGGAAAGTTCTTATAACAATTAGGAAGGGTGGGAGTTCTGGTGGCTTTCAGGTATTTATAGCTCTGCCATCAGTTTAAAAGTTGTCCCATTTTTAAAAATATTCTGCCTACTCAACTTACAGTAACCCTCTTCAACAATAATTTGGGGATCCTGTTGCCCCTGCCTGTTCTATCATTGTTAGTCTAACAAAGCAATGTCAGTGTAAGCCTAGAAATATGAGTGAATCTCACATTGTAAATTCCAAAAACATTAAGTTTATTATAATTCTATAAAACATGCTTATATTCTTTTAATGTAATGCATGAGCAATTATACTATCTTCTAAAAGATAATCTGTAATTATTCTGTAACAGTCCTGTACCATTTCGTTTCTAGATAAGCTTTACATGTTTTTGAAATTGAAAAAAATGTCATTGAACTGATAAAGTTGAAATTGTTGGGAACTTTTTTTTTTTAAAAAACTACTAGAAATAGTAAGAATCAAAGAAAGTGACTACATATGATAAGTAGGTTAAACAATTTTTTTTGATAGGGAAAGTTATGATGAACTTTTTTGTTTTGTAAGGAAAAGGATTTTGTTCTAAAGAAAGATTATTGTTTCTGAATTTTTTAAAATTTTAAAGTGAAGAAGAGAATGAGTGGGAGAGGTGTAGAGAGAGAGAGAAAGAGAGAGTCAGTCTTAAGCAGGCTCCATGCTGGGCCCATCCCATGACCCCTGAGCTGAAATCAAGAGTCAGATGTTCAACTGACTGAGCCAACCAGGTGCCCCAGATTGTTCCTGAAATTTTTAAAAAGGACAAAGCCTAAGTGGATCTTAAAAGTTGTAGAAGGTTTATGGAAAAGGAATATTAAGAAAGAAATTTTATATGTAGTCAAGATAAAATTAGAGTAGCGGAGAGGGATGTTCACTCTCACCACTACTGTTTAACATAGTTAGAAATCCTAGCCTCAGCAATCAGACAACAGATTGAAATAAAAGTCATCCAAATTGGCAAAGAAGAAGTAAAAATTTCATTTTCTGCTGATGACATGATATGCTACATGGAAAACCAAAAAACTCCACCAAAAGACTGCTAGAACTGGTCTATGAATGCAGCAAAGTTGTAGGATATAAAATGAATGTACGGAAATCAGTTGCATTTCTATACACCAACAATGAAGCAACAGAAGGAGAAATCAAGGAATTAATCCCATTTACAATTGTGCCAAGAACCATAAAATACCTAGGAATAAACCTAACCAAGAGGTAAAAAATCTATACACTGAAAACTATAGAAAGGTTTTGAAAGAAATTGAAGAAGACACAAAGAAATGGAAAACATTCCATTCTCATGGATTGGAAGAACAGGTATTGTTAAAATATCAATACTGCCCAAAGCAGTCTACACATTTAATGCAGTCCCAATCAAAATAACACCATCATTCTTCACAGAGCTAGAGCAAACAATCCTAAATTTTGTATGGAGCCTCAAAAGACCCCGAGTAGCCAAAGTAATGTTGAACAAGAAAACCAAAGCTGGAGGCATCAGAATCCCAGACTTTAACCTTTACTATAAAGCTGTAATCATCAAGACAGTATGGTATTGGCACAAAAACAGACACATAGACAAATGGAATAGAAAACCAAGAAATGGACCAACTAATTCACAAAGCAGTAAAGAGTATCCAGTGGAAAAAAGACAGTCTCCTCAGCAAATGGTGCTGGGAAAACTGGACAGCAACATGCAGAAGGAATAAACTGGACCACTTTTTTTTAACAATAGAATTCCCCATGGGGCGCCTGGGTGGCTTAGTTGGTTAAGCGCCCGACTTTCGCTTAGGTCATGATCTCGTGGTTCATGGGTTTGAGCCCCGCGTCGGGCTCTGTGCTGACTGCCAGCTTGGAGCCTGGAGCCTATTTCAGAGTCTGTGTCTCCCTCTCTCTGACCCTTCCCTGCTCACGCTGTCTCTCTCTCTCTCTCTAGAAATAAATAAAAATATTAAAAAAAAAAAAAAAAAAAGAAAAAAAAAAAAAAAAAAGAATTCCCCTATGACCCAGCAGTATCACTGCTAGGAATTTACCCAAGGGATATAGGAGTGCTGATGCACAGGGGTACATGCACCACAATGTTCATAGCAGTACTCTCAACAATAGCCAAAACATGGAAAGAGCCTAAGTGTCCATCAACTGATGAATGGATCAAGAAGATGTCGTATATCTATATGATGGAATACTACATGGCAATGAGAAAGAATGAAATCTGGCCATTTGTAGCAACATGGATGGACCTTGAGGGTGTTATGCTGAGTGAAATAAGTCAGACAGAGATGGACAGATACCATATGTTTGCACATGTAGGTGGATTAAGAGGAAGCTAACAGAGGACCATGAGGGAGAAGAAGGGGAAAAATAGTTGGGGAGAGGGAGGGAGGCAAACCATGAGAGATTCTTGAATGCTGAGAACAAACTGAGGACTCATGGGGGTGGGAGAGAGGGGAAGAGGGGGGATGGACATGGAGGAGGGCACTTGTTGGGATGAGCACTGGTTGTTATATGGAAACCAACTTGACAATAAACTAAAAAAAAAAGTCCTATGACCTAGCAGTAGCACTACTAGGTACTTACAGAAGTGCTGATTTGTAGAGGCATACGTACCCCAATGTTGATAGCAGTGCTATCAACAATAGCCAAAGTATGGAAAGAGCCCAAATGTCCATCAACTGACTAATGGATAAAGAAGATATGGTATATAGAGGCACCTGGGTGGCTCAGTTTGTTAAGCATCTGACTTTGGCTTAGGTCATGATCTCACTGCTTGTGAATTCCAGCCCCAGGTCAGGCTCTGTGCTGACAGCTTGCAGCTCAGAGCCTGGAGCCTGCTTCAGATTCTGTCTCTCCACCCCTTCCATACTCATGCTCTTTCTCTCTCAAATATAAATATTAAAAAAATTTTTTAAAAAGAAGATATGGTGTATATGTATACATACAATGGAGTACTACTCAACAATACAAAAGAATGAAATCTTGCCAGTTGCAACAACATGGATGGAACTGGAGGGTATTATGCTAAGTGAAATCAGAGAAAAACAGATATCATATGATTTTACTTATATGTGGAATTTGAGAAACTTAACAAAAGACCATGGGGAAAGAGAAGGAGAAATAAGTTACAGAGAGGGAGGCAAACCATAAGAACTCTTAAATAAAGAGGACAAACTGATGGTTGATGGGGAAGGGAAGTTGGGGGGGGGCAGGGAAAATGGGGGATGGGCATTGAGGAAGGCATTTGTTGGGATGAACACTGGGTATGTAAGTCATGAATGACAGGAATCTACTCCCAAAGCCAAGACTACACCATATACACTGTATGTTAGCAAACTTGACAATAAATTATAAAAAATACATAAGTCAATAAAAAAGAAATAAAAGAAAAAGGTTAAAAAATAAAAAGTAAAATAAAATTTAATTAAAAACTTTTGCTCCTTTTTGTATCCAAGAAAACAAAAACAACACAAACCCCAAAACAAACAAAACCCAAAGGAAGCTAGATCCTTTTTCCCATAGAGCTGAACTTACCTAAAAGTAACTGAGAATTTCCAGATGGTCTCCAGAACTTCTCAGATTTGTTCCCTCTCCTTGTAAAAAGGGAGTATTACTCTACTTGGTATGTTAAATTATGTAGGAAGCATTGTCAAATAAGTGATGCTAAGTTTTCTTTGATTTTTGTAGATATATGTTGTTAAAATGAGTGCTCTAAAACTTGTATGAAATCTTAAAAATTTGATTTGTATGTTATTTTCTTGAAGTTTTGTATGTTACAAATAACCCAATCCCTTATCAATTACATCACAATGAGCTCTCATCAGATCACTAATTATTTCTTTTTTTTTTTTAAGTTTTATTTATTTCTAGGAGAGAGAGAGAGACACAGCGTGAGCAGGGGAGGGCCAGAGAGAGAGGGAGTCACAGACCGAAATAGGCTCCAGGCTCTGAGCTGGCAGTCAGCACAGAACCCGACGCGGGGCTCGAACCCACGAACCGTGAGATCATGACCTAAGCGAAAGTCTGACGCTCAACCGACTAAGCCACCCAGGCGCCCCTAATTATTTCTATTTTTATGTCTTTGTCATTTATGGACAGTTATTGTTTAAACATTTCATCTTCAAAGAGATTCATAAAAGATGTGACGAGTACTGTAGAACACAAGTTTTGATAAATACAAGATCCTAACACTGAACTTTGTAGAATTTCTAAAACTCTAATAGAAAACTGATTTAACATTTTGTTTTCCAGATTTAATCAACTCCTTTACCTTAACCTATCTATTACTTACAGCAATTTGGTATCGTGTATCTTACAACAAAGGTTAAAGCATTTATCCTTTTCTGTCTGATCCCTCCAGAATTCTGAAACTCTTATGAAATATTCTTAGTTTTCATGACAATCTATGTGCTTACAGAAGTTCACTAAGAACCTGTTCTCTTTGTATCAGGGCACTCCATATACTTAACCCCTGCTTCTTTGACTCATAGTTTATAAAAGGAGATATACTTCAACATTATAAAGGACTAATTGGCTCTATTAAAAATAAGTGTGCTTTGTATAGCAGTCTCTTCACAGTGCACTCCCAGGAGATGAAGATCTTAAACCTGGGGAATTCATCTATTGAAAAAAGGCATCTCCAGAAGGACTCTCTTCAACCCCATTAGAAAGATCCAAATCAAGTACTGTTAACCAACCCTTGTGCTGACAAAATCTAAGGCATGGACTCTTAGATTCACTTGTTACAACTAAAGAAAGCATCAAACCCTGACTAGACCTGCACCCCAACCAGTTACCTGAAAGATATTCAAGAATTGAAGTAGACAACAGTTGAAGGAGACTGCTTTCCCAAGATGCCCAGACTAGGCTTGTATACACTTTTCTCACTGTTGCTTCTTACCTTGTTTACTTCTTTTTCTCTTTCACTTAGAGTAAGAGTACTCTTATATGCATCCTTCTCTTTATGGCAAAAGAAGGAACGTCTGTGTGTTGGATTATGACACCAGAAACTCTGATCTGTTCGCAATATTGGAGGCTTTTTGGTCTTACCTGGACCTAACTTCTCTTTAGTCCCTACTGTCAGTTATACCTACTAGCCTATGGTTATTATCTTTTGAATTAAGTTGTTATGACCAGGTGTTACTATACCTTGCCTCAGCCTTTCCCCAGTCATAACCATACGATTCAACTAAACATCTCCCATTTGTCAATTGTACAGCACTTGCTTCTGCATGTTCTTTTCCTTACCTAAATACCACCTGTTTCTCTGCACCCAAATGAGTTTATACCTCTTTGTGAGGATTTTAGAAAAGACTCCTTTAAGAAGGGATAGCCTCTTGTATAATGTCCCTTGAGCTCCTCTGACTCCTGGCTTGAATGGGGCAATCAAAATATCAGCTAATAAATCTATCAATAACCATACCATAGCTGGAGTCCTCAACACTGTACCTCATTTCATTTTTCTTTGAGATGGACAGCATTTTCCATGGGCAAATAAATGTTTAGATAGCTTGTGAATCAGAAGTCAGGGCTTATTAGGACATTTATTCCTGTTAAAATCTATAACAAATCATAATTCTCCTACTGGTAAGCTCCATTGAACCTCCATGACTGCCTTAAGTGGAAATTCCCAGGAGGCATCCATGATTCTGATTTTGTCCCCCTAAGGAGAGCTTTCTCCCATGGATTGAAGTAAATGCCAATAAACACATGATGAAAAATCTCTCCCTAATGTTAGGAGAAATAGCCACCTTCACAGCCAAAATAATAACAGCCCAACAATGATCACTTAATTCATTGGACAACTGCATAGCTCTTGATTATCTACTCATTAAACAAAAAGGCTTTTGTGTAATAATGAATACCACCAGTTGCATATGGATAAATTTCTCTGGAGAATATACACACTATGTAGGTAGGAATTAATTAGACCACGGACCCTCAAGACCATGTTCCCATGACTCAGCCTCTCTTGACATTTGCCTGGTTCCACGTCTCTGCCTGGCCTGACCTGTATGGACCATGCATGTGCAGTGTACACCCCATTTTCCAGCCCTGGAGTGCAGTCCCTACAGGACTGTGGAACTCAAGTCTGTACATGACCACCTGCATCAACGTCAGGCTCAAAGCTTCTTCAAAGAGTGAGGGCAGGCAGTGGCAATGAGACTGATTTTCCAGGTTTGTAGCTTGACTGTCTCTAATGATCTTTTTGAGTGGCCCATAGAAAAACAGGTATGAAGAGTGCCTATATCAGAGCAATTGTAATGATTTTTGTGAAGCTTACATCAAATTATTCATATTTAGTTTGTAAGTTTCAGGGAAAATGGCATTTTAGTTCTCAGTGATTCCAAGTCAAATAAATGGAGAAAATTGCAAATGTCATTTTGGAGATTTGTAGCCAGACTTAGGAGGGAAATATAATTCAGGATTTAGTCTACTTTATAGGTAGAAAACAAAATCTCAAAAACAATGAACAGAAGTAGAATCTAACATCCACAAAGGTGTATCACTGAAACAATTTTTCTTTCTCTGAAGTTACCCTCATTTTCCAAGTTAGCCAGGTTAGGGTTAATTTGTAAAATAAATTTAGTTTTAATAAACTATTTATTGTATAATTGATTATTGACATAAATATATCAAAATAGTAATTAATCATCTACACTTTTTAAAATCTGCTTTGCTGGAACTTTTCATAGGGAACCCCCAGATTGAATTTTTGACGTACTCTTAAGCCTAAGAAGCCAAGCCAAATACTTGCCATCAGACTTTGCCTGCGATACCTGTAGACTGGGTTACTTTCCCTCTTCTCAAGGTCCTCAGAATATCCTGAGATTCTTGCACCTGCCAGAAAGTGACCTTCTTTACTTACCTGATAAGGCTTTTGGGAACCCTGTAAGCAAGATATCAGGCTGATTTTCCAAGAGGCTTTACTGGCTCTATAAAGTCAATCTTAGGTCCTTAAAGTTGTTTGATTTCATCTGAGTCTATTCCTTTTTCTCTCAAATAGGACATTGCAGTCAAAGCCTTGGTAATATTACCAATATTTTCAGTTGTGTCCTGTTATAAGAAGAACAGATTCTTATTGAACTTAATGCAAATAAACATATTGCCAAGAAAATATAAGAATACTCACTGAGTGTTTCTAAATTTCAGTGGGATCAGGTAGGGAGAAAAAGATAAATATTTCAATTCTGCTTATGAAGGTATAATTTCACAATTGCTGTAAATCAGCTTAAGAGAAAAGGTTTCCTTAAATAGAGAAAATATTTGAAAACTCAGCAGTAATTCTAACAAAAAGTCATAATAATCATCTTCCTCAATATTCAGTACCATGTAATTAATTCTTGGTTTGCTTAAATCTAGTTTTTCCATTAGTCCTGGAAAATTGCTTACCTAGTTAAGCTTTTGATCTTAAAGTTATAAGAAACCTGGATTCTAGAGCCATTTTTCGGAATCTTATTGAAGAAGAATTTTTGCAGGAATACTTTTATAAAGCATCTGAGGGAAAGTAAAATTGTAAATGATAAAAGAAAACTATCAGTGCCGAAAGATCTGATTAAGGTTTCTTACAATGCAGTTGAGAAGTAAATTTGGTTATTACTGTGACACACACATTTCAAGATAATAACTAGAATTGCAACCGAAAGCATAACAGGACATATCAGATTTTTAGGAATTTCATATAGTTTCTCAAACACTTACTTTAACAACATACCTACACAAATATAATCAAAGAAGGCTTAGTATCACTTATTTGACAATGCTTCTCATGCTTTTTATCATACCAAATATACCTGATTAGTTTATTATCTCTCTTATAGAAGAACAAATCTTTCAAATGTCCCAGGGACCCTCTGGAATACTTCAAAGTTAGTTTGTGATCAAAAGACTTCCATTTTAGAATTTGATATTGGGAAGTTTGTCAAAGAATATAAAAAAGTTGAACATTTGGTTAAATAGGATCACAAATCATTATGAAACAATACTTAATTATCTGTTTAAACAAAGTGACAATAAAAGATTTCAAAGGCAAATGAAGAAGGTCACATAGTTGTGAGTGAAAGTTAATATTAAGAGTTGGCTTTCTTAAGTAATCAGATATTTAATGATAAAGATCATAAAACATTATTTTGATAAAACATAAAATCCTCTTTTCTAAGCAGGTAACTTTAAAAGCTAAAAGATCTTTTATAATCTCTTATCAAGAACAAAACAACAGTTTAAGAAAACTTTGTCTTTTTAAGTACAAACCTAATTTTAATTTTGTACCAGTGTGATTGATACTTAAGTTCATTTACTTACTTAATTTATTTGAATCATAGCCAGTCCTGACCTCACATACAATACCTTTTCAAAAGTTCCTGTTCCATAAATGTTTACTTTTTTTTTCACATTCAGATTTTGTCCTATGTGTTTCCTTTTTACCAGTCTCTCTTTAGAACAAAATTACTTTCTCCCCCCTCCCCACACACAAAAATGCATTTCTGTTCCTCGTGCCTTCTTTTTTTTAAGGCATACATTCTACTTTGCTTGCATATGAATATGTTTACCTTCTTATTTCTAGTAGGTTTAACCACATATATTAGAATTATAACCCAAAGAAATTTAAATTTCTAGTGAAATCTAAGTAGTAAGCAATTGTGAACTGTTACACCAGCATTTTTGTTTATATTGGCACATTTATGAACACTTTTCATAATTTCTATAAACATGCTTCTTCATAGTGAAGACTTTCAATAAAACACAAAACATGTTTATTAACAGACCAGAATTTTATTTTTAGTTTCTTTGTAATAGGGAAGCCCAAAGTAAACACACCTGTGTCCAGCCATGAATGTTTCATTATGTTATCCTGTTGGGAAATGATCTAGGTATTTAATGAATTTAACTTAATTCATCACCTAAGAAAACTTTAAAGTTTCAGGTTACCAAAAACATTTTTTGAAAGTTATTCTTAAGTATGCATGCATAAAATTTAATTGTTGCCATAAAGTTTATTTATGTATAAACTTACATATAAGTAAATCATTTGCCCCCAACAGTTATGTTTAGATTACCCGTGAACATTTCATGAGACACTAGACATGAGACATGAGATAAATGTGTTATCATTCTAAATTATTTTTGCTGATGAATTTTGTAACAGGGATAACATGACATGATTTGATTGTGAACACATGTAGGATAAAAGTATTATGCTGAATACTGATAACTCTAAAGATGTGTCTATTTTAATTAAACCAATAACCTTGAATTAGCTTTAATACTACGAAAATTAATAAGCAGAAACCTCACTAAAATGGAATTGGGAGGTTCAGCAGAGGAAGCTCTTGTGCCCTGCCACTTCTTATAAATTGCAGATCCAACAGGACAAGATGGACCTTGCACATGGATATCACTTTACTACTCCAGCAGCAGGAAGGAAGGCTTTCCTCCTCCCCTAGCAACAGCCCAGCCAATGAAAGACAGTCACAACTTAATCAATGAGAAGCTATACTCCAAACTCCCAGCTTACACCAATAGACTTTTTGTTTATAATGGCCTTCCAAATTTCCCTTTTCCTCTGTAAAAGAGCATACCTCTCCCTTATTCTCCACACTTGCCTATGATTTTCCCGTAATTTGCTTGTCCTGGATTGCAATTCTTTTCTATTTTGAAATAAATCCATGTTTTGCTGGTAAAATGATTAGCAGTTTTATTTTTAAGTTTAACATTACGTGCTGATTAGAAGTGGGATCCAGAGAAGACCCCCAAGAACTCCAAGGCTAGTGAACAGACCGACACTTGTACACACAGAGCTGCTTTGGCTCACTGCTTTCTCCCTGACCTTAGAGTTTGAGGGTAAGTTTTCTCCTGGATTTTCACCTCCACACTTTGTGTTCAATCTCTCCAGGCTTTATTTGGGATATGTTTTAAGCTCCCTCTCCTTTTAAAAAATCTCAGAGTAGTCTTACAGACTTTGGTCCAACTTTTTTTCTGAATCGGACTGTTCTTAATGGAACTCTGCTAGCCTTTGGTCTGACTCCTCCTAGAACCAGGCTGTACCTGTCAAAACAGTGCTGTTTAGAAATTTTCTTTTTGCTCTAGAAAAACAAAACAAAACTAAGAAATGAGAACACAGTCATCAAAATGCTTTGAAGTGCCCACCCTACCTTCTGGGACTCTGGCCAGTTTTATGTTTAAAAAGAATCATCTCTCTGTATGCACATTTATAACTAAATGGACGGACTTACCCAAAAGTAATTTAGACTTCAGCAGCCATTATGGGTAACTTTCAGTATCCTCAAAACCAATTAGTTTTCTCAAAACTGGTCAGCCATGATCTAAAATTGACAAAACTGAATTAATTTCCTATTTTACAATGTTGGTATTTTGAAACTTCTAAACACCGACAGGAACCTGAAATTGCCTCTGCAAAATAAAATCTATTAACCGAGGCAAATAAATAAATAAATCAGAGGAAAAGAAACTCAGAGGCCTCACTTTCCCCTCCCCCATCTTCTTTTTCTATGGAGATGTGACAGCTGCCTTACTCTCAGGCCCCACCTCTGGCATCATCTTCCTCTATTCTCTCTGCACATTCCCCATTTCCTCTATACCCCCAGATCCCTCATTCTAATATTTTTGCTGAATTTCTGCCCTCAAAACTTTCTCTACTCCCTCCTCTCCTGAAACTATTAAAACCTGCCCCTTTAAGGTCAAGTCTTCTGATGATCTAAATAAATCCTAAGTTTCTTATGTTCCTGGACTAAGGTTGAATCGTGAGCCATAAAGAGATTCCTTCTGAGGACCCTCATATGTTTGCTGAAGGATTTAACATAGTTTTTCAAACTTGCCAACCCAATTTCTCAGATTTATATCAATTAATCTGCATGCTTGTTGATGAGGACCAGTCCAACATTGAGTGAAACTAATCTGACAGGAATATCTTGAAAAGGATTTAGAGAAATAGTCCCCTAACTTTTGGCAAGACGCTAGATTCCTTGCTGGAGTTAGATCTCCACTGAGGAATTACAGTAGATTTTTTTAAAAGCCTGTTAAAGAAAATTCAAGCTCAAGTACAAAAGCCTGATGAATGTGTTCATGATTATTACACTGGACTCCAAACTGTCTTTAAAAAAATTTCTGGCTAGTCCTTTTTAACAGATGGTGTTGGGAGACCTGGACAGCAACATGCAGAAGAATGAAACTAGATCATTTTCTCACACCATGCACAAAAATAAACTCAACATGGATAAAGGACCTGAACGTGAGACAGGAAACTATCAACACCCTAGAGGAGAAAGCAGGAAACAACCTCCTTGACCTCCACCGCAGCAACTTCTTACTTGACACATCCCCAAAAGCAAGGGAATCAAAAGCAAAAATGAACTACTGGGACCTCATCAAGATTAAAAGCTTCTGCACAGCAAAGGAAACAACCCATAAAACAAATAGGCAACCAACGGAATGGGAAAAGATAATTGCAAACGACATATCAGATAAAGGGTTAATATCCAGAATCTATAAGGAACTCACCAAACTCCACATCCGAAAAACAAACAACCCAGTGAAGAAATGGGCAGAAGATATGAACAGACACTTCTCCAAAGAGGACATCCAGATGGCCAACAGACACATGAAACGATGCTCAGTGTCCCTCCTCATCAGGGAAATACAAGTCAGAACCACACTGAGATGCCACCTCATGCCAGTCAGAGTGGCTAAAATGAGCCAATCAGAGAACTCTGGATGCTGGCGAGGATGTGGAGAAACGGGCACCCTCCTACACTGTTGGTGGGAATGTAAACTGGTACAGCCTCTCTGGAAAACAGTGTGGAGGTTCCTCAGGAAACTAACAATAGAACTCCCCTATGACCCAGCAGTAGCACTGCTAGGAATTTACCCAAGGGATACAGAAATGCTGAGGCATAGGAGCACATGTACCCCAATGTTCATAGCAGCACTCTCCACAATAGCTAAAACATGGAAAGAGCCTAAGTGTCCACCAATGGACGAATGGATCAAGAAGATGTGGTTTATCTATACGATGGAATACCACATGGCAATGAGAAAGAATGAAATCTGGCCATGTGTAGCAACATGGATGGACCTTGAGGGTGTTATGCTGAGCGAAATAAGTCAGGCAGAGAAGGACAAATATCATATGTTTGCACGTATAGGAGGATTAGGAGGAACTTAACTGAGGAACAAGGGGGAGTAGAAGGGGGAAATGGTGGGGGAGAGGGAGAGAAGCAAACCATGAGAGACTCTTGAATGCTGACAAAAACTGAGGACTGATGGATGTGGGGGGGAGAAAGGATGGGCATGGAGGAGGACACTTGTGGGGATGAGCACTGGGTGTTATGTGGAAACTAATTTGTCAATAAACTATTTGTAAACATAAAAAAAAAAAATTTCTGGCTAGTATCCAAAATCTATAAGAAACTACTCAAACTCCACACCTGGAATGCAAACTGGTACAGCTACTGTGGAAAATAGGATTTAGTTTCCTCAAAAAGTTAAAACTAGAACTCTCATATGACCGATCCAGTAATTGCACTTCTGGATATTTTCCCAAATAATAAAAAAACACCAATCTAAAAAGATATATGCACTCTTATTTTATTGCAGCATTAATTATAATAGCCAAATTATGGAAGCAGCCCAAGTAGATACATGGATAAAGAAAACGTGTATACACACACACACACACACACACACGCTGGATATTACTCAGGCATAAAAAGAATAAAAGTTTGCCATTGCAATAACATGGATGAATCTAGAGATTATAATATTAAGTGAAATACTACAGTCAGAGAAAGACAAATACCATATGATTTCACTCATCTGCTGAATTTAGGAAACAAAACAAAGGAACCAAGAAAAAAGACAAACCAAAAAAACAGACTCTCAACTAGAGAGAACAAACTGATGATTACCAGAGATGGGTGAGGGGATGGGTGAAATAGGTGAAGGGGATTAAGAATACACTTATCATGATGGGCACAGACTGATGTATGGAATTTTTGAACCACTATATTATACACCTGAAACTAACATAATACTGTTAACTGTATTAGAATTAAAGAAAAAAAACACTTAACTCAGAAAAAAAGTTAAATTGACAAAATTTGTAAAGATCCTCCAAATTCTTTGGCTAAAAGTGCTGATATTGGTTTTTCTAACTCAAATCCACTCCCTTTGGAACCCATAGACTTTTACATGTTGAGGTAGTCACAGGGCATCCAATGCATTTGGCCTCTGCCTTCTTTGGCCCACAGCTGATAAAAGGAAATATACTTCAATATGGTAAAGGCCTACTTGCTTGTATTAAAAACAATTATGCGTTGGTAGGACAATCTTTTCACCATGCACTCTAGGAAGATGAAGATCTTAAGCATAATACCTTGCAACCTGGAGATTTTGTCTATTGGAAAAGACACTTCCAGAAAGAGTCTCTTCAGCTTCAGTGGAAAGGTCGTTATCAGGTACAGCTAAACAATGTTTGTGTTGCCAAAGTCCAGGGAATATACTCTTTTATTCATGTGACTCATGTAAAGAAAGCACCAAACCCTGGCTAGAGCTGCAAACCATCTGGTGACTAAGATTTCCTGAATTGAAGCAGATGACATTTGATGAGACAGCTTCCTCAAGATGCCTGGACCAGGTCTGTATACCTTTTATTACTTACTTACTTACTTTTCTGTTGTTTCTTCCATCCTTTTGTGGAAAGAAAATGCCCTTATCTGCATTTCCCAATCTTTTATAAAACAGGGAAATCTCTTTTGATTATGGCCTTTTTGAGACTAGCCTCATTATGATCTCATTATGAACTTTTCTGAAGGATTAGAAAGTTCAGAATTCCTAAAAGTCTTTCTTTCATGTAAACTGTTAACTTATGTTGGATTCTTATCCAAATTCATGGTCTCTGAGTTTACAACTTTACAGACTGTATTACTGGATAACATATGTTTTCAAAATAGCTCTTTTGAGGGGCACTTGGGTGGTTTAGTCAGTTAAATGTTGGACTTCGGCTCAGGTCATGATCACACAGTTAGTGAGTTTGAGACCCGCATTGGGCTCTGTGCTGACAGCTCAGAGCCTGGAGGCTGCTTCAAATTCTGGGTCTCCCCCTCTCTCTGTTCCTCCCCCATGCTCGCTCTTGCTCCCTCTCTCTGTCTCAAAAATAAAAATTGTACTGTCTCTTATCTTTCTCAAAAATATATATTTTTAAAATTTTAATATTTTTGAGAGAGAGAGAGAGAGAGAGTGCATGAATGAGCACGAACAAGGGAGAGGCAGAAGGAGAGGGAGACACAGGATCTGAAGCAGGCTCCAGACTCTGAGTTGTCAGCACAGAGCCTGACATGAGGCTTGAACTCACAAACTGTGAGATCATGGCCTGAGCCAAAGTTGGAAACTTGATTGACTGAGCCACCCAGGCTCCCCTCTCAAACATAAAGATTAAAAAACAAACACCCAGCTCTTTTGAGATGACAGTATTTTCAATACATCTGAAGCTTTGCTATTCTTGCAAATAGTTAATTAACTATTGCTTTATGTTTTTACCTGCCCCGCATCTTCCCAAATGTACCTGGTTATTCCTTTCAGTGCTCTCTTGCACATTTCACTCTTTTGCTTCATAGCCACTTTTTTTTTTAATGTTTTATTTATTTCTAGGAGAGAGAGAGAGAGAGACAGCGTGAGCAGGGGAGGGTCAGAGAGAGAGGGAGTCACAGACTGAAACAGGCTCCAGGCTCTGAGCTGGCAGTCAGCACAGAGCCCGACGTGGGGCTCGAACCCACGAGCCGTGAGATCATGACCTAAGCGAAAGTTGGATGCTTAACCGACTAAGCCACCCAGGCGCCCCACTTCAGAGACACTTTTAAAGTGGACTTCCAGGAGGCACACATGACTCCAGTTTTGTCTCCATGGGAAGAACTTTCCTAAGTCGGAATAAGTGCCAGTAAATATTTTTAGTTGGTTACTATCAGACCTAAGGTCTTGGTTTAGAACCAACATGCAGTTTGGAATTGTCATGTTACTTTTAATTCTGTGCTTGTTGTCTATCAATTTTTAAGATCTACCCATTAAGGGGATGCTGGCTTAGTGCTTCAAGATGATCTCCAATTCAATTGCTTGGTCACACAGTAGTTCTGTTTTTAACTTTTTGAGGAACCTCCATACTGTTTTCCAAAGTGACTTCACCAGTTTGCGTTCCCCCCAACAGTACAAAAGGTTCCCCTTTCTCCATATCTTCACCAAAATCTGTTGTTTCCTAAATCGCTAAATTCTACTCCTGAAGCCAATACTACACTATACATCTAAATGCATTTGAATCTAAATTTTAAAAAAGTTATGATCTCCAAAGCTTACAACCTTGAGAAGATATAGACTTCAGATAAGAAGTGCCCGAGAAATTCCCCTAACCCCCCTGGTTACTCAAATGTGGCCTTCAGAGGTTTCCACCTGCTGTGTACTTTTTCTGCAATGTCATGACAACCAGGAAAGGTCCTTCTTGACACTGAAGGACAAAACCACTATCTATGAAAAACCTAACTCTTGATCTGTGAGACTTTGGAGGAAAGATCTTGGTTAAAAGGGGGAAATGTAAAAATTAATAAAGGGAAACCTTACTAAAGTGGAATTAAGAGGAGCTCTTTTGCCTATTACTCTTTGCCAATTGCAAATCCAATGAAAAGAGATGGACCTTGCACGTGGATATATTTTACTACCCTGAGGAGAGGAAGAAAGGTTTTCTTCCTCTTCCAGTGACTGCCCAGCAAGTAAGATATAGTTCTAATTTAGCCAATGAGAAGCCACTAGGCTTTGAACTTCCACTTTACTGTAATGGAATTTTGCTTATAATAGCCTTCCCAGTTTTTCCTTTCCTCTATAAAGGGAATACTTCTCCTTTGTTCTCCAGGCTTATCTATGGTTTTGCAATAGCCTGCTTGTCCTGGATTGCAATTCTCTGCTATTCCCAAATGAACTCATCTGTTGCTGGCAAAATAACTGGTAGTTTGGTTTTTGAAGTTAACATCACTGAATATTTTTCCCAGATCACATGAACCTGAAATTCATTTGGATTATTTATTTTTGAAAATTTTAGAAATAGCAAATTTACATAAGAGCTTAATTCTATTTAGCCAACTAAATAGAGCTCTTTTAAAATTAATTTTGGCAATGCCATCTGTGGGTCAAAAAATACCTTATCTGTAATATACATAATACACATACATATAGACAAACACAGAGATCTGTTCAGTTGTTTTCTCTGTGAGGGAGGTGTTGTGAAAGGCTACTAATCTTTCTAATTCCTTTCTAAATTTGGTCTGATCTTCTGAAAGTGGAGGTAAAAGGACTTTATAACTGAAAAAAATATTGCTGATGAGAGGATATCAGTTTCTTTTTGGTGATGGGTCTAGGATACATCTGCAAAGGACATTATGTAAGGATGTCTGAAGCCAGTAGAGCTTGATTACAAAGCCTTATAAAATAGGAGTAAAGTGAGTCTTATTGCAAGCTTTGGGAGTGTGTGTTAAATTCATTCCCCAGCTTTCAGCATTTACAAGAGTAACTGTATACTTTGAACCAAGAGATGAGGCCAGAGTGCTTTGTGTAAATTATGCAAGGAAAGAAAAGTTAAAACAGGCACATGGGCCAGATTTTGATTAGAGGAACTAGCTAGATGTGTCCATTAATTTTTGTCTTAAGTATACTTTCTGTTCTTTCATCTTCTCAAAGGGAATTCCTAAAGCTAGCTGTTATACTAATAAGACAATTGAGAACTTCTTACGGAGAATTTCTTTTCCTTCAAACATAGCCAAGTTAAAGGATTTATTATATGGTCACAGATGATTAGGATCTTCTTAATCTTAATAGTGATTCAAACCAATAAGGCTTTTTTTTATGGAAAAACTGGGGCAACTTCATTTCTATACACTAATAATAGCAGAAAAAGGCATTAAGGAAAAAGTCCTATATACAAATGCACCAAAAATAATTAAATACATAGGAATAAACGTTAACTAAGAAGGCGAAAACTCTAGAACACCAATGAAAGAAATTGAAGATGACACAAAGAAATGGAAAGATATTCCATGCTTATGGATTGGAAGAACAAATATTGTTAAAATATCTATACTACCCAAGCCAATATACACATTCAATGCCATCGCTATCGAACTACCAACAGTATCTTTCACAGAGCTAGAGCAAACAATCCCAAAATTTGTATGGAACCACAAAATACCTCAAGTAGCTGAAGCAATCTTGATCTAGATTTCAAGTTATAAAATTGTAGTAATCAAAACAGTGTACTATTGGCACAAAAATACATATAGGTCAATGGAACAGAATAGAAAGCCCTGAAATAAATCCACCATTATATGGTCAATTAGTCTTTGTCAAAAGAGGCAAGAATATGCAATAGGAAAAATTCTCTTCAAAAATGGTGTTAGGAAAACTGGACAGCTACAAGCAAAAGAATGAAACCGGACCACTATCTTACACCACACACACACACACACACACACTCAAAATGGAGTAAAGACCTAAATGTGAGACCAGAAACCAAAAAAATCCTAAATGAGAGCACAGGCAGTAATTTCTCTGACACTGGTCATAGCAACATGTTTCTAGATATGTCCCCTGAGGCAAGGGGCATAAAAGCAAAAATAAGCTACCAGGAGTACATAAAAATAAACCTTCCAGACAGAAAAGGAAACAATCAACAAAACAAAAAGACAAAAAAGACACGTGTGCCACATGAATGGATAAAGAAGCTGTGGCTCATGCATGCACACACATGCACACACACACACACACACACACACACTAGATTATTAGCCATAAAAAGGATGAAATCTTGCTATTTGCAACATGGATGGATCTAGGTAGTATAATGCTAAGTGAAATAAGTTTCTGACCAATATCA
The DNA here is from genome assembly GCA_017311185.1 of Proteles cristata cristata. Classification (NCBI taxonomy): domain Eukaryota; kingdom Metazoa; phylum Chordata; class Mammalia; order Carnivora; family Hyaenidae; genus Proteles; species Proteles cristata. Next base: position 229,226 of record JAESUZ010001426.1, on the reverse strand, counting down.
TAGAATTTCACTCATATGTGGAACTTCAGAAACAAATGAGCAAAGGTAAACAGACAGAGACAGAGGGACAGAGAGAGAGAGAGAGAGAGGGAGAAACCAAAACACAGACTCTTAACTATTGAGAACAACTGATGTTTACCAGAAGGGAAGTGGGTGGGTGAAATGGGTGAAAAAAGTGAAGGGGGTTAGAGTACACATCTCTTGATGGGTACTAAGTACTATATGGAATAGTTAAATCACGATATTGTACACCTGAAACTAATATAACATTGTATGTTAACTGCACTGGAATTAAAATTTTAATTAATTAATTAAAAAGAGTGGGGCCACTTTCTAGGTTTAGACCATGGATACAACAAGCATCCCCAGAGAGGGTATAGATAATACAGCCCCCATGATCCAAAAGTTTACTCCCCAAAATAGGCTAAGAAAGCAAAGATCTTCATTCCATAGGCAGTGAAACCAAAACATTGAGTTAACAAGTGGTTGGCTGTTAAACTCTAAGGACACTCTGGTTAGCCTGATGGATTTATGAGTTTGTTTTGCAGAAGCTGCACCACCAGCAAGACTAGCTGAGACTGGAGCAAATCAGGAAGAATTCTTGCAGTTGTACAAAATGGACCAAGAGTGAGTGAGTGAAAATAACCTCTCTGATGACACACCCCATATCTCCCCCATCATCACCCTTACCCCACCATTTAATGAACATGTGTGCCATGAAAATACAGGATTCCTGAATTCTCATGCTCAGAAAGGAGGACACCTCCCTTCCCCTTCTCCCTATATCCAATCAGCACATTCCATTCAATTGACATACCTTATGATATCCTGACCCCTTATCCTTAAATACATTCAACCACAACCCTTTGGGGAGGCAGATTCAAGAAATTTTCTCCCATCTCCTTGCTTGGTGACCTGCAATAAAACCCTTTTTCTCTACCACAGAACCAACATCAGTGTTTGACTTCTTGAGCACTGGGCAAAGGAATCTTGTCTGGTAACAAAATTGGTGATCATGAAGGGACTCTCAGTCCTTTCTTGGACACCTGCCTGTGGTTCGCCACCTCTTGCTTGCCCAGGATTCTGTGAAGGGGCCTAGCAGCTGCCTAGATACCTAGGGATTCCCCCACGGTGGAATGGTGCCAACCTTCAGCACTTTAGTTTCATTCTGGAGGTGGAAAAACAGGACTTGATTTGGAAAAAGTCTGTTGTTGAATATTTTATGTGTGACAACACATGACGAGTTTTTCCTCTCTTCTCTTTGATCCTTATTTAGGGACCTTGATAGATTTCTACAGGGAAGCTTAGACTTCTGAAAGGAAGCTTTGGTTGGTGGAAACTCTGACATCAAGGAAGAGTTAGGGATCCCACCCAAAGAAGTTCTTATTTCCTTGCTTTTTGAATTCTTGATCGTGCATATCTAGCTTTGCTAGCATTGTATGGGTAATATCTTGGTTAGGATAAAGGAAATAAATTAAAGCCTGAGCATGGGTAATAGTAATTTGATCCCTTCATGGAGTCCTTTGGCATGCATACTTAAAAAGTTGGGCGGGGCGCCTGGGTGGCTCAATCCGTTAAGTGTCCAACTTTGGTTTAGGTTATGATCAGATCACCATCCTATGGTTCATGGGTTTGAGCCCCACATCCAACCCTCTGCTGACAGCTCAAGGCCTGGAGCCTACTAAGGACTCTGTATCTCCCTCTCTGCCCTTCCTCTATTAGCATTGTGCCTCTCTAGGCCTCAAACATAAATAAACACTAAAAAATATTTTTAAAACTGGGCAACTTGTACTGATGATCCCATAAAAACGAACGCAATATTTTCTGTAATACTGCTTGGCCACAGTACTCCCTGGACTCAGGAGAAATGTGGCCTGGAAATGGGTCTTTGAATAATACTATTCTCCAGTTAGAATTATTCTGTAAAAGAGAGGATAAATGAGATGGATGAAATTCTGTATGTACAATCATTCATGCTGTTTGATGAGAACAAGCTGGCACAGAAAAAAATAGAAGATTATGGTCCAACAGGGGGTAAACCCTCAAAGGACATTGTCTTACCAGAGTCGAATGATCGAGAGGATGACCTCTCAACTAATACAGCTGAAGTCACCGAAGGCTCCAGCTCCACCTCCAATATGAAGAGGCAGCACGGGCTCCAGCAACACAAACCTCAGAGCCCTGGGCTCTAGGGTCCCAGGCTCATGAGGAGTCAGAACAAAAAGGAATAGTCTCTCCTCATATCCAACAAAGCAGAGCAAGGAGCAGAATTTGGCCAGGGAGCCACTCAAATTTAGGCAGGGCAATTCCCTTCAAGGCAAGTGTCCCATTGGGGAAATAATGGTGACCAATTTGGTGAAATGACTTGGGTACATTCCTTTTTTCTCTCTACTTCCAACTTGTTTAATTGGAAAAATATGTCAACATATGGAGATGACCCAAAAAGAATGGAAAACTCGTTCTCCCCAATTTTGCCACCAAACCTCATCTGTGGAAACGTATATAGCTTGCTAATCATTCCCCTTATGTCAGAAGGGTGGAGAATGATCTTAGAAGCTGATAAGCTTCATGGAGGCTCTAGCCAATCTGATAAGCGCTGCAGCTGCCATGGTGGTGCTGACTTCTGACCCCCAACTGAGATGCAAATGATAGGGGCAATTATGCTTGTGTCATAGATATTCAAAAGAAACTAAGAGGTTGGAAGGGCCATAGAAATGTCTACGTCACAATTGGTTGAAATTGTCTTTATGGTCTTTAACAGCAAAGATTAAGAACAGGAGAAAAAGTAACAGTGCAAGATGAAACAAGTGACCTTGCTTGCTACTGCCCTCACACAGGACAAAAAAAAGTAACAAGCTCAAGGTAAGAATTTCTGGTGATCAGAATCAGAAAGAGTACTTTACAATAGAGCCTTGGCAATGTGCCTATTGTCAACAATTGCCATTGGAAAAGCCATTGGAAAAGAATTGCCCCTAGATTGAGTAAAGCTACTGGGGAAAGGGAGAACAAGATCTCATTACTCTTGAAATATCCCAGTTTACTAAAAGACTGATCAAGAGTGACAAAGCTGGGGGCGCCTGGGTGGCTTAGTCGGTTAAGCGTCTGACTTTCGCTTAGGTCATGATCTCGTGGTTCATGGGTTCGAGCCCCGCTTCGGGCTCTGTGCTGACTGCCAGCTCAGAGCATGGAGCCTGTTTTGGTCTGTGACTCCTGCTCTCTCTGACCCTCCCCTGCTCACGCTGTCTCTCTCTCTCTCTCCTAGAAATAAATAAAAATATTAAAAAAAAAAAAAAAAGAGTGACAAAGCCCACACTCTATTACAATCCACAGACTCCATTAACCTTTCTCACAAGGAGCCCTGGGCAGAAATGCAAGTGAGAAAATGGATGATTAACACAGGCACCACGTATTCTGTATTAAATACTCACTTAATAAAATTATGCTCGATGATAGTAACAGGAGTATAAGGAGAACTTTTGCAAAAAACGTTCTTTCAACTCCTAGGTTGTCCGATTGGAAAAACTCATTTGAAACATAGTTTTTGGTATATGCCTGAGTGCCCCTCTCCATTATTCAGAAGGGACCTACTGAATAAGTTCAATGCTCAAGTCACTTTTTTGACTGGGTGAACAGATATTAAAGTACTAGCAGAGCAACTTGCAAATTCCAGACAACATTACAGTAAGGAGAAGAACAGCCAATGGACAGGTCAGAAGAGATTCTACAAAAGGTAAACCCCGGCATTTGGGAAGATGAGAAGACTGGACAGGCAAAAATTGTAACACCCATTCAGGTAAGGCTTTGCCCTAAGGCAAAGATTCCAAACCTAAAATAGTGTTCCCTAAGGGAACGTCCTAAATGAGGTTTTCAGCCTCTGGTGATGGATGGCCTTTGGGAATAAACCTAATTCAGCCCTGTCACTCATCTTCCAAGACTCCACAATTTTGCTGGTTCAGAAGCCTGCACAAAAGAATATTGCTTTGTCCCAGACCTCAGAGCAATTAAACAAATAATGGAATATAACCACTTGGTTGTAACTAATCCTTATACCTTGCTCATCACCTTGCCTGAAGATTTTCACTGGTTCATCATGCTCAACCATGAGTTTTTCTGTGTGCCTCTAAAGTTTTTTCTGTGTGCCTCTAAGTCCAAGATCTCAAGATCTATTTGCCTTTGAATGGGAAGATTTGGACACTAAGGTTAAGGAACAATATTCCTGGACTGTACTCCCCCAAGGATTTAAGAAGATCCCCATCATTATTGGCGAGTTCATTATTTAGTTCTAGCTAAATATCTGAGAGAAGTTCAGCTCACAGAGGGTGCTTTGCTTCAATAGGTAGATGACATTTTCATAATAGTAAGACCAGACTAAAGACTATTTCAACTCAGAACTTTCTAGCGGACTATGGATAAGACGTCCAAGAAAGAGGGACAAGTTTCTCAACCCTCTATAAAATATTTGCTGTTTGAATGGCTTCAGGGGCAAAGAAATTTGCTCCTTGATAGGGAAGAGGCATTAATCAGGGATGCCATGCTGACTACCTGGAGGCAACTGTGGAGATTTTTAGGTATGGCAGAATTCTGCTAGATCTAGATTCCCAACTTTGGATTCAGAGCTAAGCCTTTCAATAAAGCCCTCAACTGAGGAGATAATGAACTTTGTAATTGGACAGGAGAAGGTCACCAGGCATTCCAAGTCATTAAAAGTTGCTCATGGCACCAGCTCTGGGACTTCCAGACATAAGAAAGGCCTTTGACTTGTCCATTCATGAAAGACAGAGGGTGAGTCTTGGGAGTGTTAACATAGGCTCTTGGTAACATGAGAAAACCAGTTGCCTATTTTTCAAAACAATTGGATATAGCGACATGAGGATGCCCTATTTATGAGCTGTGGCAGCAACTTGTGATCTTTTCCAGGAAGCGTAAAAATTTACCAAGACAACTTACCATAGTACATACTTCCCACTGTGTTCTTCTTTTGCTGGAACAAAAAGGATATTGGCTCATGTCTAGTAGATTGGGGAAATATCAATATTATTGGACAATCCTAATGTTATTCTAAAATCTGTCTTCAGGGGTGCCTGGATGGCTCAGTCGATTAAGCGTCCAACTTCGGCTCAGGTCATGATCTCACAGTTCATGGCTTTAAGCCCCACGTCAGGCTCTGTGCTGACAGCTAGCTCAGGGCCTGGAGCCTGTTTTGGATTCTGTGTCTCCCTCTTTCTCTGACCCTCCTCTGTTCACGCCCTCTCTCTCTCTCAGAAATAAATAAAACAAAAAAAATTAAAAAAAATAAATAAAATTTGTCTTCAGCTTTAAAACTAGCCATGTCACTTCCAACCAGTAATGATGAACACATACACACCTGTATGCAAGTAATTGAGCAAGTTTATTCTAACCACTCTAATTTGACGGATATATCTCCTAAGAATCCAGGCTTGGAAGTGTTGATCATTTCTAGGATTAGCTTTATGGACCACAGGAAGCAGAAGTCTAACTCATCAACAAACCTTGGAATACAAAGTCCTTTTTCCAGGTACCTCCACACAAAAGGTAGAATTTACTTTCCTCATCCAAGCCTTATAACTAGGAAAAAGGAGCAGAGCGATTGTATATAGTGATTCTAAATATGCCTTTTCCACAGTACATGCTCACGGGGATATTTGGAAGGAAAGGAGACTTTTCCTTGGGGAGCGGCAAGGACATCTTAAGGAAATTTTTTTTTTACTTGAGGCAGTAATGCCACCCAAAGAAGTAGTTATAGTCCCTTGTTCAAGGCACCAAAAATCAGAGTGCTTGATCGCACAAGGAAATAATCAGGCAGATCAGGCTGCCAACTTAGCAGTGAGAACCAAGACTCCAATGTTTCAAATAACCTTCATTCTGGACATGGATGTAACACACAGCTATCCCAAATATCCCCCTGAAGTTCTTGACAGAGCTAATGAATAGGGATTTAATCAGGGTATTTACTATAAATATACCAGAGAAAGTTGGATTTACAAGAAACAAGGAATTGTGCTGAGCCCAAAACACCTTACAGAAGAAATTACTTACTTAATTTTTAATGTTTATTTTTGAGAGAGTGTGAGTGGGGGAGGGGCAGAGAACTAAAGATACAGAATCGAAGCAGGCTCCAGGTTCTGAGCTGTCAGCACAGAGCGCAATGCGGGGCTCGAATTCATGAACCATGAGATCATGACCTGAGCCTCAGTTGGACGCTTAACCAACTGAGCCAACCTGGTGCCCTTTATAGAAGACATTATTAGCAACATTCTTCAGGGTACTCATTATGGAAGAGATGCTACCTTCTAATGGATAGAAAAATACACTCTAGGACCCAATATGCAAAGGATTATAAAGCAATACAAAAGTATATGATTTATGCAAAAAAAAAACCCCACCCAAAACAAACAAACAAAAATAAACAATCCAAAGACTAGTCCCCATCTGGGCTTAGGGAATTCAAACTCAAGGGAACAGGGCTTGAGAAACTGGCAAACAGACTTTACGATGATGCCAAAGGCTACCAGTAACTTTAAATACTTAGTATTTATAAATACTTTTACTGGATGAGTAAAAGCTTTTCCTCGCCACTCAGAAAAATCTCAGTAGTTAAAGCCTTATTAAAAGAAATTATTCTAAGGTTTGAATTTTCTTTTTCTTTCTAAAGTGATAACAGGAGCCTTTGTGGCCAAAGTTACCCAAGAAGTCTCTGGACCTCTAGGTATTCACTGGAGATCACATGCTTCTTTGAGATCACAACTGAAAGACTAAACAAACAAACAAACCATACCTAAAAAAAAAAAGACATTAGCAAAAATCTTTCAGGAAACTAACCTGACTTGGGACAAAGCCTTATTGGTGGTTCTCCTTAGGATAAGGGTGGCTCCTAGAAGCAGGTTCCCATTGAGCCTTTATCAAATGATGTCTAGGAGACCCTTTCTTTGTTCTGAATATCATTTAGGAGATCTGGAGGGAGCTGGGGTAAGAGAACTTGACACTGTAAAGTATGTGCATTCTCTTGATGCAAATTTGGAAACATTTCATGTTTGCTTCCAGGGAAGGATGTTCCATTGTACCATTTGAGTCCTGGTAACTAGTTGCTGTTCAAATTCTAGAAAAATGAACACCTGAAGATTAGATTAAGCCATGGTAGGTGGGACCATATGAGGTATTATGGGTTACTCACTCTTCTATCAAGTTAAAAGGTGTCAAGCTATGGATTCATCATTCCTGTGTGAAGCTGGTACCAAAACAGCCGACCTACCCACTATGACTTACTTATCAGAACAAGACTAGAGATAGGAATTTTTTCAAGTCCAAAAAAAGCATAAAAGCCAGGATCACCCTAACCTTGCATGGTGGCACATCCCAAGCACAGACCCAGTCACCCTCAGAACTGGAATTTTCCAACTATTCTTGGGAGGCCTGACAGATTGTAAGGTGTTATTCAGAAGATACTCAGACTAACAGAGGAGTATGACCACTTCCAAATGTTCTTTTTTCTCTGTAATTGTCATCTCTTGCTTGGAAAGATAATTCCATGGTTTAGAATTGTACAGACTTTAGCATCTCCTGGTAATTTGTTTGATTGCTGGATATGTCATTTGAAGCCCTTCTCCATAAATGATCATACTGACCCCATAATTATGCTCATACCCAATTTCTCGAATGTGCCTAACTTCATGGCATTCTATGAAGAGAACCCTATGAACCTAACCTATTGGGTCAGAATAGTTAACAGAGGACCGTATTTCCCCTGTTTCTTTTTAACTCCCCCAGCAATCCCCCTGTAATAACCTTTTGAAGCTCATCCAAGGGCCCTGGAACCTATGGCCATAAAAACCAAACATTCGCTAATAGACAGTTGGTAACTAATTGTCTATTTAACACAATTTTACATTTTTCAGGCCCAGCATCTCTCTCTTTAGGTCAGCAGAGATGTACTAATCATATATGTGCGAATAACAAGTTATAAAATAATGCATACCTTAACAGAATCCCTTCCCCTTAATAGGCGTATAATATACATTTCAACTGGACACTGCCTTATACTGATCCCTGGCTTGACCAGGTTTTAAGCAGAATCCCCCAAAATGAAGAGCTTAATTTCCAGAACTCGTCAGGAATCTTCTGTGGATTACATATTTCTCTGTGGGGCAAATGATCAGACTTGGGTTTATGAATGCTTAGACAGCTGGCACTTAGGAAGTACTTGTTTACTAGGCCTCTTAGTCACTCATTTCTATATCCATGATTCCAGGATTGTAACAATTCTTTTAAAAATGTTTTCCAGAACTAAAAGGTCCATATTAGACAGTAACTCACTCAATTTGGGGGAAAGTACAAAGTTACCTAACAGAATATCAGGAAGATGGAACAGGCTATTTCTTTGGAAGAACTTTATACCGTGGTGGGAGTGGCAGCCCATGAACATATGATTAGAAACCATCTATAATTTAGAAATGTTAGCTAATGAAGCTGCTTTAGCTAAAACAGCTCAATGGAAGTATCTGGACTCTTTAGCAGAAGTAGTCTTAGACAAAATGATAGCTTTATATTTTGGCTGAGCAGGGGGAGATCCATTTGGTGGCAAATGTGTCTTTCTGTGTCTATACTAATACTCCCTATAAAGTAGAGAGTTGTTTAGGTGACTAAACAAAATTAGACAACAGACTACTTGGCTTCAAGAGATTTCAGAAGAGATTCTGGGATCAGACTTGTTTTCAGGTTTATTTTCATGGATCCTCCAAAGCATTGATTAATGTTACAAGGATCAATAAAAATGGACATGTCCATATTCATCATACTAACAATTAGATTTAGAATGACAAAATGTGTGCACAGTATTGTTCCAAGATGGTCAAAGAAAGAACTCCTATCTTGATTATGCAAAATGTACCTCAAAGCTGGGAACAAGAAAATACTGGAAGTATTTCTAAGTGCAAAAGAATTTCATTCCTCAAACCCCAAACTGTGCCTCTAAAATCAGCAGGAAGTAGCCAGAGTGGTTATCATCCCAGTCTGTCAAGACTAGGGAATGATCAAATGATAGAGGGGGCTAAAACCAATATGCTGAGTTAAAAAATGCTAGACTCTTCCACTCTAAGGACACTCTGGTTAACCTGATTGATTGAAGTTCTTGTTTTGCAGAAGTTGACTGACCACCAGTAAGACTAGCTGAGGCTGGAGCAAACCAGGAGGAATTCTTGCAGTTATACAGAAGGGACCAAGAGTGAAAGAAAGTAACCTCTTTGATGACATACTCTGAGATCTCCCCCACTTGTCATGCTTATCCTATTTAATGAACATGTGTCCCATGAAAAGGCAGGATTCCTGAATTCCCATCTCAGAAAGGAAGGCACACCTCCCATTTCCCCAATAACCAATCAGCATACTCCATTCGACCTACATACCCTGTGACCTCCTGACTCCTTATCCTTATAGTCACTCAACTGTAACCCTTTGGAGAGGCAGATTTGAGAATTTTTTCCCCCATTTCCTTGCTTAACACCCTGCAACAAAACCCCTTTTCTCTGCCACAAAACCAGCTTCAGTATTTGGCTTGTTGTGCATTGGATAATGGACTCTTGTCCAATAATAGCAAGGATGGTGTAGTGAAGACAGTGTCTCTGGTCTCCCATGAAAATGTAAGAGGTCTCCAGTCTCAGACCCCCTGATCTAGGTCACCAGGCAGGTACTACTGGAATGGGACTTTTCCAGGGATAAGAAGTATCAAAGGCTACGATGATGAAGGTCCCTCATGGGTTGCAACCTTCTATGACAAACTCCCCTGGAAGCTGGCTTTGCTGGACAGAGTCTTCTGCTTATCACCTTATGTTTCAGAACCCCAATCTATTAGACTGGCCACCAAGGTACATCCAAGTAAATGCACCCTCTGGATGGTGGAGACAAACAGAATATTCTTGCTAGTCTCGAAGTCAAGCTCTTAGGACATAGCACAGGATGAAAGGCAAAACTTCATCTAGTTTTTACAAAGAAATCCCACAGCAAAGTTTGTCCAAACAGACAGCAGTCTGAGGAGAACTGTGAACTTACCAGTCTGTGAGGACCCTTTGAACAGCAGGCTAATAGGTCCCATACCTGTATTCTTTCCCCATAGTAATTCCTACTTCTGACAAATGACACAAAGAGAAACAGTGACGACCTCAAGGAGGAAATGATCGGTCAAACCAAGACTATTCTATCAAAATTACCAGAGTTACCAAGTCCAAGCAACTTGTCCAACAAATATTTTCTCTAGCTAATCCAAATGTAGAAAGAGAGAAAGAGGGCCTCTCGCCTGTTTCAAAGACATTAGCCCCCCAAGGCAGAGAGCCAGGGACTGATGTGGCAAAAATTCCTACCTACTTCTGGTGTTTGTTGGGGGTGTCATGCTCTCTCAGCTGCATTGTGCTCAGTCAGGGAAGTTTATCCTGCTGATTGCACCAAGTGTTATGGAGGCAAAAATATTCTTGTACTAAGTTTCTTCTAGTTGGATTAACAGTTAAATTGACAGGAGACAGAGGAATAGGAGCAAAAAGCAAAACTTAATTTCATGTGCACAGAGGCCCAATATCAAGTTGGGACTCAAATGACTAAGGCAGGCAGCTGTCATATTTTTTAGATAAAGAAGTAATAAATCTGTGAGGAATCAACAGGACAAAGATAACTTATTTGAGAGCTTCAATTAGGAAGGGATTTTAAACAGAATTTGGGCAGGGGTAGTAAATTGGTAGAAGTAAAATGTTTATACAGCCTTCTTGACTCAGTTCCTGATGTCTGGTGATCGGATGCCTCTTTACCTCCTGGTACATGATGTCTCCTCTTTATCTAGGAGATATTTTTCCTAATTTTGGGAGACAACAGAGAGAGCAGTCTAGGTGCTTTCCTTGTATGGTTTCTTATATAACTTTAAGTCAAAATTGTTAATATGCCAATGTGGCACATTTTGGGTGGCATGCCTTGGCTCCCATGTGTGCATTTGGGTTGGTTAGGGCTTGGAATAAAAAAAGATGCCATAGAAAGCCAAGAGACCCTGGAAGCCTGGATTCTCCAAACATTGCAGGTTCTAGATTTCTGGCTTTCCAAATCTACATGGCCAAGAAACGTGCAGCATGTACCCCAATATCTGATTTTTGGCAGCCAAGGACCTTCAGGCAAGTGGAGTTGGGCTGATATACAACTACTGACAGAGCCTCCAGGGTAAAGGGAGCTCACTCCTCAAATCTTTTTGAGGTGTCACCTTTAACCTTGAAATGGTACCCATTTGACTGCCCGCCTGGTGGGTCCTGGACTTCTGTAGCAATCAAGACTCCCAAGTCTCTCTTATTAAAGGACACTCCTGCCAGGGGTGCCTGGGTGGCTTAGTCGGTTAAGCGTCCAACTTTCGCTTAGGTCATGATCTCACGCGGGGTTTGAGCCCCGCGTCGGGCTCTGTGCTGACTGCCAGCTCAGAGCCTGGAGCCTGTTTCAGAGTCTGTGACTCCTTCTCTCTCTGACCTTCTCCTGCTCACGTTGTCTCTTTCTCTCTCTCTCTCTCTCCTAGAAATAAATAAAACATTAAAAAAAAAATTTAAAGGACACTCCTGCCAGGGGCGCCTGGTTGGCTTAGTCGGTTAAGCGTCCGACTTTCACTTAGGTCATGATCTCGCAGTTCGTGGGTTCATGCCCTGCGTCGGGCTCTGTGCTGACTGCCAGCTCAGAGCCTGGAGCCTGTTTCAGTCTGTGACTCCCTCTCTCTCTGACCCTCCCCTGCTCACGCTGTCTCTCTCTCTCTCCTAGAAATAAATAAAACATTAAAAAAAAAAAAAAAGACACTCCTGCCACCCTGCCCAGCAACACCCTGGCACAGCAGTCCAGCTTCCTCCTGATCTGCCTTTAGGGGAAATGAGTACATTTGTATAGGTTAGGGGTTGAAATGAAGCAGAGGACTTGTAACCACAAGAGCCTGATTCTGTAACAGATCTTTGGCTACCCTGGCCTGAGCATCCTGGACATGCACGGAACACACCTGTAAGCTGGCCTTGGGCAGACCTGGCCCTCAAAGCCTGTGGAACTCCAGCCAGGGCAACAACCATCTGTATAGCCTCTGGCATGGAGAGAGCCCACCTTCTGAAAAATGTTCTGAAGTGGCAGCTGCAAATGGGTACCAGTCAGTCCCCCTGTGGACTTGGTGCCTGATGGAGTCCAGGTCTGCTTTAGGAATCAAGACTCCTGGGTTTCTTCTAATGGAAGATGCCTTGTCCCACACACCCTGCCCCTCCATGGCAAAGCAATTGAAAAACACCCAGTTCTGTCTTTAGGGGGAATATTATATGATAGATTAGGTATTTCCATGGCAGTCCAGTAACCTTGAGCTCTGATTCAGAGGAGATATTGCCCTTCAGTAAGACTGCAAGTACCCATGCATCTTGTCCCTAAGAGCCATTCCTCGAATCTAGCCTCCCAAGACCAGTGCCTTGTTCTAGGTCCTTGGCTACCCTGAACTCTGCTACATGTGCAGTTCATCCCCCTGAGACAGCTGGGAAGTGCCAAGGAGCAGTGGTGGTGCCAGACACCAGTATCTACCTAGGCTACAGTGTGGTGTGTGCCTACCACCAAATAGCACCCGGGGGCTGCAGCTGTAAATTGGCCACTATCAGTCTCCATTTAGATTTCTTGCCTGAGGAGGTTATGGGCTTCTTCACAGGATTCCCAGCTGGGTGTTTTTTTTTTTTTTTTTTTTAATTTATTTCTGAGAGAGAGAGAGAGAGAATGCGAGTGAGCGCGAGCATGAGCAGGGGGCTGGGTCAGAGAGGGAGGGAGACACAGAAACCGAAACAGGCTCCAGGCTCTGAGCTGGCTGTCAGCACAGAGCCCAACTCGGGGCTCGAACCCACCAACAGCGAGATCATGACCTGAGCCGAAGTCGGACGCTTAACCGACTGAGCCACCCAGGCGCCCCCCCAGCTGTTTTTTATTAAACAATACTCCAACAGAAAGCCTGGCCCTGCCCAGTCAAGGCAGACCAGTTTCCTTCAAAGGAAACGTGTATTTGCATAGGTTACAGTTCAACTGAGGCAGATGCCTTTTGTCCACGTCATCCTATTCCTTGACATGGTCTACCTGGATCCATACCCTTTTCCAAGTTCCTAGCTACCTTGAACTGCTTTGACTGTGCATGGGTAGTTTGTGTGTCTTAAGCTGGCCTAAGGCAGCTGGGGGCCTCCAGGCTGGAGAAGAGGGCTCTGTCCCCAAATCACATGGAGGCAGAAGCTACAAATTGGCCACTATTAGTCTTGCTGTGAACTTGCTGCCTGTAGGGATCTCAGGGTTTGCCATCAGCCAGGACTTCCAGGTGTCTCTTATTAGAGGACAGGTACCCAAGCTGGCCTGGTCAGCCCTGCCCTAACAAATGAGGCAGTATCCTTCAGATTTATCTTCAGGGGAAATATGCACATCTGAGTAGGATAGGGCTTGGAATTAGGCAGGGGACATGGACACCCTAGAGCTTAGTCTTGAAACCAGGCCTCTTGAGCACTTGCACTGTTGCAGGTCCCTGACTTCCCTGGCTTGGGTGACTTGACCACATGCAGCATGCACTCAAGTTAGTTAGTTTGGAGGCAGCACTGGCCCTCCAGGCCTCTAAAGCTGGAGTGCATAGCCTCCAGGATAAAGGAGCATATGCTGAAAATTTGTCTAAGGCAACAGCTTTAAATTGGTGACGGCCCCCATTTGGATTGGCTGCCTGATGGGGTATCTGACCTCTCCAACAATCAAGGCTCCCAGGTGTCTTTTATTGGAGGGTGTACTGGCTATCAGGCCCAGTCCAGGCAAGGCCAACCACGTTCCTCCAGCTCTGTCTTCCAGGGGAATGTGCACATTTGTGTAGGTTAAAATCATAGAAACAGGAAGACACCAGCTACTTCCAGTAGCTTGCTCTTGTGCCTCAACAGTGGGGAGACTAACCCCATCTCCCCAAAATTGCTCTGAAACAGCCTTAGAAATGGGCAAGTCATTCCACATGTTGACTTACGGTGTGCTGAAGTCCTGAGCTTTTGCATCAATCAAGGTTTCCAGGTGCCTCTTACTGCAGGATACCGCTGCCATCCCATTGATCTAGTCCTGGCGAGGGGAGTGCAGACCTTAAAGCCTGCCTTCACAGGGAATATGCACATTTGTATATCAATCCCAATTATGTAGGTTGGAGCTTAGAATTAGGCAGATGACTTGTAGCCCTAAGAGCCTGTTCCTGTGAAACCTACCTCTCATGAAACTTGATCTTTTTCAGGTCTCTGGCTACCTTGATCTTCACAGCCCACACATGCTCAGTATACAATCTTTAAGCTGGCCTCTGGCACACCTGGTACTCTAAGCCTGTGAAAATCCAGCCAGACCCCCAACCACCTCTATAGCCTCTGGTGTGGAGGGAGCCCACCTTTCAAACAAGGCACTGAGCTAATAGCTACAAAAGGCTGACAGACACCCCCATGTGAACTTACTGCCTGAGGCAGTCCCAGGCTTCACCAGCAATTGTTCCCAGCCAGGTATCTCTTACTGGAGGGAACCTGGCCATCCTGCTTGGCCCCTCCCTGGCAAGGCCACCCAGATTTCTCCAGCTCTGCCTTCAGGAGGAGCATATGCATTTGTGTATGGGAATAGTCAGATGCTAGGTACTTCCAACAGCCTGCTCTCGTGACCCAGCCCCACAGGGCACTTGCACTGTTCCAGATCCCTGGCTACCCTGACCGGACAGCTGGTGCATGTGTAGTACGTACTCCACCACTGGAGTACGTACTTTCTGGCTGCTGGAATGAACAACAGTCAATCCCCATGTAGATATACTATCTCCTCGCTTGGGCCTCTGCATCAATCACAGTTCCTGGTGTCTCTTATTGAAGGATACTCCAGATTACTCAAGGACTGCCTCCAGAGAGAATATGCACAATTACGTAGGTGAGGGCTTGGGAGTAGGCACTTTGTAACTCCAAGAGCCTGCATCTCTAGATGCTTGCCCTCTTCCAGATCCCTGGCTCTTTGGACCTACACCACCAATGCAGGCACATTTATTCCCTGTAAGCCAGGCTTGGGCAGACCCAGCCCTCAGAGCCCGTGAAACGCTGGCTAGGCCCCAACCATCTCCCTAGCTGCCACCGAGAGGGAGCCCACCTCATGAAAATTGCTCGTATTTGACAGCTACCGTCGCCATGTGGGCTTGCTTCTTAATGGGGTCTTGAGCTTCTTTAGGAACCAGGACCCTCAGTGTCTCCAAACAGAAGATACCCTCTCCTGTGGGCCTGGTCCTTCCCTAGCAAGGCAGTTCAGAAACCTCCAAGTCTGCCCTATCCCAGATCCCAGGCCAATTTAACCTGGGAGACCCACGCATGCGCTGTCTGCACAGGATCCGCTGGTCCTGGGCTGCAGGGGGCACTCCAGGCCTGTGGAACTCCAGCCTGACCCACAAATGGCCTGAATAACCTCAGCGGGGAATAAGCTCCACCACCTGAAAATCTTCCTGAAGCAGCAGCTTAAAACTGAAGACAATCTGGTCCTATTTGCACTGGTTTTTCTATGGAACATCCTGCTTTTCTACTCAGCAGGGCTCTCAGGTGTCTCTTATCGGAGGGAATTCCAGCCATCTAGCCCAGCCCTGCCCAGTCAAGCCCAAGTTTACTTCTACAGCTCTGCCTTCAGGGGGAGTATATCCATTTGTGTAAATTAAGCCTTGGAATTAGGCAGATGCCAGGTACCCTAACAGCCCCCTTCTGACCACCCTGACCTGCACGGCCTGCAAGTGTATGGTCCATACCGCGTCAGCTGGCCCTTGGCTTTTGGGGGCCCTCCAGGCCTGTGGAGCTCAAGCCAGTCCTCAAACACCTTCTAGCTTCTAGGGTGGAGAGAGCCTGAAATTCCTTCTGAGGCTTCAGCTTAAACTACTGTTAGTCCCCATTTGGAGTGGCTGCCCAATGGGGTTCCAGGCTTCTCCAGCAAGCAAGGATCCCACGTGTCTCTTATTACAGGGTTTCTCAACCAGCCCTTTTTGCCTCAGTGAGGCAAGGCAGTCCAGATTCTTCTAGCTCTGCCTTTAGCAGGACTATGTGTCTTTTTGTATGTTAAGCCTTGTAATTGGGCAGATGCCAGGTATCCCAAAGGCCCCCTTTTGTGACCCAGCCTCAGCCAACATTGCCCAGTTCCAAGTCCCTGGTGACTGTGGCTACTTTGACTTGTGTGGCTTATGCTTGAGTTGTCCATACTGTCAAATGGCTCCAGGATTTTGGCCCCTCTATAGCCTGTGAACATCAAGCTGGTCCCCAACACCTCCTGACCTTTTGGGTGGAGAGAGCCTGCCCCCGCCGCCACTAAAATCATTCTAGGCTCCAGCTTAAACTAGAGGCATTCTGCATTTGCACTGGTACCTGATAGGGTTATTGGTTTCTCCAGCAATCAGGGCTCCCATGAATCTCTTACTGGAGGAAGCATGGCATCTATATGATCCATCCAGGGCAAGGTAATCCAGATTACTTTAGCTATGACTTCTGAGGGAATATTTACATTTATGTAGGTTGGAGTTTTAGGGTTAGGCAGATTCCTTTTACCCCAAGAGCATGCTTCTGGGACCTGGTATCTCTGGACGCTTGACCTCTTTTCCAGGTTCCTGGGTACCCCTTACCTGGGAGACGTGCACATGGGCAGTATGTACCCCAAAGTCTGGCTTTGGGCAGACCCTGGCCTCCAGGCCTGTGAAATTCAGGCCAGGACTCAACCATCCGCATAGCCTCTGGTGTGGAAGGAGCCCACATCTTGAAAATTGCTCTGAGCCAATAGGTGCAAAAGTGTGTCACCAGGTAGACTTGCTGCCTGCTGTGCTCCAGGGCTTCCTGTGCCTCCATATGGCAGATACCCTGTCCTTCCAGGCAGCCCACTTCCTAGTAAGGCGGTTGATGGACCTCCAGTTCTGCTTTCGGGGCGAGGGGAGGAATATTCCATAATGTGTAGGTAGGCCTAGCTCATTAGGCTGATACCTTGTACACCTAAGAGTCCTCTCCTGTGATGTGCCTCCCCTGGCTTTGCCCTGCTTCTTGTCTCTGGCCTGAACTGCCATGCCTGCTCACGTGTGGGTATGTATCTTGTCACCTGGCCTTGGGCCACAGGGCCATTCCACGCCTGTGGACTTCTGGGCGACCCCAGCTACCTGAATGTCCTCTGAGTAGAAGGAACCCACCCCTAGAAAGTCTTTCTGAGGCAACAGCTTTAATCTGGCAACAGTGCTCACATTTGGATTGGCTGCCTGATGGGTCCCTGGTGTGCATCAGCCATCAGGGGACCCCAGGCATCTCTTATTGGCTTTAATCTGGCAACAGTGCTCACATTTGGATTGGCTGCCTGATGGGTCCCTGGTGTGCATCAGCCATCAGGGGACCCCAGCACTCCTGGCCCCACCCTGTCAATGCAGTCCTGATTCTCCAGCTCTGGCCCTAATGGGAATATGCATATTTGTGTAGACTAAGCCTTGGAATTAGGCAGATGCTTCATACCCCCAATGGCCCGGTCTAAAGATGGCTTATACCGTCACTGCCTGTCCCTGGTTCCTGGCTTCCCTGGGCTGTATGGCTCCTACATGTGCAGTACATACCCTGAATTCTGCTCTTGGGCGACTGAGGCTTTCCAGGCCCATGGAGCTAAGGTTTATACCCAACAACCTCAAAAGAGGAGGTTTTTAGTCATGTGATATTCCCACTGAGGCAGCCACTGATATGGGTGACGGGCCCCATGAGGACTAGCTGCCTGATGGGGTCCCAGGCTTCTGGTGCTTCAGCTAGGCCCCAACCACCTGTTAGCCTTTGACATGGAGAAACCCACCTTTGGGAAATCACTTCAAGCAGATTTGGACAGCTACAGATGGACAACGGTCAGTCCCCATGCAGACTTACTGCCTGATGGGATACCAGGAGGTTCTCTGGCAATCAAATTTCCCTAATGCCTTATTAGTGGAGACTCTGGCAAGCCCTCCCAGACCCTCCTGATTATCTTCTGAGGCAGCAGCTTTAAACTGGTGACTGTCAATCCCCATTCGGACTGGCTGCCTACTAGGTTTCTGGGCTTTTCCAGCAATCAAGGCTCTCAGTTTTCTCTTATTGGAGGATACCCTGGCCATCCCACCAGGCCTCGCCCTGACAAGGCAGTCCAGATTATTCCAGTTCTGTCTTCTGGAGGAGTATGTGCATTTGTATAGGTTAAAGCTCTGGAATTAGGCAGAGGCTAGGTTCCCCCTATAGCCTGGTCTTGTGACCCAGCCTCTCCCAATATTTGGCTTATACCAGGTCCCTGACTACATTGACTTGCAAGGTGTAAGTATGGGCAATATGTACTTCAAAACTCACCCTTGGTCAGCTGTCCTTGTACCCCACCCCCCAAAGCCTGTATGGCTAAGGCCCATCCTTGAAAATTATTCTCATGGGTCTGCTAAAATGGATGCAAGTCCCACGTATATTTACTATTTGCTTTCGTCCCTGACTTGAGCAGCCATTGTGCTTCCTAGATGTCTCTTATCAAAAGATAGCTCAGCTAGTCAGCCAGATCCATCCTTGGCAAGGTGGTCCAGATTCCTCTAGCTCTGCCTTCAGTGAAAATATAGTACATTTGTGTAGGTTAGGGCATAGAGTTAGACCTGAGCATTTTTCATTAAATAAGTCATTGTCATAATACTTTAATTTCTTAGACATGGTTCCTTTAGTTCCTTGAACATACTGATAATGGCTATGTGACATCTTCATCTGCTTATTCCAAAATCTAGACTGACTCAAAGAAAGTTTCTACTACCTTTTTCCCTCTTGTGTTCAGGATACACCTCCCTATTTCTTTCCATGTCTCGTCATATGTTTGTTGTTCTTAAAAACTGGATTATTTTAGATGATATATTGTAGAATTCTGAATCCTCTCCAAACAAGGACTGTTACTATTGCTGACTTGTTTATTTGTTTTCTGAGTAGCCCAGACTAATTCTGTAGAGCTTGATTCTTGCAGTGTACAGGTTTTGATTTCGTTGCTCAGGTTTTATTCCTTTCAATTTTTAGTCTGACTTCATAGGAGTCAATCCTGAGTCAGCATGACTTAAGTCATCCCACCATTGATCAGAAATTATGTTTAACCGCATTGGCCCACTAAACATCCTAAAAATTGTGTGGTTTGGGAAATGCTTTAAAAGTTCAGGGAGTGTAAAGGTCTGCTCCATATTTAACCAGTGACTAGTAGCTCAGAGGGCTATCTCTGGTTTGTCTGGTTGGGCATAGTTGTTATATATCCAATGACTTTTAGACCACCAGCAATAAGTGTCATCTTAGTGGAGCCCTTTTTGGGTATCTATATCCTCCAGATGTACCTGTTAAATTTCTGGCTGGTCTGCCATTTTGTTTCTAGCTTCAACAGTATCGGGGGAGACATCAGCCTTCTAGATTGTTTCCTGCTGTAATCTCTATTGTATTCAACAGTGTCATTGGGTGTGGATTTTTTCTAAGATCTGCCATAAAGTCATTCTTCCCCAGCAGGGCAGCATAACTGCCAGTCCCTAGCACCTGCCTGCCCATCCAAGGAAATACTGCTGAGCCACAGAATTGGGCGGGTGTCAGAGAAGGATGGGATCAGCCACTCAATTTTAGTGGGATTTATGGAGATTTTCCTTAATAAATATTTCTCAACAGAATGCTCTTTAGCCAATTTATAGAAACTACACATGGTTATTTTTAATTAAAATTTTTTCCAGTTTTATTTCTGCCTTTGGAGAGGGCGTCCACCACACTCCTTTCACAGCCAATCTTGGAGTCCCACCTACATGAGTTTGAAATATACTTTGTCCAAAAATTTCAGGAAGCATTATTTGGCAAAATTATTCCTGACTGCATTTAAAAAATATCTGCCAAAATATAAAAACTACTAAGAGGGAACCTAATTCTTAGTGCCAGTTTGAAGAGGAATTCGTAACAACTAAAGATTGACATGATATTAAAATGAGGACGGATGAGCTACACTCGGCCACTTTCCGAAGCAGCTGACCTCCGGGCTAGCAGGCAGATAAGAAAGGGCTTTATTCCTCCTCCTCAGTGGTCCATGTCTGAATGCTTCAAACTCAGAAACTTAGGAACCGCAACAAGGAAGTTACACAGCTATTATTTTGCTCAAATATCTCAAGTGTTGACTTAATTTTTTTAAATATTTTTTGAGAGAGAGAGACAGAGTGCGAGCAGGGGAGGGGCAGAGAGAGAGGGAGACACAGAATCCGAAGCAGGCTCCAGGCTCGGGGCTGTCAGCACAGAGCCTGACGCGGGGCTCAGACTCACAAAAGTGAGTTCATGACCTGAGCCGAAGGCAGATACCCTACCTACTGAGCCACCCAGGCTCCCCAGAAGTGTTGACTTTAAAGTATTAATGTGAAAACACTAATAAGACATTATTTAGTTATTTCACATTACCCTCTGTGAACTTTGATATTTACTGAAGGTATTTCACTACACTGGCTTCCCGGCAGTGCACTGAAATTCAAAGTCGTGCATATAACTACAAATGAAAGCGGGATTTGGATCAACACCACCATTGCTGGGCCATTTCTAAGTATATGTGATTGGGATAACCTAGCATGCTGCTTTTAATTAATGCCATTCTAATCTTATGGATTTCTACTGTTGAGGGGCAAGGTAAGTAGAAAACATGAAAACAGATCTAAATATTTAGTCCTCTCAAATGTGTGTGTTTTGGGCGTGTGTGTGTGCGTGTATGTGCATGTGTGTATATTTTAAAATGAATAATTAGGTAAGAACATTTTGAATAAAGGATCAAATTTTAATCTATTTTATCAAAATATATTCTAATATGGAATTAAGAGAAAATGGAATAAAATGAATTTTTCTGTTCTCTAAGTTCCAAAGTGTGAATAGTCACCAAATACAAAATTTGGGGAGGAATACATGATGAAAAAGCTGCATGTAATGAAGTTTAAAAGGCCAAGTACCAGTGTAATTCTCCATAAACTGCAATGCCACTGGCTAGAGAAAGCATCCCCAGAAAAACTGGACACCTTTCAAATGTTTGCGTTTTCATTGATTTGTTAATTTAAGATTAAAGTATTATGAAACCAGGGACTTCCTTTGTCAATCTAATTATCATTTAATAAAGGAATTTTTTTTAGTGAAACAGTACAGTATATCCTAATTTTTGTGTGTAATAAACCGGTGAAATGTGAATGAGTTATTTTGCTTCTTCTGAGCTCATTAGCAAATTTGAAAGTGAAAGGAAATGGGCATTGTTTTTTAATTAAAACTATAAACCACATCTTAAAATATTTTGAAAGCTGTCTCATCTTATTTCACGCTGAAATAAAAGCCATCATATCTGAATCATTGCAAACGAAAGCTTTAACAGTGCCCAGGACAGCTGAATAGACCACCGTAGAAGCGGAGTTTCAGTCCTGTGTTTTATTGTTTGGTTTCCAGAAGGGCTTTACTTTGCTATTTTGTTGCTTGCTAAATTTTGCATATAATAGAAGTTCTTAGGGGAAGTTTCTCTTTAGTCCTAACAGATGAGAATAATAGGAACAATAAACATGCCTTAGTTTTAAGATCCACCTTCATGGGGCGCCTGGGTGGCTCAGTCGGTTAAGGTCTATCTCTTGATCTTGGCTCAGGTCACGATCTCGCAGTTCATGGGCTCAAGCCCTGAGTCCAGCTCTGCCCTGACAGCATGGAGTCTGCTTGGGATTCTCCGAGTCCTCTCACCCTCCCTCTCTGCCCTTCCACCATGTGTGCAAGCTCTCTCTCTTTCAAAAATAGATAAACATTAAAAAGAGAGAGAGAGAGAGATCCACCTTCATAAAAGTTATAAAACCCTATTTCTATGGATTTGAAACTTTTATTTATTACTACTTTTAGCACTGAGATATAATCACAGGAGAACAGTTAGCTGCTGGGGGTAAAAATACTTTTTCTCCAATAGCAGGCTTGGTTGCTTAGTCTCAGTTAATACTACCAAATGCTCTGTGTACCTGGATGGCTCAGTTGTTAAGCGTCTGACTTAGGCTTAGGATCATGATCTCCTGGTTCGTGGGTTCAGTCTCACATTGGGCTTTCTGCTGTCAGCACAGAGTCTACTTGGGATCTTCTGTCCCCCTCTTCTCTCTCCCTTGTCTGCTTATGCTTTCTCAAACATAAACATTAAAAATAACAATACAAATTTTAAAGAATACCAAATTCTCTGTTTAGACGATACAACAGCCTCACTGAAGAAGTGCGTGTGTGTGTGTGTATGTGTGTATATTCTTTTTTATTTATGTATTATATATAATATATATATTCTTTGTTATTTATATATTATGAATAATATATATTCTTTTTATTTATTTTATTTTATTTTTTACTGTGTGTCTGGTATATATTGTTTTAAACATCTGTTAGAGATGACATTAAGAGGGGTTTCTAAATGGGGAAAAAGCAGAGGAAAATAAATGTAGAATATGAGACTAACATGTAGAATTTTCACAACCCCTAACCCAGAGAAAGATCTTCCACTTCAGTCTAGTCTCCCAGAGAACCTTCAGTGAGTCTCCATCTGAAAGCTGTGTAGATGTTCAATGACCTGTCAGTTTGTGTTGCATTTACGTTTAGGCACCTGTTGCAAAACTGGCCCAAAAGCAAAAGCAGCACTTAAGGGAACACTTATATAAAAACTCTGCATGCTTTCACCAGTGAAATATTTATCGAGCAATATATTATGCTGCAGACTGTGGCAAAGAAGCTCCAAAGAAAATGAACACTCTGTGCCTCTCTACAGCTGCCAGTGTCCTCAAAGGAAAGCAAAACATGTAAATAAGTGAATACACAGCAAGACTATGTGTGTATGTATGTATATGCAATATATGTATATATGTGATAAATGTACGTATTTATATAAGGGAGTGTATGTATTTCATAGGAAACATCAGAAGCTTTCATTCGAAGGTAGACACAAGAGACGTTATCTTCTACTTTTGGACTAGATGATGGGGTCAGGGAGGTCTGCCAGGAGAAGCTAACTTTCAGGGCTAGCACATCGCTGTGTGCACAAGCGGTATTTTCTAAATGTAGAATGAGCATTGAAGGGCAGGTAGAATAGGGACAATTGGAAGATGGAGGCGAAGTTACTCTAGATGGCAAAGTATATGCAGGTAGAAATGCATGGAAATCAAATGCTCTGATTTGAGGGGAGGGCAAAGCAGATCTGAAAAAGAAGTCTGGAGGGTGTCAGTGTTACTGGGCAGGGTAGAGGTGTCTTTTCCTCCGTATCTTCTCCCAAACTACCAAAGAATGACACGTGTCAAATTGTAAACAGGTAAGAAACCCCAGGTTTCGCCGGCTAAAGGCCACAGAGATCACCAGTGTGAAATATCAGGCGACAGGGAAAGTCAAACGCCAAAAGGGAATTTCCCCAGTTACCTGGTTTGTGAGCAGAATTTCTAGAAGTTGTTTCGTTTTTTCACATAAGGGAAAAATGTTCACATTCCTTTAGCACCGGGAAAAAGCGGAGGACACGGAGACCTCAGGCAGAGCTGCCCGCGGCAGTTAATCAGGGTAGAAAAAGGAATGGATGGAGGAGCCGCTGACCGCCAGCACCTGAGGGGCCCGCTGATGGCTGCTGCTGCCTGCCCTCTGCCGCCCTCCCTAAACTGAGGAGAGATTTGCTTCTCAAAGTTCCTGCAAAAGAGATTTTATTCCCCATGACTCCAAAACATAGACTTCATTGACAATGTCCTTTTCAAACAGTCTTGTACTTTAATTAGGGATCATTTTTTGTTCTCGACCGAGTCCACTGGAAGGCACGTGAGGTAAAGGAATTTGAGCTAGAAGAAAGAAAAAAAAAAATGAGATGATTAAAAGATGACTTAATGATTCACTAATGTAGGTTAATTCTTCAGCTTTGTTTTATTTTTCCCAGTGGGACATTGTCATTTTCCAAAAATCAATCACGGAATTCTATATGGCGAAAATGAAGATACGCCCTTTTCCTCAGTTCCTGTTGGGAAAACTTTATATTATTCTTGTGAATATAATTTTGCGTCTCCTTCAAAATCCTTTTGGACCCGCATAACGTGCAGGGAGGAAGGATGGTCACCGACACCCAGGTGCCTCAGTGAGTAAATGTCCTGATCAGTAGATGCGGAAGCGTCATTCCATAAATAGAGAGGATGTACCAGATGGGATGTGAGGCTCTTGAGGCTCCTGGCAAATGATCACAGGGAGCAGGACTAGGGAAGCAAGTGAAGATAAGAAATGTAGTCCTTTCGGGGCGCCTGGGTGGCTTAGGCGGTTGAGCGTCCGACTTTCGCCTAGGTCATGATCTCGCAGTTCGTGGGTTCGAGCCCCGCGTCAGGCTCCGTGCTGACTGCCAGCTCAGAGCCTGGAGCCTGTTTCGGAGTATCTCCCTCTCTCTCTGACCCTCCCCTGCTCACGCTGTCTCTCTCTCAGAAATAAGTAAAACATTAAAAAAAAGAATTACGTAAAAGAAATGTAGTCCTTTCTTGACAAGTCTTTTATGAAAACCAAATGAAGAATAAGTATGTGAACTTTCTTATATTACCTAGAAGTGCTTTACACATTTTAATTTTAAAAACTGATGGCTTATATATTTGACTACGAATATGTAGTTCCTAATATTTGTTTGGTATTCAGGCTGGTCATACTTTTCTTTAAAACAAGTCTTTTTACATACTCCTTCTGTTTTGAAACTTCCTATTCCCGCAATGCAAAGATTGTGTCAGTGTAAATATTTTCACTTTTCTGTTTTCCATAAATCACTTCTTTTGTTCTTAGAAGGATATCCTTCAATGAATGTGAAGAACAGACTTAGGAGAGGATAGAGAAGCAAAGAGCAATGGGAAGCAGAGCATATCAACCAACAAAGGAGACGGTTATGGTCTTTCTCCTTCTATAAGAAACATTTAGGAGAATTAAGAGAGAAACGGATGTATTAAAATCTTGTTTTGTACCTAGAAAAGTTTATAAAATTAAAATATTTTTAAACAAAAACACAGAACAGAATGAAATGTTAATTTGCTTCCATAGATGGAATATATGAATGTATTTCATATAGTAAACATCGATATAAAGTAGCATGATCTAAACTCTTCTGATATTTTGTTATTATATGTGATTTCAGTTGAGAGTTTGACATTCTTCTTAAAATATCATGAAACGCAAATTTAGTTCGCTTTTTTTTTTTTTTTTGCCACTTCCACCTTGTACATTAAACAATTTTTGGTCCTTAGGGCTGTGTTTCTTTCCTTTTGTGGAAAATGGTCATTCTGCATCTTCAGGACAAACACACCTGGAAGGGGACACTGTACAAATTGTCTGTGATGTCGGCCACAGCCTTCCTGATAATTCTGATGTCATTACATGTTTGGAACATGGCTGGTCCTCTCCCCCCAAATGCAGCTCCAACAGTAAGTAAAATACTGTCCTGTCACATCCTGACATGCGATGCGATTTTTTAAAATAAATATATCCCAAAAATATAATGAATAAAATAAATAAACCTATTGTCAGAAGCTAAATATAGGTTTCACCACTTGCTTTTATCAGTATGAGTTTGTTTTTCAGCTCTGGTTGTGTCTGATAGATATACAAATGGCATAGTTTGCCTGCCTACACAAAACTAAGGTATTCAATGAATAGAATTATTAGACAATACAAACACTTTGAAGGCTGTACCTTTATGTTAAAGTAATATCCACTTATTGTTTACATAAAAATTATCACATTAGTTGAAAATAAACTTAGTTTAAAAGTTTAAGCTGGAGTGTTAAGCTGAAAAGATACTATTTAAGTGAAATTATGTCCAATACTAATTAAAAATGTCTTATGACTAAAATATTTCTAGTTATTTTCCATGTTTATACTAAATTCCTATGCTTAGTTCAATAAACTGTCAATTTCTATGTTTAAAATATTTTGTACCTCTGAGTGTGAGTGTTATGTTTATTTGCCAGTGGCTTAGAAATTGGGAAACAATTCCTTTGGAAATTGTATAATTTGATGACATCTCCCAGATTTGGGTGAATGCTCGTAATTCTTCATCCTTACAAGTCCCTGGCAATCACTCTTTTTTTTTAATAATTTTTTTTAAAATTTTTGAGAGAGAGACAGAGCATGAGAAGGGGGAGGGGCAGAGAGAGAGGAAAACACAGACTCCAAAGCAGGCTCCATGCTCTGAGCTGTCAGCACAGAGCCCGAAGCAGGGCTCAAACCCACGAACCGTGAGATCATGACCTGGGTCGAAGTCGGACACTTAACTGAGCCACCCTGGCGCCCCTTTGGCAATCACTCTTAAGCCAGCTCATGGAATTCTATCCTATGTTTGCACAGCTTAATACACAACCAAAGACTCAAGGACACTCTTAGGAAGACGTCTCTGGTTCTTTCTCATTATAATACCCTCTCTCTGTTACTCTGCCCTATAAATTCTAGCCACCTTGGCCTCCAAAACTGTGATCTTGCTCTTCCCACCGGACTCTGCATAGCTTCTCCTCTCCTGCAACACAGTCTGGAAAGTGCTACCAGAAAGCTGAAACAACCATGGACTGCACTTTGGAGCTTGGGATTTTTTCCCCCTTTTCTTGATCATCACGGACTTGCATTACTCATTTCCAGTTTTTTAGAGTTTTATACAGCTTTCTAATGTTTTCCCAGTTGGAGGGTATGCTGATACCAGCTACTCTAGTTTATCAAGAAATGAAGTCTTCTGATAATGCTGTTTTGTAAAGATGTGAGTCCACAACTTCAATATTTAAATTTAAACTTCTAGAAAATAGAGTCTTTTTAAAGCAGCTTGAATTACAAAGTTACTAGTTAGGCCACAACCTCTTTCAATTATGAGGCACTTAAACATGACTAATATTTGTAAAAAGTTATAAAAGAACACATTTATTGACTTCCTACCTGAAATGTCCAGTATTGAACAGTGGTTCAATAGGTTGAGGAGGGCTCATGATTTGGAAGGCTTCAGTTATGGTTTAAGTATTTCATTGTCATCTCATCTTGAGAACAAGCTCTCTTCCTTTTTCTGAGATGATGGCAATCGTCAGCCCAGTAATTGTATTTTAGAAGCCTGACAACGGAATCTGACTAGTGGTAACCCGCACAAGCTGGCCCCTGTGTACATTTTGTGAGCCTCCATTAGCTTTTGAAAAATTCTGTGTATCCAAGGTCGGGTGTTGGATCAAGAACAAATTGGAGAAAGTCAGGGGTGGCTGGGTAGCTCAGGTCATAATATCACTGTTTGGGCTGTCAGCACAGAGCCTGTTTTGGATCCTCTGTCCCCCTCTCTCTCTGCCCCTCCCCTGCTCTCTCTCTCAAAAATAAATAAACATTAAAAAAAGAGAACATTCTGGAGAGTCAACAATGTTTCAGAACAACTGGACTCCATCATGGGTTCTGAGAAAATTACCTCTGTGTCCATGAGTAAATGATTACCTATTTGAGCCAAGATTACTGATCTATGAAGTGAGTATGCTAAACTATCTAGGTAACAAAGGTTAATGATTTTTCTTTAAGTCCCCAAATTATTTCCATCGTGGTGGAAGCTCTTATTTCTTACCAACTATGTTAGATTTATTGACAAATACATAGTGAGAAATAGCTTTTAAAAGGATTTAGAGTAGCAAGGGAAGAAATAAAGAATGGATAATGTAATGATGGAGAGAGATACAGAAAGATGAAAAATAGGTAAGAGGAATACAGGAAAAGAATAGAGAAAAAGAAATATCTAGAACAAGAATTCTAAACTTTTTCTGAACTATGCACACTTTCTGTTTCCCCAAAGAAGTTGTGGAAATGCTGATAAAATCATTAATCATTTCATGAAATTGATCATGATGTACATGTGCATCTAAATTTTGTGTCCAGTGTTAATAACATTGTAAATCACATGCTTTAAAAATATATTGGCTTTACTCTTAATGCTACAGTCTTAATAAGAGTCATTTTTGAGAGAGAGAAAGAGAGACAGAATGCCCGTGTACACATGTGAGAGAGTTAGGGCAGAGGGAGAGAGAGAATCTTAAGCAGGCACCATGCCCAGCACAGAGCCAGATGAGGGGCTTAATCTCACAACTGAGAGATCATGACCTGAGCTGACTTCAAGAGTCAGTTGCTTAACTAATTGAGCCACCCAGGCACTCTTCACACTAATATTTTCTTAAATATAGAGAATAAATTTTCAGGGAAGTCTGTCTTATCATAGCAAACTCCTTTTAAATACCACCATGATTTTCTTGCAGGGGCAAACTCTCTGTGATTTTATTTTCCTAGCATAGCAACACCTTCACAAACACAGGTAGTCAACACAAAACAATATGTTCTAACATAGGTATCTGTATACAGTTGCTTAAGATGTATAAGTGATATCCATTAAAGTTGTATAGATCAAAATATGTGCAAACCCTTATTGCAGTTCTGATATAATAAACAATCTATTTCTTCTATCATCTAACTATCTATCTATCTATCATCTATCTATCTATCTATCTATCTATCTATCTATCTATCTGAGAGACATTGATTTCTCTCTTACAGTGATTTTCGTAGGTTCAGGCAAACAAAATTATTTTATGAATTGTTTCTACTTTACTTATCAGTGCTACCAAGTTGTAAATTCACATTAACAGGATTACATTTAAGATTGTCTATACTTTGTCACATCCTCTTTTTACTATAATTTATTATATTATTTGATAAAACAAATTGTTGGTGCTTGTTTTTATCATCAGATCCCAATATTATGTTTGAATAGTTTTATTTTGGCCATTTTTGAATTTTAACTATACATAAACATCTCTAAAGTATTCTATCAGCTTAAATATTATGCTTTGATTCTCAGTTATTAAAGATAGGGAGAGTACTGTATCTGCTTTACTGGCCACTCATATACCTCTTTTTTATTTTTTTATGCACGATTATATATAATTTAAAAATATATTTGGGGAAAATCTTTCAAAAATGAATAAGGTCTAAAATGCTGAAGTTTCTGCTATTCTAGTGAAAGTCCTATAGGCTTCAGGGCTACCATACTCTAGGTCAGAGGTCATCTGTGGACATATGGGGTGACACATTTACAGGCTATAGTTCAGTTGATAGAGTAAAGGCAAACTGTAAAAATAATTTATTTAACAGTAGAACTCCTGGGAATTGGTGCTTCAGTTTGTCATTCTGTATGTTTCCTACGGCTGCTGTAACAAATTAGTACAAACCTGATGTCTTCAACAACAGAAATCTATTCTCTTCCAGTTCTGGAGGCTGAGACATCCAAGATCAGTTTCTCTAGGCTAAATCCAAGGTGAAGGCAGAGCTGATTACTTCTGGTGCTCTAGCAAGGAAGCTGTTTACATACGTTTTCCAGTTGCCAGAGGCCTGTTGGTTTGTGCCCCCTTCCCCCCCCTCAAAGCCAGTAGTTTGGCTCCTTTAAATAGTTGTCTCTCCTTCCTCTCCTTTTGTGGCCAAATCATTTTCTGACTTGACTTTGACTCCTCCTGCATACCTTTCCTAAGGATCATTGTGATCACATCAGGCACACTTGGATAGTCCAGGATAATCTCTCCATCTCCAGATCTTTAACTTGACCATATCGGCAAAAATTCTTTTGCCATGTGAGATAACATTCACAGGTTCTGGGGATGAGAACATGGACATCTTTGAGGAGGTGTCATTTAGCCTACCGCAGTCATTTACAGTAAAAACGCGAGGCATATTGATTCACAGAACACTACTACTTAACAACTAAAAGAATAAACAGTCTACCTAAAACCCTCTGGCCTTACATGAGTTATACATGGACGCCTTTTTGTATTCTCATTGACCTGTTTCCATATCACAAACCTCTAGGGCCAATTGTTTTATTATTTATTATTTACTATTTGGTTTTCCAGTTGTGAATTCAGTGCCATTTTTGGTCTGATGCAGGACCTGGTCTGATACTCCCAAGCTAAATGAATTCTGCCTGCTAGTAAATCCAAACCAGTGTGAAAACCTAATGAAGGGGTCTGATTCATTGCAAATCACCCATAATCCCTTTTAGGAAATTATTAGATTACTGAATTGGATTTCTCCTGAGCATGCCAAAACTCTACTGGCAAGAATTCTTTCTCTTGTTTTTTCAAAATACAACACATTTATTTATAATTTACCTAATTCTATAGAAAACTTAATATATTTTACATTGTTTCCTAGAATATTTTATTTGAGAGTTTATGGCTAATTTATTTTTATTTTATTTTATTTTTATTTGAGAGAGACAGAGAGAGCACAAATGGGGGAGAGTGGGAGGGAGAGAGAATATCTTTTTTTTTTTTTTAATGTTTTATTTATTTCTAGGAGAGAGAGAGACAGTGTGAGCAGGGGAGGGTCAGAGAGAGGGGAGTGACAGACTGAAACAGGCTCCAGGCTCTGAGCTGGCAGTCAGCACAGAGCCCGACGCGGGGCTCGAACCCACGAACCGCGAGATCATGACCTAAGCGAAAGTCGGACGCTTAACCGACTAAGCCACCCAGGCGCCCCGTGAGAGAGAATATCTTAAGCAGACTCCGTGTTCAGTGTAGAGACTACTGTGGGGCTTGATCCCACAGGCCTGAGATCATGACCTGGGAAATCAAGAGTTGGGTGCTCAACCACCTGAGTCACCCAGTTGCCCCACGGCTAATTTATTTATAATAAAATGAGGGTGTGGACTAAAAGAATAATTCTAGATTGTATTTTTCCTGGCATAACCCTTATTTTTTTCTCCTAATGGTCATATTTATTAATTTATCATGATACTATTTACTAAACAAATACTGGTATTTTCAATGTGTTTTTTTTCATAAAAATATTTAAAATCAGATATTGTAGTTGACAATGGGTTTTTGTCTGTATTAGAATATGCTTATCCATTATTTTTTAAAATTTATTTTTTTGTTTAGAGAAATAAATATATATATATATATTAAAGTTTTCTTTGGGGTCCTTGGGGTGGCTCAGTTGGTTAAGTGTCCAACTCTTGACCTCGGGTCAGGTAATGATCTCATGGTTCGGGAGTTCAAGCCCCACACTGGGCTCTGTGCTGATGGTGGGGAACCTGTTTGGGATTCTCTCTCTACCTCTTTGCTTTCTTTCCTCTCTCTCTCAAAATAAATAAACTTAAAAAAATACAGATATGGAAGCCCCATAGATTCCATAGTATGTGGTAAAGATATCTGGTCCCATTTGCCCACATGCTATGGTAAGTGCTTTTTTATCCAGAAAATAAAAGCGATCCTGAATATATTTCTTTTCATTAGACTCTATTGAAAAATATTTCCTAATGGACAATAAGCTAAATTTAAGGTGTCTCCACAGAGCTTTAAGAGACCAACATTAAATATTGATATAATAATAGATCTTTGAAAAGCACTTGCCCCATCCCAAATAACGTTGTTTATATGCCAATACTGATGACCAAAATTAAAGCTGTTTTTAAGGTACCTTGAATTCAAACTGCCTAATAATTCAAAACTAAGCAAACATTACCAAAGTTATAGTTTGTTGTACAAGCTACAGCCACTTTAGATATTTTCTTCCTTGACTTTCATCCTTTTCCTTGTCATTTGACTATTAACTCATAATTTATGAGTTGGTTAAGACTTGGTTTTTGTTTATTTTGAGCAGTTTTGGGTTTCATCACAACATTGAGGGGGAGGTCCAGAGATTTCTATATACTATTTGTGCCACACATGCAAGATAGTCTGTCCCATTATAAACTTGATTGACCAGTGTGCTATTGACAACTGACACATCACAATTACCCAAAAACCATAGTACATTATAGTTCATTCTTGGTGTTGCACAAAGTCTTTGGTTTGAATACAGCCTGGAATGCCTCAGGCCAAATCATGCCCTTTTTAAATATGGTTGTACATTTCCCCCCATATGTATTAGTTTTCTACTGCTGCTGTAACAGCTTACCATAAACCTAATTACTTAAAACAAGACATACTTATTATCTTACAGTTCTGGAGGTGAAAATTCTGAAATCAAGATATTGAATCATGGTTTCTTCTGGAAGTCCTAGAAAAGAATCCATCTATTTGCCTTTTACAGCTTCTAGAAGCCCTTTGCATTTCTTGGCTCATGGCCCTTCCTCATATCGCTTCAACCTCTGCTTCTGTTGTCATATTGCCTACTTTAATTCTGACACTTCTCCTCCCTTTTGTAAGAACCCTTGTGATTACATTGGGTCCACTATCACCCAGATAATTCAAAATAATCTCTCCATCCCAAGGAGATGGGATGGTCTTTAATTTAATTATTCCTGTAAAGTCTGTTTTCCCAAGGAAAGGTAAGTTTCAGGGATTAGAATGTGGACATTTTGCGGAGGCCATTATTCTGTCTACAACACCATGTAATAATTACACTTGAATAAAGCAGCTAGAAAATCCTATATCAGCCAAGATCAATTATTTTTGATAGCTTTTTTTTTTTTTTTGCAATTGGATAAGAAAGCGAATGCAAACAACCAGTAAAGAATTGTCATGCAAAATTATTGGAATAAAGTACAGAGATGCATGTGTGCAAATTTTACTAAAGTGAGTGAGTCACATCCGGGGGGGGCTTGCACAAACTATTATTAAACTATTAAATTGCTAATAACAATGTATAAAACTGGCTAGTTTAAATGATATTTCTGAGATTTAATTAGAAAATATTTCATCATATTTTTGTGATATGTTTTTGATTTGAGAATATTTGTCTTCAAGGTCATTTGTATGTTTACATGTGAATTTCAATGTCTAATTTTATAAATGAACCATGAAGAACAGATTAGAAGAGAAACACACACACACACATCCATTTTTACCTGAATCAGAAGGTATTCATAATGCACTGGTATTTAGAAAGTTATTAGAGATGTGGCTTAGAAAGATTTTAGAGATGTGGTTGGGTATAATGGAAAGATTCAGAACACCTAAAAGCAATTTAGCCATGTTGGTTAGCCATTTTTTTTGAAAAAGTCCATATACTAAATACAGGTCCTCATTTGTAAAATCAGGAATTTTTTGTTTTGTAATGTTCCCTCCTACTTAAAATGTACTAGACGTGTCTTCTTTGGGCCATTCCAGTTATTAACTTTGCAAACATATGTATCATTTAATTAAATATGCTGTATTTTAATTTTTATTACTTGAAAGAATGATTTTCATGTGATCTGAGTGTAAAAACCATCCATATACTACTTTATAGACAAATAATAAAAGTTATTAAATTTATTGTTAATTAAATACATGAAATAGGGGCGCCTGGGTGGCTTAGTCGGTTAGGCGTCTGACTTTCGCTTAGGTCATGATCTCGCGGTTCGTGGGTTCGAGCCCCGCGTCGGGCTCTGTGCTGACTGCCAGCTCAGAGCCTGGAGCCTGTTTCAGTCTGTGACTCCCTCTCTCTCTGACCCTCCCCTGCTCACGCTGTCTCTCTCTCTCCTAGAAATAAATAAAAAACATTAAAAAAAATTAAATACATGAAATAATTTATAAGTAACTGCTCAGTACTTATTTATTATAGTCCTGAAGAGACTGCCATACAAAATTTTACTTTTCTGTTCAATATCCTAATTTCTTAAAAGGACTTACACATTTAATGGGTGTAATTAGTTTATATTTTGAAGATAAGTATGTAAGCACTTCTGGGTATGAAGCCCCCCAATCTTATTTTTATATTGCATATATTAAATTTAATTTCACAGTGATTATTTCACACATATTTACTTTTATTTTATTTTAGATATGGCATGTCTTGTTCCATTTTTAGAAGCTAATGTAAGTGCTTATCCAAATCAAGAAAAATACACAACTGGAGACGTGTTGAAATTTTCCTGCAGACAAGGACTTACAAGAGTTGGACCAAATTCAGTTCAGTGCTATCATTTTGGATGGTCACCTAATTTTCCAACATGTAAAGGTCATTGTTTATTTTAGAGCTAATGAAACAATTTATAATAATTTATGTTAATGTCTATGTATTTTTTGGACCTTATATCTATAATCTGACAAACTGCCAAAAAAATGGGAAAGGTAGTATTTTAATTGAAAAGGAGAAAGGGTGCTGGGTTGTAAATTAGTTATATTTCCTTTATCAAAGGATAATTCTACCTATGTGTTTTGAAACATGTAATGGAGTTTCATAGATCAAAATATAGTTGCTGGGACTGAGAAGTGTTAGGGATTTTCCCCCAAACTCGATTAAAAAAATATACTTTAGAAAATATTGTATGGGCCTTGTTATATTTTATTAATTAATTAAGTAATCAAATAAATGTATGGGTTATTCAAAATAAAAGAATTATGATTTGTTACTTGCTTCAGGTGACCTTACTTTTTCAAAATCTTTGATAAAGTTATTTTATGTATTTATAGACATTAATAAAAGCTATAATTGCATATGTATATCATATCACATATTTGATAACTATTTTTATATGATATTCAGATCATTGAACTACTTAAAATCGTTAAGGGTACAATTAATATCTTGGTTATAATAACCTACAAAATACTGGAGGTAGGGGCAATCAGGATATTCACATATAGAAAAAATATAAGATTGGACTAAAAATGATTGTTAAAGAAATGCAATGAGATGTTTTGTATATGCTGGTCAATGTTCTTAGATAGATATTCTGAAGAATTTAGAAGTAAAATCTTACTATGTCTATCATTTACTTTAAATTACCTCACAAAAATATTAATTGGGCAAAATGTAACATTCATGTATATGTAGGTCATCAGTATATGTGTTCATTATGCATTTTTCTTTGTTCAGAATTATTTATAAAAAAGCATCAATATTTGAGAAAAAGAAGACTTTACCTCATGCACTATGTACACTGTAAAAGGCAAACCTGAAGAAAATAGGAATGTAGCATAAATGTAATTTAGTTCTAGGTCAACCAAAATAGTAATAGTTCCACATTTTTCCAGATTTATAAGACTATTTAAGCATTATGTAAACAATTTCCTTATGATAGAGCACGTACAGTCATGTGGTCAACCTCCTCAACTCCCTAATGGTAAAATAAAACATATAAGGAAAGAAGAATATGAACACAGTGAAATAGTGGGATATGATTGCGATCCCAATTTTCTAATGATGGGGCCCAAGAACATACAGTGCATCGATGGAGAATGGACAAATCTGCCTACTTGTGTTGGTAAATAGATGTTAATATTTAAATAGAACAGTTTAAACCTTGCACTTTATATATATGTATGTCTATGCATGTATGTCTATGTATATATTCAAAAATTTTAAAAGTAAACAGATCTTTTATTACATTTTCTTAGAAAATGTGAAAACATGTGGATATGTACCTCAACTTGAGAATGGCTATGCCCAGTTCTCTGTCCCTCCCTATCGACCTGGTGTTTCTGTGGAACTGAATTGCAGAACTGCATATACGCTGATTGGAAATAATGTAACTACTTGTATTGACGGAATGTGGACTGAACTTCCTAAGTGTGTTGGTGAGAATACATTTCTTAATTTTGTATTTGATCGTTTATCATTTTTTAAGTCAGTAAATATATTTACACAGGCACATGCTGATGCCCATCAGGTATTAAATAGGATATAAGACACAAAGTTGTTTGTTCCTAATTACTTAAGAAAATGAATTTTTAAAGATTTTATTTGACCTATGAACACTGTGAAAAATTACTGACATGCTAATGGCTCTGTGAACCAGGAGAGTTTAGGACTTCTGCTTCAGAGCGATATCAGATTGCCTTTTCTAGTTATCTACTGCCGGATCCTATCTTCACCATGTGATGGACCTATGTAAAATGGATTTTCCTTAGCTTCTGGATAAACCATGTCCTTTTAAACCTCTGTGCCTTTCCTCATTTGTACTTTTGCTCTCTTCCTGAAATATCTTTCTCCATTGGAACCACATGAAAAACTATTCACCTTCAAGAGTCAACTCAAAATTCACTCAACCCTGTAACCTCTCCTGGTTCATTTTCCACTATGCATATGCTCATCTCAAAATTTTAGTAGAAAAAGGGGCGCCTGGGTGGCTTAGTCGGTTAAGCGTCCGACTTTCGCTTAGGTCATAAATTCGCGGTTCGTGGGTTTGAGCCCCGCGTCGGGCTCTGTGCTGACTGCCAGCTCGGAGCCTGGAGCCTGTTTCAGTCTGTGACTCCCTCTCTCTCTGACCCTCCCCTGCTCACGCTTATCATTTTTTAAGTCAATAAATATATTTACACAGGCACATGCTGATGCCCATCAGGTATTAAATAGGATATTTAATCTCTCTCTCCTAGAAATAAATAAAACATTAAAAAAATTTAAAAAAATTTTAGTAGAAAAATATAGCCTCTCCGCTGTGTTGTCTGTCTGTACATTTATCATTGCCATGTACCTAATAGATATTTCTCTTCCATTTAGATTGTAAAGTGCCAGAATATCAGGGCCCATCTGTTTGGACCCAATCTTTAATTCGCTGCCTTAGTAATCATTCACTTAGGTTTGCATAAAGTATTAACATTCTGTGTCAGTAACTCATTTCATAATTACTTTTGTTGTTATCCCTCAAGTTCCTCATCTGGGGCTCCGTTTGTTATCAGAGCTCATTTTTGTCTCACATACTTTCACTCTACCTTCTATTGGTCTAGACTTTGACATGCACATAGGAAGTCTATACAGACTTGACATTTTAATTGAATTAATGTCCCAAAATTTGTCCTCATCTCTACTCCTCGGCCTAAACCTGTTGTAGACCCAGAGAGGTTCTAGATGAGAAGACACAGCCCAAGTACCTTGATTCAATTTTTGTTTAAAGTCGAAAAAATGGGGGGAGAAAATGAATGCTGTGAAACATCTTTGTTACCCTGTTCAGAACTGGTAGTTTTTACATTACTAGTTTCAAATATTTTGTAATAGAATAAATCATTTAAATAAAAACTTTGAGGAAAAATGGAAGTATCCATTATCTTATCATGCTCCCAATCAGGTAGAGTTTGTACTTTCCGTTCTACTTTTATAGATATAATTTTTTTTTAAGTGTAGGATGAGACTTTTGTGTTTTCCCACTAAACTTATGCAAAATTATTGTCTACTTGCAAAGCACTTTTTTCTTCAACAGTGTAATTCTACTGTGTAGTAATTTACCTTAAGAATGTACCTTGCTTTGGGGCACCTGGTTAAAGCGTCCAACTTTGGCTCAGGTCATGATCTCACAGTTCGTGGGTTTGAGCCCTGCGTTGGACTCTGTGCTGACTGCCAGCTCAGAGCCTGGAGGCTGCTTCAGATTCTGTATCTCCCTCTTTCTCTGATCATCCCCTGCTCACGTGCTTTCTCTCTCTCTCAGAAATAAGTAAAACATTAAAAAAAATGTACCTTGCTTTATTACTTTATTACCCTATTGGAAATGGAAATTATTTCTTTTTGTCCTGGTATAAAAGACATGCTTCAGTGTTTCCTAAAATATATGTCTGCAAGTGGAATTGATGGTATCAGTTTGTAGAGACTTTTGATCTTGCATGGTACTGTCAAATATATACAAAGATGTCACTCCTCTTGTCATCACTTGATAATTTAATATTTTTGAATTGTAACCAAGTTGGTGGGTCAAAATCCTTTCTCATGTTTCATTTTATTTGTCTG
Source organism: Proteles cristata cristata (assembly GCA_017311185.1). Lineage (NCBI taxonomy): Eukaryota > Metazoa > Chordata > Mammalia > Carnivora > Hyaenidae > Proteles > Proteles cristata. The sequence goes on along the minus strand of JAESUZ010001426.1, from coordinate 191,562 downwards.
AATAATAGCGATATTGACCGTAAGTTCAAGTATTTGTTAGCAGCTAGATTTTCTCTTATGTGCAATGAGCATTTTTCTTTAATTTTATTTTCTTTTTGATTTTAAAATTTATTTGGGTTCTGCATTAAATCTTCTCATAATTATATTGCAAAACTTTTAAAGTATTTTTGCTTTATGGCCTCTATAATATCTTCTTCATTGGAGGGTTTAAAAAAATTGTTTTAATGTTTCATTTTGAGAGAGAGAGAGAGAGACAGAGCATGAGGGTGGGGCAGAGAAAGAGAGAGATACAGAATCCAAAGCAGTCTCCAGGCTCTGAGCTGTCAGCCCAGAGCCCAACCTCACAAGCCATCAGATCAGGACCCGAGCCTAAGTTGGATGCACAACCAATTGAACCACCCAGGAGCCCCTGGAGGGTTTTGTTTAAACTCAATTATCAATCTTTTTTTTTTTTCAATTGTTTGTGTGTTTGTATGTATCTTGTTTAGGAATCTTTTATTTTTTAGGTGCATAAATATATTCCCCTTTTTTCCTAAGGATTATGATCTCATTACTAAGATTTATTTCTTTAATTTATTTGATATCTTTATGTTGTATTAGAGTATTTTTGTTTGTGTCTATGTGGTAAACTATGTCAATACTAAGTGAATTGTCTGTTCTATTCTCTACTAATATTTATTTCCCCTATGACATTTACTAGTACCCTATTTATAAGTATATCTATTTCTAGATTATCTATTCTGTTCCCTTAACCTGTTTGTATATTCCTATACCAATATGGAAAAATCATTATTATTATAACAATCTTCTTCTCTTATTATTATCATCTTGACTATTCTTTAAAATGCCCCAATCCATCTGAATTTTATCTTATTTTTAATTTTTTAAATGTTTATTTATTTTTGAGAGAGAGAGACAGAGTATGAGTGAGGGACGGACAGAGAGAGGGGGAGACACAGAATCCGAAGCAGGCTCCAGCTCTGAGCTGTCAGCGCAGAGCCTGATGCAGGGCCCAAAGCCACAAACCATGATATCATGACCTGAGCTGAAGTCAGATGCTTAACAGACTGAGCTATCCAGGCACCCCTCCATCTGTATTTTAAAACTAAATTCTATGATAATTCTGCTTCAATTTTGTTTGGGATTACATAAAATTTGTAAATTTGGCTAGAATTAAAATTTTATTTATTATTGACTTATCCTCCCATGAATATAATGCATCAATCTATTTAGGCAGGTCTCATATTAAACTTTTATATATAATAATATACAAATCTCATTAAATTATTTCTAGATAAGTTTTTTCCTTAAGTTCTTTGGGATTCTATTGATAAGATAGATGAGATCTTTTATTAGTTTATATCTATTTGAAGAGTTATACTTTCTATATACAGGATTATAATTTATTTTTTACATTGGTTTTGTTTCCAGCAATCTTGCTAAATTCCCATATTAGTTCTAACAATGAATTTGGATATTTTATTTTTATAAATAATCACAATTTAATCTCATTTATTTTATTTCTTTAGTTCATGAAAATGTCTCTGCATGGTCCAGAAACAACCACCAAAATAATAATCATATAGCCTCAGTTCTACTAATGTAGAACTCTCTAAGAGTCTCCTCTTAGAGAAAGAGTTGGAGGCAGGACCTAGGAACTATGCCTGATTCTTACTCTTCCTGTGCCTCTACTTCTTCTAAATCTATTCCAGATTTTCTGATTAGCTTGTCCATGTTTCTTCCACAGAAGTAGTGAAATCTCAGGTTATTCTGTCGGTTTATCAGCCTGTGTGCTCTGCTCTTTCACCCACATTCTAGCAATCAGGCTTTCAGCCATAATGGATAAGTATTTGTAAGTTTTGTCCTGATGTCCTCACATACTGTTCTCCTTTGTTCTATCTCCAGCAATCTCAATATATTAAAGCCTTTAATTCTGACTTTAAAAACTAGCAGACTCTCTGCAGCTATTCTTCAAGATTCTAAAGTAGAAAACCCAGAACCACTCTCTTCCCTCATCTCCTAGACTTTTGGGTTATCAACTGGCCTACTCCACTTCTGGGGATGAAAACTATAGCTGTTGTGCTCCTCTAAGCCTGGAAGATATCTGGCCACTGGCCATTCATGATGACCTACAGAGAGGGAATGTCTTCCAGCCCCAAGAGACTGGACTCTGCTATAAAAAGGTGTAAATTGTATGTGCTCATGGCCAACAATCATTATATAAGAGAAATACAGATATCCAATCATTAGCATCTCATAGGAAAAATTTTAAATATGGATTTAAAAACACTGGAAAGAAGAGAAGTAGCAGAGCAATCCATGTCTCATTATCCCATCCTTTGACACCCTAAGGAAGGGTACCATAATGACCTACATATTTATGGGCAAAAGGGAAGAATCATAACAATAAAAACTCTGTAGACAAGCAGGTGGCCTATTGTAAATGCATGTTCTGAGGCTCAACAGTGTTGTTATCAGGGGGTTCTTCCTGTGAGCATACTCTGACTTCCTGGGTCAGGGTCTTTACTGAGCTTCTGAAACGTGGGAGTAATTGAACTTCAAAGGAAATCCAGATTTATCTCTCCTAGTACTGTACTTCCCACAGACATGTGGTTATTTAGTGGGAAAGGATCACATACGAATATCTTTTCATGGCCTTTAAAAACTAAGCTGAATGAAGTTTCATAAGGACTGTCTTCCTTATTAGTCTGGACCAGAATAATCCATCTTGGATTCTCATTTCCCAAAAGACATTGAGATATTTTTCTGTCTTTCAAAATGGAACACAGTTTTTCATTTCCTTTCTCATTTTTTTCAACAGTCAGCATAGCCTGTGCAATGAAATTAAGAATAGTTTTATGTGATATTGTTTAAAGGCAACAAACATGATTTAATTATATCACTATTATTTCAGATAATTTATTGAAACAATTGCTAATTTCTGCTCAATATTCTTTTTGTGTATGAATATTTTCCTTTTTAATAGCAACAGACCAACTTAAGAGTTGCAGAAGACCAAAGTTGCATCTAAGAGAACTGTTAAGTGTAAGAGAAATGTTAAATGTAAGAATGTCTGAATATAAACACAATGCCAGAATAAATTACAAATGTTTGGGGAAGACCACACACATGCAGATATCCTGCATAAATGGAAAATGGTATCCTGAACCAAACTGCAGAGGTAAGACTTGTTTTAGAGATATTTTTGTAAAAGAAAAAAAAAGATTTTGTAGAACTTATTTCATCTTTATCAGAAAATTTCTTTTAAAAGTATCATGTTTTTAAATTAAATTATTTATTGTGTCACATAAATTTTTAAGTCGATGGTGAAGTTAGAAACTACTCACAACATTATTTTCAGACAAATATTATCATTTAAAAACCCTTGCCTTCTGGTAAAGGTGATGAAGTAAACACATTTTTACTCCTATGACAATCTCTTGAAATAAAAGAAAAAAAAGAACTGTAAAATCTCTTGAAATAAAAGAAAAAAAAGAACTGTAAAAATAGAACAAAAACTCAATTTTCAATGATATTGGGAAACAACTAAAACCCAAATGACACATCGTGAAGGTTAACTAACAGATATGATATGATACAATCAAGTCTGGACCAAAAGTAGAAATTAGTCTGGGAAGAAAAATGATCTGATTAAGAAATTACTTCCCCAAGATTAAACCTCACATTCCTCAAAGGCTTACTTCCAGATTATTTAATTCGAGCAATAGGGTTATAAATTACAATTATAAAATGGGCACCACATTAAATAAGAATAAACCAGGTATAGAGAAGATATAGTGCTTACAGTGAAATGACAACAAAGTAGAGAAAATAGAGAAGACTTCAGACTTCTCACCAGCAGTATAAGAAGCCAGACCAAAATGGAGCAATATCTTCAAAGTGCCAAAAAGTAATTGGCAACCAGTTTTTTTCCATACCCAAATTATTTATTGATGATTACAAAAAAAATACACTTTTAAACACAGGAAAGATGAAGGGAATTTACCGCTCAAAATCATCCCTTGAAATAAATCATATAAAATATATATTGGCAAGATGAAATATTAATTCTTAACAAGAGTGTGACTTTATTAGAAATTGTGAGGGTAAAAAATAAAATATATTAAATTTAAATAAGTAAAAATTTCAAGAAGTTAGAGTAACTATAATTTATTTAAAACAACTAAAATGTTTCTAGTTTTATTAAATTTCTTTATTCATAATATTTTAATTTTTATACAAGGAAGTGAAGTATTTTTCTGAAGGTTTCAAGAATTTTAAAGCATTTCCTGTGCCCATGGAAATGTTTAAATTAATCAGTTATTGTTCATTAAATAATTCTCACAAGTTCAGATATTAATACCTTATAGATTACTTTTTATAATCACAAAGAAATGTTTAAAAGTAATAATAATACCTATCTACTTTTTACCCTTTATTTTGTGGAAGAATTCTCTTCCAAATAACCTAATAACATAGTGTTCATGCTAATAAGAACTATAATTATAAAAACATATAGTAAAACTGCTGAGAGGCAACCTAACCAAAACTTAGGGTAAAATGCATAGCCTTAAAATAATAAGCTTGGGTATGTCATCCGTCTATCTATCTATCGATCAATCGATCGATCGATCTATATATCTATCTTTCATCTATCATCTATCTCCCCTTAAGCTAGGAAACGTAAACTCCAGATATTAGGAGGCAAAATAATAAAGCTAAAATGAAATAGAATATTTTACTTAGAGCTGATCTTGAAAATAATACTAATTTTATAAAGATTAATAAGGAGACCTGTCTAGTCAATTTTACTCTAGTCAAGAATAAGGGTGGGTAGGTCCAAATAAGCATTTCTATAACCCAAAAGTAGATGAATATTCAAATATAGGAAAAACTAATATAAGAATACAATTTTGAAAACAAAGGAATTAAAACATTAATTGAAATGGAAAATATCACGGAAAGGGCATTTACAGACCTTAGGAGACTCCTATTTCTGGAGATTTCCCTTACCTGGGGGAGTTGCCTTGACAAAGTTTACCAGTCCTGGATTTCAAGTCCATTTCTCCATTGGAGTTGTTTCATGCTCCACAGTTGACTTTTCTGATAGAGCCCTTTTAAGTCAACCCACAGCTAGCCTTTACTCATGGTTTCCATCCTACCCACTGAGATTTGGAAATGGAGACTATCACCAGTGCAGGCATGCCTCTAGGTTTTACCAGGCAGATGACTTCAGTTATTCTTAAATTTTAAGTGTGAGTCAGAAACTATTATTTGTACCATTACTTCCACGGGAAAAAGCAGTAGTCTAGAAGCGTCCTTCTTTCGCTTGGCCTAAGTTAATTTTTGTCTTAAGTCATGACCTCATGGCTTGTGAGATTGAGCCCTGTGTTGCCCTGTGCTAACAATGAGGAGCCTGCTTGGGATTCTCTTTCTCTGCCCTTCCCCTGGAGCATGCTCTTTCTGTTTCTAAATTAAAAAAAAAAAAAAGTTGTTTGTCATCTCACTTTAAATCTTGATATAATTGGATTTGGAAGACTAGGAAAAGGAAAGAAGAATATTATTATTTTAATGCTCGGGGTTGTAATTGCAAACATGTATGGGTCTCAAAACATGAAAAACCATGAAAACATGAAAAAACATGAAAAAAGCAAGTTGTCTTATGGCATGCTATAGTAAATGCTAAGAAAATAAAGTTGCAGGCAATAATTTTTCTTGTTTTCATGGTATAAGCAATATTGCCTTCTTCCTTAATAAAAGAAACTAGATTCTACAGCTATAGTAAATATCTTGTGGATATTAAGTGTGAATTCACATGTATGTATTTAGAGAAAATAAAAACTAGAAATTACACATATGTGATAGGGTAGAAGGAAAAATGATCAAACTAGCTGGGCCACAAGAGTAACTTTACTATAGCTATAGAATCTAGTTTCTTTTATTAAGAAAAGAAAGAAGACAATGTTACTTATGCCCTGAAAACAAGAAGAGTCAAGATAAACTATAAAATTATCATTTTTTTTTTCAATTTGAGAGAGAAAGAGAGCAAGTATGAGTGGGCAGAGGGGCCAAGGGAGAACAAGAGAATCTTAATCAGGTTAGATGCTCAGTGCAGAGCCCAATGTAGGGCTCAAACCCACAAATCATGAGATCATGACCTGAACCAAAGTCAAGAGTGACTGAGCCATCTAGGCATCTCTAAAATTGTAGTGTTGGGTTTTCTTTAACAGTCTTATCAGAGAGCTAATAAACCAATGAATGAAATTCCAGAATGTAATATGACTCCCCAAGGAAAAAAGCAAGTCACATTGCTGCTCTTATCCTTCTTGGAACATTGAGAGGATGAGAAAGCCACCAGAAACATAAACATAAATAAAGTATCAGAGGTGTTTTTTCGTGTGTTTTTTTTTAACATTTATTTAGTTTTTGAAAAACACAGAGAGCACTAGTGGGGGAGGGGCAGAGAGAGAGAGAGAGAGACAGAGAGAGAGGGAGACAAAGAATCTGAAGCAGGCTCCAGGCTCTGAGTTGTCAGCACAGAAGCAGTTGCAGGGCTCAAACCCATGAACTGTGAGATCAAGACCTGAGCGTAAGTTGGATGCTTAACGAACTGAGCCACCCAAGCACCACAAAATATCAGTTTTTAAAGAAAATTTACATATTCTTTAAAAGAAGGCTAGCACAACTGTTAAAATTTCCTAGAGTCCAAAAACAAACAAAAACATATGTCAACTTTTTCCATGTGCCCTGCTAAAATCTGATGTTAGGAAAATAAAAATAAAAATAAAGCATCCAGAACATCTGTCTCACCTTGACCCTCAATGTTGAGATGACTTCAGAATGCTTACCTCTTTTATCTTGGAGTTTCCGTTGAGGTCCTGAGTTCCCTTTCTGTATAATATTTCTTGATCAGGTTCTTCATCTTGGCAAGATCTACACAAAAAATCTTGGGAAAAAGAAAATGGGATTATTGGTTTATTGCTGCTTAAATCCCAGAATTTTTTTGTGTAAATTTTTTCACTTCCTGACACCCCCCTTCTCCTTTCTAGTTTACTCATACCCTTAATTCCACTTGGGGGAAAAAAGGTAGTTTTGACCAAATGATAAAAACAAGATATCCCGCCTCTCTCATCCCCATGATGCTTTATGTTTGTCTGAGAGAACCACTCAAGTGACTCTGGAATAAAGCATATCCCATATGGAGAAGCAGCAGCATTAAAAAAAATTACACCTCAATGGCATTTCATTATTAACCCTGTTATTGTATCATATACATTAATATCTATTCTGTACTGTTGATTTCACATCAGAATCTAAATATGCTGGTGTAGATAAGGCGACATATAATGTACCATTCCTCCATTGCTGGTTGTCAGATTACTGATGGTTTTAATACTAAAAATTCTATAAAATTTATAGAACATGTTAACAATGGTATTTAAAATCCCCAAATATTCAATATGAGATAGATAAAAATCATAAACATTTGATTTATGGTATCAACTTGATTTTCTTAAAGGTTGTACTGATAGATAATAAAATTATATTTCCAGAGTGAGGTAGAAAAATGAGGCAGTGGCTTTACTTAAAGTTGAAAGAAGAGTTTAATAACAATTTTGAGAAACGCTGGTAGATGGCAGGTAGAGATTAGGTGAGAATATTATCAAGTGGCAAATATTTGTCACACAAATTGCCAGACTTATTCTTTTTTAAAAATTTTAGTGTTTATTTATTTGAGTGAGAAAGAAACAGATTGCAAGTGGGGGAGAGGCAAAGAGAGAGGGAGACACAGAATCGGAAACAGGCTCCAGGCTCTGAGCTGTCAGCACAGAGCCTGACATGGGGCTTGAACTCATGAACCATGAGATCATGACCTGAGCGGAAGCCAGGTGGTTAACTGACTGAGCCACCCAGACACCCCTTCTTTTTTTTTTTTTTTAATTTTAGAGAGAGGATGAGAGTTAGCATGAGTGGGGAAGAGGAACAGAAGGGGAGAGAGAGAGAGACAAAGACGATTTTAAGGAGGCTCCACATTCAATGCAGAGCCCAACGTGGGTCTCACTCCCACAACCCTGTAGTCATGAGCTGAACTGAAATCAAGACTTGGATGCTCAACTGACTGAGCCACCCAGGCCCCTGCCAAACTTATTCTTAAGAAAGACAACAAAGTTCTTCATCTTATAAATCAGAATTACAAGGCCCCGAGAAGTCACTTGGTTAAAATGAAGACTGGAACTTGTTTCTCAGTTCTCATGTTAGTGCTGTTTCAACTACACTATATCTATTACTAGGTTGAAATTTCTAAAGACAATGTCCATACTTCTGCCAGGAAAGTAAGTTGGACAACTGACATAATCATGCATAATTTTTTTACCTAAAATATAATAACAATGATATTTATATGATATTTGAACATTTAACTTGGTTAGTTGGGACTCTGTTTACATTTTAAAATTATTTATATGTTCAAGATTGCAGACAATGTCAGCCTCCCCATTTCCCTTTATTGCAACTTCTGGGAAATAAACAGCAGGTGGTGCTGACTCTCAAGATCGGCATCACACACTGTGATGCTCATTCAAGAGTCTTGATGAAATTCAACAAGTATTCATCCTTGTGACTTTGTACTTATATAAAAATATTTGCACATCTAAAGAGAAATGAGCAAATGACATTACTAAATTCCTCAAAGAGGAAATGACACACCAAAGTAGGAAAATGTCCACATGACACAGTAAACTGCTCCATCTACCTATTGAATGTGTCTTATCTCCTTTCATGTACTTTCCAGAGCTTGTCCTCTAGCCTATGAGCCAGACTTCACCAACTGAAAATGTACAGTAATAGTAATATCAGGCCAATCTTTGTTTTCTTTTGCAGAATTAGTTATTGGGCCAAAACAGATCATAAAAGACTGCCCCTTGTTAAAGGTTGACTAGCATAATGATGACTCTGAAATTAAATTTTTTTTAACTATTTTAAAAAATATTTTTATTTATTTCTAGGGGAGAGAGGGAGAGACAGCGTGAGCAGGGGAGGGTCAGAGAGAGAGGGAGTCACAGACTGAAACAGGCTCCAGGCTCTGAGCTGGCAGTCAGCACAGAGACTGACGCGGGGCTCGAACCCACGAACCGTGAGATCATGACCTAAGCGAAAGTCGGATGCTTAACCGACTAAGCCACCCAGGCACCCCATGAAATTAAATTATTTTATGTCATATATTTCTTAAACCAATAAATAAATAGGGCAAGTCAGATAGAACATAGAAATATGTGTAAGTGGTCCCACCTCTCAGAGAACCATCTGGGTTTTCACAGAAATAGCTTATGTTTACAGGATTCGAAGTATAGAATTCTAGTGTGTCTTCCTTTCCTTGAAGAAAGAAACCCAGTGTAAAATTCAGGTTTCAGATAGTATGTGTGTTTTGGCTGAAATTGTACTTATCGTAGATTGTACTCACATAATTTTGGAAATGTTTACTATAAATTATTAGTATATTTTTAAATGTAGTTAAACCAAGAGATATCACCTTATTCTTCTATAGTGGTTTTAAAAGAAAGTAGTATATGGTAGGAGATAAAAATGCTATTAATTTCTTTGTAATAATTTTGAAGGAGAGGGCCACCTGATAGCAGTCTCTGTCCTGAAAAAAAAAAAAAGGAAAAAAAAAAAACGAGGTAAAGGAGAACATTGTATGGCCCCAGGTCAGGAGGTGGGACTATGACTCAGTTAATGATGTTTTGGCATCCAAATTGGCCATTTAAAGTTTATCCCTTAGAACAAACTAATCAACCAAAAATAAGTTAATTTCTACTCAAACAGAAGCATTCTAATTACATCGATCACCACTCATTGCCATGTTTAGAACAAAAGGCAAATCATGAAAATCTTTCATTGAGATCAAGGTTTAGGTTATTCAAGGAAGTCTTAATTGGTTCTCTCATTACTATTACCAATTTAATATTTTTGTTTTCACTTGTTTGAATAACATGTACATAACTTATTTGAATCATAAAAATTAGGTAGAAAAAATTAAAAGGGTTAATTTGTACAAGAGTACTGACAGAATAATGAATAGGAAATAGAAGTGAATACAAGAGAAATTTTGATCTGATGGTTGTAAGACAAAAGTGCTTGGTAAACAAACTATGTTAACATAAAGTACATTTGTTACTATAGCATCATATATATACATACACATATACACATATACAGAGTCGTTACACTGAAATTATACTGAAATATTATCTTGTTGAGCTGTTTTCTTTAGATTTTATTAATCAAATAACTTAATTCCAATATTTTTTAGGAAGAGAGAGACAACTCTGTCCACCTCCACCTCAGATACCTAATGCTCAGGAAATGTTAACCACAGTGAATTATCGGGATGGAGAAAAAGTAGCTGTTCTCTGCAAAGAAAATTATCTACTTCATGGAGCAAGAGAAATTGTGTGTAAAAATGGACAATGGCAGTCATTACCACACTGTATTGGTTAGTAGTTTATTTCTAAATAATATTATTTAAAAAGTATTTCTTCTTTGCTTTATCTAAAGAATAGGAAGAAGAAGTTATGATTTATTTGTTGCCCTGTATTTTGAAGCATTAAATTGTCATCTAGTTACTCAATCCTGTCACTTTTAAAAACTGTTTATGAGATATTTCTGACAGTGACCATACAAGAAATAAGCTTGAGATCTTTACTGAATATCCACTTTTATTAAGTATATTTACTTGATACGCAGCTTAAGATACAGAACGGGCAGGGCTAGGATGTAAATTTGGTAATTGCTAGTATATAGATGATACCTAAAGCCACAGGACTGGCTGGGATCACATAGAGAGTTGAAATGGCTAAACAAAGAGAGGAGGTAGAAGGGACAGCCTTGGAACTCTTCATTATTAGAGATCCTGGGAAATGAGGAGCAGCTAGATAGGCTGTACAAGAAGAAAAACTAGGAAGGCTGATAACATGATTCTAGGACACAATTACATTGTATGTATTGGGAGAGGCGGGGTTCCCTCACATCCAACAAGCAACTCTTGGACACCTGCTAGGTGTCCTACAATTCAGCTCAATTCTGACACTATCTATGCAGAGATGGCTTCAGATTTCACAGGTTAAGAACTTTGTCTTAGAATACTGCTTGTATTCACTTCAGATGTTAGTCGCACGTCTAGGTTGCCATCTGTATGTTTCTGACTGACTGGCTATAGCTTGGGGGCTCTTACAACCTCCCTCCTTGGGTTTAATTAACTTGCTAGAGCAGCTCACAGAACTCAGAGAAACATTTTACTTACTGGATTATGGGTTTATTATAAAGGGCTATAACTCAGGAACAGCCAGATGGAAGAGATGTATAGGACAAGGTATGGGGAAAGGGCACAGAACTTCCATGCCATTTCCAGCTACCACTTTCCCCACATCTCCATGTATTTACCAACCCAGAAATTCTCAGAACCTTCTCCTTTTGCGGTTTTATGGAAGCTTCATTACATAGGCAAGATCGATTAAGCCATTAGCCATTGGTGATTGATTCAACTCCAGCTCCTATGCCTTCCTCCATGGATCAGGACGGGACTGAGAGTTCCAACCCCCTAATCACATGGTTAGCCCTCCTGGCAACCAGTCTATCCTCTGGTTATCTATGGGTATTCCAAAAGTGATCTTACTGACATTACAAAAGACACACTTACTGCTCTCATCTTTTGTTAAATTCCAAATTTCATCATTTGTGAAATTCCTGTGCCCGGAATGGGGAAGAATACCAAATATTTATCATAAGTCACATTATCAGAGCTGGTGTTATAGAAGCAATATCAAGGACATATTTCAGAAGGACACTGCAAAATGTCATTCAAATGGCAGGCAAGCATGTCAAAGACTACTTAGAACTGGACAAAATGACCAATAATTGAACGATGGATTTAGGCACCTAAAGTTATGGGTAGCTTTGCTTAGAGGTATTTCAGCATTGGGGAACACCTAATTGCAGTGTGTTCAAGAGAGAATGTGGGGTGATAAAATTAGATCAGAGATGATAGAAAACAAGTAGGTTTGCTCTAAAAGGTTGAAAGAAATGAGGCAGTAGCTGGATATGGGGTGTGGATAAAGGGAAATTTTACCTTACTCAATTGTGACATTTTCAGCATGTTTGTATGTTGATGAATGATTTGGTAGAGGAGGACAAATTGTTAATATAGACAAAGAGGGATAATTCGTGGTCTTTGCTGAGTTTCATGGCATAGGAATCTAGTGCCCACATGAAAGAGTTAGTATGAGAAAAATACAGAGACAGTAACTCAATGAAACAAGAAGTAGAAGAAGATATTCAGGATAAGATTATTTATTTGGCCATTTCATATATGTATCCTTGGTGATCTATGGGAAGATAAATCAGTACAATGGAATGTATTCTGGCCATTCTTAACATGAAGTCGAAACATTTATTGACAGAGAAAGATGCCTATGCTATTATTTGGAACCAGAAAAATAAATGGAAAGCAGTAGGCCAATAATTCACTTCATAGGTACATGCTACTTGCATAAAATAACAGTTGTCCCAGAGAATAGCAATGGGGAGTTATTTTTACCTTCCTCTTTAAATAAAAATTTTATAAAGGAAGTGGGCAGTAGACCAGGTTAGATTTACTTATCCATTCATCATGCTTTAGATAAAAAACTATTCCTAGTTGCATGTCCTTATAATTCAATACTTAAAAGTATTTTTACTTATGAGCGCCCTTATAATATATGCCCTTATAATACATATGCACTCGATACTTAAGTATATTGTACTTATGCATGAAGGGAAGCACTCTAGTTTTTGGTTATCAGGTTATACTGTAGAAATTATGTGATGAGTTATTTGAGCTTGCAGACATCAGATTAAACATTGAACATACAAGGAAATTTATTCATACTAATCCACTTAACCTGCATATTGGTTTTATCTCTATACATAAATGTTATTTTCCAGAGTCTACGCAATATTGTGGTTCCCCTCCACCTATTAGCAATGGAGATATCACCTCATTCCCATTAACAGTATATCCTCCAGGATCAAAAGTCCAGTACCGTTGCCAGTCTTTGTATGAACTTCAGGGCTCCATAGATGTAACATGCAGAAATGGACAGTGGTCAGAACCACCAAAATGCCTAGGTGAGTTCGTCATATTCTCCTAGAGTTTGAGATTTGATATTCTTAGTAAGATTTTCATGGGCTAATTTCATAGGATGATTTTTACTTTAATTCAATTCAGCTGAAAACCTATCTGACTTTGACTCAACCCACTTGGCGAGTGTTTGGTGGAGCTAGGAATCAGACACAGGAATCTGCTTCCAAATTTCATGTTCCAAATTTTATGTATGCCTGAGGCTATGGTGGCTTCTCATGTCTACAGAAAAGTCAGGGAGAAAAATGGTCAACCTCACTAACAGTAAAAGGACTCGTCTCTCATATGTCATCAGAAAAATACTTGGTAGTGTATCTTAGAATCCTGGGCATGGACAAATCTAGGCACTAAGATAAGTTCCTTCTGGTCACCACTGCCTAGGATGGCTCCTCAAAGTTAACCTTGGGCTTATTTTTAAAACTCTGAACAATTCCTGTATCGGAGATGATGGCTATACAGAACATGCTGCTTCGTAGTGCCGGGGAGTGCTGTTTACTCAGGGGAATGTTACCTCTCAAAATGCTGAATTTAAAAATGAATGAGGGGCTTCTGATCATGGGGGAGGGTAATACTGCTTTCCTAAAGAAATCAAGGTTGCATAAAAGTGACAACCCACTGATAATTGTGGAAAAGGAGCTCTAAACAAGAAATATAATAGCTAATATGATAGCTAGCAGGATTTTTGTTCTCATTGATAAACAGTGACCTTCAAGAATACGCTAAGTGAACATTTGAAGAGATGGTTGGTTTTTATATATATCGTGCCTTCTTCAGTCCACTTTCTGTACTGCATATCTGATAGACAGAAATAAACTTATTTTTGCTATAATATTTAGGAAGATGTTAATACATCCATGTGCTCATACTATGCACATTTTGGAAACAATGTAAAAGAGAATCCTGAGTAGGGAAAGGAGGGTGAATGACACTTACCCTAAGAGAACATTTAATTTAATCCTATTTGGTATGTGGTTTTTAGGCAATGTAAAGCATAGAAATTGAGAGCACAGGCTCTGAGGTCAAACTGCCAGGGTCTGTATTCTGGCTCAAGATACTCACTAAGTTATGTGACTTTGGAAAAATTACTCAATCTCTCTGAGCCTCCATCCCCTCTTATGTAGCTCAGGGAAATGATGCACAGTGTTTAGAGGCAATGCATGCAAAGTACTAAGAAAAGTACTGGGAAAAACTCAGGAAATGTGAGCTTTTAATTTTCTTTCATAATTTTATTTAATTCCAAAATATTCTTAAAAAATGTCATTATTCTTGGAAAGGAAAAGTTATATTATTAATGATGTATTTTTTAATTCTTCTTTCAGATGCATGTATAATATCTGAAGATAATATGAACAAATATAACATACAGTTAAGAAGGAAAGACACCAACAAACTTTATGTGAAAACAGGGGATTTTGTTGAATTTGAATGTAAACAGCCACATAAAGCAAAGACATCAGTACAGTCATTTCGGGCAGTCTGTCAGGAAGGGAACGTTGAATATCCCAGATGTGAATGAACCAAGCATAGTTTCCCTGAATATAAATTTTAAAGTAATCCTATATGTATGTTGGAAGTATGCAGTATATAGGCAATTCTGTAATTAATGTGTTTGTTCTTTCAGGTGTTGCTTATCACAGTTTTATCTTGAACTCTGAATTTTCAGAGATTCACAAATCTATAAACCAAGAGCAACACTTCACTTACTAGGAGGACCATATACCTGGATCAAATCACAGTACTGGGTCTCCTGTTCATATAACGCCCACAGGAAGTGAGCATGTGTCTCAGTTCAGTGCTTCATCCCGCCTAACCTCTTCTAATTGTCTAAAATTTAAGATAACTCCAAGGCTTTTCATCTTTCTATCATATCATAAAATATAAGAACTGTGGGGTGCCTGAGTGGCTAAGTTAAGCAACCGACTTTGACTCAAGTCACGATCTCATGTTTCATAAGCTCAAGCCCCACATTGGGCTCTGTGCTGACAGCTCAGAGCCTGGAGCCTGCTTTGGATTCTGTGTCTCCCTCTCTCTAAAAAATAAATAAACATTAAAAACATCTTTTTTTTAAATACAAAAACTGTCACCTTTTACGCTTATAGCAAGCATTAGTAAATATTAATAAGTCCTCTAATGTGAGCCTGATTATTCATCTAATACTAAAAACCCTTAAGGGCACAAGTACACCATCTTAAACAAATGAGTGAAAGACTAAAATTTTTACTAATCCTTGTGTAGAACTTCTAGAATATCCAATAGGTGATACACACTTACAAAAAGGTAACTATAATTATAAGTGAACATTATTAGGTGACGATGCTGCATCTATAGGATTATCTAGATGTGCACACATACCTGAAGATTGAGAGGAAATAAAGTTTGGCTGTAATAATTCTATGTGGTCTGTGGTTTAAGAAATTAGAATACTTGCAAATTTTTATATTCTTATATTTTGTAATTTTTAATTATATTACTTTTATAGTTAGATGAGAGTTTCAAGAACTGGGACTAGAGACCGAGAAAGTAAATGAGAGTGTTATGACTCTGTGGGCCAGGGGTCTGATTTCATACCAAAGCTCTATGATTTTTTGATGTACCATAGTTTGGGGAAATACTGAACAGGAACTTTTAGGAATGTATTTTGCATGTTTTGTATTTTAGGTAGCATATCATAGTTAAAACATTAACTATGTTTTTTAAGGCATATTTTTAGGTATCTATGAAAATGTGAGAACAAAGGCTTAAGATTTTCATTACTATGGGTATAGCAATAGATTCTTAGCTAAGGCATCAAAACATGAGCAAGCAAGAAAAAATAGAGAAATTGGACTTTATCAAGATTAAAAACTCTTATGCTTTAAACAAGGCTAATAAGAAAATGAAAACATGCAGATATAATGGGAGAAAATAGTTGCAAATTATATATCCTATAAGGGACTCATATCTAGAATTAAAGGACTCTTACAACTCAAAATAGGAAGGCAACCCAATTTTAAAATGAGCAAAATATCTAAATAGACATTTCTCCAAAAAAGATGTATGAATGGCCAAAAAGCACATGAAAAGATACTGAACATCATCAATCATTAAGAAACCAAATCAAATCTCCATGAGATACTACTTCCTACCCACTAGGATGCCTATCATCACTCAGACAGTAACAAGTATTGCTAAGAATATGGACAAATTAGGACACTACTGATGGTAATGTAAAGTGGTACACCCAATTTGGAAAACAATTTGGCAGTTCTTTGAAAGGTTAAACATAGAGTTATCATAGACTCAGTAGTCTACTTCTAGATATATACCAAAAGAAAGAAAAACACATTCACTCAAGCACTGTACATGAGTGTTCATAGCAGAATTATTTATAGTAGCCCCAAAGTAGAAACCATCCAGATGCTTATCAATGCACACAAAACATATATCTTACATAATATTTGGTTATAACAAAGAAATAAAGTGCTATTACATGCCACAACATGGCTGAACCTCAGAATCTTTATGTTAAGTGAGAAGAGCCAGTCACAAAGACAACATAGTATGTGATTCCATTTATAGGATATGTCCAGAATAGACCAGTACAGAGGGACAGAAGATAGATCAATGGTTGCTTAGGTCTGGAGTAGGGAGGCAGGGGCTGATAGCTAACAGGGACAATGGTTCTAAAACTGGTTGTAGTGATGATTGTGCGACTCTGTGATTATACAAAAAAGCACTGAATATATAGTACGTTTTAAATGAGTGAATTGTATGGTATGTGAATTCTATGTCAATACAACAATTAAAAAATTGTGGCCAACATTTTAAAATAATGACAAACACTGGTAATTAGAAAATAAAATAAAAAATGAAGACCATATCAGAATTTATAATAAATTTATTCCTTTATTTATTTTTATTTTTATGGGTTTTTTTTTTTTTTTGAGAGAGAGAGAGAGAGGCAGAAGAGCTGAGAGAGATGAGACACAGAACCAGAAGCAGGCTCCAGGCTCTGAGCTGTTAGCACAGAGCCCGTCGCAGGGCTCAAACTGACCAACTGCAAGATCATGACCAGAACCAAAGTTAGACACCCAACCGACTGAGCCACCCAGGCACCCCTATAGTGAAGTTATGCTAACTCAAAGATTGATGGGGTTGAATAAAAAAGTAAAGACTTGTAACTCACACTAGCTATCTATTGAAACAGCTGACCTCTTGGTTAGGAGGAAGGCAGGTAGAAATTTTATTTTTTTCTCCTCCATTTGGAGGAAGAAATCTTAAAATTTCTTTAAATTTTTAGAATGATAAAATATATGTACAATATTTTATTTAGGGGCTTCTGGGTGGCTCATTTGGTTGAGCTACCGACTTTGGTTCAGGTCATGGTCTTGCGGTTCATGGGTTTGAGACCTGCCTTGGGCTTGCTGCTGTCAGTGCAGAGCCCGCTTTGTATCTTCTGTCCACAACGCCCGCCCCCCACCCCGGCCCCTTCCCTGCTTGCATTCTCTCTCTCAAAAATAAACATAAAATCTTTATAAAAACATTTAGAGCACAATATGAGGCAGTATTTTAAACTTGGATATTCTTTTCCAGTTTCTGAGAATTTCTTTCTTTCTCAAACTATTTTGTGGCACATATTTCTAAGCAAGTTGCTTGAGTGGCAGTATAGTATTTGATAAGATATGCTATTCTTAGCCTACTACTTTCCTCCAAGATGTAAAGAAAGTAAAAAAAAAAAAGAAAAGAAAAAAAGGAAGATGGGATCTAGAAGAACGTGATCTAGACCCATTATCTTTTTTTTTTTAATGTTTTATTTATTTCTGAGAGAGAGAGAGGCAGTGTGAGTAGGGGAGGGTCAGAGAGAGAAGCAGATACAGAATCCGAAGCAGGCTCCAGGCTCTGAGCTAGCTGTCAGGACAGAGCCTGACATGGGGCTAGAAACCACGAACCGTGAGATCATGATCTGAGCCGAAGTTGGACACTCAATGAACCTAGCCACCCAGGTGCCCAATACCTATCAATAATTACCTTAAATGTAAATGGTCTGAATATTCTAATCAAAGACATAGGGTGATGGAACAGGTAAACAAGAACCACCTCTGTACTGCACTGAAAGACTCACTTCAGACACACACACAATAAAAGTGAAAGGAAAGAAAATGATAAACCATGAAAATAAAAGAGAAAAAAAAAGCCATGATTACAATACTTATATTGGACAGGAGACTTTAAAACAAAGGTTACAACAAGAGACAAAGAAAAGCATTACATAATGATAAAGGGGTCAATCCACAAAAGGATATAATAATTATCAATACCTATACATCCAACATTGCAGCATCTAAATACATAAGGCAAATATTAACAGATATAAAGGGAGAAATTGACCATATGGCTATAGTCAGGGACTTTAACACCCCACTTACATCAATGGATAGATAATCCAGGAAGAAAATCAATCAGGAAACAGTGTGTTTGAACAGCACATTAGACCAGAGGGACTTAACACATATACAGAACATCAATCTAAAAACAACACAATACACAGTCTTTTCAAGGGCACATGGAGCCATCTCAAAGACAGACCAGATGGTAGGCCGCAAAACAAGTCTCTATAAACTTAAGATGAAAATCATATCATCCATCTTCTCGCCACAACAATGTAGAACTAGAAATTAATCACAATAAAAAAAACTGGGAAAAATACAAACACTTGGAAACTAAACAACATGCTACTAAACAGCCAGTGAGTCAATGAAGAAATCAAAGAGAAAATTAAAAAAAAAATACACAGAGACCAATGAAAATGGAAACACAACAGTCCAAAATCTTTGGGACATAACAAAAGCAGTTCTAAAAGGGAAATCTTTAGCGATATAGACCTACCTCAAGAAAAGAGAAAAATCTAATAAACAATTTAAACTTACACCTGAAGGAACTAGAAAAAGAACAACAAACAAAACCCAAGGTTAGCAGAAGGAAGTAAATAATAAAGGTCAAAGTAGAAACAAATGAAATAGGAAAGAAAGAAAGAAAGAAAGAAAGAAAGAGAGAGAGAGAGAGAGAGAGAAAGAAAGAGAAAGAGAGAGAGAAAGAGAGAGAGAGAGAAAGAGAGAGAGAAAGAGAGAGAGAGAGAGAAAGTGCGAGCACAGGAAGGAGGAAGGAAAAGATCAGTGAAACCAGTCAGTTAGTTCTTTGAAAAGATAAACAAAATTGATAAGCCTTAACCATACACATCAAGAAAGAAAAAAAAGGAAAAAAAAATAAATAAAATCAGAAACAGAAGAAAAGTAACAACTGCCACCACAAAGGATTTTAGGAGACTATTATGGAGAATTATACGCCAGCACGTTGGACAACCTAGAAGAAATGAATAAATTTCCTAGAAACATACGATCTTCCAAAGTGAATCAAAAGAAATAAAAAAAATCTGAACAGTCCAGTTATTAGTAATGAAATTGAATCAGTAATAAAAAAACTCCCAACAGACAAAAGTCCAGGACAAGATAGATTCATATGTGAATTCTACCAAAGAGTTAATAGCTATTCTCCTCAAAATATTTCAAAACAGAAGAGGAAAAAAAAAACTTCCCATCACATTTTATGAGGCTAGCATTACCCCAATACCAAAGCCAAAGACACTAAAAAAAGGAGAAAATTACAGGTCAATATCCCTGATAAACATAGATGCAAATTACTCAACAAAATATTAGTAAATCACATTGAACAATACTTTAAAAAGATTATTCAACACAATCAGGTGGGATTTATTTTGGGAATGCAAGGATGGTTAAATATTGGCAAATCAACATGATACACCATATCAACCAAACAAAGGGTAAAAATCATGATTATCTCAATAGATGAAGAATAAGCATTTGACAGAATTTAACATCTGTTTATAATAAAAACTCTCAACAAAGTGGATTAGAGGAATCTATCTCAAAATAATAAAGGCCGTATATATGAAAAATCCATAGCTATCATACTTAATGCTGCCACTGTGGAAAACAGTATGCAGTTTACCCAAAATTAAAAATAAGAATACCATATGATCCAATAATTCCAATACTTGATATTTGCCCAAACAGGAAACCTAATTTGAAAAGATATATACATCCTTATGTTTATTGCTGCATTATTTTCAATACCCAAGATACAGAATATGGAAGCAACCCAAGTGTCCATTGATCAATGAATGGGCAAAGAAGATGTGGGATATGTGTATCTACCTTACATAGTCCTAGGGCCTAGGCAGTATGATGTTAAGTGAAATAAGTCAGACAGAGAAAGACAGATACCATATGATTTCATTTACATGTGGAATCTAAAAATAACAAAGAAAACAGAAAGCAGAAATAGACCTTCAAATACAGAGAACAAACAGGTAGTTGCCAGAGGGGAGGATGGTGGGGTGCTGGGCAAAGCAGGTGAAGGGGAGTGGGAGGTATAGGCTTCCAGTCACGGAGTGAATAAATCATGGGGATAAAGCGTACAGCACAGGTAATATAGTCAATGGTATTATGATAGCATTGTACGGCGACAGACGGTAGCTCTCCTTGTGGTGGGCATAGCATAATGTATAGATTTTTCCAATGACTATGTTGTAAACCTGAAACTAATATAACATTGTATGTCAACTAGAATCAATTTAAAAAAATTAAGGCTGAGATGTACAGGTGTTCCCTGAATTTGTGAGATGACAGTAAACTGAGTAATGGGGTAAGAAGCTGCTTTGCAGTGAGTTGAGGAGTTATTTACTCCATATCACATCTTGTTATTTACATTTGTGCTTTATTATATCTTTATTCATTTTTCTACTTTGCTTTTTTTTAAAGGTCAATTTTTTTTCTGACTGACTTGTTTCTCTCAGCATAAATCTTATGACTTATTGACTACTTGTTAGAGTGTCCTAGATCCTTTACTTATATTTGTTCACTTCAAGTATTTTAAGTGAAACAATTTACTTCCTTGACTCCTTATTACCTGTCAGACAGTTCCTGCTTGAGAGTTACTCCCACAAGCTTCAGGCAATGTCTCTTTGTCTCTATCACGAGAAACAATAAAATTAGCTTAAACCTTTTCCTTTCTTATTCTTTTCTCCTTCTCCTCCATCATCTAATATTGTTTAATGTTAAGATCTTTCTTGGTGTTTATATTTGTTCTTTTAACTATACTTAGAATTCTATTTCACTTCTGCTTTAAATTATATTGTTTGATTTCCACCTATAACGTATGAAGGAAGGGAGGAAGAAAAAAACAGAAACAAGGTAGAAAGGAAATGAGGAAGATAAAACAATTGAAGAGTACATTAATCAGAGAATAATTAAATAAATTATGTTACCTCCAGCTTTTGAAATACTGTTTAGATTCTATAAAAAATGAGATCAATCCATGTGTATTGATATGGTGATAGGTCTATCATATACCAAGCAAAAATGAAAGTCTTAGAGGGCACATGGGTGGCTCTGTTGGTTGAGCGCCAGACTCTTGATTTTGGCTCAGGTCATGATCTCACAGTTTGGGAGTTTGAGCCCTGATGTCAGATTCTGAGTTGAGAGTGCAGGGCCTGCTAGGGATTCTCTCTCCCTTCCTCCCTCCCTCTCAAAATAAATAAACTCTTTAAGAAATGAGAAAGAATGAAATCTGGCCATGTGTAGCAACGTGGATGGAACTTGAGGGTGTTATGCTGAGTGAAATAAGTCAGGCAGAGAAGGACAGTTAGTACATGTTTTCACTTATAAGTGGAACAGGAGAAACTTAACAGAGGACCATGGGGGAGAAGAAGGAGAAAAATAGTGGGGGAAAGGGAGAGAGGCAAACCATGAGAGACTCTTGAATGCTGACAAAAACTGAGGACTGATGGATGTGGGGGGAAGGGGGAGATGGGCATGGAGGAGGGCACTTGTGAGGATGAGCACTGGGTGTTATATGGAAACCAACTGGACAATAAACTATAAAAATAAATAAATAATAAGCAAATAAAAATCCTCAAAAAAAATAACTTGAAGTTTCTTACAACAAATGGCAAATAGAAAAAAACAAGGCTTTAGTTTCTCCCCCCCCCCTTTTTTTTTTGATGCTTCATGTTGGAGGAAGAAGGAAAAAGACTGGAGGCTACTCACGTTGGTGTTGGTCCCCCAGGGAGTGCTACTGGGTCCTCCAATGTGCACCCATATCACCAAACCTGGGTGCACTCCTACACCCAAGATGGTTAAGTCTGAATAGGCTGTCACACAGCACAGGGGGGTCTGTGGGTTGCCTGGTTCTCAATGTTTGCAGGGCTCCTGGCTCCCAGAAGTAACAGGAATGGGGAGCAAATCATGACAGGAGGTCTCCCACCATGCTGCTGTGGTACCATGGGGTCCCTTCTGTGGGCCTTATCATGTGCATTTAAAGGCTAAAGATATAAAACACAATGTGGTGTGCATCTGCAGACAAACAGTGCATGAAAAAATAAAAATCAAGTATATAAAAAATTAAAATTCTTGTTGGTTGAAACCTTGCATATTATTTAACGATTAGTTGTCAATTTACGTTTGAGAAGAAGTACATTAGGCAAACCATTTCTCAGTTTCCGTTAGACTCTTGACACTTCTCATGCTCTCCATTTTTCCTCCAAAGGAATCGTGCTGAGTTCCCATGAATTCAATTTTTTAAGGTTATTTTATTTATTTTTGAGAGAGACAGGAGAGAGCATGAGAGGGCCATAGAGAGAGGGAGAGAGAGAAAATCTCAAGGAGGCTCTGCACTGTCAGAAACTCACAAACTGTGATTTCATGACCTGAGCCAAAATCAAATTAGATGCTTCACCAACTGAGCCACCCAGGTGCCCCCTCCCGGAGTTCAGTTTTAACGTGTGGTGTTCTTTGGGGTTTCGATCTTTCATTATGAAGAAACTAACAGATATCCATGAACTTACCCCTTTGAAAAAATTAATTTCTCTCTCCACAACCAGGCAGTACCCTTTAAAAAACTGTGGAATACCCTAGGACAATCTCCTTGTTAGGGACTCTGATCATTGACTTAGCTGTCCTATACTGTAGGGATGGCAAATCATTCAAACACTATTTGCTTTCATATTCATTATGCTAAAGATAATCTTACAACATGAAGTTCTCTAAAAAGCAAACTGGTCATTATCGTAACATTATTCTCAACACACCACACATCTTATTGAAGTGATCATTCATTGAAACAGTTACAGTTTGCCAAATCCCCTTGTTGGATTGTACTTGCTTATCTCCTCATCCTCTGACTTGTTCAAAGTTTCTCTGGCTCTCCTGTCCTGCAACTTCTCTGTCTACATGTCCCTTCCACATGCCCAGCAGTGACCTCTCTTCCTTCACGGAGGAGACAGAACCTATGTGACATGAATCTCTTCCCAGCCAAGGGCCATCCTCCACTTGTGTCTTGGGTCCCATCTCTTCTCACCTTTGCAAGAATCCTCTGCAATTTGTTATACAATACTTTCGCAGTAGCTTCCAACCTGCTGTCTTTACTGACCCATTCTCATTTAATTAGAACATGCTCTAATTTCTTCCATTCCATCATATGTGTGCACGTATAGGAGGATTAGGAGGAACTTAACAGAGGACCAAGGGGAGAAGAAGGGCGGAAATGGTGGGGGAAAGGGAGAGAGGCAAACCATGAGAGACTCTTGAATGCTGACAAAAACTGAGGACTGGTGGATGTGGGGGGAGGGGGGATGGGCATGGAGGAGGACACTTGTGGGGATGAGCCCTGGGTATTATGTGGAAACTAATTTGACAATAAACTATTTGTAAAAAAAAATAGAGCAACACTTAAAAAACAAACAAACAAACAAACAAACAAACAAACAAACCCATCTTTATCCCTCTCTCCCCCTCCAGGCCAACCTACCTCTTTCCCCTTCACGGTCACACTTACTGCCAAGCTCACTACAGTCATGTCTGTTTTTTGTGACTTAGATTTATTCCTCGGCCTGTTCCTATCTCCATTTCACACTTAATGGTGCTGCTTTTTTCAAGGTAATCAATAATACCCAAACACAATGTTCGGTCCTCAACTCTTCTGGTTTTCGTTGGAACAGTTCAGCCATTCCTTATCAGTTTCCTTCACTATACCTTTTCCTACAGGCAGTCACTAAACTTTAGATATCCTCAAAGCCCTAAACTAGGCCAACTTCTCACCTAACCATGAAAAACTCCTCTATTAACTTAGTTTTAACAGACATCTGTTAACTGATAATTGGAAATTATGCCCAGAGCTCTGTTCTGATACTCGGGTTTATATAATTCTCACAGATTGGGTTCCCAGGGTAGGAGATGTAAATTAGCAGCCAAGAGCATTTTTAGGGAATACTCTTAGGATTCACACCTGTGGAAGGGAAAGGAAGGCAGCAGTGATGTCTGCCAACTCTGTGGGTAGATCTGAAGCGGAGATGTCCCTTTAAGAGAATCCTGAGTTGGAATAAGGGTCTTTTCTTAGGAATTCCTATTGATCAGTCATTGGTCAATGGCAGGCCTTTGGAAGGAGTTATCTTTGGGAGGAAGGATTTTCTTTAGCTAAAGCAACTGATTGAGGAAGCTGGTAATTGAGAGCTCCCAGTGGATAAGAGAATAAGTCTTTTGTTTCTGAATCTGGGTCATTCATCACAGCATCAACTGCAAGGATCAACAGCTTCCTTAATATTTTATCTTGGCTACCCAAAAGACACCTCAAAAATAACATTTTTGACACTAAACTTTTCACGCTAATCCCCACTTCACCATACTGCCTCTTGCTCTGATTCCTATGACCACACTTAGATGCCTCTCATCCACTTAGTCAAGCCAGAAGCCAAGATGTCCTCCTGAACTTTTTCTCTGCCTCACCCCCACCCACATCTAATCAGTCACCATCATGGTGACTTCACATCTTATATATCTCTTGTTCCAGTCTAGCTTGGAACAAGAGGCTTGGATCAACAGGCTGCCTCTGTTGATTTGCAACCTTCCTGGGGGCTTCCCACATATAATCTGAGACTGGCCCCTGTACTCAGAGGGTGGGCAGAGTTTGAAAAAAGGGGCAGCCCACACCAGGTTGGTAGGTGGCAGTTTTAATAAGCAAAGAAAACTTACATATGAAGTTTGCCTTGGGCGGCAGCAAGAAGACTACATCCCTGCATCTGCTCATCAGATCTTAAGGTTTATATAGAGGCCTTAACTAGGTTCAGTCATGTGTACCATGCAGGTGTTCTCAATACCACAAGATTATCCCAAGTCTGTGTCCTTCGAGTAGCCTCTGGGAGCAGGAAAGGAAAATGGAGGGGATTAGGAGCTGGGGCCCAGCTCACAGGTCAGCTGGTGGCTTTGTCTTTTGATGACCTTCCCCAGCAGCTTCTGGTGTAAATTACTATCATGGTTTACCTGGATGATGGCATTCTTTCCCTAAAAGTGGTTTCCCTACACCTACATTTCTCTTCCTTCAGGCCATTCTCTCCTTAGGACAGTCAGTGGTGTCTTTTAGCAATTACTATAAACATTTCAATCAGTGACTTCCAAAATTTTTAACTTGGCCTACAAAGACCTTCATCATGGCATTCCAGTTTCTCCAGATTTACCTTGCTCCCCTCTCCCCATCACCCATTTTCACTCAATCCATACTGGATATTTACTAGCTTCTTGGAAACATCATCTTCTCTGCATGTTTTCTGCATGATCCTCCTTTACTCAAGATATTTTCTTTTCTCCCTTCAAGCCTCAGCTCATGTATCACTTCCTTAAAGAAGCCTTTCTTGAGCATCCAGGACTAGGCTGCATTTCCTAGTGTTCACTGGTATGTCTTTCCTGGTACCTATCATCATGTAAGGATTTGGTTAATACCTTCCATTCCCATCACATCACGATGCTCCTTAACAGCAGAAACACTGTGTCTTATTCACTGTTTTATTTCCAGTGCTCAGCATGATGCCTAACGTATGGTATGTGCTTAATATTTGACTTTGTGTGTACCATTTCTTCTACTTGGAATGTCTTTTCTAGCCTTGAAGACCTTGGGCTTTTTCCAGGAAGCTTCCTATACACCCAGCAAAAAGTTAATCACCACCTCCTCCATGCCACCACTTTATTTTATACTTCCAGTGTTGCACTTTTCACATGTTCATTTATTTAGCATTTGGAGCCTACAAATTGGCTGCTTATGAGCCACATTGCTCACAAAATATTTTTAGATACTCCATCCACATATAAAAATCAGGAGATTTCACAATTAAAAAATCAAAAGATATGGCAGTACTGAATACATATTCCCAAGAGAGTTACCCACCTTGAGCAAATTTTCTGTTTTCTCGAATATAGCAGGTGGTCAATATTGTTGATTAATGGATTGATTGATGAAATAATTGAAAACGATTAATACTTTGCTGTTTATATTTAATTTCAATCAAATTTTTATTTTATGGGATCCACTGTGGAAAACAACTATAAAACATTAAAATAATGATTATGAACTCAAGGACAGTTCTGAAATATACATGGTTAACACTAAACAAATTCATATTTATTATTTATTTATTTTTAAACATTTATTTATTTTTGAGAGACGGAATGAGACAGAGCATGAGCTGGGGAGGGGCAGAGAGAGAAGGAGATGCAGAATCTGAAGCAGGATCCAGGTTCTGAGCAAGCATTCAGCACAGTCTTACGCAGGGCTCAAACCCACGAACTGTGAGAGCATGACTTGAGCCGAAGTCGAACACTTAACCAATGGAGCCACCCAGGCACTCCAACAAATTTATATTTAACCCACAGCATTAGGTCCAGTTGTGGCTTAATTATAAGAAGAAGCTGTCATTTAGCCCACCAGTAGAAAATTATAACTTGAGGGTTTAAAGAATGTCATTGGATTGAGAAGGTCTTAACTTAGATGAACTGAATATCTTCTAGATAAGAAAATGTGCAGTTCTTGTTACAACAACCAGTCCCGACAGGGGTAGTGTGATGCCACGTCTTATGAAGGAACTGTAATAACTATTGGAAGTATAATTGTCACTTCAACCCAAAAAGTGACAATGAGGCTATTCAAAAGCTTCAGAAGACCTTGGTAATACTGACACTACCAGGCTTCATTGCTTGCAGAACTGATTTTTTATTTCATAATCTGCATGATTCTAACAATTACTTAACTTAAAAATATTAATTAAAACTGTAAAATATAAAAATGGAAAGGGTCTTGTTGGATGAGCACTGAATATTGGATGTAAGTGATGAATCATTGGAATCTACCCCCAAAACCAAGGGCACACTATATACTGTATGTTAGCCAACTTGACAATAAATTATATTTAAAAAAATGGAAAGTGTAGTTATTTTTAAAAATATTTTTATTTATTTCTAGGAGAGAGAGAGAGAGACAGTGTGAGCAGGGGAGGGTCAGAGATAGAGAGAGGGAGATACAGACTCTGAAATAGGCTCCAAGCTCCGAGCTGGCAGTCAGCACAGAGCCCGACGCGGGGCACAAACCCACGAACTGCGAGATCATGACCTAAGCGAAAGTTGGACGCTTAACCGACTAAGCCACGCTGGCGCCCCGGAAAGTGTAGTTATTTTTAAAGCCATGTTCCTTGGACAACATTTTAAGATGTGGATAGTTCACCTCACAAATTGATTATTAACCTTGTAGCTAATATTATAGTTAATTGTTCAAGTTCTTTACATTTAGAAAATCTTCAGAGCAGTCTCTTCTGTATTTAAGAAAGTAAATCCTCTAATATGATGTAGAGTTTCTTTTCTCTAGTGTGTTTGGTTCCTTAATATTGACATAAAGATTGAGTTAAAAGTAACAGAAAACCCTAATACTAATGAATGTGATAAGGACAAAAGTGAATTTTTTCACATATATTGAAGACAACAGTATTGCACAATGAATGGATATTAGAAACCGGAAACATTTTTACATGTAGATCAATCTTTTTAATAGATGGAAAACATTCAATACGGGTTAAGTTACATGGCAAATCATTCAAACCAGAAAGGAAACAACATGTTCTGACTTATTTATAAATAAAGAAATATTCAACATAGACAATTTAGATTCAAATTCTCAAGCAAGCAAAAACTTAGAGATTTGTATTTTCTTCTAACAATCATGTTTTATAGAAAATTTTATGATGTGTTGATATACTATTCTTCTCTCTGCCATACATTTTTATGTCCTTAAGGGTTCTTGATAAGACAGCATCCTTGATGAGAAAGAGAGAGAAAAGGAGATAGAGTTTTGAAATAAGTTGCATTTCTGGTCAAGTATTTATTATACTCTTAGCCCTTCAACATTTCATATATTTAGTCACTATTTTAACTAGCTATTGATGGAAGCAAGTTGCCAGACTTGGTAAATTATGCCATCAATTCCCTTTCAAAACTTAGTGTCATTTGATACAATAATACCATAGTTTGTACAAATTTTTCTAAGTTATTTACCTCTTTTTCTCTTGGAAATGAGAAATCCAAGATTCACAAAACACTTAAGTACATATAAAATTTTTCTTCCCTGATTTTACCATAGTTAAATTTTTTTAAAAAAGTTTTCAACCATGTGTGTCTTATAAATGTTTTTTATAGAGTGTTCAAAGTATCTAAAAAGTTGTCCTAATGCTGTTCATATAGTTCAGTGTTTCCAATGACTAGGACAGTAACACATACACTTTGCCATAAGTTATTTTTATAATATTCTTTATTGAATTTAAAGTATAATTTCCATTTTACACTGTATCTTCAAAGGGTCAAAATCCTGATCCTATAAAATGGTTTACATTTACATCATTTTATTGTATCATTATATAAAATATTTTTCTAAAAGAAGAATTATTTTTCATTCATCAAGAAATAGAAAATATGGTTATTGTTTTTCTCTGTCTGACATATTTCACATACCATAATACCCTCTAGGTCCACATATGTTGTCACAGATGGCAAGATCTCATCCTTTATTTATGGCTGGGTAATACTCTATTATATATAGAGTATATATATATATATAATATTCCATATATATATTCATATATATATCATTGGACACTTGGACTGCTTTCCTATGTTAGCTATTGTAAATAATGTGCAACAAAGGGTTGCATATGTTTGTTGAATTAATGTTTTTGTTTTCTTTTGTTTTCTTGGGGTAAATATCCAGAAGTATAATTATTGGATCATATTGTATTATTTTTAATTTTTTTTGAGGAACCTCCACATTGTTTTCTATATTTTCTGCACCAATTTACATTCCTAGTAACAGGGTCCAAGGGTTCCATTTTCTCCATATCCATGCAAACACTTGTTATTTTTTGTCTTTTGTTTTGTTTTGTTTTTTTGTTTTTGGCCATTTTGAAAAGTGGAAGGTGATATCTCATGGTTTTGATTTGCATTTTCCCTGATGCTGAGTGATGCTGAGTGTCTTTTGTCTTTTAATATGTCTGTTGGGCATCTGTATATCTTCTTTGGAAAAATGACCTCTGTCCATTTTTTAATTGGAGTATTTGGGGGATTTTGTGTGTGTGTGTGTGTGTGTGTTGAGTTGTATAAATTCTTCATATATTTTGGATATTAACCTATTGTCAGATATGTTGTTTCCAATATTTTCTCCCATTCAGTGGGTTGCCTTTTTGTTTTGTTGATGGTTTCCTTTGCTATGCAGAAGCTTTTCATTTTGATATAGTCCCAATAGTTTATTTTTGCTTTTGTTTTACTTGCCTCAGGAAACATATCTAGAAAAATGTTGCTAAGGCCAAAGACCAGGAGATTACTGTCTATGCATTCTTTCAGGAGCTTTATGGTTTTAGGTCTCACATTTAGGTCTTTCATTAATTTTGAGTTTTGTGTGGGTGTGTTTGTATCATGTAAGAAAGTGATCTAGTTTCATTATTTTGCATGTAGCTGTCCAGTTTTCCTAGCGCCATTTATTGAAAGACTTCTTTTCCCCACTTTATATCCTCGTCCCCTTTGTCATACATTGACCATATACATATGGGTTTATTTCTGGGCTCTCTATCCTGTTCCATTTATGTATGTCTATTTTTGTGCCAGTACAGTACTATTTTGATTACTAGCTTTGTAGTACGTTTTGGAATCTAGAATTGTGATACCTCCATTTTTACTCTTCCTTCTCAAGATTGGTTTGGGGTCTTTATTCAAGTCAGACAGAGAAAGATAAATACCTTATAATTTCACTTATATGTGGAATCTAAAAAAACAAAACAAACAAAAAAGCAGAAACATCTATAAATACAGAGAACAGACTGATGGTCACTAGAGAGGAGGGGGTGGAGGGATGGACAAAATGGGAGAAGAGGAGTGAGCAAGAGATACAGGCTTCCAGTTTAAGTAAGTTATGGTAATAAAAGGTACTGATTATATAGTCAGTGATATAATAGCATTGCATGGTGACAGATTAGCTATACTTGTGGCGAGCATAGCATAACAATAGAATTGTTGAATCACTAGCTTGTATACCTGAAACACAGAATTTTACAACTATATGTATGTCAAATATACTCAAATAAAAACCAAAAAAGAATGAGGAAAACCCCCCAAAAGTATAAATATATATTTTTAAATTGTCCTATGAGGAAACGCTTTTGTATTTCCAAGCTCTTACAAAGAAATGTATTCCTGAAAATAATAGAATTTTAATCATTGTTATTAATATCCTCTTCTATCAGTAGAAAGATTTGTACAATTTTATGTCCCTTTCTCTTTTTTAAGTTTTTTATTTTGAGAGAGAGAGTGGGCATTTGAAAGGGGGAGGGACAGAGAAAGAGAGAGAGAGAGAGAAAAAGAAAGAGAGAGAGAGAGAGAGAGAAAGAGAGAGACAGAATCTTAAGCAGGCTCCATGCTGTCAGTGCAGAGCCCAATGTGGAGCTCAGTGTAATGACTCTGAAATAATGACTTGAGCCAAAATCAAGAGTTGGACACTTAACCAACTAAATCACCCAGGCAACCCTTATTTCCCCCATCTTTATCACTTATACTTGTATTTACACTGGGAAGTAGGAGAAAATGTGAAATTCTATCTCAACATATAGGCTAATTTTTCCACATTTAAATATTGCTCATATAAATTGATTTGCCAAATTGCCAAGTGTCACAAATATGCAATAGCCAAAAACACTATATCTTCAGACAACTCAGAAAGTTTGTTGAATTAATTAATATTTCTAGAAGTTTGCCTGGCTTAAAAAAATAATTATTTTTCCATTATAATGACCATAAAGTAGAAGTGTCGTAGAACCTAGTATTTCTGAAAAGAATCTCTTGAATAACAATATGAAGAAAATAATTAGTTGTAGGCACAAGCTTCTTCTTACCTTCCTCTTTGAACACATCTTGGATATTTTAACTGCCCTCTGACACATTGCACTCTGAGTTCAGATCCTATAATAGAGGACTCATCGACATATGTATCTCTCCTACAAAGAAATTCAATATACTCGCCATGGAAAATATATGGTCTGTTGTCAAAATTCCATTTCAGGAGTAAATTATTATTTTCCATTTCAACAAAAGATAATGTGCAGGGCTCTGAAAAATAAAAAGAAGAAAATTATCTTGACACATCTTGGCACTAACAGGAAGCACTGTGCTTCCTACTCACAATAACCTTAAAATTTCCAGGCATTTGAGTGGCAACTAAGTGACTCAGAATTAATATTTGAGTCAGAAAATATGTTCAAAGCTCACAGAAAACAGTCTGCCATTTATCTCTGTGGTCCTGGATTTGGAAAAAAGTGTACATCCTGCCAGTCACTTAGCTTTATGCCATTAAGATTTTCAAAGATAGCAAACAGAAAAGGTATTTTTTATTAGAGAGCATCAATAGTTACTAATTACTGAAGTAATGTTATTTTTCTTATTTTTTTTCCTCAGAAAGTTCAAATAAAATCCCCATGAGATACAGTATTTGTTTGATTGTTGTATACATATTACTGAAATGTAGAAAGAAGGTGGATTCTCAGCAATGACTCAAACTCTAGGACTTGATGGCCTCCAGAGCGGTTGACAGTATTCTTTTTTAAATTTCCAGTTATTAAAGAATACCAGTGTTGGATTAAGATGCTTTACATTCTAGACATTGAAAATATTATTGGGTCCTTCCACTAATGCATTCAGACAAAACAAAACAAAAACTTAAAAAATTATTAGGGTACCTGACAAATTTCTTTGATTTTTTCCATACTAAATATATTAATATTTTCAAAATGTCAAGTTATTTCAGAAAATGAAGTAGTTTGTGTCCTTATTTGCCTCTTGGATGACCTAGCACTAAACAGTAGATTCTGAAAGTTGTTAATAGAGCACATGAATCATATAACTATAATACATTAACAAACTTTATTCAATATTGTCAGTTTATCTTGAATCCTATGTGTTTGGTATTATGCTAGAAATTCTATAGACAGAATAAAAATGAATAAAAATAATCAGAAAGACTCTAAGAGAGTCTTTGTAGTCACTTCAAAATAGCTTTGAAAATGAGGTCAAATGGCACTATATTTTAAACGTTGTTCTACAAAACATGAAATTTTAATTAAAACAAGTTGAAGATTAATTCATGGACCTGCTATTCTCAGCTATGACAGAATCGCCTATATCAAACCATCACTTCTACTAAAAACTGGAAAATCTGAAAACAGACACAAAGCAAGTAGATAACTTCCAAGGCAGTCAGTACTCATGATGCTAAGATCCTGGTAAAAACTCATACAGATGAATCCAACATTCTAGTGGCATTTTCTTCTTGGAGCATTTATTGATTCTCAGCATTTGCTGAGAGACTGTGTAGAGAATGATCAACAACAAACATAGGCTAGCAGATATTTTGGGAATCTAATGTTGTTGAGGATAGAAAAATCTAAGTTTAGGTCAGCCATGATAGTCAGGACTTAAAAGGGCAAGAACCCAAAGGAATGGGAAGTGCAGAGAATGAATGTGATACTTGGCACTGGCTTTTCCCTTGAAGCCTATTCTTGACTTGTGCAAAGAGAGAGCATAAAGGGCCAAGCAGAAAGTGAATGAAAAGCTATATTAAACTTTTGGTGGATTTCCAGTAACATGAGAGCCTGTGAAGAAGGAGGAACCTTGGTCTGAACACCAAAACTCTTTAAAAATAAATTTTCTTTTACATTTATTTATTTTTGAGAGACAGAGAGAGACAGAGCACAAACAGGGGAGGGGCAGAGAGAGAATGAGACACAGAATCCGAAGTAGGCTCCAGGCTCCGAGCTGTCAGTACAGAGTCCGCTTGAACTCACAATCTGTGAGATCATGACCTGAGCTGAAGTCAGATGCTTAACAGGCTGAGCCAACCAGGTGCCCCTAAACACCAAAATTCTTAGTGAAAAACCTTGCAGGGTTACATCCTATGAATAGAGAGACAAACAGAGGTCTGAAAATAAGCTTGGCAAAAACTTCATTTCTAATTAGATTGAGGCCTATTTCCTCTACACTATTATCCAGAAGCTGAGATAAGTATTCTCTGGAACAAGATGACATTGTTGTTTCAAGCTTCTAAAATTTTCCATACATAATATTTGATATTCAATCAACCATTAATAGAAATAGCAAGAAATTGGCCTAGAAATAGAAATAGGCCTAAAATGATCCAGATAATAGAGATTTCAGACAAGAACTTGAAATAGGTTGGATCAATGTGGTGAAGAAATGGATGTTACAGTAAAGTCTTTCATCAGAGAACTCAAATCTGTATACACACACAAGCATAAAGTGGACATTCTAGAAATGCAAAGATATTGAGAGCTCAGCAGGTGATTTTAAAGTAGACTGGACACAACTAAAGAAAGGATTAGTGAATTGGAAGATATATCAGTAGGAAATAACCAAATAGGAACAAAAAGAAGATAAAAGATACCTCCAAAACCTATGAAAAATATCAAGCCACAGGTTCAAGAAGTACTACCAACTTGAAGAATGAATGCTCCAAGACACCCACATCAGGCCGAGCATCAATAACCTACTGAAGATAAAGGGGAAAAGAATCTCAGAACCAGCAGAATACAAGAAGAAACTTAGTTTCAAAGAAATACAATTAAGAATGACACTAACTAGGGGCGCCCGGGTGGCTTAGGCGGTTAAGCGTCCGACATTCGCTCAGGTCATGTTCTCGCGGTTCGTGGGTTCGAGCCCCGCGTCGGGCTCTGTGCTAACTGCCAGCTAAGAGCCTGGAGCCTGTTTCAGTCTGTGACTCCCTCTCTCTCTGACCTTCCCCTGCTCACGCTGTCTCTCTCTCTCTCTCTCTCTCTCTCCTAGAAATAAATAAAAAACATTAAAAAAAATTAAAAAAAAGAATGACACTAACTAACAAAATCCCACAAAAAGCAAAAAAGGATAAAATGACGTCTTTTACAGGACTAAAAGAAAAACGAGGACCAAACCAGACTTCTGTCTTTGGCAAAAATAACTCTTCAAAAGTGAAGGAAAATAAATTTGCAGACAAACAAAAACTGAGAAAACAATAAAAAAATAATATTTTTCAGGTGTATGGAAAATGATCCCAATCAGAAACAGAGAAAAGCAGGAGAAGATGAGAAACAAATCACTCCAAAACATAAGCAAATCTTAAAGACTATTTCTGAACAACATAATGTTCACAGTATCATTGAAACTTAAACTATAGGGAGAATGAAATGGATGACACAATAGTACAAAAAATGGGAATGGTAAATCAAGTTAAAGTGTTCTGGGTCCTAGAAAAGTGGTATAAGTACTAATTTATATGCCATTGTAATATTTCCAGGTTGAATGATGTAATCTCTATGATAACAGTTAAAGGAAGCCAAAGGGAAATTATAAATGACAAGCTAGTAGAGAGTAAAGGGGTATAAAAAGAGTTGATTTACCCAAAAGAAACAACCAAATCAAAAAGAAATGAAAAAAGAGAGAGTAAAGAATACAGAACAGATAGGATATATTTCTAGTACAATAAGATGGTAGCTATAAACCCAACTATATCAGTTCTTATATTAATATGTAAATAGACTAAATACTATAGAGAGAAAGATTGTCAGACTGAAAAGTATGCTTTAAAATTAACTGTATATTCTTTATAAGACATACATGGTAAAAGTAAGAAACCAAAAATATTGAACGTTGAAGGAGGAAAACAATGTATGCTTTATAAATCCTTGTCCAAAGTCAGCTGGTACAGCTAACGTAGACTTTAGGCAAAACGAGCAAAAGCAAAATGTGGCAAAGTTAAAGGAAGACTCTCTTAAAATTTAGCAGGGCCAACACACCAAGATTTAATAAGCTTCAATTTACCTAGAAGAATCGCAGGAAAGCACAAAGCCAAAAATTGACAGAACTGAAATGAGAAACGTTTTTAAACGCACAGAGGGAGGGACTTTAACGCACTTCTTTTGATAACTGACAGAAAAACAAAGACAAAACCGCACAGATATGAATGAACTTAACATGAAAAACAAAATTCAACTGACATGTGCAGCAACAGTGAATCCAACAATGATGATTATGTATTCATTTGTTTCAAAAGAACACGTACTAAATAAGTCAGGCAAAGAAGGACAAATACCATATGTTTGCACGTATAGGAGGATTAGGAGGAACTTGAGGACCATAGGGGAGAAGAAGGGAGGAAATGGTGGGGGAAAGGGAGAGAGGCAAACCGAGACTCTTGAATGCTGAGAAACAAACTGAGGACTGATGGATGTGGGGGGGAGGGAGGTGATGGGCATGGAGAAGGGCACTTGTGGGGATGAGCACTGGGTGTTATACGGAAACCAAATTTACAATAAACTATTTGTAAAAAAAAAAAAAGAAACTACAAATTAAAAAATAAAACATGTACCTACAACAAATATAGTAATAACGTAAGTATTAATGAAGCTCAAAGGATTGATATAATTCAAAGTACTTCTCACTGGTGTTCTATGAAGGTGAGGCATCACTAAATTCTACTTCTGAAACTAATATTACTCCATATGTTAACTAACTAAAATTTAAATAAACACTTGAAATATTAAAAAAAAACTAACAAAAATCCCAGATCTTTTTAAAAAATGTGTCTCAATGGATTTAAATTAGAAATCAGTAACAAAAGAAAAGCTTCCAATGTTCAAAACCTAACGCAGAGTGCATACAAGATATCAAAATGGATATGGATCAAAATAGATCAAAATTAAAAATACACACATTTTTTCTTTTTTGAGAGAGAGAGAGGGAGAGCGCTAGCTGGGGAGGAGCAGAGACATAGAGAGAGGGGAGAGAATTCCAAACAGGTTCTGTATTCCCTGCGCAGATCTTGAGCAAGTCCCAGTCTCATGACTATGAGATCATGACCTGAGCCACCCAGGAGCCCGATGATATCATATTTTTTAACTGAATGACTGAATGATCCAGTTCCAAAGTAAAAAATGTGTGGGATAAAGTTAAGGTCATGGTCAGGGGAAAAACTTATACCCTTAAATTCATATGTTAGGAAGAAAACAAAGGCTGAAAATCAGTAATTTAATATCTGTCTAAAAAACTAAAAGAAGATCTATAGGAACACCTGGATGGCTCAGTCCGTTAACTCTTTGGCTTAGGCCATGATTTGACGGTTCGTGGGTTCAAGCCCCACGTAGGGCTCTGTGCTGAGAGCTCAGAGCCTTGAGCCTGCTTTACATTCTCTCTCCCTCTCTCTGCTCCTCCCCTGCTTGTGCTCTGTCTCTCAAAAATAAATAAATGCTAAAAATATAAAAAATAAAATAGGATCTATAAAATAAACTCAAGAAATTAGAAGAGAGGAAATAAGGATAAGAATATAAATTAATAAAATAGTAAGCAACCTTTGATGAAAATAGTAAGCAAATATTAGTTGTTTGAAAGGCCTAGTAAAAGTCGTAGACCCTTAACAAGACATGCCAAGAAAGAAAGAGATACATCTTAATAGCAGTAAAAACAAAAGACACACCACTAATGGCATTAAAAAGAATGTAAAAGGTTGTTGTGAACAACATTATGTCAACAAATTTGACAATTTAGATATCACAGACCAATTCCTACACCCACCCTACCAAAACTGACAGCTGTCAGAATCTGTCCTCCAAGAAAAGTTGATGCCCAAATGGTATGTTTGATGGACTCTTACAATTACTAAGGAAGAAACAGTATCAATCTTACACTAATTACAGAGAATTGAAAAAGAAGGAACTTACCAATTCACCATATGAAATAAGTAGAAACTTCATTCCAAACCCAAAATGAAAATAACAGACTGATCTCTCTCATGAAAATAGATGCCAAACTTCTAAGTGAAATATAAGCAAATAAAACCCAACAACATGGAAAAAGCATAATTTATCACAAGCAAGTGTGATTTATTATAGGAATATAATCACACTTTTAACAATCAAAAAGAAGCAATTGTAATTCTAGAGGGTAAAGAATAATATGGTTATTTCAATAGATGTTAAATACTCAATGAAGATTAAAAAGCTTAGAAAAATAGAAATAGAGCTTTTTATATTTTAATTTGATTTTTAATATCTTTATATACTGTAAATAAATATGAATTATTGAAAGTTTTACTTATGAGTTTGAGAAACAAGATATCCAATACCTCTTCTACTCAGCATTGTACTCAAGTCCAAGCTGGTGAAATAAGATAGCAAATAAGTCAAATACAGACACACAAAAAATCTTTTCTTTTTATTTAAAGATATGCTTTTTTTGACTTCTGAGAATCTTGGTAGGTGTTGTTACTCTACTCAGATACCTCACAAATAAGGCATTAACTTGCTTCAATTTTCTATATTTGTTTCCCCTTTGTACTCATGTTTCCTATTCTAGTACCAGTCACACTGAATGATAATTGTTAACACATTTACCAATACCTCTATGACTTATTCATTTATAGCCCCATATAACACCAGTAACTGGTGTATGTTTGTATTTATTAATATTTTTTAGAACAAGCTGGACTATAGTTATTTATGACCTACAGGAAAGAAAAGAAACTAGTAATTGAATAGACACACTAAAACGCAAATATAACAAATTAAGCATAATAGTGTTATATCAACTAAAAGAGAACAGAAGGTGAAAAAATAATGGTTTTCTAAATTTTTTTAAGGTTTTTAAATTTATTTCTAGGAGAGAGAGAGAGACAGCGTGAGCAGGGGAGGGTCAGAGAGAGAGAGGGAGTCACAGACTCACAGACTGAAACAGGCTCCAGGCTCTGAGCTGGCAGTCAGCACAGAGCCCGACGCGGGGCCCGAACCCACGAACCGCGAGATCACGACCTAAGCGAAAGTAGAACGGACGCTTAACCGACTAAGCCACCCAGGAGCCCCAGTTTTGTTTTGTTAAATAGAGGGATATTTAGTAGTACTTGCCTAAACATGATGGTGGTGTAGTCCATACTCCATCTGAACAATAGGACTCCTTAGATCCTTGAAGGAAATGATGATCAAAACATCTGTATTCTACTGAGGAACCGTTTTCATAGATGCCTAATATTGAACTAATCATAACTCCATTTTTAACAAGTGGAGGAGATGCACACATTCCTTTAGATTCTGCAAAAATAATTTTGGAAGTATATAATTAATTTCCATAATAAGCATCCAATACTTTAATAATTGCTATAGAAATAAAATAGCACAGTTAATGTAAAAGCATTTTTAAGATAACTGTCAAATTTTAAACATTGAGAGCATTTCTATAGTAACTTCATACTATAAAATTGATTATTGCAAGAACTGGAATCTCATTATAAAATTAAAATACACTTTTAAAATTGGCAAAGAATTAACAATTATGATTTTAATTTTCCCTTTTTATCTAGCCAAAGTGAAAATGTATGAAACCCCTTTGAAGCCACGCTTTCTGTATGTATCCTCTTACATTTTCTCTTCTTATTAAAAGTAATAATTCCATGTCCAAGGAGCACACAGAATCTCTCAATCTGCATCAAGACGTTTTCTGAGACAACACAAACTCAGCAAACTCCAAGAAGGGCAATGTTTTCCAGAGCTGTTGATTGCTCACATTAGGGTGATCAGTCCCCTGATAGTCTGGGGATACTTATAAGATCTATTAATTTCTCCCTTTATAAAATTGACTTAT
Organism: Proteles cristata cristata; assembly: GCA_017311185.1. NCBI lineage: Eukaryota > Metazoa > Chordata > Mammalia > Carnivora > Hyaenidae > Proteles > Proteles cristata. The sequence continues at coordinate 152,310 of JAESUZ010001426.1, read as the reverse complement.
TGGAATTAAAAGATATCAGCATAGTCATCCTATTTAAGTATTTGTGCTTACTGGAAATTAATCAGATCATTCCCAGTGTTATGGATTAGAAGATGATGATGGTGAGTTGTGTAGGGTCTTTCGTATACTTTGAACCCAAGTAATTAACATTAATCACCTGAGAAATTATCAGAAAACACTATTGTTTTACCTTTTATAATACATAAAGGATATCTCACTTCTCCTCTATTGCACTGTACAGATAATTCAGACAATGGGGTTGATGGAGATAAGTCATATCCTTGTTTACATACAAAATCTATTAAATCTCCATGTAAGACCTTTCCTTCATACTTCCACTTCATCTCTATGTTATTTATTTTCATGTAATCCACATTAATAGTACATGGCTCTGTAAGAAAAAATGTTTTAAATTATTTACTTATTAGGCAAATATGAAGTTGAGTATATTTTTAAAATAAAAACTTTGACAGGTATCAGAATAAATGTTTTATATTCAACATTTACATTATTAAAACTTCTCAAACATATACATAATAAAGTATACATTTTATTGCTATCAATTTGAACATTAAAAATATTGTTTAAGCTATAAAAGATGCACTACAGACCTAAAGGTACATACAGACTAAAAGTGAAATGATACAGAAAGAGATACCATACCAAGTTAAACTGTAACTATTTGCAGAGACATAATACAATACACAAAAAACCCTAAAGACTCCACCAAAAAACTATTAAAAGTAAAACAATGAATTCAGTAAAATTACAAAATACAAAATTAACACATAGAAATCAATTGTATTTGTGCACAATAATAACAAAGCAGCAAAAAGAGCAATTAAAAAAACAATTTTAATTTTAGCTATGAATATGTCCAAAAGAATAAAATACCTAGGAATATACTTAACCAAGGAGATGAAGACCTTTACTCTGAAAACTGTAAAACATTGATGAAAGAAACTGAAGTTGACACAAAGAAATGAAAGACATTCCATGCTCATGGATTGGAAGAATTAATACTGTTAAAATGTCCATACCAACCAAAGCAACTTACAGATTCAATGCAATTACTATAAAATTACCAATAGCATTTTCCAGAGAACCAAAACTAATAATCCTTAAATTTGTAGGAACCATGAAAGCAAAAGCAATCTTGAGAAAGAAGAACCAAACTGGTGGTATCACAATCCCAGATATCAAGCTATACTACGAAGCAGAAGTAATCAAAAACAGTATGACACTGGCACAAAAATAGACAGATAGATCTATGGAACAGAATAGAGAGCACAGAAATAAACCCATGCTCATATGGGCAATTAATCTATGACAAAGGAGGCAAGAATATTACAATGGGAAAAAGCCTCTTCAATAAATGGTGCTGGGAAAACTGGCCAGCTACATGCAAAAGAATGAAACTGGACCATTTTGTAACACCACACACAAAAATTAACTCAAAATGGAGAAAGATCTAAATGTGAGACCTGAAACCATAAAGCTCCTAGAGGAAGACATAGGCAGTAATCTTCTTGAACTTGGCCTTAGTAACCATTTTCTAACTATGTCTCCTGAGACAAGGGATACAAAAGCGAAAATAAGCTATAAAGACTACATCAAAATAAAAATCTTTTTTGCAGCAAAGGAAACCATCAACTAAAAGGCAACTCACTGGATTGGGGAAGATATTTGCAAAAGATATATCTGATAATGGGTGAATATCCAGAATATATGAATAAGTTTTACAACTCAACACACAAAAAACAAATAATCCAATTAAAGAATGGGTAGAGGACCTGAACAGATATTTTTCCAAAGAAGACATATAAATGGCCCACAGACACATGAAAGATGCTCAACATCACTCATCATCAGGGAAATGCAAATCAAAACCACAATTAGATATCACCTCACACTTGTCAGAATGGCTAGAATCAAAAAGAGAAGTAACAAATATTGGTGAGGTTGTAGAAGGGAAAAAAAGACCCCTCATTTCCTCTTGATCATTTGTATAGCCACTATGGTGAACACTATGGAGGTTCCTCAAAAAATTAAAAATAAAAAATACTATGTGATCCCATAATTCCACTTTTGGCTATTAACCCAAAGAAAATGAAAACACAAACTCAAAAAGATACATGCACCCCTATGTTTATTGCTGCATTATTCACAATAGCTAAGCTATGGAAGCAACACAAGTGTCCATATAATGGAATATTACTCAGCCATAAAAAGGATGAAATCATGCCATTTGAAACAACACGGATGGACCTACAGGGTATTATGCTAAGTGAAATAAGTCAGTGAAAGACAAATACCATATGGTTTGTGTATATATGGAATCTAAAACATAAAACAAATGCATAAACAAACAAAAAGCAGAAACAGAGTCTATATACAGAAAACAAATTGATGGTTGCCAGAGAGCAGTGGGGTATGAAGATGGACAAAATGTGTGACCCTTTAGACGCTGTGGGAGATCCTGACTTCCATTATGGAATGAATAAATCATGTAGATAAAAAACTACCGCTGGGGGAATATGGTCAATGGCACAGTAATAGTGTTGTAAGGTGACTGATAGTGGCTACATTGGTGGTGAGTGTAACATAACATAGACTTGTGGAATCACTATTTTATAGCCCCAAGATAATGTAATATTGTGTGCCAACTATACCTGAGTAAAAAGATATATATATATATATATATATATATATATATATATGTGTGTGTGTGTGTGTGTGTGTGTGTGTGTGTGTGTGTGTGTGTACACATATATATGTGTGTGTATGTCTGTGTGTGTATGTGTGTGTGTTTTATAATTTGTGGCCATCTTAAAACCACATATAATAAATTAGATGGAAATTAGATGGAAAATAAGTAGCAGAGGTAGGGGAGGGGGCTATCAGAGGGATAGGGTTAGGAAAATAACACTTTTTTAAGTCAAATCGTTGTGATAGGCCTAAGGAAGAAGTAGTATCTGCACAGACTTGAAGAAGGTCAGTGAGTGAACCATGGCATTTTCTGAGGGAAGGGTGCTCCAGGAAGAGGAAAGAGGCCTGAGGTAAGAGCATACGTGGCTTATGTGAGGAAGAGCAAGGAGACCAGGGCGGCTGGGGTAGAATGAGACCGGGAAGATCAGCGGGTTAGAGAGGTTCATAATGACTGGAACAATAATTCACAGGTGGAAGATTCTGCTCCTTATTTCCCCACCATTTTCCCCACTTGAGGTGAGAGTACTTGTAGTTTCTAAGGATAAATACGACATACAGACATACTGTCCTCTTGACCTGATGACAATAAATGCTCTTCATTCAGTATCTGCTTTGATTTATGAGCACCAAGCTTATGTGTCTTGATGATCAATCACATCATCAAAACCTTAATATCAAAACTTTGATGAAAATAAGAGAGCAATAGAAAAGCTATAGGTAGGGGTGCCTGAATGGCTCAGTCAGTTAAGTGTCCGGTTTTGGCTCAGGTCATAATCTTGCAGCTCATGAGCTCGAGCCCTGCATTAGACTCTGTGCTGACAGCTTGGAGCCCAGAGCCTGCTTTGGATTCTGTCTCCCTCTCCATCTGCCCCCATCCCCGCACAAGTCACGCTGTTTCTCTCTCTCTCAAAAATAAATAAAAACTATTTAAAAAATTTAAAAATTATAAAAAGGAAAAGCTATAGGTAGACATAACTGAATTTGAATGAGAAGAGCTGCTTAAGAATTATTTGGAAAGAGAAATCACAAAGGAGATGTGGAAAGAACTTAAGATTTAAAATTAAATATGTATACATACCTATAATAAAGTCATATAAATAAAAGGAAAAGAAAAAAAAATGGCTGTAATGTACATTGTTATATCTTGTATCATTGTCAAGTGAATAATATAATTTATACAAATAAAACTTTTATTACAAGCATGAAAAAATCAAAGTCATTGAAAAAAAAAAAACCTATGGCCAGCCAGAAAATTCAAAATGCTCAATTGAGTAATACTTAAATAAACCAAATTAAAATTATTTTAATTGTTGGATTAACAATATGTGAAGATTAAAGTAATCAAGTTGACAAACATTAAGAAAGCTACTACTTTAATTCACTGATGGTAGGGTCATAAATCAGATTAACTCTCTTAAGGACAATTTGACAATTAACAGAAAAAGAATTAAAATGCCAAATTTCTTTGATCCAAAAATTTCCTTCAGAAAATCCAAAAAAGGCTAAAACAAACTAAGACATGCGAAATAAATATACTTAATTCTAAAAATTAAAAATAAAGTATTTTTTAAGTGTGCAAACATTTTTTTTTTAATTTTTTTTTAATGTTTTATTTATTTCTAGGAGAGAGAGAGACAGTGTGAGCAGGGGAGGGTCAGAGAGAGGGAGTCACAGACTCTGAAGGCTCCAGGCTCAGGCTGGCAGTCAGCACAGAGCCCGACGCGGGGCTCGAACCCACGAACCGTGAGATCGTGACCTAAGCGAAAGTCGGACGCTTAACCGACTAAGCCACCCAGGCGCCCCTAAGTGTGCAAACATTTAATACAAAAAATGTACTGTTTAGAACATAAAAAATGTTGAAAACACATTAAACTTACATCAAAAGTATTAATTTAATTATGGCATATTTGCATTATGGAATACTATGCATACATTTAAAAGTATATTGTAGAAATAAATCAAACCACATTCATAATAGAGTTTGTGGGGAAAGAAACAAGTTACATAGCCTCTAATGATAGCATATATTAAAAAATTTTTTTTAAATGTTTATTTTTGAGAGAGAGAGAGAGAGAGACAAAGAGAGAGAGAAAGAGAGAGAAACAAAGTGCAAGTGGGGAAGGAGCAGGGAGAGAGGGAGACAAAGAATTCGAAGCAGGTTCCAGGCTCTGAACTGTCAGCACAGAGACTGATGCGGGGCTCAAACCCACAAACCACAAGATCATGACCTGAGCTAACGTCAGACAATCAACCGATTGAGCCAGCCAGGCGCCCCTATTTCTTATAAATAGATGGTGGTGTGTGTGTGTGTGTGTGTGTGTGTGTGTGTGTGTGTGTGTGTGTGTATGAAAAGGTTTAGAAAACCATTATCTAAGTAATTAACAGCTTTTGTTTCCTAAGTTACTGATATTTTGTTTTCTTCTAGTTGCTTTCATATATTTTTTAAGTAAATAACAATGATTTACATTTATAATTTGAAAGGCTAATATTTTAATTAAATTAGTATTTTATTTTAACTTATAGACAGGTTATGATACCATTATTTGTAGAAGTCACAATGTAACAAGTTCATTGCAACTATAGGGACCAATTACCCTCCTTTTAGTGTAATTGTGACGAGCAAGGTCAAAAATGAGGCAAGTACGTAGGCTTGAAATGAAAAGTGAATATTATTTTCAGAAAGTTATCTCAATTTAGATAATTATCTAGATAGCTGCCTTCCTTCATTCTCCACTTGACACATTAATGTTAAAGATAGCATGTCTTAATCCTAAATATATTTAAAGTAATTACAAACATGTCTTTATTTGCTCAGCAAAATAAAACAAAGGTGATCATTCAAGTGAGGAATTGATAGCCAAAGGAGCTATTGACAATATGCTCTACCAAGGAAGGAATTGGATTTATTATTCTCTCCAAAAGATATTCTGGGACAATATAGTGAGAGATGCTGATGCTGTTAGTAAGAGGAAATTTCAGTTCAGAGAAAGATACCACAAAACGTATCACAAAAATGTGAATATACTTAATGCCACTGAAATACACACTTAAAAATGGCCAAAACGGTAAAGTTTTATTGTTCATGTTTTACCACAGTTTTTAAAAAGTAATAGGTAAGAACTAACGGAGTTATAGAGCCTGTGATATTAGATTTTCTGCTTACAGAAGAGAGAAGGGAAAGAAAACACTTGGAAAAAAATTTATACAAAAATGATCCTTTCCATGCCATAAAATATTATGTAAAAATCACATAAAAATAGAAACATAATCATAAAAGTAATTCAGTGTGTTCTGTGATAAATGGAGTCTGTTCCAGGGATCTAAGGTACACAATGGTGACTATAGTCAATAGTATTGTTTTGATACTAGAATGTTGCCAAGAGAGTAGATCTTCATAACGACAAGAACAACAAAAAATCGTGATTATACAAAGTGACCAACCTTATTGTGGCGAACATTTCAAGATACATACATGTATCAGCTTACTGCATTGTACACTGTAAATTTACACAATGCCATATGTCAATTGTATCTCAATAAAGCTGGGAAAAATTTTTTAAAAAAGACAATGTGTTCTCTATCTTACCTAAGCAAACAGGTGGAGATGACCATCTTCCTTGTTCACAATGAGATATTTTTGCTCCACTCAATAAGTAATATTCATTACATCTATATTCCACTGAGGATCCTGTAGTGTAGCTTGCTAATAATCCATCAATAACAGCCCCATTTAATACAGCAGGTGGAGGCCTACAATTCTCATTATTTTCTAAGAAAAGTGGTTATTTTAAAATGAATATAATTTTATATCATATTAAATATATAATATAATTATATAACATAACAACATAATGATATCATACAGTTACCCATAATCTAGTACTTCAATATTTGTCTTATATAACTTAGGACAATTGATTTCTAAATGCTCCAGAAATGAGAAAAATGCTATTCAGCTCAAATATTCAAAAAATTTATTAAGTAAGAATAAACAGCAAACATTTCACCTAAGAATACATATGCATGTTTGTCACTTTTCTTGCTTAGGAAGGAATCATAATAGAGATATTCTTAAGATCTACAGAAAGGTAAACGATAACCCAAATATTATTGTCAATTCTAAAACTATCCTTTGACATTATCTGCTTTTATTTTTTAATTCTCATTCTCTTCATCTCAGGTCTCAGTCAGTTATGGATGAGATTTTCTACTTTTGTTCTCTTTAGTTTTTCTCTCATTCTGCTAATTTCTTTAGCATCTTGAATAGCTTTTCTCTTAGCAATAAATAGCTAAAGTAAACATGTTTGTGGAGATCTTTCTAGGAAAGATCGAGAAATGAGAAGGACAGGACGGGTAGCACCCACGAGCATCAATGTAGCCTGCTTGTGCATATCAGTAAAACAAAAGACCAGAGACATGTCTCAGAAGGGTGTAGGGCTCAGACTAGCCAGATGCATAAGTAATATTAGAAGGACTGACCCAAAGTCAGTTAGTGTTCTAATGTAACTTTGCAGGACATAAAGGGAGAGGAAGTAGATCATGATCATGGCCAGTCACCCAATCCAACATGCCCTTATTTACTTCTCTAATGAAACACACTGTAACTTATGTGCTTTCATATAAAGCTCAGAAATCATGGTATAAAACAGGTCAGATAACAGTGCTTAGCACTAATGGACATTCAAAGGTCTTTTTTAGTTTCCCAGTTCTTTATGTTGGGTTAAATTTTAGGGATGGCTGCATACGCACAAAAACAGTAGTAGAGTAAGTGCAGCAGTAAGCAGTAGTCTCTTGCTATACGTGTGTGGATTACATGAGGATGAAAAATTTTACAGACTAGGCTTAGCTACTGATGGCAAATGTAGCGTACATACCAACACACTCAGGAGGACGTGTCCACTTTCCATGTTTACAAGTTATTTCTCTTGATCCACGGAGATGATACCCACTTTTACATTCATATGCCACCGTATCCCCATTGAAATAAGTCTTAGAGTTTATGTTCGCTGTTCCATTCTCAATGACAGGGGGATCCTCACAGGTTATCTTCTCCTTTTGTTCTGAAAAGAAACAAATGAAAGAGACGTTTAGCTACACATGCAAACTTCATTTTAGGGAAACCTTATTTAAGGTGTTGCTAACCAATGCATTTTGGAGGTTCTGTCCATTTTCCATTTTCACAACGTATTTCTTCTGGTCCCTGTATCTTAAAATTAAGTTCACATTCTACACGAACCACTTCTCCATGACGATAAGTTGTTGAATGTGTTTGAATTTTGGAGTTTAGAGGCAGAGGGGGTGGAGGACATCGGTTTCTTCTTCCTTATTAAAAAAATCACCATATTTAGTCATATAGTTATGAAAATAATACGTAGATTTCATAAGCACATTCATTGAGTCAAGTACCGTAGGGAGTATACAGACCCTAGGTTACCTCCTTGATCTCTATTTTTGATGTGTGTGTTGCTCACTTCATTGTGTGATACCCTCCCCATGAGCTGAAACTGGGACTTCCTTCTAACCAATAGAACGTGGCAAAGATGAGGGGAGGTATGTGATTATGGATGCATGATATGCAACATAATGCTGCAAGGCCATTCTTGCTGAGAGGCCCTCTCCCTGCTGATTTTGATAAAAAGCACCCTCCCACGTTGTGGGCTTCCAAATGGGGAGGCAAGGCAACAAGGCAAGGAGCAGAAGGCTGCCTCCAGCTGGCAGCCAAGAAGAAATAGAGGCTCCTAGTTCAGCAGTATGAAAAGCACTCAATGCCATCAACAACCATATTGAGTTTGAAGGCAGATTCTTCCCCAGTCAAGCTTCAGATGAGACTGAAGCCCCAGCTGACACTTTACTTGCAGTTTTGTTAGACAGGGATGCAGAGGAGCCAGATAAGCTATGCCCAGACTCCTGACCTACAGAAACTGTGAAATAATACAAGTGTATTGTTTTAAGCTGCTACATTTGTAATAGTGGTGTTATGCACCAATAGAAAACTATAAAAACAAGTAAATTAAAATGGCATTATCTCCTTTATTCCTAAAATGACTTTATTAAGCAGGGAAAATTATTTTTCTCATATTATAGATAAAAACTAAAACTTCTGAAGTAAGTATATTAACTATTAATTGCCAGATCTGTTCTTGTACTCATGTCTATATGAATTAAATAAAACCTCCGGTTCTCAATTTTTTTAATGTTTTATTATATCTGAAAGAGAGAGAGAGACAGCATGAGCAGGGGAGGGTCAGAGAAAGAGAGGGAGACACAGAATTGGAAACAGGCTCCAGGCTCCAAACTGTCAGCACAGAGCCCAACTCAGAGTTCGAACCCACGAACCGTGAGATCATGACCTGAACCAAAGTCAGACACTCAACCGACTGAGCCACCCAGGTGCCCCTAAAATCTCCTGTTCTAAACTCTTCTAAAATGCAGACTGTATTAATTTCCTATTGCTTTTGTGACAAATTTTCACAAGTGGCTTAAAATAGCACAGATTTGTTCTCTTACAGTTCTGGAAGGCAGAGCCCAGAACCAGTTTCACTGGGCTAAAATCAAGATGTCAGGAGAGCTGCATTCCTTCTGAAAGCTTTCGGGGAGAATCCGCTTTTTTGCCTTTTCAAACTTCTGTAGGCTACATGCACTCCTAGGCACATGACCTTTCCTCCTATTATTCCAGCTTCTCGCTTCCATTGTCACTTCTCTACTTCTCTTCTGTAGTCAAATTTCCCTCTGCCTCCCTCTCATGATTACACTTAGGGCCCATATGGATAATCCCAGAAATTATTCTTACCTCAAGATCCTTAACTTTATCACATGCACAAAGTCCCTTTTTATAAGTAAGGTAACATTCACTGGTTCCAGGGATTGGAATACAATTTATTATTATTCAGCCAATTGCACTGCCTACCCTACATCTATGACTATTTACTGGAGAAATAACAGGGCTTGCTGGCTCCCTTGGATGGGAGGACGTGGAGTAGGCATCATGTAGGTTTGCCATTTATTTCTGAAATAATGTGCTACAGGCAATTTGCTAACAATCTTCCTCTCTACTAAAAGGACCAAGGCTCTTGAGAGGGACTGGAAAAATAAAAACAAAAACACTGAAGTTATCATTTGGTGCATTTAAAGAATTAGGATCTTTCTGCTCAGTCCCATCTCATACCTCTGGTCATTTCCCTCTTTCCCTCTCTCTAGCATCTGCTTCAAATCTTCACCCCCTCTTCCAAATTCCAGTTTCCTGTCTTCCTCTTGCCTGTCAATAATGACATTATTTTCTATATTACAGAGAAAATAGAGGCTCTCAAGACCTTTACTTCTCCCCATCTCTCCCAATCCTCAAACTTCTATTAGCTTTCAGTTCAAATAGTATCCAACACCCCAAAAATGCTATCCTACCCCATACCTCAAAATCTTCAATGTTTGTTCAAATACTTTATACCTGAGTTTATTATATTTGTCACATTGCAACAATTACTTTTTCAAATCTGTTCCCTTTGCTAGACTAGGATCTCTTTCATATCTTATCGTAGATACATTTAAATGACTATTGGATTGTTGTCTTCCAAGAGGTGATCGTACTATCTGTTTGAACATATTCAGTGATAGAAACTTACCATATAGATTACATTTTAGGATAGCTCTTACTAAAGAACCATAGTTTTCATTTTTACTCTGGGTAATATTCTGCTGATTTTTCTGTTCTTTACCCCCACTATTTTGAAGACCAGATTTTCCTATCAGGAAATATGTAGCCAAATAAGAAAGAAAGCTACCAGCTTGGGATAATTGAAGCCAGCAATTCCCAAAAAGAAAATTTATTCATTGTTACAAGATATTTTAAATTTGTAATAAGAGACTTTAAACATTATATCCACTCTACAAACTAATGCAAAATTTGAGATTTCTTTAAATTAAACGTATTACATATTGGTGAAAATATTTAGCACTGATTTAAAAGGCCATATTTATCTTAAAAGATAGTACTCAGACAAGAATTAGATATCATCAGAAACATTTTTTTTCATAAAACTTAAAGCTGGTTAAGACATGATATTTTATTTGTATCAGTGTGAAATTTTAAAAATTACCTTCACATACAGGAGATTCTGGGTACCAACCAAAGTTATAGCACTGAATTAAATCAGATCCACTTAGATAATAATTTTCATGACAGAAAAACTGAACTACATCTCCTTCTTCATAAGTTTGCTTTATAGGATGAAAATAACCATTTTCTATTAATCTTAAAGAAGAGCACTTTAATCCTAAAAATGAAAGAACAAATAAAACACAAAAAAAGTTATTTTTGCTGTTGAACAAAATTCATTTGCTATTTATATACCATATCTGGAATAGAAATTAGTAAATTTATTGTATTTTGTTATACATATAAAAGCTCAATTCCTCTATTTATGAAATATCATTAGGCTTACATTAATGTAATTATCTGAGCTAAAAGAAGTTCTGCTATTTGAAAGCTTTATATTTTCATTTTTTAATTTTTTTTATTATATATTTTTTTCCTTGTGTGGAGGGCTCACTTTCAATAGATTTCAGCGAGGGAGCTGCTCTGCTACTTGTGAAACCCTGCTGCTATCTGAGAGCTTTAACTGATCAAAGCCTATGATCGATGTAATTAAAACCAGAGGCAAGAAAAAAAAAGTATGAAAAATGAAACATAATTCATGTAACAATTTATACACACTTCCATGTAAGAGTTTTTTAAAATTATTTTTATAGTTTATTTATTTTTGAGACAGAGAGAGACAGAGCATGAGTAGGGGAGGGGCAGAGAGAGGGAGACACAGAATCTGAAGCAGGTTCCAGGCTCTGAGCTGTCTGCACAGAACCTGATGCGGGGCTCGAACTCACAAACTGCGAGATCATGACCTGAGCCGAAGTCAGAGGCTTAACCGACTGAGCCACCCAGGCACCCCAAGAGAAGATTTTTAAATGAGACCAGAACATCTTGAAAATGAGAACCTACTGGTACATTTTGGTGTGAGAGACCATCCATATGTGCGGCATTCGACTTCCTCTGCCTTCTTTCCTCCAGCTGTATAGTAGCCGGTAGCACATTCATAGTGTAGTCTGTCCTTCACTTGGAATGTTTTCTGTGTTGTGGAGTAATTTCCATGGTGTAATTCAGGAACCAAACATGTTTCTTAAAAAAAAAAAATCAACGCTATTTATTTTATGAATTTTGTCACTAAAGCGATTATATTAAAAAGAAATCTCAAAATGTATTTTCACAGAATCTTAAGCCTATTTGGCAGAATCAGTCTTTGGCAAAATTGAAAAATAGCCAGTTTACCTTTGGCTCTCTACTCCCTTTTTTTAAAGATACACTTTGTGTCTTAATGCACCAGTCTTCTATTCTTTTTTCTAAAAAAAATATTTATTTATTTTGAGAAAGAGAGAGAGATTTGCACAAGCACAGGAGGGGCAGAGAGAGAGAGACAGAGAGAGAGAGAATCTTCAGCATGCTCTGTGCCACCAGCACAGAGCCCCATGTGGGACTCGATCTCGGAGTCATGACAAACCCTGGCAAACCCTGAGATCATGACCTGAGCCAAAACCAAGAGCTGGATGTTTAACCAAAGGAGCCACCCTGGCGCCCCCTCTATTCTTAAAATTCTAGTCTAGTGTAGTTGAAAAAAGGCCACAATTCAACTAAAGGCTTGTTCACTAACAGTGTTTTGATGTGTGTCATCTGAGAACTCGTACAGTTTAAGCACCTAACACACTAACAAAGAATGTCTATTCAAATTACTGGATTTTAAGCATATCTGATATTGGTTTATCAATAAAAATCATGGGCATTATCTTCAATTATTCTTTAATAAAAGAAATAGTAATTTATATATGTTGTAAGAAACAGGTTTAAGGTTTTTTCATTTTATTCCATTTCATTCTTTTCTTTATTAGTATAAAGTAGGAACTACTTCCACCTTTTGACTAGCGTGAAAAACTGCTGCTGAGAACATTGGTGTACAGTGTCTGAGTCCCTGCTTTCAGTCCCTTTGAGTACATACCTAGAAGTGAAATTACTGGAGCATACAGTAATTCCATGTTTAACTTTTAGAGGAATTTTTACCAACCCATGTGTCCAAACAAACAAAATGTGACATATATACTCATACAACATAATTCTATTTAGTCATAAAAAGAAATTAAATTCTGATACATGCTAAGTGAAATAAGCCAGACACAAAAAGACAGTATTGCATAATTCCTCTTATATAAAGTTTCTAAAATAAGGAAATAGAGAAATAAAAAAGAAGTTACCAGGTATTGAGGTATGGGGGGGGGATTGGGGGACTATTAATAGGTACAGAGTTTCTGTTTGTTTTGATGAAGAAGTTTTGGAAATAGTGATGGCTATTGGTAATTGTGATGGTTATTACAACTATGTGAATGTACTTAATTACTAAATTGTACACTTAAAAACAGTTACATTGGTAAATTTCATGTTATGTGTGTGTGTTGCCACAATTAAAAAAAAAAGATCAGGGTTGCCAATTGTTTGGGGGAAGGAAAAATGGATGAATAGGTGGAAGGGGATTCTTGGGGCACTGAAAGTTTTCTGTATGACACCTTACTGGTGGATACATGTGATTATACATGGGACGAAACCCACAGCATGTCTAACACAAAGAATGAACCCTAATGTAAAGTATGAATTGGGTTAATAATAATGTATTAGTATTGGCTCATCGAGTACAACAGATATGCCTCACTAAATGCTATGTGTTAATAATAGGGTAAACTGTATGTAGCCAAGGACGGGAAGGGGTATATGGAAACTCTCTGTTCTAGCTGATCAATATTTCTGCAAATCTAAAACTGCTTTAAAAATAAAGTCTATTAATATTAAAACAAATGAAGTAGGAGCGACTGCAGTAGGTGTGTTGTGGGAGTTGAGAACCCCTGGGTTAGGGAAACACCTAGCATTTAAGAAAAACAATATAATATCAATTTCTTGCATTTGCAGACATAATGAAAAATAAATTCTATTAAATAAAAATGCCTATCAATATAAGAAAGTACTAGCCTCACAGTCCCTTATCTTCAGTTTTAGGAAATGATTCTTAAACACATACCGTGTTCCTTTCTGCAGGTAGGTTGAGAAGACCATCCATCACCAAGACATTGAATCACTTCTTCGTCATTCCCTCCAGTAGTTTTATAGCCTGAATTACAGCTATAACGCATGTTCTCTTGAATTTTGTACCATAATTTTACATCAGAGATGTAACCATTTCTCAGCTCGGGCTTAGTGCATTTTTCTACCGGGAAAAACAATTGTTTAACTTGGTGAAATTAAGCTTGTCTTTTACTTAGTTGTAGAAATAAGGCAAAAGTTTAATATTATTCTTGGAATTTATTTATTATTATTATTATTATTTAAGGTTTATTTATTTTTGAGAGAGAGACAGACAGAGTGTGATCAGAGGAGGGGCAGAGAGAGAGAGGTAAACACAGTATCCAAAGCAGGCTCTAGGCTCTGAGCTGTAAGCACAGAGCCCAACGCGAGGCTTGATATCACGAACAGTGAGATATGATCTGTGTTAAACTGACTGACCCACTCAGATGCCCCTATTATTCTTGGAATTTGAAGGATGGAGAACAAATTCCACTCCAAAATTCCTTGATTTGATTTAATTTTGGAAATATCCTGCATGCTCTGTAACAAATTTCTTCAAAAATTGATTCAACTTGACACTGACATTCTTTGCATTTATTAACTTCAGTCCTACACCTAACACATCTACTTTTAGAAAATATAACAGAGCTCTGCCACTAACTAACTGTCATTAATGGCAAATAGAAGGAATTTCAGTTGAATTTACTTCCTAATATTTTAAAGTCCACTGTGTTTGACACTTTTTAACACTGTGTAACAAAAGCACATACCTACTTTCTAAATGAAACAGATTCATCTAAAACCTCTATTCTGCAAAACAGAGGTTAGGAATTCTTTGTTTGAGGTCACCTGATCTGATGGAAGCCAGTTAATAGTTTGACTATAGGGTAGCCTGGTATTAAATAATGATATAAATCCATCAGAATTCTTTTTCCTAAATTTGAACTCAAAATTCAGAAACACATTTTTTAGTGGATATTATGGGAGAAGTTGGCACACAAAGGAGAGATGAGTCTTTCAAAGGATAAAACCCTACAGTAACAATCTTCTTCCTCCTAAGGCCAGTGTCAAGCACTTTTCTGGCTTCCTATATACATTACCTGTATAAGTTTCTCATTCCTTAAAGTTACTTATTTGTCTCTGTTTCATGCAATATGATAATACCAATTTCAATAATTGTCTTTGTTTTCTTCACGGGCTATTACTGAAAACAATGACAATAGTATTTTAATAAGAAATATTATTTATAGAATTTCCAAATATGCCTTCATTTTGTAAAGGAGACAGTGAACCAGTAATTTTGTTCTTAATCTGCCAAGAGTTTTCACCACCCACCAGGTTTTATTGACCCTTACAGAATAATCTCTTTGCGTATTATAAATATTTTGTGGATACAGGCCACCAACTCACTGAAGCATCGTGGTTCTGGAGACCAGCCCTTTTGGGTACATGTGATTCGCTCCTCTTGTTTCCCAGTTTCAGTTGTATAACCAGCCAAGCAGGAAAATGACAATTTTTCATTTATTCTCATTGGAAAGTAATAACTTCTAAAAGGATAGTAATATTGGGCAATCCTTCCATTTTCCACACTGGGAAAACCACAGGGTTTCTCTGAAATGAGTAAATATCAAGACAAAAACTGAAAAACATACCTAAAACTATGAAATGTGTTACCAAATGGTAATACATTTTTTTTTAGAGGGAGGACAGAGGAAGAGAGAGAATCCTAAACAGGCTTCACACTCAGGTGCAGGTCTCTATCACACCACGAGATCATGACCTGAACCAAAATCAAGAGTCAGATGCTTAACCGACTGAGTCACACAGGCACCCCAACATTTCTAAATTCAAAATGTTTGCAGCCACTTTAACTAGTACTTATATTTATTATCTAAAATTTTAAGGGACTTTTGTGACAATTTTTTTCAATCAGAATTAATCTGCTTGTCACCCCAATACCCAACAGTAAGAAGAAAATTGGTCAGGCCACTTCCTCAGGGAAGCTTTCCCTAACTTTGTAAAACAGCACTTTGTAATAAAATGCAAGCCACATATGTATTTTAAAAACTTCTAGTAGTCACATTAATAAATGGGACAATTGAAGTTAATTTTTATAATAGATCCTATTTGACCCATTAAAACATTAAAATTATTTTTCATCCCTTTTTCTCTTACTAAGTCTGAACTCCAGTGTATATTTATACTTACAGCACATCCCAATTTGGACTAACCAAATTGTTACTGTATTTGGCTAGTAGCCACATATTGGACAGCAGAGTTCTAGAACAGATGAATTTCTGCTTATGACATTCAAACTTATAGAAATTTGAAGTGAATGGCTTTTCTTTTTCAGAAAGAAAAAAGACAACCAGTGAAAAAATAAATAAAAAACTTGAGCAAGAGATTTACAAAATAGGATATGTAAATGGTTACAGACCTAGTAAAAAGTACTCAGCTATCTTTGGCAATATTAAAGCAGAATATGTACATACCATATTTAAAAAGCATTTATCTCTTATGAACATTGATACAAAAATTCTTAGCAGAATAGTAGCAAACAGAATTCAGTAGCATATTAAAAGGACCCTTGAGCAACTAGGCTCTATTCCTGGAATGGAAGAATCGGTCAACATACAAAAATCAATCAATGTAACACACCGTAAAATGTAAGAAGGAAATATCGTATTTATCTGTGCACCCAAAGACATGTTAAAGAATATTTACAGCATCATTATTCATGTAGCCTAAACTGTAAACAATCCAAATGCCCATTTGTGGCAGAAAAGTTAAACATATTTTAGACTATGCATTCAATGAAATGGTATATAGCAACACAAGTGGTGAATTCTGAGTGGTGACTCTCACAAACATATTATTGAGTGAAAGAAGCTGGTCACACATAGGTAAATATTATATGTACTTACATAATATTTTTATTGAGATATAATTGGCATACAAATTAGTTTTTGGCATACAGTATAATTCATCACCACACAGGTACAAATTCTTTTCCTTGTGATGAGCACTTTTAAGATCTACTCTCTTAGCAACTTTCAAAAATAAAATACAATATTATTAACACATATGTGAATGTATATGGGCCAGAGACAAATAATAACAAAAAAATAAGGTGATTATATGACAGCATTCATTTGAGTTATTTGTAGTTAGAAGGAAATTAGAGATAACTATGTGTCCATCACTAGGAAGATGGATAAGTAAAATATATGAAACACTATGCAGCAGTAGCAACAAAATAAGTTGAGCAACATGGAAATGTTTAAATGATAGCAAGTAAAACAAGACAGTAAGGAGATAAAATCTATGGCAAACTTTTATATGAGTATTAAGCACAAACACAAAACCATACATAGTTCAGAAAGATGGTTACATACTTAAGAATATACCAA
Organism: Proteles cristata cristata; assembly: GCA_017311185.1. Lineage (NCBI taxonomy): Eukaryota > Metazoa > Chordata > Mammalia > Carnivora > Hyaenidae > Proteles > Proteles cristata. The sequence goes on along the minus strand of JAESUZ010001426.1, from coordinate 135,042 downwards.
ACACATTACAGTGGCTCCCAGTTTGATGCTAGGGGAAATGGAGTTCAGGGTCAGGGATAAAGGGAGGAAATGTATAAATAGAGCAAAAGTGGCACCTCTCATGGGCCAATGATGATTACATGATATGAAATGAGAAGTACCATTAACTCAGTTATTACCCCTAAGGTTTCCAATGCGGGCGACCATGAGATTATGGTCCCTGTCTTCAGGGATATAATCTTTTGTCTTCAGGGACAAAAAAGGCAGCTTTTTTGTTTGTTTGTTTGAGTGAAAGAAGATTATGACCATATAATAATTAGGAAATTATCTAGAAAATGCAAAGTCTTCATGATATGCAAAACAGAGAATTATATAAGCTGTTTTTTCTCTATTTAGACAGAAAAATAAAACCAAAGGAAACAATTCTTACAACAATTCTTTTATTGTAGAATTGAATATATCAAATAAGATGAATTCTATTTATTTCACTTGTATTGTTTGAATAGCAGACCTTTTGGGGTAGAAAATTTGTAGCAAACTATTCACCTAAAAGGCAATTATAATCTATAGGATATTTTATTTCAACAAATTCCCTAAGGTGTTTATTTTAGAAAAGGCTTATTGCCGTACTTTCCTATTTTGTATATTCACTCTGCTGACACCTAATGACCTGCCTGGTGTTTTATCCCTACAGCTTAATAACACTAGTAACTATTCCTAAATAACCCACACTTGTACACTACCTGCCTCACTCTCACTAATTCACACACTGGGCAGTCTGGCTATGAAGACTTCTAAGAGTTAGGGAGTCCACAGATATTGGCTTGTCTGGACAGTGCTGATTTACACCCATTGTCCCACATAATTATTAATAGAGATCTCTTTCACTTTCAAAATTATCATTGTCTGCATAATGGTTACATGGTCTTCCTTCTAATCACTACTTAAAGATTTAAACCAATAAATAAATTAGGATAAAAATCAAAGGGTGAGGAGTCAAAAGTCTTGATGATTTATGGCTATTTTTTGTTTTCAAATCTCCCACATTAAGGTCTCACTTTACGAAAAGAGAATTAAATTTGTACAAGCTTTGCAGTGCTAGGAATCAATTCTATTATGAAGTTAGAATTAAGATTAACATACGACTTCTAAATGGTGATACTTTTAGCCTGAAAGTCCTTTGAGGACCTCCTATGCCTTAAAACCTAGCGCTACAGAACAGGATTCTTTTGGTCTTGTTTTGTTTTCCTAAGGTTTGTTACTATAAAAATACTTGCTAGTTATGCCCAAAGGAAAAATAAATCTGCCTAAATATTCCAACAAATTATATTTATAAGAATTGTGCTTTTATGAAATTGAGACATGAAAATGAAAGACTATATTAAAACTTCAAGTTAAATGAATGTTAGAATTTCCCTTCATAATTTTTAGAGAATAAAGAATATTAAAAATTAAGTTTACCTTCTGCATAGAGTTCTCCTGAGATGATTAACACAATGATGAAAGCCAAGTCTTTCGACCTCATCTTCAGTGGTGTGTCCAGTAAAGATTTTAACAATTCTAATGCACTTGGGAGTCCTCATTAAGTACACAATCCTTTGCCTGAAGAAAAAGTTAATTATTTACAACATCTGTCTAAGTCTCTTTGTAACAAGACTTATATTTCATTTAAATATTTTTGGAATAATGCTAAAATAACACAAGTATGTTAACTGACAATACTTTTTATGACAGAGTCCAAAAAGGACATGATAACCCAGAAGGGTAACAATAGCAGCAGCATAAATAATTAACTCCGACTGCACAAAGAACAAGGTAAACTTTCAACTTCAATTCCCTATTGTAGGTCCATGGAGTAAAGTTCACCTGTGGCCATTGATTTCTTTACCACCATTGATCAAATGGAGAGATGAACTTGGAAACATGAGATAGTGGTACCTGAGGTAAAAATACAGTGTTGTCTAGGTTGTGCTGCTGGAAGAGAAAAATGACCTTCGTGTCTCAAGCAACGATATAATAATATTATAGTTATATCTAACATTTAGAGTGTTTGTATTCTGTGGCAGGTGATGGAATAATCACTGTGCTCGTCATTGATTAAAAAATGTTTGATACATGACTATGTATCAAGTCATGTTCTAATCTTGGGTATATAGCAGTGAAAAAAAAAGATTAAAATTACTGTCTTCATGGAGTTTACATTTTAATGGGTTTTAATCTAAACAATGAAATAATACAGTGAGATAAGAGCTGTTAATATTTTAATTTATGTAACTTTTTATTAAAATATATTAAGGGAAAGGTACAAAAACCGTAAGAGCACAGAACATGAATTCTTACTAACTGAACCCATTTCAAAATAAGAAAAAGAATATATCAGCACCTCAGAAGTCATTGCATATGCCCACCCCGATGTGAAATGCTATTTTCTTTTAGAAATCACATATTTTATTGATTGATTGATTGATTTAATATAATTTATTGCCAAATTGGCTAACATACAGTGTGTACAGTGTGCTCTTGGTTTTGGGGGTAGATACCTGTGATTCATTGCTTACATACAATACCCAGTGCGCATCCCAACAAGTGTCCTCCTCAATGCCCATCACCCACTTTCTCCTCTCCCCCACCCTCCCATCCACCCTCAGTTTGTTCTCTGTATTTAAGAGTCTCTTGTGGTTTGCCTCACTCCCTCTCTGTTTGTAACTATTTTTGAAATACTGTTTTGATTTTTACCAGTGTACATCAGTTTTGCCTGTTTTTTTTGTTTTTTTGTTTTTTTTTGTCTTTTATGTCTGGCTTCTTTTGTTTAATATTTTACTTATGAGATTCATCTCTATCTTGGGCTATAGTAGATAGTTCCTTCTCTTTTTAGTATTCCATTCTGTTAAAATGCCACAAATGATCTAACCATTCTACTGCTCATGGGCATTTGAGTGACTTTTAGTTTAGGGATATACCTCTGCTTATTCTCAATGTTTTTTTTTTTTTCTAATTTGAAATTTTTCAAACATTCTCACCTGGATTCTACCATTAACATTGTATTATACTTTCAAATTTACATATGTATTCGCCTATTCATCCATTTTGATGCATTTCAAAGTAAATTGCAGATATCTGTTCATGTCCCTCTCCTTAAGCAAATATATCATTAACTCAAGTTCAGTATTTTTTTACAGATTTTTCTTTTCAAATGAAATTTATAAAGAAATGCGCAACTGTTAAAGGTAACCTCTGTATGTCTTAAACAGTGCATTCACATATACACCTCAGACCACTGTCAATTACCATCACCCAAAAAGTTCCCTCAGACTCTTTTCCAGGTAGTCCTCACCTCCACTCCTGTTATAGGTAACCAGTGTTCTGATCTTTCCACCGGTCCTATTACTTGTCTGTTCTGTTCCATATCTATGGAAAATAAAAGGACTCTTATTTTTGTAAAGCTTCTTTCATTTTTAAAGCATAATGTTTTGGACTTATTCATGTGGTCGTGGGTACTAAAACTTGATTTCTTTTATGGTGAGTCATAAAATTTTATGAATTTGAGATTTCATAAAAGAACAGACTGAAGCTTAGGGAGTATTGCAATTGGTTTGTCAAAGACCACAAAGCTAGTGAGCGTTAGATCCAGGCTCCAAAGTTCGTTTTTAGAAAGTAAACTATATATTGAGATATCAAAATTAAGTATCATAATTGTAATCAATTAAAAGTTGCCAGCATCTACTAATTTCAGTAAATATAGCAGTGTATTGCATCTAAACATTAAACTAAATGAGAGAGTATATTTAATGTTTGAAAAGTTAAAAGTCTGGAAGGATCTCTTTTATTCCAAGTAAGAACAAACCAAAAAACATAATTTTAAAGTGCCTATTGTTTGAAATTATATATTTACCTAGGGTTAACTTCAAAGGGTACAGAATGAAAAGTCTCCATCCCATACTTGTCCCTCAGCTACCCACTTTTCTGTAGAAGGTAAATAATGCCCTCAATACCATTTGCATTTTTCTGGAGTTATCATCTGTGTATACTAGCAAATATATACCTTCTAGTTCATTACTTTTTCATTTAGGTTATGAAGGTTACCAAAGGCTCCTTTGGTTAATGGTTTTTAATGTTTATGTATTTATGTTGAGAGAGGAAGAGAGAGAATGGGGAAAGGGCAGAGAGAGAGGGAAGGAGAGAATCCCAAGCAGGCTCCATGCTTTCAGAGAAGAACCTGATGCAGGTCTTGATCTCTTGACCTGAGAGATCATGACTGTGCTGAAATCAAGAATTGGAAGCTTAACCAACTGAGCCACCTAGGTGCCTTTCTTTGTTTAATTTTTAATCAATAAATATACAGTAAATCTTCAGGAACAGTGTTATATAAGTATACAAACTCATGTTTTCCCAGATAGTTGCTATGTTATCCAATTATTTATCAAATAATTCATGTATTTTGCCACTGATCTGAATTTCCACCTTCTCATATGCTAAATAATCTTATGTTTCAGGATTTAAACTAGCCATGTTTTTTAGTCCTATCCTGTAAGCTACCCTAGCTATAGAATATATGTGAACATTTAATAATTAATGTAGTCCTCACACTTAAGTTTCCCTTTTCAGAAATTTCCTGCCTGTCTAGTTTTGCTTGTTTACTTACTGTTGATGTACTACAGGTTTGGAGTGAAGACTTTGGAGTCACTCAGATTTGATTTATAATCTCAATATCCAGATTGTGACTTTGGAAAATGAGGACTCTTTTGCCCCTAAATTTCTAAAATAATAGTAAAAACAGTAGCTATCTCAAGCATGTTATGGAAATTCTGCTGCAGGTAATTTAGTACTTCACCATTTGCTAATCCTAAGAAAGTTGCATTAAACATTGTTTTAGAAACAAAATCCTGGGGTGCCTGAATGGCTTGGCCGGTTAAGCATCTGACTTTGGCTCAGGTCATAATCTCATGTTTGTGGGTTTGAGCCTTACTTTGGGCTCTGTGCTGACAGCTTGGAGCCTGGAGCCTGTTTTGGATCTGTGTCTCCCTCTCTCTCTGCCCCTCATCTTTTCATGCTCTGTCTCTCCCTCTCAAAAACAAACATTAAAAAAAATTAAAAAGAAACAAAATCCTAAGCCAAATTTCATAAATACAGTCCAATGAAGAAAATCCCAATTCAGAGTAGTAATGCACCTAGTGGAAATATTAAAAGATACTAAAAGATAAAAATATAACTGTGTCATTCTAATTCTCTTTCCTTCTTTCTTCCTTCATTATCTCTCAACATTATCTGTCAATAATAGAAGTCTAAAATCTCTTTCCTTTCTGTAGGTTTTGAATGGCCAGCTGTAACAACAGTTCCTTTTTAATTATATAACTGACTATATTCTATGGGCTATATACTTGCTTGACAAAATATCGTTTCCACCCAACATCTTTCCAAAGTTGGCATTTTAGAGATAAACAATGAAGAGTTTGGCTCACTTCTCTTATTTGTGTCTCCTGTAAAGTTTACTTACTACATGCCAAAGTACATTTCCAAAACTTTAGGACACCACGACTCTTGTACCAACCTAGATTTTACCTGGTAGATGCATGCTCAGAAAAGAAATAGAACCACATGTACATTGGTTTTACTATTTTGCCCGGTTTGAACAATCCTGGAAGCACAGGCTTTACTAAACTGCTGCAGCAGAACCCAAGACTCTTGTTTCTGGCTTCATAATGTCAAGGGACTGGTTTTGGAATATTTACTGTTGATATAGCAATGCCAGTAAATATGGTATGGTCCTGAACTCAGCATCATGCAGGTGTCTTCCTGACTCAGTTTCAAGATCATGGTCAGCACATGCCCAAGCCCGTTTTGTCGTGCTACCAGGAGTATGAGGAGCATATAGATATGTGGGACATCGTCAAAAAATCTATCGTACTTCTAATTGGAGCTTCGGTATAAAACTGATAGAGATTAAAAGAAGGGGGAAATCTCATTAACAGAGAAAAAATCCCCACATTACTTCCAAACAAGCAATAATAGGACTGTTGAAATGAAATGGAAAAACAAGGAGAAAGTGGAATAATGAAAATAACTGTCATAAATGAAAATAACTGTCAACCTAGAATGCTATAACTACTAAAAATATTTTAAAAATAAAAGAAGTATTCAAATAAATTAAAATGTAAAGAGTAAGTCAACAGTAGAACTCTACCAAAAGAGCTGATAAATGGAGTGCTGTAGACAAAAGGAAAATGAAACATGAATTAAAATGCATGGCATCATTAATGCAAAGCCAGGAGTGAAGAAACAAACTCAAGGTGTGCTATATGTTTTTAGGACTTTCAAGGAAGTTGTAGAAGTAATATGCCTGCTTAATTACCATTAGTCAAGGTTCAGTATTAAAATCTCTAGGTTTGGGGTACCTGGGTGGCTCAGTAGGTTAAGGGCCCAACTTCAGTTCAGGTCATGATCTGGCGATTTGGGAGTTCAAGTCTTATGTCAGGCTCTCTGCTGAAAGCTCAGAGCCAGGAACCTACTTTGGATTCTGTGTCTCCCACTCTCTGCTCCTCCCCAACTTGTACTCTGTCTCTCTCTGAAAAATAAATAAACAAAAATTTTTTTAATTTCTAGGTTAACCACTAAAGAACGTTTTTAAAATGAGCAACTAATAAATTAAAGGGATAAAAGTAATCACAAAAAAAAAATCTTACACATGATTATTCTAAATAAAGACAAGGAAGTAAAAAGGAAAGAACAAAAATTGGTTGGTCAGATTTCTTCTTATGGCCAAGATGGCGCAACAGGAACTGGATATACTTTCCACCTGAAACAACTTAAAATAAAAAGACAAAATTTAAAAAACAATCGTTTTTAAGACATTGGAGGTTAGGCAATGAGATGAGCCCAATAATCACCTCAACCAACTCCTGAGGTCTTCCCAAGCTGAGGAGATGAAATTGTGAGTTATGAAACCAAAGCAGGTAAGGTTCAGAGTGCAAAGTATGGGAGAGAAGAGAGCTGCATAGACAGAGATCTGCAGAGGGTCCACTTTAGGTCTTTAGTTGAGTACTGACTAGAACATCTGAATGAAAAAGAGGAGAGGCCAAGGTACCACCTGAGAAGATTAAAATGAGGAATGCCTGGAGTCTACTTGAGATTGTGGATAATTCCTGCTCTCACGAGTCAGAATGGAACAACACATCATGATTTACATGGCATTCATAGTGCTCTCAGGTTATTACCTCAGTGGTGGTGAAAAATTGGTCCTGCCTTAACAAAGTTTAAAGCAAGACCAGAATGGATCAGTTTCCAAGTAAAGTAACTGAATTCCAGAATGAGCTCAAAAGTATTTATAGAAGCATGAAATAATCCAGTATGCAAAATAGGTTAAATTCACAATGTCCCCAAAAGAGAGAATGAGGATGAAAGAAAATACTATTTGAAGACATAACAGCTGAACATTTTCCAAATTTGGTAGAAACTATAAGACCATAGATCAAAGATGATCAAACACTAGAACAAGAAACATAAAGAAAACTATCATAAGACACAATATAATGAGATTGCTTAAACCTAGTGATAGAAAAATTTAAAAGCACTCAGAAAAAACACCCTAGAGGAACAAACCAAGAAGAGAGAAGACTTTTGTCAGAAACACTGCAAGCCAGAAAACAGCTGAAGCAACATTTTTAAAGTACAAGAAAAATAGAAGAAAGAAAGAAAACCTGCAGCCTAGAACTCTATGTCCAGTAAAAATACTTTTAAAAAATGAGAGCCAAAAATAGACTTTTTCAGACATATATTAACTGAAATTCTTTATTAACAGACCTGTACTATGAACCATATTAAAGGAATTCCTTCAGGTTCAAGGAAAATGATATCAGATGGAAATACAGATATACATAAACTCTGAAGAGCACCTCAAAATAGAACCTATGTGAGCAACTGATTTTTATTACCTATACCTTTCAAAAAGATATATGATGGTTGAAAGCGAAAGTGATGATATTATACTTCATTATGGGCTTATAACATGCTAAGAGTAAAATATTGACAATAGCACAAAGGTTGGGAAGGCAGAAATGTGATATAAGACCTTTTTTATACTATATGTGAAGTGCTATAATATCACTTACAAATGGATTATGATAAGTTAAAGATATTTACTAGAAACCTGAAAGTAACCTTAGAATAACATAACAAAGTGTTATAGGTAATAGCCAAAATGGTAGATAAGTTGGAATCATAAAATACAAAAATCCCAAGAAACAAGTATTTAATCCAAAACAGGTCAGAAAATAAGAGAAAGGTAGTAATGGGGGAAGCAGATATGATGAATAGAAAATAAACAGAAAGGAGACAGATTTAAACTTGGTCATATCAGCAATCACATTAACTATAAAAGTCTAAACACCCCCAAGTAAAAGGTAGAGATTGGCAGATTGAATTAAATACAAAGACTCAACTATATGCATTCAACAAGAAACCCATCCTACACAAATATATAAATAGGTTAAAGAGTAAAATATGGATAGATATACCATACTGTAGTAGGTTGTATGGTGGCCCGAAAAAGATGGGTTTGTATTGTAATCCCCGGAGCCTGTGGATGTGGAAATTTTTTTTTTTTTTGGGAAAAAGGGTCTTTGCAGATGTAATTAAATTGAGAATCCTGAGATCATCCTAAATTATCAAAGAGACCCTACATCCAGGACAAATGAGTGAGGCAGAGGGAAATCACACAGAAGAGGAGAAGGCCATGTGACCACAAAGACAGAGATTACACTGATTTGGTCAGAAGCCAAGGAGCATCTGGGGTCAAAAGATATTGGAAGAAGCAAGGAGTGATTTTCTCCCAGAGCCCTCAAGAGAGAGTGCAGCCCTGCCAACACCTTGGTTTCAGATGAATGGTCTCCCAAACTCTGAAAGAATACATTTCTGTTCTTTTAAATCAACAAGTTTGTGTTCATTGTTACAGAATTATGAAATCAATACACATGTTAACAATGATCAAAAGAGAACTGGAGTATAGAACAATGTAAAGGTAATTAATGTAATAAACTTAAAATGGTTAAAATGGTAAATTTTATGTTGTATGCATTTTACCACAATTAAATATATTTAACATATAAAAGAGAGAGAGAGACAGAGAACAGGATTTTAGAACAAAGGATATTACCAAGGATATAGAAGTTCATTCTACAATTATAGAGTGATCAATTTATCAGGACAGCATAATCCTAAAGATCTCTGCCACTAAGAAAGAGCTTTAAAATACATATAGTTTAATCAGTTTTTGGTTCAAGGAGAAATAGACAAATCCACAATTAATGTCCAAGGTTTTAATAACCATTTCTCAATAACTGACACAAGTAAACAGAAAACTAGTAAGTATACAAAAGCCTTGAACAACACTGTCACCTAATTTGATTTACCTGATATTTGTATCACACTCTTACATGATAGCATGATAGACATTCTTTTATTTATTTATTTAATTTATATATTTTACAAATAGTTTAGTGTCAAATTAGTTTCCACATAACACCCAGTGCTCATCCCCACAAGTGCCCTCCTCCATGCCCATCCCCCCCTCCTCCCCCCACATCCATCAGCCCTCAGTTTTTGTCAGCATTCAAGAGTCTCTCATGGTTTGCCTCTCTCTCTTTCCCCCACCATTTCCCCTTCTTCTCCCCCTTGTTCCTCAGTTAAGATCCTCCTAATCCTCCTATACATGCAAACATATGATATTTGTCCTTCTCTGCCTGACTTATTTCGCTCAGCATAACACCCTCAAGGTCCATCCATGTTGCTACACATGGCCAGATTTCGTTGTTTCTCATTGCCATGTGGTATTCCATGGTATAGATAAACCACATCTTCTTGATCCATTCATCTGTTGATGGACACTTAGGCTCTTTCCATGATTTGGCTGTTGCTGAGAGTGCTGCTATGAACATTGGGGTACATGTGCTCCTGTGCATCAGCATTTCTGTATCCCTTGGGTAAATTCCTAGCAGTGCTATTGCTGGGTCATAGGGGAGTTCTATTGTTAGTTTCCTGAGGAACCTCCACGCTGTTTTCCAGAGGGGCTGTACCAGTTTACATTCCCACCAACAGTGTCGGAGGGTGCCCGTTTCTCCGCATCGTCGCCAGCATCCAGAGTTCTCTGATTTGCTCATTTTAGCCACTCTGACTGGCGTGAGGTGGTATCTCAGTGTGGTTTTGATTTGTATTTCCCTGATGAGGAGGGATGCTGAGAATCGTTTCATGTGTCTGTTGGCCATCTGGATGTCCTCTTTGGAGAAGTGTCTGTTCATATCTTCTGCCCATTTCTTCACTGGGTTGTTTGTTTTTCGGATGTGGAGTTTGGTGAGTTCCTTATAGATTCTGGATATTAACCCTTTATCTGATATGTCGTTTGCAATTATCTTTTCCCATTCCGTTGGTTGCCTATTAGTTTTGTGGGTTGTTTCCTTGGCTGTGCAGAAGCTTTTAATCTTGAGGAGGTCCCAATCGTTTATTTTTGCTCTTGATTCCCTTGCTTTTGGGGATGTGTCAAGTAAGAAGTTGCTGAGGTGGAGGTCAAGGAGGTTGTTTCCTGCTTTCTCCTCTAGGGTGTTGATAGTTTCCTGTCTCACATTCAGGTCCTTTATCCATGCTGAGTTTATTTTTGTGCATGGTGTGAGAAAATGATCTAGTTTCATTCTTCTGCATGTTGCTGTCTAGTTCTCCCAACACCATCTGTTAAAAAGGCTGTCTTTTTTCCATGGGATATTCTTTCCTGCTTGGTCAAAGATTAGTTGGCTGTATACTTTTGGGTCCACTTCTGAGTTCTCAATTCTGTTCCATTGGTCTATGTGTCTGTTTTTGTGCCAATACCATAGTGTCTTGATGATGACAGCTTTGTAGTAGAGGCTAAAGTGTGGGATGGTGATACCTCCGTTTGTTTTTATTTTTCAGTATTACTTTGGCTATTTGGGGTCTTTTGTGGTTTGTTCTAGTTTTGAGAAGTATGCTGGTGCGATTTTGATTGGAATTGCATTGAATGTGTAGATAGCTTTGGGTAGTAAAGACATCTTAACTATATTTATTCTTCCTATCCATGAGCATGGAATATTTTTCCATCTTTGTGTCTTCAATTTCCTTCATAAGTTTTCTATAGTTTTCATCATACAGATCTCTTGTATCCTTGGTTAGGTTTATTCCTAGGTATTTTATGGTTTTTTGTGCAATTGTGAATGGTATCAGTTTCTTGATTTCTCTTTCTTTTTGCTTCATTGTTGGTGTATAAAAATGCAACCGATTTCTGTACGTTGATTTTGTACCCTGCAACTTGGCTGAATTCTTGGATCAGTTCTAGTAGGCTTCTGGTGGAGTCTGTCGGGTTTTCTATGTAGAGTATCATGTCATTTGTGAAGAGTGAAAGTTTGACTTCCTCTTTGCCAATTCTGATGCCTTTGATTTCCTTTTGTTGATAGACATTCTTTTCATGTGAACACGAAACATTTATCAAACAGATCACATTCTGGGCCATAAAACAAGACTCAATCAACTTAAAAGAAGCCTAATCATAAAAAACACTAGACTGAGATTAAGTTATTAATCTATAACAATGAAAATCTAGAAAATCTACAAGAATTAGTTGTTTAAATACATCTATAAATAATCCATGGGTCTAGCAAGAGATCAAAAGAAAGTATTTTGAACTAAATGGAAAAACATCAAAAGGTGTGGAATGCAGCTAAAGCAATACTTAGAGATAAATCTATAGCAGTGACTAGCTATTAGAAAAAAAGATTTCAAAATGACTTAGCATATACTTCAAGAATTAGAAAATGAAGACCTAATGAAATTCCAATTAAACAGAAGAAATGAATTAATAACTGATCTCAATTTCATATGAAGGTGCAAAGAACCTAGACTAGTCAAATCAACTTTGAAAAAGAATAAATTTGGAGGACTTACACTACTTGATTTCAAGCTTTACTATAAAGCCACAGTAATGAACACAGCATGATATTGGCATAAAAATTTAATAGACTGATGGAAAAGAAGAGAGTTCAGAAAGAGACCAATACTTATATGGTCAACTGATTTTTGACAAATGTGCAAAAGCAATTCATTGAGAAGGCATAGTCTTCTCTGTAGGTCAGCTTGGAACAATTGGTTGCCCATGTGCAAAAAAATAAGCTTTGATCCCTACTTTGTGACATATACACATTAATTTGAAATGGCTTAAAAATATACAACAAACTAAAATGACACAATGTCTAAAAGAAAAGCACAATAGAAAATCTTTGTAACCTTAGGTTAAGTAATGGGTTTTTAGATGCAACACCATAAGTATAATGAATAAAAGAAACAAAATTGGTAAATTAGTTTTCATCAAATAAGAAGTTCTGCTTTTCAGAAGGCACCATTATGAGACTGAAAAGACAAGTAATAGACAAGGAGAAAATATTTGCAAGTCATTTATCTGATAAAGGACTACTGTCCAGAGTACTTTAAGAATTCTCAAAACTTACTAAGAAAATAACCCAGTTTTTAAAAGTTGACAGACTTGAACAGGCTTGTCCTCAGACATATGGATGGGAAAAGAACACATGAAAAGATGCTCAACATCATTAGTATTAGAGAAATATAAATGAAAACACAATGATATAACACTACTCATCTATACAGAAATTTTAAAATTATGTTTGCCCATAACGAGTATTCCTGGGGATGTTACCGATGTATAAATATGTAAAGAAACATTGGGTAGACCCATTACATTGCCTCACACTCTCAGAGCAGTGGTCTCATTGAAAATTGTAATGGACAAATAAACCAAGAGGTGAAAAGATTTGAAAGGCTGCCTAAGTCAATTAAGTGAACTTGTTCACACATTTAATATGATATAAAGAGCAAAGAGGAGACTCCACTGGAAAGGCATCTATGACCAGTAGGTGAAAATGAGAATGAAAAGTAATGGATGGAGTTACACCACTCTTTGTTTTTTGCTCCTCACAAAACTTTCTTCTGACTGACCCAGTTGCCTCAAGACTGGCCCGGTACTGCTGTGTACTACTGGAGCACAATATAAGTGCACAAGACACAATAATCAGACCATTAATTTTGATAGTATATGCTCCTAGGGGAATGTCAGAGCCATCACAACCTTATGTGGCTAAATTAGGGGTATATGCTGTCCCATTACTGAGCAGCAAGGACAGTCCTATAATTCTTTATCTGTCAAATCTAACACATCTCTATCGGAATATGGCAAAGGGTAGACCATGGTAAGACGATGTTACTGTTTGCTTTAGCAGTAATTAGTAAAACTGAGGGCAGGAAGATATGGGTTAAACACTATGCAATAAAAGAAACAGGAGATCTGGTAAATAACAGGGCTTTATCTGAAAATAATACTCTTAGCTGTGTCTCTCAGCGCTGGTGCTAATGGCTAATGCTAGAAGCCACTTGACTCTTTTCCCAGAGAGGGAAAATTGGACTCAAGCTGATTTAGGACTCTGTCTAGTGTCCACTTGTGTAAACTAGAGATGTGATGCAATACTCTCAGTGATTTGAATATCTGCCTGGAGTCAACTTTTGGCTCACCATTTGTGGTCTAAATTTCCTTGATTGGCTTTCAGGTAACCTGAATTAAAAGTTACCTGAATTGCATAATATGGAGGTAGTTAAAGAGCAAATATCTGCATATTGACAGTGAGGCTATGAATCAAGATGTCATCTCTGAGAAAGCTGCCTGGGAATGATGGGAAGTAGGTTGCTGCAATTTACCAGTAAGTCAGCACTTACTATAGAGCAAATGTGAACACAAATGTAATGGAAAGTTCTTCTAGGAAAATGGCAGTGGAATTTATTTATTTTTAAATGCTTGTTTTTGAGAGAGAAACAGAGAGAGAGAGAGAGGCGGAGAGAGAGAGAGAGAGAGAGATAGCAAGCAGGGGTGGAACGGAGAGAGGGAAGGAGAGAATCCCAAGCAGGCTCTGCTCTCTCCTTGCAGAGCCACGCAGGACTTGAACTCATGAACCATGAGATCATGACCTGAGCTGAAATCAAGAGTTGGACACTTAACAGACTCCATTAGGAGTCCCTGGAATTTAGATAGCCTCAAAGAGGAAGTAAGAATAGAAGGAAGACACTGGGCAACACTGTGAACCCCTTGTCAGTAACACTGTGAAGTAAATATGTTATTGGACTACTCTTTTAACTTACCTTGATAAAGATCCATTGCAAAGACTGACAGCAAGAAGAATTTATGTTCAATATTCCAACAATGTTTGGCAGGTATGAAACTTAATGATGGTTTGGCAAAGCAAGAGCAAAGTTAAGATCAAATTTCCTTTTTTCTCATTTAGATCATAATTAAAAAACCACTATTACAAATAAAAAAGTTATCTGCAGTAATAATGCAATATTATTCATAGACTAAAACTATTCTCTAAGACCTGTTTCTGAAATAGGTATCTATAATTTTTTTAGGTAAAAAGGCCCTTAATTCATACAAGCTTCAGAAGCTACTTTAAGTGACCCTCCATAAACATTTCTTGAAATAATTAAGTTTTTAGAATATTTCCTTCTTGCTGTACATGGGCTGGAAATTTTTATACACACAAACACATATGCTCTCAAATATAAACTGTAAATAAATATTTCCATTATTTTAAATTCTGATAAAGAAGTTATAAGCAAAGTTTTTTTTTACTGGAAAAAAGTTTCTCCCTCTTTGTTGAAAACAGAAAGATATTAGATTATCACTCTTTCTTTACACCAAGAATCAATGACTATTTGAACAATATACAAATTAAAAAGCAAGCCTAGTAGATGGACACTTGGCTGGCTCAGTCAGTAGAGCATATCACTCTTGATCTTGGGTCCATGAGTTCAAGCCCCTCTAATCATGTTGAGAGTAGAGTTTACTTAAAAAAATAAAACAAGCAAACCTATTAGCAATATTTAGCTAAAAGCAATAAGTAATCCAAAAAATAGTATTTTGTTAATCAGTAAAGATTTTTAATTGTACTAGGCTTTCATTACTAAGCAAAAATTAGAAGCTATAAAGATAGTAACTGTGGGGAAAAATCACCTACCTATTGAGAAAAATTCAACAATTCTGAATACAGAATACATACTGTGAATTTATTCCTCTCATGCATGAAATCAAATACAGTAGGAATAACAAACTCTGTTAGGGACATATAGGTAAAATTTCCAAGGATCTAAAAGAATGGATTTTATTTGCAAAAATTCACAGCTATGTAACGATATATTTATGCATCATTTGAAACTAAATTAAAAATGACACTGTATGATTGTAATGACATCTACTGGACATTTTTGTTAATTACAGATAAGAAGGTTAATTCGAAATTCACGTAACTTCACCATTAAAAACTCATGTAAAATTAAATTAGAATGCAGTGAATACATTTATTTTCCCTATTTAATTAATGTAATATCTCTGTAGAAAATAGCTACTTCTAAAGTAAAAAGGTTTAATTACTTCTCAACCAGTCCTTCCAACCACCAATATATACATACAGATGTACAACACAGATACACAAGCCTTTTAGCTTAAAAAAAAATTTTTTTAATGTTTATTTAATTTTGAGACAGAGACAGAGCATGAGCACAGTAGGAGCAGAGAGAGAGGGAGAATCCGAAGCAGGCTCTGGGCTCTGAGCTGTCAGCACAGAGCCCAATTTGGGACTTGAACTCATGAACTGTGAGATCATGACCTGAGTGGAAGTAGGATGCTTCCCATATAAATTTGGGAAGAATGTTCTTCGTGTAAATATAGGATATTATATAAAATTTTTAAAAATTAGTCTGAATTCCAACAATAGGAAATGTTTTAACATGTGGAAGTCATCTTACATATATAACTTCATAGAAATATTTCTGATGCAAATACTTTTTGGTTAAAATGGAAATTAATACCAATAAACATTATATCCTAGCAGTATCATTTACTAAGGTAAATAGGTTTCTTATACTACAATTCTTTTAAATGAAGGGAAAAAAACAAAGCATTTGGGAAAATCAAAAAAATCATGTTTGAAAAATATTAAGAATTCCTAGAACACTTTACTGGAAGAAAAACAATGGCAAAGAAATACCACAAATTCTAGAGTTAACTTCAGTATATTCTTTGATATACCACAATGGTCTTCAGAGCTATCCTAACCAAATCTCAGCCAGTTTCAAATTAATTAGGCTTAATCCTTATTCTAACAAATTAGAAAAGTAAGTAGTTAAGAAGTCTCTGCATTTTTAGCTACTACTGATTCATTTAAAAATAAAAACTTGTATGGCTTATGATAGTTTTGGGATACTATCAGATTTCAAACAGCCACTGGATTTAGGCTTTTATTGCCCTGAAACCACACTGGGTTGGTATTGGTAATAGTGACCAAAACTGTTGAAAATAACAAGTTGGGTTTTAACACCTAATCATTATCAGGTCAGTGTACATGACTAGGTGACAAGTTTCTCTTATAATCAACACTGTGCTCTTTCCAGGTCAAATTATAACTCCAATTGGTTCAAAGTTAAGGGTTTTTAGTAATAAAGGAGCAGGTGGAGTTTAATTTCTCTAAAGGAGCTCACTTGCCTGTCTGGATGGTCCAGTCAGTTAAGGATACAAATGGGGATGTTGTCTAGGGCATTTGTGAAGTTATTTTATCCCCTTGTCACTTCTAAGTGTGTTGAAAGAATCTCATCTTTTCAAAACTTGTTTTAGAAAAATGCTTCAATTAATCTATAAAGTGAGAGTAATAAAGCTATTCTTTTCCCTTCTGGAATATGATTATATTCAGACTAATATAATATTTTAAGATAACAGACATGAATAACAGTAGTATAATCATTTCATGAGATAGTGGTTTCTTACAATCATAAAGCCACAAAATAATAAAAGAAACAACAGTTTAGTTATTGTTATGTATATACATATTTATTTTAATACAAAATTAGATTTTAGAAGTTGTACAAAAGAAAGCCAAAACACTTTACACATTCATGATTAGCTTTAATAGTTCTTTTTACTGGACATACTGAAAATGTTTATATTTACTAGTAAGGAATGTCAAGCGTGTCCATCACCATTTGAATAGCTTGTAGGGAATTTGTGATTTCTTCCATGTTATCTCTTCTCAAAACCCAATCTGGTTTAAGTCTATGAAAAGAATAAAAATCTTGAATTAACAAAGTTCTCTTCAAAGAGTTACCTCAACTGTTTTGTCTTAACTAAGATGTGGCTACTCCTGAGGACATCACTTCCCTTATAACCCTCTCAAACAGGTGAGAGGGCTTCATATTATTTCTGTTTCCTATTTTCAGGCTTTATCTTGTCATTCTTCCTCCTTTGAAGCCTAAGCTGTTTAGGGCACCACTTCTCTGGGTCATCTGTCAACCTCCAGTGTTTTGTTCTTTGTAAACTTGGTTCTTGGTCTTTTTTCAACTCTTGCCACCATTCTCAGTAACATTAATATCTATGCAGCCCAAAAGCCAACAATCTCATCTGTCAATCTTTGCCCTCTTCCCTTCTGTTCGACGTCAACCAACCCCTTTCTACATGATCATCACCAGAAAGTACCCCACCACGGACATCTCAATCTGAGACTGCCATTGTCCCACCACCACTTCTGATCTATCCATGTCATTTGATAATACATCTAGTGCACATATTCTTCTACCCTACTAAGTTCTGTAATTCACTGACCTCAACAGGTACCCATCATCCATCAACAGAATGCTGATCTCACTTTCCTCCTTGTCTAGCTCAGGTCCATCAACATAACCCCTTTAACAAATTTCATTAATGCTATTGTTTCTTCAGTAGATTCAAATGGAAAGTTCCATTTGGATTCCAAATTGAATCCAAATATCTGCCCTCTCCATTCCTGTATAGCTGAACAGGAAGAAAAGAAAAATTGCAGAAGCAGGCTGACTGATTTTATGTCAATAATTACAAATCTAAATGGGTGCTTGAAATTGTCTAGTATGCTTCCTCTTTCTCCAACATAACCATTTTACTCCATTCTTCTTTTCAAATGTCCCTTCCATACCCTCCTTAGTTTGCTTTTGAGCTAATGTTTATAATCTCATACTTCATTAAGAAACCAGCATCCATCAGATGAGAGCTCATACATCTTTCTCACATAAATCCCTCCTATGATGTACATTTCCATCTATTCTTTCCTGTTAAAAATCCAAATATCTATCAATTGGTAAGTGGTCAAAGTGTGGTATAGCCATACAATGGAATAGTACTCTGTGATAAAAGGGAATGAAATTTTAATTCATGCATCAATATAAATAAACCTCAAAAACAGTAAGCCAAAAAAAGAATCCAGTCACAAAGAGCTATGTGCTGTATGATTCCATTTGTGTAACCATGTAAAAAAGGCAAAACTAAAAATACTGAAATAAGATCAGTAGTTGCCTGAATCTAGGGGTTAAAAGGAGACAACTGATTGCAAAGGGGCACAAGGTAATTGGTGTGATGGAAATATTTTATCTTAGTTGGTAGTGGTTTCACAACTATACACGTTTGTCAAAACTCACTGATTAAATACATATATAAAGGGTGCATGTATACATTGCTGGTAAATGTTACCTAAAAAAGTGACTATACTGACAAAAAAAAAGGGGAAGCTAGCTACTCATTCATGTTAATTATAGTTTTAAAAACATAATTAGTATTAAAATTTACCAATTCCTTAAGTAGAAATCATATGTAGAAATGATCCTCATCAGTAAGTTTCAAGCAAGTGCAATTTTTATGTTATAATGTAAAATATGCAAGCATAATTCCAATTTGCAACTATAACATAGCTTATAATTATGAGTAATTATGAAGCTAACAGCTATGTAACTGAGGTAAAAAAAAAAGTGAATTGTCGACACTGTAGGATTTATGCCTGGCAGGGAGGGAGGAAGGAAGGAAATTAAACATCATGAGTTAATTTAGTTCATACACAGTACGTATAAGAAAAATGGGAAAGGGGCACCTGGGTGGCTCAGTTGGTTAAGCACTCGACTAAGGCTCAGGTCATGATCTCACAGTTCATGGGTTCAAGCTCTGCGTTGGGCTTTGTGCTGACAGCTCAGAGCCTGGAGCCTGCATTGGATTCTGTGTCTCCCTCTCTCTCTGCCCCTCCCACATTCAGGCTCTGTTTCTGTCTCTCTTTCTTAAGAACAAACATTTTAAAACATTTTAAAAGAGGGAAAAAGAAAAATGGGAAAGACTTGACTCATTCCTTTTACTCATAGTGAACATTGTAAGCGGTTTCTCTAGCATCCTTCAAGGATACGCAAAGAGTTTTTTCTTTAGTTTCATCATAGACTCATGAATTTTTCATCTGATGTTCTGCACTTGTTTCCAGCCCTCCTTACTCTGTGTCACTGCCTCACTACTGGCTTCCATCTTGTTGAGTCCAAGGGGCACGTTTCACACCTCATCTAACAGCCTCTTAGCAGCATGCTGCACAGCTGATGTGGCCGTCTCCCTGGGACAGCATCTATCCAATCAACAATTCCTGTCCAGAGCTGTTGGCCAGTTCTTTCTCTTGTCTGAGTTTTGGAGAGACTGGGGTTACCCTGAGGTTCAGTTTGGGACTTTCTTTTCTAGGTAATCTCTTCCCCTGAGGTGACCACTTTCATTACGATGGCCTTGAATGCTACTTAATGATTCCTGAATCTAATAATTACCTAATTTAAATCACTGGACTGATTCTTCTGCCCAGAATCACAGACCTGAGTTCCTAATGGCTTGTTTTTCCGTTCCTCTAATTTGTCATAGACACTCCAGGCTTACCCAAAACAAAACCCATGATTCAACGACCCTTCCCACTCTATCTTCTGTCCTTTCTTACTTTTACTTCTTATAATCATATCCCAGAGACAATTTCCTAGTCATGCTATTTTAGCAGGTCCTCTATCCTAACAGTGACCATAATTGTTGTTACTTAATTTGTTTATTTACTGTCATTCTCCTGAGCTATGTAGCTCCATGCTGTACAATAATCACAAGTCTAGCGTCTTAACACAGGGTTCAGCTCCATACCCTTCTTACTCTCTGCACTGATGGAGGTGTCTACCTAGTTAGCCAGGTAAGGCAATACCCATTTAAAGTTACATGTCTTAAACTAGTTAAACTACTATTATTTCTACAGATCAGCTATTGGCTAAATGGTGGCCGCCCCACCAAAAATCCACATGCAGGGGCGCCTGGGTGGCTCAGTGGGTTAAGTGTCCGACTTCAGCTCAGGTCATGATCTCATAGTTTGTGGGTTTGAGCCCCGCATCGGGCTCTGGGCTCAGAGCCTGGAGATTGCTTTGCATTCTGTGTTTTCCTCTCTCTCTGCCCCTCCCCTACTCACACTCTGTCTCTCAAAAATAAATAAATGTTAAAAAAATTTTTAAAGAAAAAAAAAATCCACCTCCAAATTCTTAGTGTCTATAAATGTTACCTTATTCTGAAAAGGGGTCTCTGTAGATAATACGTAACCAAAGGATCTTAGGAGAAGATCATCCTGTATTGTTAGAACTGGCCCTAAATCCAATATGCCCTTTTAAGAGACACAGAGGAGGGAGCAGGAGAGGCCCACGTGAAGACACAGGCAGAGAACGAAGTTACATGGCAACAAGCAAGGAACACCTAGTCAGAGAAGCTGCAAGAGTCAAGGAAGGGCTCTGCCACAGAGCCCTCAGAGTAAGCGAGGCCTTGCTGACACCCTGATTTTGAACTCCTGGTTTCAAGAACTGTCAGAGAATAAATAACTGAGTTTCTGGTTATTTGTTAGAGCAACTCTAGGAAATTCATACAAGGTCTCATAAAGAACTTCTCTGGAAGGAGAAATTTCAAGTACCAGAATGATTATGGGAGGCATTGGAAGTTGATATTTTGGTCAAGAGGGATTTTTGGTAGCTCTCAAGCAGTATAGTTTGTCCTATGTGCCAGAGAAAAAAGTCTATATGGCAAAGCTTTTAAAAAGCTAATTTCAGACTTAGCACTTAACTATTTAATACAAGGAATTTATTGAATGACTATTAAATAACCAACACCACAGTGTTATTGCTTCATTATTTACTGAGATTGTCTACTTTAGATTTACCAAGGATTCTATTCTTACTCACATGTTGTTTCTTGACTGTCAAACACTGTATCTTGCTGTATAGTACATATTCAGTAAATGTTTACTGAATGAATGAAAGAATGAATGAATGGTGACACAAAACTGTAGAGCACATCTATTGCTTACCTTGAAACTATTCTGGTTCTTACAGGTGTTTCAGGAATAAATGGAATACTTATAGAAGAATTCTTCTTTTGGTTATAAAGTATTCTTTCAGTATTCATTCTACGTTTATGAGCTGTAAGTTTGTAGAGGCTATAAATACGGTCAACAACCTTGGACCTACTTCGAACATCCTAAAAAAGAAAATGTATATTAAAACTAATAAAAATTTTGTATCTCTTCTATGCTAGTAAAATCAACCATAATAACCACTATAGTGTAAACTTAGGAGCATTTAACAAAACCAAAAGCCATTCTTTCCAAGTTTAGCAGTTAGATTGGTTTGTTTTATATATATATATGTGTGTGTGTATATATATATACACATATATATATATGAACTAATTTGTAAGATAATTACAAAAAAAGCCAAATATTTAAAAATTTCACTTAACTCCATGCTGAATAAAAAGGTAAATATTATAGTCAATATATGTGTTATATGCAGTTACCAAGTCCTGTGAATTTTCTCTCTTCTAAGTTTCCAAAGTTATTCACTTATCTGTCACTAATACAACCCTAGTCAAATTGTACCTGGTCAAGTACAATTTCTTACCCAGACAGCTACGTATCTGTATTTCCCTCCTTCCTGAATGCTTTCCCTACATCCACATTGGTCTCCCTACATCCACACTTTCCCAAATCTATTCTTCAATCAGTAGCCAAAGTCATATAGAACTCAAACTGGAGCAAACTCCCTTACATAAAATCTTTCAGCTGTTCTGTTCTCAGGATGAAGGCCAGAATCCTAGACAGCCTCTAGGCTACTCTCTGCTGACTGTAACACCTAGAGAGGCCTCACCATGGAAACACATGGAATGTATTTATGGTTACAACAGGAGGCTGTGATGCCACATATATGTGGTTTTCTACCTTATAAGATAATTTGCCCCTGTCCTCAAGTAAATGGGAAATGGCTACTTCTATAACCATAATAAATTTTATTTTTGAAATTTAGTTTCTTTAATATGTTAGAAACACCTCCTATGTCAACAAAAAAGGCAGGTTTGAACATAATACATACAAAACCCTATTTAAATTTGGTAATTACTGGGGTGCCTGGGTGGCTCAGTCAGTTAAGTATCTGACTTTGGCTCAGGTCATGATCTCACAGTTCTTGAGTTCAAGCCCCATGTCAGGTTCTGCACTGATGGTGCAGGGCCTCCTTTGGATTCTCTCTCTCTGCCCCTCCCCAACCTACTTTCTCTCTCAAAGTAAATAAATAAACTTAATTTATTTATTTATTATTATTTTTTATTTATTTCTAGTAGAGAGAGAGAGAGACAGCGTAAGCAGGGGAGGGTCAGAGAGAGAGGGAGTCACAGACTGAAACAGGCTCCAGGCTCTGAGCTGGCAGTCAGCACAGAGCCCAACGCGGGGCTCGAACCCACGAACCGTGAGATCATGACCTAAGCGAAAGTAGGATGCTTAACTGACTAAGCCACCCAGGTGCCCCTAAATAAACTTAATTTAAAAATTACGATAGTGCTGAAGGAAAAGTGTAAGTCTTAGACCTGAAAACCTAGACAGATAACCTGAAAGACAGATACTTTCTAATACTTACAGAGGCTCGATTTGTTGTCTTCAATAAAATAGCTAACAAACAGCAAGTTTTTGTAAAAATGCTCCCGCCCTTGTCTGCAACTTTGTCACCGGGCTTTTCTCGGTACATTTGTAAAAGGTCCAGTAGTGTGTCTATGCAATTTTCTACACTGTAAACTGCTGCAGTGGTTTTCTCATACTTGAAGAGAACAGAATGAAAGCAAAAGTTATAATAAACGCGTATACTCTTAGAAATAGCCCAAGCAGAAAGAATAGCCCAAGCCAACTGTTTGGACTATCTACAGCCAGTGCAAGGGATTTTACAAAACTACTATCATTTCTGGATCCATTTTATATGCATATCTGCATTTTAATTTTTCTCTTCACCTAAAGCTCCACAAAATGGGAATCAAATCTAGAATCTCTGAACATGAACACCTTGAAGTAAATAAAAGCAAACTTAAAAATAAGACAATTTTAGTTAGAGCCTCTTAGGAAAAAGATAACTTATCTGTGATAGTTAATCATAAGGTAAAATACTGATAAAGAAGTTACCCTACTGCATGCTTCTTGAGAGGAAGGTGAGCTTGCTTTAAAATAAAATAAATCTGAAACTAGTAAGTTTAGGAGATATTTCCCCTGCCTCAATTATCTAATTGTATCACTAGATTCATACTGAAATTTGCCTGAGAACAAATAATGTTAAGGATACTAAGATAACAACAAAACAATATTAGCAGTTAACAATTATTTGGCACTTCTATGTATGAAGCACACTGTATATATATTGACTCAATCCTCACAATAACATCATGAGGTAGATACTGTTACTTTACCCACTTAACAGTTAAAGAATGTGAAGCAGAGAGGCTACGTAACCTAAAGTAAGCTGCAGAGCTGTGATTTGAACATTGGCATCACTGTTAAGTGTTCTTAACCACTACTTCTCAGTAAGAAAATATTGGATAAAGTGCTCTAAGTTGTAGCTGAAGGTTGCCTGGGGAAGATAAATTTGTCATCTCAATACTTCTGATTGCATACATTTATAGTTTACTACAAATATCTGCTACCCATCCAAAGCCAAAAAACTTAAATTCTAATACCTATATAGAGTATGACATACAGGTAACTAACTTGCAGCAATATCTTAATCATGTTTTGCCAGACATGATTATAAGAAGTTCTACTGTTTTGATACAATGCAGAAAATAAGAACACCAGTTCCAAAGGTTGACAAAAATGGCTCTGAAGTCAGCGCTACCACTTCTCACACACAGGAGCTTAGGCAGGAGGCTTAATTTCTATAAGGGTTATTATTCCTTCTCTATAACATAAGAAGAATAATAGGAATTGCCTCAGAGAATTATTGTAAGAATTAAATTAAACGATGCATGAAAAACAGTAGCATAGTAAGTACTCAATAAATGTCAGTAATCATTGTTATTAGCATCATAAAGACAGAAGAAATAAAATCATAAAAAATTCATGTTTCTATGTACAATTAGGTTAATGGATTAAACATTTCGCCCACCTAAGACTTTTGCACATAAATTAATTCTAACTTGATGATCTAAATTCTAGTGGCGAGCAAGCATGAACTTAATTTGCTGGGTCAGATTTCTTGACCAATGAACATTATTAAAATGTTACTACCTTAGCGACATTAAGCAAGACTTGTACGGCGTATCTGATGACTTCCATACAAGGAACACTACGATTGCAACTTCGGATCAAAACAAATATTCTAGAAACTGCTCCACTCTGGGCCATGTTCTCACAACAAAGTGGAGACAATCTAGTAACCACCTCTGAAAGGAGGGGGAAAAAGAAAAAGAGATAAATTCACAGCAACAAAATGAAGTTTCAGCTAATATTGTATTGTAACACCCTTTGCATATACTCAATGGTAAAAATGCATTTCTAACCTCATATAAGATATTGTTAAAACAAACTAACCTAGGTGCTTTAGCGCCTCAAGAATAGCAGAAAGGTACTTATATGTCAAAAGATAATGAAGTGCAAGTGCGGTTCTTCTGTAGAGTTTGTTTTCTTCTCGAATCTCCTTATTAACAAGTTGAAGACTTAGTCGTATAGCTTTAATTTTTGTACCATCATTTTTCTTTCTCCAAGAGTATCCTCTCCATAATGCCTTAAAGAGACAAAACACAGTGATTTTAAGATCGCAATCCATGATGTTTTGAACTTATATCTAGTATCTATTTCTACAAAACAAATAATTTCAGTAAACTTATATGATATAATCAGATACTTTGCAAATAAAACCTCAATTCAGGTTCTAATAAATAGCAAAACCAATTTTTCTGAAAGAAAAAAATACGTAATATTCCTGTATATAACCTGAAGCATCACTCATTGACCAAAGATATTTATTTAAAATGCTGAGGTTGGGGCGCCTGGGTGGCTTAGTCGGTTAAGCGTCCGACTTTCGCTTAGGTCATGATCTCGCGGTTCGTGGGTTCGAGCCCCGCGTCGGGCTCTGTGCTGACTGCCAGCTCAGAGCCTGGAGCCTGTTTCAGTCTGTGACTCCCTCTCTCTCTGACCCTCCCCTGCTCACGCTGTCTCTCTCTCTCTCTCTGCTAGAAATAAATAAAATGTTAAAAAATAAAATAAAATAAAATAAAATGCTGAG
This sequence comes from Proteles cristata cristata, assembly GCA_017311185.1. Taxonomy (NCBI): domain Eukaryota; kingdom Metazoa; phylum Chordata; class Mammalia; order Carnivora; family Hyaenidae; genus Proteles; species Proteles cristata. Next base: position 109,590 of record JAESUZ010001426.1, on the reverse strand, counting down.
GTATTTTTTCATGTCTTAATCATAAAGGTCTCTAGGAAAGTCTGAAAATAAAGGGCTTGGCAATGATGTCATATTTATGAGTTATTCTATTGGTGAACCTCAGCTTTTAAAAATGTATGTGACTGTTTTTAGAATGTTAAATATCATGTAGGTGAATTATAAACCAAAGACTGGAACTAACATTGTAATATTTTCAGTTACCTGAATCTTAGTGATTCCATTATTAAATTTTTCCTGTTTTTTACGGAGGAGAAAATGGCGTACTGCTTTCTGTATTACTGATGCAGCTCTATTTTGCTGGCTCATACATTCTTGAAGTTTATGCTGACTCTTTATGATGCTATCAGATTTCTGAGCAAACCTCTTTTGCTGTAATCTTGTTCGAAACCATCTCTGTTTAAAACATTAGAGATATTTTTTTATTACTTCAGGTTTTTAAAATAAATAACATACATAATATGTATACATATTATGCGCATACATACACGTGCATACATAAATGAAATACATAGAACATTAGACGGAAATATCTGTCAATCCTGCCCAGTGGTATTACTTTTCCATTCCACCTGGTACAAATCCTTCAGCTCTTACTGGCAGGGGAGGGTGTGAATTTAGCCCTGTAAAACATGGCCATCATTTCATAATTTATATAAATCTATCAAGCTCTATGTGTCCTTCTGCAGTTTGTTTTCTCACTCAATATTTTATATGTAAGTATAAGTTAATGTATACAGAGTTCTTACCCCAGAATAGATAAAATCTATAAATCATAAAAAAAAGAACATCCAAGAGAGAAATGGGCAGAGTATATGAAAACAAAACAAAACAAAACAAAAAATCCATACACACATATGTTAAGAAAAAGCACACAATACACAGATAATAATTTGAATAATCAACCTGTGAAACATTTTTAGAACTGCTTGCAATCAAAGGAAATCCAAAACAAAAATGAGATACAATTTGCCATTTATCAAAACAGCAAAACCCAGGGTCTTTTAATGCTGTGTTGGCAAGAATGTAGAAAAACAGGTAGCCTCAGACTTTGCTGCAAGTATAAATGAGTACAATTATTTCAGAAAATAATTCATAACTTTATTCTTTTCTTTTTTTTTAAATTTATGTTTTATTTATTTCTAGGAGAGAGAGAGAGACAGCGTGAGCAGGGGAGGGTCAGAGAGAGAGGGAGTCACAGACTGAAACAGGCTCCAAGCTCTGAGCCGGCAGTCAGCACAGAGCCCGATGCGGGGCCCGAACCCACGAACCGCGAGATCATGACCTAAGCGAAAGTCGGACGCTTAACCGACTAAGCCACCCAGGCGCCCCTCATAACTTTATTCTTGTCCATAAAGCATCAACTGATTTCTAACCCATGAAGCCATCCTAAATATGTCATCCTAAAGCAAAAGGCTAAATATTACACGATCTTAGCATAAGGTATTTGGAAATTATTTATTAAAATAAAAAATTTATAACAAAAATTATACCACATAATCTTACTGCAAAGGAAAAGCTAACCTGAATACAGATGACTGAATTAACCTGCTTTTTAGCATTCTTCATAACCATGTGAAGTTTATATGCTCTTTGAATTCTAAGAGCAGACAGGTGATAATATGCAGCTGCTGTAAAGTGAAGAAGCCTAATTTTGGTTCTCTGCTCTGAAATCTAAAGAGAAATAAAAAATTAACCAAACACTTGACTCTTAAGACAATCGATCAATGCTTATTTTTATATATCCTCAATACCAAATTATATAAATTAGCAATGATAAATTAACTTTCAATTAGTAAAATTATTTGCATTGTGGCTCAAAGTGATTATAATCCTTTGCTATACAATATTTCCAAATGTGTAACTCCTAACTCAGAGTATAAAAAGCAACATTATATATTTTGGGGACTTTACTGAAGAATAGCATTTAATTTAACTGGACTACACAATAACAGCTAATTAAAGCTTTCAATGTAGTAACTATAATATGAGAAGTCTATGAATACTAAAGTCAAAAAATGACAGTATTCTAAGCAGAACTGTTGGGACACAGTGATAGTAAGTCAGACAAAATTCTATGAATTGATTTCTCCAGTTATCAGACAGTCTCGCACAAATCTTACACAAGACTCCGGTGGCGAAACCACTGTACAGTGGCCTTTAGACTTGCAATTTATATTTAATGACCCCAATATAAAAGATTTCTCCTTTTTAACTTCAAATTTAATTATTTTGTCTCTGCCTGTGCTTCACACACTGATGCCAAAACGTCGTGAACTCCTGGGGAGGGATTCTCTCTCGCTGAAGATGTGGCAGTTATCACAGGTACACTAACTAACAACACCTCAGAGCTGCTGGGCAATAGCAAAAGGCTACCTGAATAACAACCTCCTTCACATTTGAAGCTCTTCCCTCTTTCAGTTCCTTTGTTAAGATTCATTACAAGAGTCATTGCAAGGGAAAATTTAGTTTGCAGTTTTCTATGAGAACTGGGCTTGTAGACTAAAAATCTACAGCAACCAGTGATCTTGTTACAGGTCTCTGCAGGAGCTGAATAAATTCAAGTTATGGCTGTATTCATTTTGAAAGTCTTCCCCAAAACAATACAATTTCTTAACACAGTTTGACACCAAATACTTTCATTTCTTAAGACTGAGATAGTCTACTTAAAAATACTTACTCTTTTTCTCACTAGCCAACCGCGCACCAGTGCTTGTAGAACAACTGTAGATTGTTTTAATTCAACATATTTTACCCGTTCACACTTCCCAGCCTTCCTGGCTCGTACGTATCTCTGTATGGTCAAAGCGGCAGACTTCTGCCGAAGAAAGGCTTGCCTTCCTTGATAGCTTCTAAAATTTGCTTGAATCAAACAAGCAGCTCGATGTCTCTACAAGGAAAAATTTGCGAGTGACTTAATGGAAGGGAGTATAATTTCAACCCACTGGAGGTTTCCGAATTTCTCACTGAAAAATGAGACGGTGTAATTATGATTTTTTTATATTTTTCGCTTACGAATGTCATATTTCATATATAAGGTGACTGTAATTTCTACAGCTAAAAATTAAGTTTTTAAGAAGGTGCAGACCAAGGTCAATAGATATCTGACTCTCTTTCCCTCTCATCTTCTTGATACTTCTCATTGTGAGGGAGAAAAGGACTAATATTACCGAAGGACAAATAACATTTAATAAAAGTGCGAGCAATATAGAGAGCAGAATGGGCATTATAAACAACTATCAGGGAAGCTGTCTGTTGCTCTAAGAACCACAGACTACATCTCAGAACCAGCACATCTTAGACTCCTTTATTATATAACATCTTGACAACCAATTCTAAGAAACCTGAAGAAGCATATAAATTAAAACGGGGACTACTTTTGTTTTACAAAAAGATTCCCCACCAACGAGCTGGACATCCTTGGGCAAGTCACTTTCCTTCTCTAGACCTCAGTTTCCTCATTTGTAAAATAAGTATACTAATACTATGTCAGAGGGTTATTATGAGGATCAAATTAGTAAATATACACTAGTAGGCCTAATAATAACAGCTATATAATAGTCAATATTACATGAATATTAAAATTTACAAATAAAATTTTAATTTTGCTTTCTTTAGTAAAAAACTGTAGGTACTGCAGCTATGCTAAAACCTTGATGTTAAATAGTTTGGATTGATCACCAATTGTAGCTTAAAGAATTTTTATTAAGTATTTGACTTATAGTAAGCAAAATGTGCTATATCTCTTATGACTCTCTTATTTACTCTACAATTTATTTCAAACTTGGGTTTCAGAATATTTTGTAAATATAAATATACAAATTTATATTCATAAAAAGCATTTTTATGAGCTAATATAATTTTTAATTGACTGCAATGGCATGTTTAAAATAAATGTATAACTAACAAAAAAATAATTCATTTTGTTTTCTTTCCTAAAATAGTTCTTTGCAAATGAGCTGTTTTTTGGAGCTGCACCTACTTTTATCATTAAGAAGTGCTCATGAGCTATTCTTCCAGAAAGCGTGGCTCTCCATTTTCTCTGAATAATAATTGTTGATGCTCTCATATTCAAAAACCTAAAAAGTAGTTATTGGAAAGCAATTAAAATTTCTTTAATTTATTCAGTAAATATTTATTGGTCCCCCCACTACTTAATACTAGAGAAAGAAAATATAAGAAAGGCACTAAAAGAATAAAAGAAAGTAGAAAAGAATAATTTATACTTAAGTTCTAGATATCAGAATTCTACACACACACCTACACCCCCCCACACACACACCCACCTCCACACACCCACACACATACGAACTGACACAAGGAAAACAAAGTTTTGCGATTGGCAATGTTCCAGTAGCAAGAAATGTAATTATTTCTAGAATGAGAAAGAACTCTACACAGGATGAAAAGACAGTACAATTATCCAGACCTACACAAAGCCTAGATAAAGGGGATGCTGGCAGCAGTAATGGCAGAGTCTAAAATCTGGGTCCATATTGCAAGTAAGCCTTTTAGAAGACAGGAGGAGGTCAACAAAGAGAACTTGGGAGATTACAACAGCATCAGGAAAATGAGAAATGGCCACTCATCTGAAAAGGAAGCCAGGTATGGTACAAATATCTAAAAAGAAATGTTCTGGAAGAAGAACTAGAGAAAAGCTTAAAAACTAAGGGCCAGAGATTAAACATTAGGTGTCAACATAGCAGTAACACATAAAAATTAAGAATGGATAACTTACATCATGTTGCCACATTTCTTAGAAAATAAAGCTGAGTGCCAATGAGAAACTTCAACATTTTGGTACAGGAAGTTTAGATGCTATTGGTCCTTAATAGCTTATAGCAGCAACTATATCTTTATACGGTAAGCCCTGAGCTCTCACCCATGGAATTTATCAAGGAACTCTTCTGACATTAGTGTGTTCTCCTAAAACAATCTTTAAAACCAACACTGAGCTAATAATTCAATTCTGGTAACTGAGGAAAAATTGTTACACCATGAAATAAAAAATAATATAGATAATCTGATAAGAGCTTCAGAAAATGTGTTTCAAAGAGATGAACTAGGAATAGGAAAATTCAATGAACAAAAATAAGTTGGTAATTAGGTCTTCATTAAGGTAAAATAGTAGGGGGACGAATATGAAGAAAAAAAAGAAGAAAAAAGAAAAAGAAGAAAAATTGAGTGAGAGACAAATTTTGCCAGTAGCTACAGCAACAAACAAAATGGACCAACACACTAATAAGGAAACCAAGATTTTAGTAGATTATTTTATTCACTTCGCTCCATCCTTACCCTCATCCCAATGTACCCCAATCAAGTAAATATTTCTTGCTGAATTATATCAAGGCTCTATCTCAAACAATAAGAGTCTTAAAAATATATTTTGTTTTATCAACGGAGATAACACTGACAAAAGAAACCATACAAGTTAGGTATAGCAAATATTTAAAAGAAAAAGCAATAAGCAGTATTATTTTATATAAAGACTTAGCTACTACACGCACATACCCTCATTTCCACCCCCCACCCTACCCCCCTCCCGCCTCACAGCTATGATACATTACCTTGTTCTCTCCAGTTTGGTATAGAAACAACCTTGAATGACTTTAACAGCTTTTAGTATAGCTAGATATTCTTTACGTGCTTTCCAAGACCTATACCAGGCTTGAATCTTGCAAGCAGCTTTCACGTTACATAAATACTTCCTGGCTTTATAGCTCCTCCATGCAGCCTATTAAATATATAAATATAACAAATATGCAGTGAGATGTATTTTTTTTGGTAAACTGAAAAAAATTCAATACTAAAGACAGCTAATATAAGGTTAAGTAGACAAAAATCAATTGCAGAAATATAGTCATATGATGACTCTTCTATTAGGCTCATTCATTCCTGACACAGATGAGGTGCTGAAACAGTGCAGCTTAATATAGTGAACACCTACTATGTGCTTTATCACACATACCCTGGCTGGCTGACTGCTAAGCCTGATATAACCCTAACAAATATTCCTAAATTTCATATATGTATAATGTCTGAGAAGCCATATACATGCATTGTCCTAACTATCTCAATCCATTTGGAAGAACAGAAAGCAAAGGAACACACTGACTACTTCATGGGAAGGAATCTTTCCTACCTCCCACCCTATCTCCCTCACATGTATCCTGGGTTTTGTGTGTATCCAGGCTGCAGCAAAATCCTGAGGGCAACTTCAGAGGACTATGAGTTTTCCCAATTTCTACAACCTTGCAATTGACTACATGTTTAAGTGACAGCTATAACTTATTAAACCCTTAGCAATGTACTAAGTAATGTTAAATCCTTATAATAACATAGGTAGATGATATTATTATCTAATTTAGAGATGAGTAAGCAAGGCCCAAAGAAACAGAGTAACTTGTTGATGCGCAGGTAATAAGTGGAAGAGGTATCTCATTTATTCTTTACAAATATCTTATGAGATGATTATTAAGATCTCTATTTGACAATACAGAAATCGATGCTGAGGAAGAAGAGACTTGTTATACCACATAGCCAGTAAGTGACAGAGTCAAGATCTGAATCCAAGTCTGACTCCAAACACCTACAACACATACTGCAGCCCCAACTTACGTGGGGATCAAGCTCCAAATTCAGCTGACAGGCAAGAACTACATGAATGTTAAAATTACTCTTCTGATGTCCTTAACTTACTCAGAGTACATTATATATGGCTTTTATGTAAACAAACCTGAATACCAACATATTGGTATTCACCGTGGGAGCCAGACATCAGTATTTCTAAAAATTCCAAATATTTCAATGCGCATTAAACTTTGAGACCATGGAGTATATGTTAAAAGCTAGATGTGTAAAATATAATTTTTAAATGTAATTTCATATGAGAAAATTGGTCAAAATTTCCTAAGATTATTATTTTGGCTTTTTTTGTCATTTCAATTGAATATAACCCTAATACATCCAGTTAACACATTTCAACCCTTACTTCTTGGCACCATTTGGAATTTAAACATTCTTTTCTTCTTCTCTCAGTCCTCGGTTTCTTGATACCACAATTCTTTCCGTTTTCTTGTTCCCTCTTACTACCATGTGTTGGCTTCTCCTCTCAATGTTCTCACATGTTGATGTTCTTCAGTGTTTGAGTCCCGGGCAGGCCCTCCTTTTACCCATTTTCTACATTATTCCTCCCATGACTTCAACGATCATATGTACCCCACTAATGTAGAAGTCAAATTCCAAAATCTGTACTACTTTCCAAACAGAGCCAATTGCCTTGCTAGATGCTTCAACTTCATCATGTCCCCAAACCAAATTTCTTGTCACTCTTCCAATCTACTCCTCTCTGCTCCCTATGTCAGTGAATGGTAACATCGCTGAGTTACTTAAGCCACGCGCATGACACGAACGCTTGTTTACGATCTATGTAATGCAAGTACTATGCCCTCCACTCAAACTAATCCTTGCAATCCCATTGCCACCACTAAACTATCTTTCACCCGGCCTACTGCCAATAGCCTCCTGGCTGGTCTCTCTGCTTCTAGTCTTGCACTCCTTCCAGTCCCTCTTTCACGTTGTTGCCAGAGCAATTATTTGAAAAATAAAAATATGATTCTGGTCTTTTTTTTAAAACTCTTCTAGAACTTCTTTTACTTTGGTGGAAAAAGGCTACACTTCTATGTATTACAGAGGGATCCACAATCTCACTCCCTCTATTGCCAACCTGGTCTCATATCACTCTTTTCACTGTGCTACACACACACTCTCTCTAGTTTTTGAACTCCCTGTTTCCTCCTACAACTAGAATGTTCCTTGGATATATTTTATTGGGCTTTTTCCAATTCATTCTTAAGCATAACATCTCAACTTAAATGCCACTTGTCCTGGGAAGCCTTTTCTGACCACTGGGACTGGCTTAGATGCCTCTTCTTTAGGTTCTCAGCAACTAAACTTCTTGTTTTGTTTTATAATTACTCTTCCCTGCTAAGTTAAGTGCTTTGAGGACAGCAGCTAAGTATATCTTACTTAACTGTCTGTGCCAATCACCCATGAAAGCATTTAGCACATTGCCAGCATTGGACATTTGCTGAATGAAAACAGTATTCCTAAGTTTAACAACACCACAACAGGTACCAACATACCACATCAGGGTTCAAAGCCCAGGGTATGAACAGGTAGAAAAGAAATTACTGAAGTACCTAGATTCAATTCCTGGATCTGCCTCTCTCTGCAACACTAGCAGGTTATTTAACCTTTCACAGTCCCTTCATATTTCAAGAGATAATATTCTACACTTCTCACATACATATATAAAAAATATATTTTTATATGTAACAACAATATAATGAAAAAAATAATATAAAATTGTTTTGGAAACCAGAAGTGTTAAATGCTCTGAATAAACTATGCAAGACTATCTGGCTTAAGTAGGTCTTATTAGCAGATTGGTAGAGGAATAAAGTTATACCACATTTCACCTAAACTTTGCCGAATATTGTCTTGCCTTAGCTTAAATTTCCCACTTAAAAATTTTTATTCAAGGGGTGCCTGGAAGGCTCAGTTGGTTAAGCGTCCAACTTCACCTCAGGTCATGACCTCACAGTCCATGAGTTTGAGTCCTGTGTTGGGCTCTGTGCTGACAGCTCAGAGCCTGAAGCCTGCTTCTGATTCTGTGTCTCCCTCTCTCTCTGCCCCTCCCTCATTCATGCTCTGTCTCTTTCTCTCAAAAATGAATGTTGCAAATTAAAAAAAAAAAAATTTATTCAATAGAGAACTCCCATTAATCAAACTATATTCTCAAAATTAATACCTATTGAAATACATCCAGCATAGAGGGATCATGTCCAGAAGAATTCTAGTTCTGCGCTATCTTAGCTGAATTATTAGTGCTCTTTTCCCACTCTCAAAAATGTACCATTTTGGAAGATAAGTGAAATGGTCACGTAAACTAAGTATTATTCTTTATGATCTGCTTAAATTCATTTTATAAATCTACCAAATACTGGTTAAGGAAGGAATGCAAGAGTTACATTCAAATGTATAAGTACTTGGATTTTTATGGTGCTATCTTTAATTTTCTGAAACTTTCGTTTCTGTATAAATCCTCTTGTTCTAGCTTGAATAATAATAACACTGCTCCTAATGTGTAAATATACTTCTCTTTGAGATTTTGCAGACAAAAAGCTTCTGTGGTGATTTTGTAAAACCGATGCTGCTTTCCTATACAACAAAAACCGCTTTTGGGCTTGCCATGTCCTGAAATACTGCTGTAGAGTTATAGCGGCTCTATTCTGCTGGACAAATCTTCTCCGATCCACAGCCATCTGAAGGAAGGACTGAATTCGTAGGGCAGCCCACTTCTGCGTTTCCAATTCTTCTGTGGCCATTTCACAAAAAGCTTTTTGAACTGTTACTACAGCCTTGCTCTGGGAAAGACACTCTGCCTCCTATGAACAAGCACTGAGAGGAGCTCTATGCCACTTCTGAATCATAAGTGCTGAGCTTTGAACAGCTTCATACGGAGTTTCAGTTCTGTTCATTTCATTCAGTTCATTCATTTCAGCCGAATGCAGATTGCCTATCAATGGCTGCCATCTCTGCCTCAAATATGTTTTTCCATTTCCGTCTAACTTTCATGCCTCTATAAGCAGCCTGAATAATTCGTACTGATTTCTGAAGTGCTAAGAATTTTTTTCTTTCTGTTTTCACCCTGACATATGACCTATAATAATACTGTATAAGAACAATGGCAGTTTTCTTTGCTTGATAATCAAGTTTGGCCCTGTGCATTCGGTAGAGTGACTGAATAAGGGTGGCAACCAGGTGCATACGCTGGATGTCCTTTCGTACCTTAAAGCCTCTGTAGGAAGACTGTATACAAATGGCCGCTCGGGTACGCACTGCAGTTAGTGCTCTGTATCTCCTTTGAACAAAGACTACTGTTGCTCTGAAGTGGAGATAACGTTTCCTGACTTTGGAGGCCTTCAGATGCTTCTGAAGAATAGTGACAGCCTGATGCTGCTCTTGAATCTGTTTCATTATGATGGTGTCCTGGAAATCTGCCTGAACACAGGCTACTGCTTTCCTAAGTGCATTGTGTTGAAGTGCTTTCTTTTTCTTTGCTCTATATATTTTTTGGATTACTTTTGTGGCCCACTGCATCTTTCGGTAAAAATGATACTGCCTATACATTCGATACGTGGTTTGTATTATGATAGCAGCTCTGTGTTTTTCTCTTAAGAGCTGTCTTGCTTTCATTCCCTTATATGCAGCCTGAATGACCAAAGCAGAATGTCTTTGTCAGACATAATCTTCTCTTTGCAGTTTTGCAGCTCTGTATGTTCGGTAACAGTGCTGAATTAGAACTGAGGCATGTTTCCAAGTCTGAAAGGTAACATATGTCCTGTGCATTCTGTAAGTGGCCTGGATGAGAACTGCAGCCCTGTGCATTGCCTGAACCTTCTTCTTTGCCATCAGTCTTTGGTAAGATGACTGGATTGTAATGACTGCCTTTTGTAGTCTCAAGAATTGGTGCAAGTGATACCTGGCACACGCAGTGGCCCGATATTTCCTCTGCACGAAAACAGTAGCTTTTTTGAGGGAAATGAATCTTTTCCTTATCACTAAACCTCTTAACCTGCTCTGAATCAGGATCGCAGAGGAATGCATCTTTTCAAATGCCTTCTCGCTTTCATACCCCTAAATGCAGCCTGAAGGATCAGGGCAGAATGTCTATGTTGGAGATAATGATGTCTCTGCAGTTTGGCGGTCCTGTTTGCTTGGTACCGCTGCTGGATTATGACTGAGGCGTGCCTCAGGGCCTGGTACCTCACATGTGCTCTGTGCATTCTGAAAGCTGCCTGGATGACGGTGGCAGCCCTGTGCATCTCTTGCATCTTCTTCCTTACCATCCAGCCTCTGCATGACGACTGGAGTGTAATGACTGCCTTTTGTAACTGTAAGAATTGTTGTATGTAATGCTTTGCACAAACAGTTGCACGGTATTTTCTCTGAACCCAAAGAGCAGTTTTCCTGAGAGATAGAAATCTTCTTCTCATCTTCAGAGTTCTAAACCTCCTCTGAATCAGAGTTGCAGCTAAATGCATCATTTTTATTTATTTATTATTATTATTTTTTAATATTTTATTTATTTCCAGGAGAGAGAGAGAGAGAGAGAGAGCGTGAGCAGGGGAGGGTCAGAGAGAGAGGGAGATACAGACTCTGAAACAGGCTCCAGGCTATGAGCCGGCAGTCAGCACAGAGCCCGACGCGGGGCTCGAACCCACGAACCGCGAGATCATGACCTAAGCGAAAGTCGGATGCTTAACTGACTAAGCCACCCAGGCGCCCCTAAATGCATCATTTTTAAATGTCTTCTAGCTTTCATCCCCCTAAAACCAGCCTGAATGCATATGGCGGAATGCCTTAGTTTGTTATACCTCTGAAATTGTACATTTCTTTCCTTCACTGCCCGGTACCTCTGCTGTACCCTTTGTGTTACTTTCTTTAACTTACTAAAATAGACTTGCTGTCTGTATCTTCTGTAATAGGACTGAATGAGAATTGCTGCATTCTGCATCTTTCTGAGAGTTCTTCTAACTCTTCCTCCTCTAAAACTTGCCTGAAGCACAGTAACAGCTTTAAAGATCGTCAAGTACTTTGCATGCTGAATTTTACCTTGATAATATGCTCTGTATCTTACCTGAATAAGGACAGCTGCTGTTCTCATTTTGTGGTATCTTATTTTTGCTTGATGCATTTTAAACATGGCTTTAATGTAAGTGGCTGCCATGTGCATGTGTTGAATATGTCTTCTTACTCTAATCCCTCTATAAACAGCTTGAATTTTAACTGCTGTCTTCTTTAAATTAAGATATTGCTGACGTTGATGGTTTGCGATTTTATTATTTCGATACCATCTCTGAATTATAATAGCAGAAGCTCTACAGGTTGCATAGCTTTTTCTGGCTTTGTAAGCTCTGTATGTGGACTGTATAGTGACTGCTGCTTCGTTGTACTCCTGTATTTTTTTTCTTACTCTCATACTTCGGTAAGCGGACTGTAAAATGACTGTAGCTGCTTTGGTTTTCAAATACAGCTGACGTTGTCTCCTTCCAATCCTGTAAGCCCTGTAATACATTTGAATCAGACAAGCAGCTTTTTTCATGATTTCCCATTTCTTTTGTTGCACATGCATTCTATAGTAGGCCTGTATGAGGACAGCACTTTGGTGCTGCTTTTGAATCTGCCTTCTCACGGTTTTCCCCTTCCACGTAGATTGAAGCATCAGTGCTGCATTACGGAGTTCAGTGTATTCTCTGCGTTGCTTCTTCCCTGCAGTCCATGCTCTCAGATGTTGCTGGATGACTAATGCTGCTGTTTTCAACAATCTGAACTGTTTCTGGGTTTTGGCCCTTCTAAAAGCAGACTGAATCCTCACTGCTGCTTGACCTTCCCTTCTGATCTGCTTTCGAACTTTCCAGCCACGATAAGCAGACTGGAGAGAAATCACAGCTGCCTTTGTCTTTAAAAATTGCATTCTTTTATCATGAACAGTCCTGTATGTCCTGTACCATCTCTGAATCTTGATAGTAGACTGAAGCACATACTGATATTTTTTCCTTTTACTGTAGCCTCTAAAAGCAGTTTGAATCTTAAGAGCAGCCTTAGATTGTTGTCTGATTAGCTGGCGTACTTTATAACCTCTGTAAGCTGCCTGCAAACAAGTAACTGCTCTTTTGATTTGCAAGAAGTTCTTCCTCTGATTGACTTGTGCTTTGTAAGCATGATAATAATTCTGAATGACAACAGTCGCTTTATAAATTTCCAGGTAGTGCTGCCGCGTCTTTCTCATTCTGATATAAGACTGAAGTGAAATAGCAGCTTTTCTTTGTAATCTCATCTGCTTTCGAACCAGGTGACCCCTAATGAAAGCCTGCAGTTTGATACAAGATTCCCGCATCTGGGTGTATTCCTCTATCTTTAGTGCAGTCATTTTTAGGGACCGGTACCACTGCTGGATACATAGTGTGGCTGCTCTCAAATGTAAATACTGTTTACGAGTTTGTTTCATCTTGACAATTGACTGTAACTTTACTGTAGCATTTTTTAGTCTCAGAAAATTTTTTCTGGTAACATAAGCTCTATAATATGACTGTATTTTTATAATGGATGTGAGGATGTGAATGAACTTTTTCCTGGCTTGCATCCCTCTATATGCTGACTGTAGAACAATGACAGCAGAACGGATTTTCTGGTAAGATGCTAGAGCTCTCTTGGCTAAAATATAAGCTCGAAGATGAATCTGAATTACAAGGGCAGCTTTCTTTATCTTCTTATATTTCTGTAATTGCTGATGTTTTCTTACTTGTGCCTGCAATTTGGTAGTAATTTTCTTAAGGTTTAGAAATCGAAATCTGTCTTGTCTCATTCTCCAATATGACTGAAAAACACAAGCAGCTCTGATTTGTCTGTGTAAATTACGAGCTTTCATCTCTCTGAAAGCAGTCTGTAGTCGAATGGCTGCAGCTCGTTTCTGCAAATAGTTGGCTCGCTCAGTCTTTCCTTTCAGGTATGCTTTGTAGTACTTTTGGATAGTTAGTACAGCCTCTTTTCTTCTTTTATATAACTTTTGGACTTGAAGGCACCGAAACCTTGTCTGAATGATCACAACACAAGATCTAAGGTGACTATATTTCCGTAATTCTTTGTGCATTCTATACCATGACTGTATGACAACAGCAGATTTTTCTTCTTTAGCTCGTTTCCTGACACGCCATTCTCTAAAAGCTCTTTGTAATATTATTGTAGCTTTTATTTGTAATTGCATTTTACGTTGCTTCCATTTTCTGAACATAGACTGGATTATAAGAGATGATGATTTTAGCATCACATATCTCTGTTGATCATGTTTTCCTCTTAAATAAGCACGCCAACGTCTCTGAATTGTAACTGTAGCCCAAAGATATTGTTTGTAAGAAGTAACTGCTATTATCATTCTTAACCTAGATTGCAGGACGACTGTATAATATTTCAATTTCAGAAATTGTTTTCTAGTGAAATATCTTCTCCAATACCTCTGAAAAGAAAGGACATAAAGTAAAACAGACGTAACTTTCTATACTTAACACCTCTGCAAGTATTTTTTCTAAGTTTGCTTAAAAATAAACATGTTAAATTAAAAAACAATGTTTTTGAAAATTACTTGTCTCTTTTGTTTGTACTTATGTAGTTTCTATACTGACATAGCTGTAGCCAATTCAGAAATCATGAGCCCAACTTAACAGTATTTATATTGCGTTGGTATTTCCGAAACATAAGAAATATAAGCAAGTTTATGTTCTATTAGAATAACCTAAGAAAACAATCAAAGTAAAACTATAGTGACATTCTGCTATCTATTGATTCTAAGTAATTTCCTATAAATATACCTTTGGATTTTCTATTTTCCCCTTAATATCAAGGCTGCTAAGCTATCTTGTAATGACTGGGAACTGTTGATGTGAGGGACCCTGTGCAGATCTAACAGTATAAACACAGGAATTTGAGAAACAAGTGAGCCAGATCATTCTCAGTCATTTTTCTCATTAAGAATAAAATTTCTTCCCAAATTTAGGAATTATACACCCACAGTCAAAAAGTAGTATTATGAAAAGATCTGAGAAGTAACAACCCGTTTATCTCTTGAGTAGCCAAGGTTGTTTCTTTTCCATGCCACCTACATCCCCTAACTCCTTTGTCAGGGTGTGAATTCCCTATTGCAGATGAATTTTCCTTACATATAAGGAAAATATTTTAGGGGCAGGTCCCTCTGTCCCTGCTAGCACTGCCCACTGTTATGCACCTGGTGCTTGGTTCAAGCACACTCACCCATGGGCGAGGAGAGTTAGGAAGCCTCTCAGATTTTCCCAACAGATACTGTCTTATTCCTTTATTATGTGTCAATTATGTTTTTGTTCCTACTCTTCAGTCTGACGAGCAATAATGTGCTGTACAAATTATTTCCCCATACATAAATAATTAAAACATTATAAGTAAATTACAGAATATTACAGACTGAAAGTTAAACCACAGTTAAAGTCAACACTAATGAACCTCACAAATTTAATAATGTAGAATAAAAGAATTTGCATCGTTTGGACCCATCTAGATTAGAAAAAAACTGACAAGACAAAATTAATAGTGTTTAAACAAGATATATAGAAAAAAGGCATGATTAGGATACATTAGAATAATGGTTACTTTACCCTGGGGTAAATTATGGATTTATTTGGATATATATGGATATATGGATAAATCCCTGGGGAGATTATGGATTAAGAAATGGCTTCTGAGAAGCTGACAATATTCTATTTCTTGACCTAGGTGGTGGTTACATGGGTATTCACTTTGTGAAAAACTATCAGGCTCTACATTTGTGTTTTGTGCAATTTTCTATGGGTGATATTTCACATTTAAAAAGGGCTTAAAAAAGATAATTTGTTAAGTCAGAATCCTTCACTTATCAATAGTATAGCAGACACAAAAATTTCCAAATTTATAAAGCATAAAATTATGGAGTGAAGCTTCAATGACATTCACATAGGGTAAATTTAAACAGTACACCTCTCTGATGTATTAAAATAGAATATAATATCAAAAAACAACACAGAGATATAAGGAATATGTCTATTATGTAAAGTAGATATATTAAAATTTTTTCTAAGTAGAAAACTAACATAGGCATTCTATAGATTATAAATAATATTTCATTATATGCCAACTAAGTGGGCTACAGAGGAAAATGTACACATTTATCCCAAAAGAAGTTTCCAGGACTTATACCAAAGATTAAAAAAAGAGCTTGGTAGAGTTTGTGGATGCAAAGTAAAATGGTACAGTGGGTCAGCACGTCCCACAGAGAAGACTTCAAACTTCTAATATAAAATAGAAGCAATAAAGAATTAGACTATTTGCTCTGAGGGAGCAAAGGAGGCATTTTGATTTGTTTGAGCCTTATGCTGATCATAGTGGTAGGTAGTAGGAAGGTATTACATATTTGTTAAAGTTAAGTATGAAAGTCTAAAAGATACTTTAAAACTTTATATTTTACTTTCTTCCTTAAAAATGTCATTAAAACTTTTAAAATTCAAAATACCATGATACTATACCTGAATAACCAATGCTGATTTATTTTGAACTTTTTCTAGTTTTTCCTTTTTTAACATTAATAATTTTCTCTGTGCTAAGAGTCTTCGCCAATATTTCTGAACGGCCAATGCTGCATTAATCTCCCTTTTCAATCGTTGTTTAGATAGAAAACTGATTATAGCTGACTGAATAATTCTTGCAGCTTTATCTCTCTCCTAAAAAAAAAAAAAAGCAAAAAAACCCAAGCAAATATGAATCAAAAATATAATTACTTAAGACCCTAAACTATCATTTGTAAGAAAATTATATGTTAAATATTAATCAAATTGATCCAGAGAATAAAACATTCCCCAGGCTTAAGATATGCTCATCTTTGGAGTAGAGATAATTCTGAGAATGATAGATGGACTTACATGCATATTTATAAGATGAAACAAAAAATTCCTAGTAAATATAAGCCTAAAATAAAGATCATAGACATGTTTGAGATATCACAGATCCTCAATAAGAAATGTAAAGGCAATTTAAATATGGTATGTTTCTCAGATTATGGCCCAGAGGATTCATGCTTGAGTTTTCAAAAAAGGGGGTGGACTATATGGTTGGAAAAAAAAAGAAAAAAGAGACCCTAAAATAAACAAAGTGGCTTACAATATAAAACAGTTTTGCTTTGTTACAACTTGAACAAAAGAATTAACAGAAAGGGAGAAGCAGCAAAATACCACTTTTAGCACAGGCTACAATATGGCTTTATGGAATAGACACTCAAGAGATCTGAATATTGGGTTATGAAAAGTGGTACCAGGACTGGCCAACAGCATCAGTGCTCAAAGAGGAGCTACCTGCCCCAGCAGCACTACAGGCTACTACCCTACATATCTCTAGATCCATTACTTCTAATAATGAATTCCTAAGAAAAACAACATAGGTTAAAAACTTACGAGGCACCAGGCATCATACTAAACACTTCATGAATGATTCATCCAACTCTCATACAACTATAAGAACAGATGAACAGGCACTGATTTTATGACTATGAGGAAACTGAGACAGAGAAGTCAAGTAGACTGTCAGTCCACTGGTGAGATAACCAGGATTTGAACTAGGCAATCACTTTGCCAAACTCTTCAAGGCTAGACTTATCATTTCAGTCACCTGAACTGGAAACTAGAATGTAAGTTATTCCCGCTGGTGGCAAGAACAATTTATAGCATGTGTGATAACCTTTATTTAGCTGTCTGGGGCAGCTTACCATCAAATGGTGGGCTCTACACAGACATTAGCTATAGATTCTTATTATTAATTAATCATAATCAGTTGTTGAGTGGAAACTGCACAGTATGGGAACACACTCAACTATGGAAGGGTTCAAACTGCCACTCTAAGACAGGAAAAATGTAGTTAATAGACTGAAACACATACTAAGAAATAGTGAGAGTCATATATTAGACCACTTCTGAGTGAGAAAAGACTAGACAATTCTAAAATTGGGCTGAGGAATTACGTCCAACAAACTAAGTAAGCCATGTAACATCACTGACAGTTCCCCTGTAAGGTATACAGGGCTACGGATATCCAAATTAAAGCATCCTTCTGCCACAATTTCAAAACATATTTCCAAGCTACACTAATCAGTGTGGTACTAGCAGAAAGACAGGCATACAGACCAACAGCATAGAATAGAGAGCCCACAAATACACCCTTGTATATGTGGATAAATGATCCCTGATAAAGGTACCAAGAACAATCTATGGGAAGAGGACCGTCCCCTTAATAAATAATGCTGGAAAAACTAGATATCCACATAGAAAAGAAAGAAGTCAGACCCTTTTCTTATGCCATATAAATTAACTCCAAATTGATTAAAGTCCTAAATGTAGGACCCCCAACTATAAAACCGCCTATAGAAAACATAGAGAAAAATTTGATGCCATTGGATTTGGCAATGATTTTTTTTTTACTGTTTTATTTATTTCTTGGAGACAGAGAGACAGCGTGAGCAGGGGAGGGTCAGAGAGAGAGGGAGTCACAGACTGAAATAGGCTCCAGGCTCTGAGCTGGCAGTCAGCACAGAGCCCAATGCGGGGCTCGAACCCATGAACCGTGAGATCATGACCTAAGTGAAAGTCGGACGCTTAACCGACTAAGCCACCCAGGCGCCCCATGAAATTAAATTCTTTTATGTCATTTGGCAATGATTTATAGGATGACACCAAAAGCACAGGCAACAAAAGTAGACAAATGGGGTTATATCAGATTTAAAAAAATATTTTTTCCACAAATGACACAATCAAAAGAGAGAAAAATCAATCTACAGAATGAGAAAAAAAATATTTGCAAATCACATGTCTAATAAGGTACTTGTATGTAGAATATATGAGATATCTCTGAACTATTAATGAGTACTGGCAGGGATGTGGAGAACTTGGAATCCCTTGCACTATTGGTGGGATTGTAAAACGTGATGAAACAGTATGGCAGTTCTTAAAAAAAGTTAAAAAATGAAACTACCATATGATCCGGCAATCCCCCTTCTGGGCATATATTAAAAAAAAACCAAACTGATAGCAGGATCTCAAAGAGATCTACCCATGTTCAGAAGCATTATTCACAAGAACCCACAGGTGGGAATAACCCAAATGCCCAGTGAAAGATGAATGGATAAACCAAGTGTGGCATATACACACAGTGGAATACTATGCAGCCTTTAAAATGAAGGAAATTCTTCCACATGCTACAACATGGATGAACCTTAAAGGCACATGCTCGGTGAAATAATCCACACACAAAAGGACAAATATCGCATGACTTCACATAGATGAGGTATCTAAAATAGATACCTCATAGAAATGATTTCCACCTTCATAGATATGATTTCCAGGGCTAGGGGGAGGGGAAAATGGGGAGTTATTTAATGAGTTCAATTTCAGTTTTTCAAGTTAAAAAAATTCTGGAGCTCTGTTTCACAGTAACGTAAACACACTTAACACTACTGAACTATACACTGAAAAAAAGTTATGATGGCAAATTTTATGATATGTGTTCTTTACCACAATTTTAAAAAATTGGGTTAAAGAAAGTATTTCCTATTAGCTTAAAAAATGGGAGTCAACAGTTGTATTTGAGTCAAAAGTTCTAAGAGCACGGGGCATTCTTAGATGTAGTAGGGTAAGTTGACACTTATCTGTTTATAGACTATCTCAATCTCAAGCAAACTAAAATGGAACAATTATACAAGACATTAGGGAAGCTACAGATGGAAAGGAGACAAATTCAGGGAGGCAAACATATTATGAAACTAGCAACTATTTGAAAACTTATATAAACTGATAAAGTTCCAGTGCTGGCAGTCACCGACTCTTTTCTAAATCAGACTGCATGTCATCATTTTAAATACTATGCTGTTGCTAAGCCAACCTGTTATAGGCTTGTTTTATTTTATGTTGATTATGGGCCAAATACAAGGATTTACTTTGCTTTGCAGTGTGTGCCTACCCTTTGCCAGGAAGAACTAAAAGGAAGAATGGGTCAGGGGACCCTTGGATAATCCTGCTTCATTCATTAGGTAATTGGGCCATTAGTCAAATTTCACTTGTCACTGCAAGAACTTGAGCCATTCTATTCTCAAGGGATCATTTATATGAATTAACCACAATGACATGAAAGTAAATATAACACCTGAAAAATTAGCTATCTCAACATAGTGATTATAGGTTTATTAGCTTGTAATATTTCTACGAGAATATACAGGGAACCTATTGCTTAATGTTCCAAATAGCACATATAATTGGGTGTTAGCATAATTGTGTAAGAGAGGGAGCACGGCCACCTGGAGAAAGGCCACCTGGAGAGGCAGTGGTCTCTAAAAATTAGGGAAATTTCTGCTACTTATAGCAAAGAAATCAGGAAAAGAGATCTCACCAGCAAAGAGCTAAGAAATCTTTGCAGTTTATAGCTTATTAAAACAAGATGGTCTTGAGCAGGAAAATGAAGGCAATTTCATTTACCACCCACTGAGCCCCTACAAATTCTGATAAATATCTGTTTCTTGGGATTTTAGATGTTTCATTTAATGTCATATAAACAGAATTAATGAAATAATTTGAGAACCAGCCAAGAAAGAGTCTTCACTGAAAACCCCCCTAAAGCAATTCTCCTATAAGTCTCCAGAAGTACAGAGTTGTTCTCAAAGGGATTCATGCGCAAGGAGGCAGATCCGAAAAGGTAAAGGGTAAAAGAAGGCACAAAGAATGTATTGCAGCAGAAAACACCACTTCTGAGTATCAGCCACTGCCTATTTCCCAAAATTTACTACCAAGAATTTGAATGGGGTTAAAGCAAATTATTTCAATTAATGCTATTTCTGAGTCTGATAAATTATGACAAAATACATGGTATGTTTAAGAGTTCCCAAAACATAACTATTTTTTATAGTTATTAAGTATTCTATCATACATGCACAGTAACTCAAAATTGAGAAGCAGTGTCAGGTGGAACGTATTTCTGAAATACCTGATAAATTTATCAAGCATGGTTGCCTATTTTATTTTGTTTGATTTTCCAAATAAGTGAATACAGGATTATTCATGGATGGAGTAGGGAGGAAAAAAAGGATTAAAAAAGTTTGTCCAGGGGTGCCTGGGTGGCTCAGTCAGTTTAGTGTCCGACTTCAGCTCAGGTTATGATCTCACAGTTTGTGGGTTTGGGCCCCACGTCGGTCTCTGTGCTGACAGCTCAGAGCCTGGAGTCTGCTTCACATTCTGTGTCTCCCTCTCTCTCTGACCCTGTCTCTCTCTCTCTCTCTCTCAGAAATAAATAAAACATTAAAAAAAATTTTTTTGGGGGCGCCTGGGTGGCTTAGTCGGTTAAGCGTCCGACTTTCGCTTAGGTCATGATCTCGCGGTTCGTGGGTTCGAGCCCCGCGTCGGGCTCTGTGCTGACTGCCAGCTCAGAGCCTGGAGCCTGTTTCAGTCTGTGACTCCCTCTCTCTCTGACCCTCCCCTGCTCACTCTGTCTCTCTCTCTCACCTAAAAATAAATAAAACATTAAAAAAAATTAAAAAAAAAATTTTTTTTTAAAGTTTGTTCAACTTATTCAAGGAGACCATTTCACAGATGGTTACAAATCACATTATTCTTAGAATTCAAAAAACCACTTATGTTAATGCAAAAATTTGTACTACTGAGGTCACAAAGGGAAATAATAAGTAACATCCCTATCCCTATGCCCAGGTCCTAAATATTTTGAGAAATAAAACAACAGAAGTCAAAGTGCCACTTTAAATTAATAAAGAGGGGTGCCTGGGTGGCTCAGTCAGTTACACATCTGACTTGGGTTCAAGTCATGATCTCACAGTTTGTAGGCGTGAACCCCGCGTCGGGCTCTCTGCTGACAGGTCAGAGCCTGTTGCCTGCTTCAGATTCTGTGTCTTCCTCTCTCTCTGCCCTCCCCGTACTCACACTCCATCTCTCTCTCTCTCCCAAAAATAAATAAACATTAAAAAAATAAACTAATAATGAAAACACTGGAAAACAGTTTCATGACAGACAAAATGAGCTGGCTAACTGAACTGCAAATCCAGACACTAGACGCCTAGACCCAAGGGGCACTCCAGCACCAAGATCAAGCCTTCCTGAACCCAGCATGAAAACTTCATGGAAAGCTCCTACTTCCTGGAGATACGTTAGATTCCAAGAAGAAGCAAAGCGCTGAGTCAGGTATCCTCAGTTTACTTTTACAAATTTACAAAGGGAGTAAGTTATTCTACTTCCCCCAAAGCAAACTTGGGGACAGTGGCTGGAAGACACATCCAGGGAAGGAAACATCAGGAGTCAGGGAGAAATATCCAGCCCTAACTCAAAACACACACGATAATTAAAATTATGTCAGTAGCTTCATATATCAATAAAACGTAAAAATCATATCAGGAATCAACCAACTGGCATTTCGTTTAGTACAATTCACATCACAGTGTTTTCATTTTTAGTAGTACCTGATGACGTTTTAGGTCTTTTTTTAGTTTGTATTTTCTCCAAGTTGTCTGTATAAGTTGGGCAGCTCTTGTTTCTTTACAAAGATCCAAAAGCCTTGCACAAAGAAATGACAAATAAGTAATAACCACCTAAGAGACAACAGAAGAGATGAAAGCAGATGTTTAACAGATAATATGCAACTTACTATCACCTTCTGAGACTCTGATTAAGTTGTCAGTTAGGAAATTTCTTTTACTTACCTTTTCATCGGGAATTGTATTGGACATATCTGAATGATGAATCATAGCAGGTATTCCACCAAGGTCTCTAACTGCAGACCTAACCAACTGAAAATTTTTTTTCTCATTTTCTAGAAGTTCTTTGTATAGTTCTGAAGTGTTTTCTACTATGCAAACAAAAAGGAGATTAGACAGCTCCATTCAAAAATCTGACATAGTAAAGAAAAAACTTGAAGCATTCATCAGCCAAATGGCACTAACCATAATCAACTGCTTTAAGAGACAAATCCAGAGAACTTCCATCAGATTCAGATGATGAATTTAAAACCACCGAACCAGTTTGTGTGCATTGTACAGTTTGAGTAGTACGCTGACATATAGCATCAAAAGGCACATAGTAAGGATGGTAGTGATGGATCAGGTAACACAGCACACGCCCATCTGAGAAAGACACTGTAAAATTCTCCACCTGATTGGAAATACCAGAAAAATAATTAACTGTGAGTAATATACGTTATTAATGGCTTTATAGTCCATATGTCCTTTTAATAGCTAAGAGTATCACATTAGGTGCTACTAGGACCTAGAAGAACACCATATTTATAGCTAAATTCTCAATTATAAATACCTATTTCAAAAGTAAAACTTAAGGGGTGCTCAGCTGAGCGTCCAACTTTGGCGTAGGTCACAATCTCCAGATTCATGAGTTCGAACCCTGCGTTGGGCTCCGTGCTGACAGCTCAGAGCCTGAAGGCTGCTTCGGATCTGGGTCTCCCTCTCTCTCCGCCCCTCCCTTATTCATGCTCTGTCTCTCTCTCAAAAATAAACAAACATTTTTTTGAAACTTTGATTATCGTGCTAGGAGAAATAGGATCCCTCAAAAAATTCATGTCCTTCCTAGAATCTCATGATGTCACATTATTTATAGAGTCACGGCAAATTTAATTTGTTGAGACGAGGACATACTGGAGTAGGGTGGGTTCTTAATACCAATATGTCTGGTATTATATGGAAAAACAGAGGCAGACAAGGAAGATGCTATGTGAGGACAGAGTTGGAGATTGGAGTAATTGGTCTATAAGTTAGGGAATACCAGGGATTGTCAGCAACAACAGAAGTTAAGAGAAAGGTTTGGAACACATTCTCCGCTAGTCTTTAATGGCTCTCTAGTATTTAGTTAAAATGTAGAAGATTATCCATATATCTAACAATTTTTCTATAACCAGAGTTGTTCAAGGTATAAAAGTTTACTATATTTAGTTACATGTATTCTGTATCATTTTTCTGACTTCATATTCCCTACCAGATATTCTATTCATTGTTACATATTTACACTTAAAGATACATTTCATACAGAAATATAGTATCAATCTAATAAAATACTCAACTTAGATTTTTTTCCTCCTCTTGTACCCAGCGGTCAGTTCTCTATTGATCCTTCTGCATGGTGCTATTTGAATTTATCTCTATAAAAAGCATGTGATGGCAATGAGAAATAATGAAATCTGGCCACGTGTAGCAACATGGATGGACCTTGAGGGTGTTATGCTGAGCGAAATAAGTCAGGCAGAGAAGGACAAATATCACATGTTTGCACGTATAGGAGGATTAGGAGGAACTTAACTGAGGACCATGGGGGAGAAGAAGGGGGGAAATGGTGGGGGAAAGGGAGAGAGGCAAACCATGAGAGACTCTTGAATGCTGAGAAACAAACTGAGGACTGATGGATGTGGGGGGGAAGGGGGAGATGGGCATGGAGGAGGGCACTTGTGGGGATGAGCACTAGGTGTTATATGGAAACCAACTGGACAATAAACTATTTGTAAGAAAAAAAATTAAAAAAAAATAAAGTATCTTAAAAAAAATAAAAAAATAAAAAGCATGTGTCCCATGTTTTGTATAAGTGTCTCCTATTAAAACTCCTGACCTGACCAATTTTTCTTTTTAGTAATTGTGGATTATACAATTGGTGACAGATTAGATAAAATACAGTAAGCGAAAATATCTTCACCCATTTGAGGAAAAGTTTGCTTATATATAAATCAAATTATTTAAGAAATGCAATTAAATATTTTATGAAGTTTGACTTTAACCAAAATGTATTTAAAGATACTGAGGTAAAACAAAACAAAGAAACTTACTTTTTTATTATAGAAAGCACAAACAGCATTTACCCAATCCATCAACAGCTTTATGCTTTCACTATATTGTTCAAAGCAACCACTATTCCTTTTGTCTTTTTTCTTACTGATAACAGCATCAGAATGGCATGATAATGCAGACATTGTTTTCTTCAGACGCAGTGTGTGTTTTAAAAAGTCAATTTCTTCTTTTAACTGATCTAAATTAAGGGAAATATCCACCTGGAACACACACAAAAAAGGATAAGTCTCTTTACGTTTTTCATATATCATTTGTAACCCATAGGAGTTAGTCGTCTTCTTTAAGGCAAACACAGTTTATGCAGAAGCGATGGAATACATAGTGGTCAATATGTGTCATGTGAGTCATGTATAAGATTTGGGACCACACAATCCTGAGTTCTAATCTCATCTCTGTTTCCTATCAATGATGTGGCCTTTGGCTTTAGTTTCCTTACCTATGAGGTAATGATAACACCTACCTTACAGGGGTGTTGTGAAGATTAAGTTGGAATATATAGAAAGCTATTATCATAGTTCCTGGGACAGAATAAACCCTACTAATAGTTATTCTTAGTCCTTATTTGAAGCAAAATACTTCTATAATCATGAAAAATTGATAAAAAATGCAAAATTTACAAAATGTACAATACCTGAAAAGCAAATGCTATTTTCCAAAGCAATGCAAGAGTTTTTTCTCTGTGCCTATCCACAATATCTTTAGATAGAATTGCATTTCCTGTAAATGAAAAAAGTTTGTTAGCACAATATACGTACATATCAATTTTTAGTGAGAAGAAATATTTTTATCTTTACTCAATTTTTACCATGGTCATCATTTAATTGAATTCCTCGTGATCTAAGAATCTGAAGAACAATGTCGACGTTGTGCATCTTCTGAAGACGACTTATTGCAGGAATCCTGAGTCTCTTTGAGAGATTCCAGTCCCGTGTGAGAAGTTCCATGATTCGCCTAACAATAAGGGAGTTTTCAGAGGATACTGTCATATAAAAACATACTGGAAAAGCCCCCTGCATCAAAAGGCGGGTCTCAAACCATACTCCAAAATGTCATAAATATCCTGTCCTTACCCTCTCCACACTAAGATGCTAAGAATCTGTCAATGTATGATTGTCCTTATTATGGGAAGAAATAAACTTAACTCTGCTTTATTTTATTTTATTTTTTAGTATTTTTATTTATTTCTAGGAGAGAGAGAGAGACACCGTGAGCAGGGGAGGGTCAGAGAGAGAGGGAGACATAGACTCTGAAATAGGCTCCAGGCTCTGAGCTGGCAGTCAGCACAGAGCCCGACGCGGGGCTTGAACCCACGAACCGCGAGATCATGACCTAAGCGAAAGTCGGACGCTAAACCGACTAAGCCACCCAAGCGCCGTGCCTGGGTGGCTTAGTTGGTTAAGTATCTCTCTCTTTTTTTTTTTTTTAATGTTTTTATTTATTTCTGAGAGAGAGAAAGAGAGAGACACAGCATGAGCAGGGGAGGATCAGAGAGAGAGAGAGAGAGAGAGACAGAATCTGAAGCAGGCTCCAGGCTCTGAGCTAGCTGTCAGTACAGAGCCCGACCTGGGGCTTGAACTCACAAACCATGAGATCATGGCACGAGCCGAAGTTGGCGCTCAACAAACTGAGCCACACAGGCACCCCAAGTATCTGACTTTTTACTTTGTGTCTAGTCATGTTCTCACGGTTTGTGAGATTGAGCCCGTGTTGGGCTCGGCACTGACAGCATGGGGCCTGCTTGGGATTCTCTCTCTCCCTCTTTCTCTGCTCCTCCCTGGCTCATGCTCTCTCTCTCTCTCAAAATAAATTAAAAAAAAAAAAAATTAACTCACGCACATATAAAAACAAAAAGAAAACAAAATATATATGCAAGATGAACTTTATTTACATACAGTTATCATCCACATACATCTTCAACATTTAAAGAATTTTAGGTTAGAAAGATCCCAGAAAACTATCTAAAACTGTTGCTTCAAATAAGAGTCATTCTCATTGTAAGTCTGGGGTTTGAGGTCTATGAACAGAATGTAAAAAAAAAAAAAAAAAAAAAAAAAAAAAAAGATGAGACACTCACAAATGCACACATTAATGGAGTTCTACAGGGGAAAGGAAAGGAGAAAGCCATTTATGGAGGGGCTATTGTATTCTACAAATCAAGCAAGTGCTTTCTTTTCTTAGACCTCATAGCAAATCCCACACTCAGGCATTATTATCCCACTTTTTTGCAGAAGAAGAAACCAAAGCCCAGAGACATTAAGTAAATTGCTAGTGGTCACATAGCTGATAATGACAGAACTGAGATCAGAACTTAAACTCAGTTTTATCAGATTTCAAAGTCATCCTGTTATATATACCAGATTATTGTAAAAATGAGTACCTGCCTTAAAAAGACACATATACTACAATTTAAATGCAAACCCCTAACATCATCTAGGTCACTAGTATTTTATCTACTAGACAGTAATCAGGATTTCTACAGTAAAAGCAAGCTTCAATGGATTTGGCAAAATTGTTTATAGAACCATAATTTTTGAAGGTTAGAAGACAACTTAAGATCATTCCAGGCCAACTGCCCAATCAACATATGAAGCATTTCTGCAACAGCAGACCACTTCATCATCTATGGCATTAGTACACAAACCACTCTGAAGCATTCTCAAATAACCTCAGAGATCTATGATCATTTTGCTGACACTGAAGAAAGTAGAAATCTGGTATGCATGGTCAGTGAGAGTTTCTGATCAAATAAAAAGCATCAACATTCAACACTGCTAAGTCCTTAGTAACTCTCATAAAAACATAAAAAAATGTCTTTCATTTTGGAAAACAGCACTAAACATAAACCCAATCTCTGTTCCTCCTGGAAAGTAGAAAAAATCTAAAAATGTGAATTCCCATTGGCCAGAAAGCAGGTGTGGTGGCTTGGGTTTATGAAATGAACAAATTAAATACAAAAATCACATGTAAAACATTTTCAGCAAATGCTCTAGCCTATATGGAAATTACTCGAGTAAGAGAAAGCTACAGCAAAGTTCAGAAGCTATTACCTTGTGAGAATATATGATCAGAAAAGAGAGTTCATGCAAATTTAATTTAGAAGGAAGCATGTGACATGTATGTTGCTTCTGAAGAGGTGGAGATTCCAGAGATCCCTTCCTCACACATGTCAAATGTAACAGAAATTTGAAGAGTTTCCTAGAAATAAGACAAATGTTTCCACTGTGGATATCCTAAAGTGGTCAACTGTACTACCGTGGTCATAGCCACTCCTTCCAAAGAAGGAATAGCTCACTGGATTCACATAAAAGCCAATTTTGCAGATTCCAGTTTGTTGCTAACAAATGCTGTGTGCTTTGAAGCCTGACATCCTGAGTTTATGTCCCAATACCCTGGTATAAAACATGGGCAAGCCCTGTTACTCCATCTTACTTTTCCTCAGATGTAAAACAAGGTTATTAATACCACTAGAACTGGTCGCAAATGATGTAGTACTCATGAAACTGCTGATGATATACGTATCACTTAAATGTTTGATATTGTAATTAGTTCTATGCTTGTCCCCATTCCTATTCTGGGGCATCAATAGTTTCTACTCACAGTGACCCTGTTCACTGCCAGCATGGAAAAAATAATGTGGACAGGACACAAGGTTTAAAATCGACACATTTTACAAAAGTGTTGCAGATACTGGGGCACCTGGGTGGCTCAGTCCCTTAAAGCCTCTGACTTTGGCTCAGGTCATGATCTCTCAGTCCATGAGTTCGAGCCCCGTGTCGGGCTCTGTGCTGACAGCTAGCTCAGAGCCTGGGGTCTGCTTCAGATTCTGTGTCTCCCTCTCTCTCTGACACTCCCCTGTTTGCATTCTCTCTCTCTCTCAAAAACCAAATAAACATTAAAAAGAAAAAAGTGCTGCAGATACTTACCCCAATTTTTTAATCCTAAAATTTATTGCATTATATTAAAAAGCAGGAAAGAATATGTAAATGCAGAAAAGTATTTTCCAGAAAATATTAGTCTATTCCATTAAGGAAAATAATTCTTATTTCTTATACTTACACAAGACGCACTCCACATTGCAAGTCCACAGCAAGATTTGTAATAGCAAAATCAAATTCATCAAATGGTGTCTGAACATGGCTAACAGGTAATCCCAAAAAGCTAAGGTGACGGGAAAGATCACCTTCACCGCTTAGAAAGTCTCGTGAAAAAGCCAGAAGAATTTCTTTGCTAGTCTATGGAGAAACAAGTTGCAGGTATTATATTCCAAGATTATACTTTTGTTTACAATAATAACAAATTCTTAAAATTTTGTGCATATAAAAATAAAGTAAAAATAATGGTAGTATTAAGAAAATATCAGGGGGCGCCTGTGTGGCTTAGTAGGTTAGGCGTCCGACTCTTGGTTTCAGCTCAGGTCATGATCTCACAGTTCATGGGATGGAGCCCCACATCAGGCTCTGTGCTGACAGTGCAGGGCCTGCTTGGGATTCTCTCTCTCTCTCTCTCTCTCTCTCTCTGCTTGTACCCCGCTCTTGTACATGTTCTTTCCCTCTCTCTCAAAATAAACAAATACACATTTAAAGAAAAAAATGTCAGTTTTATATCATTTGGTAATAATGAACATCTATTTCCAATTTAAGGCTTTAAAAAATTGCTCTTAATTAATAGACTCCAAAAATTAGTATCAATTTGATAATATGCTAAATTAGAAAAGAAATCTCTCCCCAACCCCAAGTTAATTCCTCAGAAGTATAGTTTCACTGATTTCCAAATCAAAGTTAATGTGGTGTGCTGGCAAAAGGTCAGCCAATAAGTTAGTGGGGTTAGAACTCCTGGCTAGTAAGACAGACTACACAGGCACTCCTGTTCCACCCCAGAGTGTTGTGGCAAACTTCAAAGCTTTTAAGGAGAAAATCTACAATAGAAACAAGCAAAAGTCTTAAATGTGAAATAGAAAAGACAATGAAAACCATACCTTGAATTCAGCATCTTTACAGAAGAGACAAGGATCATGATCGATAAGTCTGGAGATTTTGGCATAATCCAGGAAACAAACCAACAACAGTAACTTTTTCAGTGTAAACTTAGACAAAGCTTCTTCATGACCTTCAATGAAGTACAAAAAAACATAGCAAGTTATTATGTGAAAGACAAGTTTCACCTTAAAATACGATAATAATGTGCTAATAAAGAAAAGTAATAATAACCACAAATAGAACTCTGCACCTTTCTCAGTGTTTTATATGTATGAATTCACGTACTACTCATAGTAACTCTATGAGGCAGGTACCATTTAATATTTCCAGTTCATAGAGGAAGAAACAGAGGCACAGAGATATCAAGTGACTTAGTTTGTCTCACGCAACAAATATTTAATGAGCACCTACTATGCAGGTAGTATCCTAGGTGCCACATAGCAAACTGAAACAGCTATAATCTCCACAGGCCTTAATGCCTACTTCTGGGGACAGGGTGAGTAGAGACAAAAAAAGGTAAAAATAATTATAGTGATGGAGGAAATGAGGGGGAATGATGAGGGTAAAGAAAGGGAGGAGAGTGGAGAGAGGGACTCTTCATATTAGCAGTTCTAAGAAGGGAAAATTTAAATAGAGACAGGAAGAATAAAAAGACGACATTTATGCATAGTGTGGAAAGGATGCAGCGGGGGCAGAACTACTTACCATCTCTATATAGATGAGGAACACTGGGGTGTCTATACTCAGCGGCTATATCAGGATTCCAAAGTAAGCGATTCAGAATAAACACAGCCAACCGTGTGACATCACTATTATCTTCCAAAGATATGAGTTCTCCATAAATTGTCTGAAAAGGAAGAAATTAAAGCTAAAGTCAAGACTATGTTACCTTTAAAAAACAAAAGTATACAAGAGGTGGGGAGAACAGACTATGATCTTTTAAGGATCTGGCAATGTTCTATTTTCTAAATAGTAAGTAAATCACATGGATATTTGCTAAATAACTTCTATAAACTGTATATGTTTTGTGCAGTTTTTAGTGTATATGGTATATGATGAAAAAAGGCCAAAGTTCAGGGCTAAGATAAATTCTTAAATATCTGACAAGTGATATTTACATTTTAATGTTTTCCTTTAAAGAACTGTTAAATGTATGGGGTGCCTGGGTGACTCAGCCGATTAAGTAACCGATTTCAAGCTCAGGTCATGATCTCATAGTTTGTGAGTTCAAGCCCTACATTGGGCTCTGTGCTGACAGCTCAGAGCCTGGAGCCTGCTTCGTATTCTGTGTCTCCCTGTCTCTCTCTCTGCCCCCCACCTGTTCATGTTCTGTCTCTTTCTCTCTCCTCAAAATGAAACAAACATTAAAAAAAAACATAGGCATATTGTTCACATTCAATGAGAACTATTGCACTAAGTATATCATGAAGGTACAATAGAAACGTAAATATTCAAAATTTATATCAACATGTCTAGTTTAATGATTTTTAAAGCAATTAGAAAAACACTAAAAACATATCAAATTATACCCTTTAACCTTACATTAACAAAATAGGGACAAAAGCAGAGAAAGTATATGTCAAAACAGAAAATCTGTATTTTTATTTACCTATGTTTTTTGCCTTTGTCATTTTCTTAAAATCCTCAAAGTTCACGCCTACTCCCAGAACCTTAAGGGATGGCGGTGAGGTAAAGTATTTTGTTCACAAAGTCTCGTCCCTCCCTTTCCTCTAAAAGGATTATACATCCCAGCCAACTGCCATGGACTTGCCCTCCTAGCTCATTTGCGTTTGGCCAAATAATGGGCTCTGGCCAGTGGAATATGTGCACTACATCCAAACAGAAGTTTTAAAAGGCATTAAGTTTCTGGGGCGCCTGGGTGGCTTAGTCGGTTAAGCGTCCGACTTTCGCTTAGGTCATGATCTCGCGGTTCGTGGGTTAGAGCCACGCGTCGGGCTCTGTGCTGACTGCTGGCTCAGAGCCTGGAGCCTGTTTCAGTCTGTGACTCCCTCTCTCTCTGACCCTCCCCTGCTCACGCTGTCTCTCTCTCTCCTAGAAATAAATAAAACATTAAACAAAATTATTAAAAAAAAAAAGGCATTAAGTTTCTACCTAAACCTCTTGCTTTTTACCTTTGGCACAAAACACTGTGTCCCAAATAGAGGGATTATACTCCAGGCTAAGGTTCTAAAATTATTTGATTTGTGAAGCAGAGCAGGCTGATAGTAATTTTCTAATTAATGAGAGTATACTAAATTGAAATAAGAAATCTTAGCAATGACACTATACAGCTGTGTGACCACAGTAAGCTTATCATTTGTTCTCTTTGGGCCTAAATTTCTTGATAAATAAAAGCCAAATTATTGTTGACAATTCCTGTCAGTCCCGAAGATCATTCTATTCTAACACCTAGAATAAACTGAAGTGAGTCTATCTATTATATGTGTTATCTCACATAACTGGCAAAAAGCCTAAGGAAAATGTAAAAGTATACCAGTAAAAGACGAAAAAAATCTAGAAACAGAGAATTTTTTAAATAAAATCATATTTTTAATAGTCAACTACTAAGGTCCCTTTCCATTCAGTTTTAAAATTCTAAGCATTACTGAACCACGCACCAAGTGAAAAACTAAAATTCAACAACATTTTATGGTAAGTGCTATATCAATATGGCTACAAGTTTGGGCTCTGGCATCAGACTGGTATAGATTCAAATCCTGACTACTAATTGGCATTTGGCATGATACTTAAAATCTAAGCTTTAGTTTTGTCAGTGAAATGGAAATAATAATACCTCACTGGGTTTTGAAGAGGGTTCAATTAGAAAATATATTTACTTATTTAAAAAAAAATTTTTAAATGTTTTTATTTATTATTGAGAGACAGAGAGAGGCAGAACATGAGCATGGGAGGGGAAGAGAGAGAGGGAGACACAGAATCTGAAGCAGGCTCCAGGCTCTGAGGTGTCAGCACAGAGCCCAGCGTGGGGCTCGAACTCAAAAACTGCGAAATCATGACCTGAGCTGAAGTTGGACACTTAATCGACTAAGCCACCCAGGTGCCCCTAGAAAATATATTTAAAACAGCCTAGTATTATCATTTGTAAAAGCTCAAAAATGAGTTTATTATACCTGTTATTATATCAAGTACCAAATTATATATATTTAAGAAAACTAACAGGAAAGTTCTTTTGTGATAATATGGCAATAATATATAATGGCATGATCTAATTACTTGATGAATATTTATTAAAGGACCTTAAATTTTATATTCAAAGATCAATTAAACTAACCAATGATTTTATAAGTGAAATGATATTTTGTTAAAGAATCTATTAAAAATATATAGTAAAAAGTCTACTAAAAGAATGTATAATAAAAAAGTACACAATAAAAGTAAATAATAAAAAAATATTAAAAATAATTTAAAAAATTTTTTAAGTATATCATTTCAAAAACTGAAGTGCCTATACTTACCTCTAGGCCAATTCGTAGCCATAAAGGATTATATGATAACAGCCAATTCAGGACTTTCTGCCTTTCTCCTGAAATGCATGTGAAAAGCATGTAAGCTCAGACCACTAATCAAATAGAGACAATAAATAAAAGTTTATGGAGAGAGATCAGTGGAAAAAAGATAATCACGTATATGAAATCAAGTTAGTTTAAATATATATCCATTCTTAAATGTATATGTGATCATATTAAAGTGCATAAGAAAGATTTTAGGCAGCAATGTGAAATCGTGTACAAATCTGACTCTAAAATACAAAATCTCAAGTATTTTAAAAGAACTAATCTCAAGATTTCTAAATCTTCTTACCCACATCTTTCCAGAGGTGTCTATCTTTTCGAACAATCAACCGCCTAGCTTCAATTTCAATTTCAAGCTTCTTAATAGCTTTGACCATTTTTTCAGAAGTAAATAAATGACATGCTGCACGACGTAATCGATTCAGCCTGCACCGAGCAGTATAAGCTCTGAGAGACACTTCGTCTTTTGTAGGAGCTCTAGGAACACTGATTTTATGCTGACTCTCCACTCCCAAAAGAAGAGTAGCAGCATTTACTGGGTAAAAACAAAAGGAAGAACATGTCTGGTTAACTATAGATCCATATCCTTAAATCCAGCAATAAATGCAATTTAAGACGGCCAAAATAGGAAGTACTCTCTGCTCCTTCCAAGCTTGCTCTTCTCTTTTCTATTTCAAAATATAAGTGTCACCCTTCACTCAGTATCATAGGCCATTCTATCATTGCAACCTGGAGCTCTACCTGCAAAATGGATCCCAAGTCTAAAGTGAGAAGTTACTCCTCACACTCCCCACCACTATTATCCAAGTTCAGACACTATCATCTCTAACCTAGACTAATGAGACAGTCTCCTAACTGGTTTCTCTGTTTCCATCCTCTTTATAAATTAAAAGAAAAAAAGCTCCAAAAGATGTGACTTAAAAAAAAAAAATCATTTAAATTTTGAAATGCAATTTGAAATTTTATAAAACACATTTTCTCCCACAAAGAGAACTAAGTATCAGGCTGTGTTTACTTTTGGAGAAAAGGAAAACCAGCCTCAGAGATCATCTAGTCAAGGGGCCTTTTAATGTAAAAATCCTATATATTGTTCTTTAACATAGACTGGCCTCTCCCTAAACACTCTAACAATGGAGAAACTATCATCTTAAAAGCTAGTCTAGGTGATGGCTTGGCAATTGAAGTGTTTACAAAGATTCTTCCTTGAGTTGAACTGATCCCTATCATTTCTATGAAAGATAGGAAAAGGTAAGTTTCCTTCTCTCCCAGGAAAAAAGCCTTTAGATGTTTGAAGGACAGCATATTTCCATCTTATTCTACACCTGAGTCTTCCCTTTTCCAGAACAAACACTGAGATGTTTCTCCATATCGACTGGTTTTAAGATTCCTCAAAATTCTATAGCTTGTCTACACACATCTTAAAGTAAGGTGCATGGAGGTGGAGATGACACAGGGAAGATAATATGCCTGAAAGGATAAGGCCATGAAAGGCTACTAGATTTATTCACCAGGACATTGCCCTGTATTAATGTGGTTAAGATTGAACTGGATTTCTTAGCAATCATGTTTCACTGTTAACTCAAACCGAACTTGTACTAAAATAAAATTCATTCCCCTGCAAGGCTGAAATTGAATTGGCTAATGAACAAGAATGGAAAACAAAAAGAAAAAAAAAAAACCAACAAAACGTTAGTACCTTCAGTATAGAATTCCCTAAAAATTCTCACTTATATGAATCTTTAGCATTCATGTCAATGAATTAGTGAACTATGCTAGTAACTATAATATATATGTATAATCAAAAAAAAGAAAATTCAAGTTAAAAAGTATCTGTTAAAACAGTATTATTTAACTTTAACATTAATTTAATGTTTACCTTCAGAAATATTTGTTTTTACAGTGAAGTCATCAGGAGTTAAAATAAAATTTAGCCACCAAGTGAAGCCCTGCTCCTGCTTTTCCTTCCAGCGTTCATCATAAAACATGTTCTTTGCAGCAAACGGCATGGGGTGTCTAGGAATATCTAAGAATACAATTGGTTTATTGCTTGAGAAATTCTCTTTTAAATTATTATGCAATATATAGCAAAAACCATTTTTACTAGCAAAACCACCTTTAAAACACTGAACAATATTTGTTTTTCCACTATTTGCTGAAAACGGTTGAAAGCGCTTTAGGTATGAAATATAATCAAAGTTTAAAGGCAAAAAGTACAGCTGTACCTCCTGGTTATTTAAAAGTCCTAAGTTACCTGAATTTCTCCGAAGTCTGAGAAAATATCCTAATTGTTATTTGAATACACATTTTTTAAATGCCTCCAGGCTTTAATTCAATGGAAAAATTATCAATTCATTTCCATTTGAAATGTCATTAGTGCTTCATTCATGGCAGTTTTTCAACGACTTTAAAGATAATGAACACGTACCTGTTTTTAATGGTTTTATGAAGGTAAGAGTAGACTGTGCCACAGCAACAATGGGTTTTGTCCTTTTGTTTGTTTTAGAATTAGGAGTTCTATATACTGATGAATCTAAAATAAGTTAGAAAGCAGAATAATAGCATTAACAATGAAATAAATTCCATGAATGAACTCAAAGTTAAATTTGGGTTCTTCAGTATCACATCCATTCAGCAAATACTGAATAACTACTATGTGCTCGGTATTACACTATGAATGTGGTGGTCAATGAAACCTACACCTGGAAGTTAGAGACCAGAATCTACACTTTATCTTGGGTCTATAAAAACTAGGAGTCACATTCAACCAAAATTTATTTTATGTATATATTGCAGATTCTCTGGTAGGTGCTGAGAATGCAGAGGTGAAGATACAGCCCCAGCCCTTAGGAACTTCTCAGTCTAGTAGGGAAGTTTAAAAGGAATTACAATATATTACATAGAGGAAAAACATAACACTTAAGCAGCATTGAGAACAAGGAGAAGGGATGGCTAACTTCACTGAAAAGGGCAGGACAGCCTTCCTAAACGGAATACACTTGAGCGGACTCTTGAAGTGGAAGTTGGGCATGAGGAATGTGGCCTGTTGACAGAAATGCAATGTGCCTGAATAAAAAATACGTATCAGAAAAACAATACAAAAAGAGGCTGATAGAAGTAGAGAAGTAGAAAAGAGTTCAATCATAATAAAAATAATAGTGACAGCTAATGTTTGAATACTTTTTTGCAGGCACGATCATAGTCTTTTAATATAGTATGCCTCATGCAATTATCCCAGAAAACCTATAAGAAGTGTATTATTATTGGGGCACCTGGGTGGCTCAGTTGGTTAAGCGTCTGACTTCAGTTCAGGTCATGATCTCATGGTTTGTGGGTTCGAGCCCCATGTCGGGGTCAGAGCTTGGACCCTGTTTCGGACTCTGTGTCTCCCTCTCTCTCTGACCTCCCCTGCCCATGTTATCTCTCTCTCTCTCAGTAATAAATTAAAAAAGAATAAAAGAAGTGTATTATCTTATTTTCATTTTATACAGTTAGAATGCTGGAGCTTAAAACAATTAAGTTAGCTGGTCAAAGTCACACAAACTAGTAAGTGGCAGAGATGGGCACTACAGTCCCAGAGCCTGCACTATTAATCAGTTGGAAGTACCCAATATGCCAATGAAAGATATAAATCTAGGAAGTGATACCACCATTTATAGTTTAGAAAACAGTGGCCAATGGAATAAAAGGGGTCAAGACTAGAGACAGAAAGCTAGGAGGAAGCTATTACAGTGGCGCAAGTTAGCTATTATGAGAATTTAAATTAAAACACAAGCAGTAGAGACAAATTAGAAAAAGTTATTCTAATAGAACCTACAAGCCTTAATAACCACTGGCTAGGCAGGTGATAAAGAATGAGAACTGCAGATGATGTCCAGGTTATCTAACCCAAGTGATTGAGGGAGACAGTAGGTGGTACCTACAAAGGAAACTGCAATAAGAGTCACAGTGGCAAAGTGATGGTTTATAGGTTGATATAGATTATAACAGATGAGCAGTTCACTCTCTCAAAAGCAGATTTCATCAGATTATACACCTACTAAATATAAATGAAGAGCTAAGAAAAGACAAAAGAGGGCAAACTATGACCCAGAGGCAAAATCTATCCACTTTTGTACAGTCTTGTAATCCAAGAATAGTTTTTACATTTGTAAAAACATGAGAAAAGAATAAAAATGACTGTATTTCACAACACATGAAAATTATATAAAATTCAAAATTCAGTGTCCATAAGTAAAATTTTACTGGAACACAGAGGCACTTATTCATTTACACATTGTCTATGACTCTTTTTCCTTCTACAATAGTTGAGATCTGGTAGTCGCAATAGAGATCATTTGGCCTGCAACGCTAAATTTTTATTCTCTGCACCTTTAGAGTAATAGTTTGCTTAGTTTTGATTTAGAAGGATTGCAAATCTTTGCCAATTGTGAAAATAAGGAACACAGTCAACTGTGACATAATAGTTATTAGGTTCTGAGTTTCTTTTTCTTTGAACCTTTTAAATATTAAGAGGAAAAATTCCTCAGTCTGAAACACTGCAGAAGCTAGTCCCTCTGCCTGGAGTCATTTTAATTTGTGAGAAGCCCTTCCTGGAAACCTCTCACAGCTCTTCGCCATTCACAAAAGCCAAGTAAAATGCCTCCATGTCTGTCCTTTCATGATTCCCTGTGCATAGCTCAGTCAGAGGACTGAGGGCAACTTTAAGACAGAAATTCTACCTTTTTTCCTCGTATCCATAAAGTCTAGAACAATGCATAGCACACAGTAGGCACCTTATGAATACTGAATAAATGCATCTTGGAAAACTGACTTCTTTCTCTGCTCTCCTAGGTTCACCAGAATAGAAAAAAGAGTCAGCCATTCTTAGTGACTTACAATGCTCTCATAAAGGCTCTTAAGTCAGATACTCAGTGTGTCTAATTCTCTTTAAAACATGCAAAGAGGCTCAACTAGGTGGCCACCTTAAAGAAACTATAGGTTCAAACGTCAACATTTCAGTGGCTTATTTACTAAGTCATTAATTCATCATCTATTGGACACCTTGTAGAAAATCAAAACTGGTTTAGGTGTGTTCCTTATTCTCAAAGAACTCATTATCTAGTCAGATAATCTCTATAGGAAACAACACAGCCAAAGAAATAAGAGTTTACAGGTACATACAAGGTGTCATATATGCTGAATTCAAATTTGCTTAGGGAAGGTACCTAGAGGGAAATTTATCAGGGAGTAGAGTTAATAAAAGCTCATTATAGTACTTGAAATAAATGAACAATTTGAATTACTGAGAAAACAATCAGAAAGAGAAATTAAGAAAATAATTCCATTTACTATTGTATCAAAAGAATAAAATGCCTTAGAATAAATTTAACCAAGGAGGTGAAAGACTCATGCACTGAAAACTGTAAGACACTGAGGAAAGAAACTGAAGACAAAAATAAATAGAAAGACATTCCAGGCTCATGGATTTAAAGAATCAACATTGTTAACATGTTCATATATCCAAAGCAATCTACAGATTCAGTGAAATTCCTATCAAAATTACAATGGCATTTTTCACAAGAATAAAACAGATAATCTTAAAATCTCTATGGAACCACAAAAACCCTGAAATAGCCAAAGCAACCTTGAGAAAGAAGAACCAAAGCTGAAGGCATAACACTCCAAGATTTCAAAGTATTGCCCTAGTTCCTACTGGAAAAGACTATAGAGAAGCCAAAAGTGAAAACAAGGTCTGTTAGTAGGCCCTGCAACATCACAGACTAAATCAGGTGCTAATGGAAACGGTGTAAAGTGATCAAATTCTGTATTCGGAAGAAAAGGAATATACAATTTGTTATTTGGAGTGCCTGGGTGGCTCAGTCGGTTTTGGCTCAGGTCATGATCTCATGGTTCCTGAGATGGAGCCCCACGTAGGGCTCAGGACTGACAGTGCATAGCCTGCTTGGGATTCTCTCTCTACTCCTCTGGCTCTCTCTCTTTCAAAATAAATAAATAAACTTTATTTTTTTAAACATTTATTCATTTTTTTGACAGAAAGAGAGAGAGAGCAGGGGAGAGGCAAAGAGAGAGACACACACCAAACCTGAAGCAGGCTCCAGGCTCTAAGCTATCAGCACAGAGCCTGATGGGGGGCTCAAATTCATTAAACATCAGGCCATGACCTGAGACAAAGTTGCTGCTTAACCAAATGAGCCACCCAGGCATCCCAATAAACTTTAAAAAAGAAAAAGAAAAAAGAATGTGTTGATGGACTAAATTTGGAATGAGACAGAATGTTTGGATTCATAAGGAAAAGGTTGGAGAGAAACACACTTAAGGACATTTACAAGGCTTGGGCCTGAGATGAGAGGTCAGGAAGCAACATGCCAGGTAGATGTATCAGGGGAGAGGGGACAGCAAAAGTTTGGCTTTGGACACATTAAAGATGTTCACTAGACAGTGAAACAGAAATGTTATATGTTGGATTAGAGGTCCATCCCAAAGATACAAAACTCGGAGGCTGCCATGTACAGGCAGCACTGACAGCTAGGAGACAGAATGAGATCAGCAGCAAAATGAGTAAAAGTAGGAAAAAGGTTCAATGACTAAGCCTTCACTTACTCCAGGATTTAGAGGCTTGGGTGAGAAAGAGCACTGCACGAGGACAACAGAGAAGCAGCCAGCGAAGTCGGTAGAGAACCCGGGGAGAGTGGGGATGGCAGAATAAACTGTTCCAAGAAGGCAGAGGTTCAAACCATCCAACAGTTTGCTGATAGTTCAAGATGAAGACTGAGAAATATCTACTGGATTTAACAGTAGGGAGGTTTCAAGGACCTTGATAAGAGAAGTTTCAGTGAAATAGTCAAAACCTGATTGGCGTGGGTTCAACAAATAGAACAGGAATTGGAAACCGCTAATAAAAAAGCAACTTTCTAAGTGATTTGTTACATTAAAAAGCACCTTTAAGTCAAGTGTCATGTTTACACAAAAAAAGTATCCATATCTCGGTGAACTCTCACAAAGTGAATACTTAGGTTCTTGCAAGGAGTTTCGCTCAAAAGAAAGCAAAAGAGTGGAGCAGGGGCTGGAAGAGAGATAAGCGGTATTCATAAGACATTTGTCTTTATTTTATTTTAAGAAGTGGAAGTAGTAACAGCGTATTTGTATCAGAAATGACCCAGTAGAGAGTAAAAGCTGAAGATATGAGACAGAGAAAACAATTGCTAAATCAACACTCTTGGGTTGAAGGGCACAGGATCTGTTGTGTGCACAGGATCTGTGTCAGCACAGGGCTTGCTTGGGATTCTGTCCCTCACTTTCTCTGCCCTTCCACCCCCCTCTCTCTCAGAAATAAACAAACACTAAAAAATATTGTATTGATAACAATTATTTTGTGTGATTGTTATAAGTATTAAATGAGGTAATAGTACAGTGCTTACAGCTAGGTCTGACAAAACACATGCTCAGTCAATGTTACCTCCTATCATCAACCATGAGAGGAGGAATGAGAGGTGTTAGACGTTTCAGGTGAAAAGAAGGGAGGGGTAAGATCATCTACAGTAAGACAATATAAGCCAATAAATCCAAAAAGATATAGCCAAAAAGATTTAAGGGCTTGCTTGAAACTAGTGGTCATTAATTTAAAGATCAACCAGCAAGGTTTAGGCACAGAGCAGAGAGAGTTGGACTGGGATGGAATATACTAGACAAATACAATGAGGGAGAAGAGAGACGAATGAAATGATGATGAGGAGTGATGGAATCTAAGCTTTATAGGTAGGAAAGTAAGGACATGTCAGAGTGAGGACTGTGGAAACCAGGATGGATTAAAGGATTGTGTGAGTAGGAGGAGAAAAAATGTTGGAGCTGGGTTTCTAGAGAAAATGCTAAAACCACAGAGATGGTGATTGGAGATGGAGATGCTTTTAGGAGAGTGTGGCCTAAGTGTGGCCTGGACTAAGGCGAGGCAAGTGAAGTACTTCCCCTGGGTATAAAACGTGGGGTGGGTACCAAATAACTCATAATCAAGGTTAAGTATTTTAATGCACTATTGTTTAAAATTGAAATTAATGCAAAAACATCATAAAGAACAAAATATCAAAGTTTAAATAAGAACAAAAAACGATTTTAGAATTTAGCCTCACACTTTTCCATCTTCTACTAAGCAAACTGGTAAATGAAAAGTACAACTTAATGCAAGCTTATCAGCAGAACATTAACTAAACCAAAAGAAATAGAAAATATATTCCTTATATATATACTTTCATTAAAGATTTTACAAACAAGACTTACCAGTTTTCTTCCTCAGGTTTGATTTGTCTCTGTAGCTAATACATTTTGAGATGGGTGTTACCATCTTTTTTGTTTTTTTAACAGATGACGTCTTAGATTCCACAGGAGAAAAATGGATTCTTTTGATTTCTTGTACTTCTGTATGTTCTGTAACTGTAACTCTCACATGTGCATCTTCCTTGTTTCCCTCACTCTTTCTTTTACGGGCAACTAAAGTAGTCTTTGAGGAAGGAGTTATTGCATTTTTATAACTCTTAGATTTACTGAATACAGGATCTATAACTGGAAGACAAGACTGAAAACCACTTTTCTCTTTCTGATGATCTGTTACTTTTTCAAATTCACCTGGGACACTGTTGAGACATTTTTTTGCCTTTGGTTTACTAGTCTCAGTTTGTTTTTCTCTGCTGCAAGTGGGTTTGCTTTTAGTAACAGTGGCAGAAAGTATTGGACGTCTTGTAAGTTTATCATGGCTGTAACTAGAAATATTCTGAATTGCAGAAAATTTAGGCTGACTTTTTGTAAAACTGTAGCAATCTGACTTCATTTCTAAAGCTTTGGGTTCTTCAAAAATAGCTTTGGGAGATTGTGAACCTTGACATTCACGAATACTAGGTAAAACTCCATTTGTTCTCTGATCTTGAGGAGAATGTGAGACCTGAGAATTTTTATTTGATAATGATGATAATTTACATGTTTGCTGAGATATACATATATATGCCATATTATCTTTTACAAATTGATTTGGAGACAGAATTGGGTTAATTAGCTCTGATTCTAGATCCTGATTTAATCCATAATTATCATTTATGAAAGAATCTGGGCTTAAAATTGTCCGACAAGTTTCATGTACAGTTTTTGATTCCAAATGCACAGGCCTTGAATTATCTTTCATAAATGTATCTGATGAAAGACATGTTGCTACCTCTAGTTCATTATTAGCTGCATGGCTGTTATTTACAAAGGAATCTGGACTTAGAAAATTTCCTTGCCTTTGTGTAATGTTCAAAGTTGAAGAACAGGTTGGGGTAAGAATAAGTTTACTATTCTCTTCAATTTGGCCACTCATATTATTTATGGAGTTAAAGGAAGTTTCACTTATAACTTTCTCATTAAAATTAAAATCTTCTGAACCATCATCACCTTCTACTTTCAACAGTTCCCCATTTTCACAGGCATGAAGAGATGTGTATGTAGTAGATCGACGTACAGAAAGAGGCAAGGAAGTTTCACCATGGCATTCTTTGAAAATGGGACTAATAGGCGATACTGATATTTTATTTTCTTCAAGGCTTAAAGAGTTGTTTTCTGTTAGGAAACAACCTTCTTTCATAGCCAAATTTTCACAAGCTTGTAGTGGGCTCCGAACTCTGTCAACTTTTTGGGAAACACAAAATGTTTTATTAAGATTTTGAATATAGGAAATCCCCTTATTATTTGAAGAGGCTGACATTTTCTTCTTATTAATTGTGTCCCAAAGACTTCTCTGCAAAAATAAGCAAAACATACAGATTAGGTTGACAGCCACTGAAAATTACCTTTAAATTAGCAATATTATGCATGTTACTTTAAGACATCATCAAAATAATTTTTATATATTATTTTCTTAGAGTAAATCAGACAATGATTAAAACTTATTACCTTTTTCTTTTTCTGCTCTTCTGCATTTCCTAGTAATATAGCTCGGTGTTTCAGAACATCATTTACAAGAAAGGTCACAATCTCTCTTACTCGGCCTTCTTTTAATGGTGTCCAGTTAACAGAAATAATGATTTTTTCTTTACGCTATAATTAAAGAACACATTTTGAATGACTATAAAAGTAGTGATGCATAATAACCAAAACATATTATGTACAATTTAGAATATAGTACAGGATTAATAATTGTTGGTCACCAATACTCTACACCATGATAATATTTAACAGGTCAAATATATTTTCCTACCCTATCCATTTCATTATAAGGAAAAAACCCACTAGTAATAATAAGATTCAACAAGAAAATAAAATTATAATAAAGTCTTAATTGCATCTGCAGCTCATGGCCTGGCAGGAATTTGTCGAATGCAAAACCCTAACAATGACGAAACAAACTGTGCCCATTGTTTTTCAGGGGAGAAAAGACAAGTTTTGTTTTGGAGTAGAAACCATAAAATATCATAAATAGCTAGTTTTAAAATATAACATTAAAAAAGTGACGGGCGCCTGGGTGGTTTAGTCAGTTAAGTGACGGACTCGATTTTGGCTCAGGTCACGATCTCATGGTTCCTGAGTTCGAGCCCTGAATCAGGCTGTGAGCTGACAGTGTGGAGCCTGCGTGGGATTCCTCTCTCTCTCTCTGGTCTCTTTCTCTCCTCTCTCAAAAATAAGTCAATAAACATTAAAAAAATAAAATGTAACTTAAAAAAGTGAACTTTTACCCTGTAAAACAGCATATTCTAACAATACAAAATGAGGAACCATAAAACAACTTAGTCCACATAACAAAAATAAAAAGTATTACATTGATGGGAGGAAAAAAAATCTCTCTTTCCACAGAAAGAAAAGCAAGCATTCTTAAACTAAAGGAGAGAGAAAAGTTCTTAAGTGTAACTGAACCACCATCTGCACAGGCCAATGGCCCTCAGATGAGAGAGCCTCCTCCCACTGCCTTATGAAGCAGTTGCTTAGACAACTGCCAGACTCCATCAGTTAATGGCTTATTTTCACACTTCAGAGGTTCTGCTCAATGGAAAGGCCACAGCCATCAAAATAAGAACATACATTTTCCAATTGGTAACAGGGATGGGAACATTCCCATGGCTAATGCAATGCATTAAAGGTACCCGGGTTGTTCTTGAAATGTCATAAAATTAAACTGGATTCCCCCCATTAAAACTACACTACAGCATAGGAAACAACGGATTAAAATGTTAAAGCGTGGAAACAAACAAACAAAAAAATCACACACACAAAAAACACAAACCCTGAACAGGTGCTTTCTTTCTTTTTTTTTTTGCTGTAGACGTATTTAGCCAAAACAAAGCTCACTATTTCATCAGCATAGTTACCCTGACTCTATTTGGAGTCAGTTTCCCTGATACATATGGAAACTAAAATGCATATGAAGATGACTGATAGGAAGCAAAAAAATTTTTAAAAGCTGCTCTAACCAAGGTACTCCTGGCAATCTTAAAAACAGATAGATGGATAGGCAAGAGTCTTAACTCTAGAACTTCAAGTCTTTGGCAACGCCTTAGGTCAATTAAAAAGATATTTAATAGAGGTCTATTAGAATGCTTCCAATGATGCTCCGTGCACGCGCGGTGATTTGCTGTCACCGCCCGTTACCGCCCACCCGAGCCTTCCTTAGAGTCTGTGGGACCAGGACCAGCCCAGAGTCAGTGAAAAGGAACTACGGGTCTTTCCTTTGTGGGTTTCTTTTCCAAGCCGCGCCCCTCCTAGGGAGGGTGCGGGAGAGCCCGCAGAGGGGGCGCGGTCCGGGCACGCCCAGCCCCCCACCTACCTGTAGCTCAAACGACCGCGGCGAGATGCTGAAGCCCTGCTCGGCGGCTGGGAAGTGGGAAATCTTCACTTCGGCCACCTCTTCGTTAGGGTTGTCCAGGGCCAGAGGCAGGGTTCGCGAGGCTCCGAGGCGCACATCC
This sequence comes from Proteles cristata cristata, assembly GCA_017311185.1. Taxonomy (NCBI): domain Eukaryota; kingdom Metazoa; phylum Chordata; class Mammalia; order Carnivora; family Hyaenidae; genus Proteles; species Proteles cristata. The sequence goes on along the minus strand of JAESUZ010001426.1, from coordinate 64,664 downwards.
CCGAAACAGAGGAAAGGCGACCTGCAGAAGTGGCTGAGAGACAGGACCGGCGGGGAAGCTGCCGCCACCTCGGCCGCTGAGCCCCGCGGCCTGGCCGACGGCCTCCGCTCGGTGGGGCTCACCTCCCAGCTTCGCCCCACACGCCGGGTCGCCATGGCAGCTTCGCGACGCCTCCCGGTTCTGGCGCCGCTCCCACGAGGCTGCTCTGGAGCCGGGACCCCGCCCGCGTCCCGTCGGAGGTGGCTGTGGAGGTCGTGAGAGCGAATTCGCCCCCCTTTCGTTCCCAGTAGCCGACACGCCAGAAAAATAAAACAAACGCCACAAATTCGCACACTCCAAACGGGAACAGGACAAGTTCGGCCCTAACCTCGGTTTAAACTTCTCGCCTCCACCAATGGGCGCTCCCGGACACCGCCTACCTCCTCACGAGGCCAATCAGTGAGCAGCAGCCCTTAGCCAATGAGACGACGGCGCCTTATTTAAACGATCATCTCGGCCGCCCGTCTCCCTTTGGAGGCGGCGAAAATCGTGGCGGAGTCTTGGTTACACCCTGAAACTGTGGTTTAAAATTGAAACTCGCCTTTTTTATTTGTAAACAGCTTGGGTTAAAAGGAAGAGAGTAACAGCATTTCCACATTAAATGTAGCAGACATTGCGGGTGCCCAGGTCCACCTTTGGTAAAACCGTTAGGTAGGCAAAAAATTAGTTTAAATCACTCTCATCTAATGTGCCCACCCAGAACTATATTCACTAGCTCTCCTTTTGCGGTTTCCTGGGGACGAAAGGGAGAAAAATGAAGAAAATTAAATTATAATTGTGTGAACGTGCTTATTTCAGCAACTGACCATAACAGGTGATCAGTAATTTTGTTACATGCTGGTTTTTAACCTCGGGATACTGGGAGCAAAACTAGATAAACAAAAGAAAACCGAGGTTCCCAATAATTTATAAGTAATCATTTTGACAGTCAGTACCCTTGACAAATAACTTTTTTATTTTAATCTTAATTATAGGTGTTTCAAAAATGATTATGGCTTGCATATTACTATTATGCAAGGGATTGTTTAAAGTCCTTTATACTTTTATCTCAACTTTCACTTCAACCCTGTGAGATAGCTATTATTATTTGTATTTTACAGACGAGCAATACAGAGCATACAAGACAGCAAGTTGTAAAGCTAGGATATGTACACAGGCAGTTAGTTGGTCCATATTCTCGCTTTTACCCACTATACCATACTGCCTCTAAAGATAGTAAGAAACTAAAAAATAATATATGGATGTGTGTATGGGGACACAAAGTATGAGAAAACAAAGTCTCTGAGTAGAAAACTAAAGGAAAAAGGCGAGATACTAAAGTATATTACTGACACGCAACAGGACCTGAAGTTGAGTCCTGTTAACAATTTTTAAACATAATTGTTTGTTTATGGAATCTTTTAGGACTGATGCACAATGAGAACACTACTAGCTTTTTTTTTTAAGCAAAAAAAGTTAATATGAAGTATAATTATTTTCAAGTGCACTTAATTTATTTCATATTGTGAATGTTATTCATCAAATTAACATTGAACATTTAAGCCCTCTAAAGCTTAAGTCACTGAAATGCTTGATTTCCTTTATTTTTAACATGATGATAGCACATTTTGTTTATATGTGTTCTCCATAGCTTTTCATAAATGCTGTTAATTCACAATATTTTTTGAAAAAGCAGAATGAACTGTACTGGATATTTTTTATTTGCCCCTCCATTTCCACTCTTCACTATTTTCCAGGCTGCTCTTTGCTGTGGGATTCTAATCTGTATTCTATATATGCTACATTAATAGCTTTTCCTTCTCCATGGCTTCTGTTTTGCTTCAGAGAGGGAGGTCACTAAAAGTACTTACTTCCTCCACTCCTCTCCTGCCTTGGGCTGACTACATCTCAACATAGTTGAACAACACATAGTAGAACAGGTGGCCTCTCCCCTCATCCCTTCAGATCTGGGGGTGGGAATACCATAGTTGTTAATAATCCCACGGTATTGCACTACTGCTTGTTACCCTACAAACCGGTCACATCTTTGCAAATACAGTTGACCCTAGAACAACATAGGTTTGAACTGCACCCTTTCACTTACAGGACTTTTTACAGTACTGTAAGTGTACTTTCCTCTTATGATTTTCTTTGTAACATTTTCTCTAGTTTACTATCTTGTGAGGAATACCGTATATGATACATATAACATTCAAATTATGTGTTATTTATGTTATTGTTAAGACTTAACAGTCAACAATAGGTTGTTAGTAAGCTTTGGGGGAGTCCGAAGTTACACAGATTTTCAACTGCACCAGGGGTCAGTTTCCCCAACACCCACATTCTTCAAGGTTCAGCTGTTTTTCGCAGCCTGTCTCAATCTACAATTTGGGAAAATTGTGAATTTCCTTGTGACCATTTCATATAGGAAGATAAAGCCTGGTTTATGGATGGAACTGTATGGTAAGTCATGTTCTATTTGTTCATTTGTCTATGGTCTTTGCATTCAATTTTTAAGGAGGCATGCAGAATATGTTCTGCATTCCCATGCTGTTAAAATGTGTTCAATAAAACCTAGATATGCTGTATTAGGTAGGACCAAAGAACTTTATATTTATTTTAAATATCAAAATAACACAACAAACTAGTTCAATATACAATACACTTCCTAGTCTTCACAGAGAACTGAATTTTTCTATAAAGACATTTGTATTTATGAAACATGAGACAGCTAAAATATGTAACAAGATACTTCACACACAGTTAACAAAATAATGGATTTTGATATTTTAGATTTTTCTTTGTAATTGCTTTTAAGTGTCCTTCGATGACTAAAAACATAACTTATGATTTGAGACTGAAGACTAAGTTCAAAAGCATTTCCACTTTAATACACATCATGAATCCCCTTAATCAGAATATTTACTACACAACATGGAGCAGCTAAATGCCCACCTCTGTACTCATTTTTATTATTACTATTTTTTTTTTTGGCAGCCACACTCATCAATTGTAATACAGCTGTCTATAGGGATAAGAAAAGTCCAATTGTTGGAAGAAATAAAAAATTCTGTAATTACACCACAGGACGCCATCCAACTTTAATGCAAGCAGGAATACCAGGCAAAGAGGCGAAAAAACAATGAAAAGTGTACATGCTCTTCATTCAAGAAATGTTTTAGAATCTCCAACAATAATGCAAGCACTAAATTACCTTTGTACTTAAGAATTTAAAAAAGATATGTCCGTCTTTGTATAACATATATTCTCATATAATTCTTAATTTCTTTTTATATAAATGGCTGCTGAGGCTAAATTTAAATTGTCTTGGGTTTTTTCAATAGTCATAGATTTAAGATCAATACATATCAATTTGAATGAAACATGAAGAGTAAACAAAACACAGTCACTCTCTCTACCAAGCAAGACTTCCTTCTCTCTTTCACACAACCTAATCTTATTACTTCTATCTTATTAATGCTACTTTCAAAGAGAAGAGCAGAAAGCATGCTAATATTCTAGGATAAAAGTATCTTTAAGTTGAAATAACATTAGAGGAAACAAGGGGGTGACCCCCCAAAAGAACACTACAGACTTTACTGAGAGAAATGTGCAAAAGAAAGGGAGGGCGGGAATCTAAGGAAGAATTGCCTATAGTTCCTAGAAATTATTTAGAAAATTATTCTCACATTATCCATTATTCGCCCTAATCGCAGGTAACATTTACCATAATACTATTTAAAGTTTTAGAAATGCTACTTGTTCCTTATTAAATATATTTCTAGTCACTTTAAATTTGACACTGAATCTTAGGTTAATCCAAGTATGACACTAAAAGTCCTCAATTTTTCCTGAGTTCATCAACTCAAATTGTATACTGGTTGGGATGTTGCTGCTCCTAATGAGAAACTCATCTCAAACCATCACCTCTAGTTCAGTTTTAGGCAAACTGAAATGAGAAGCCATTCAATGTAGAGCTGTGTGGGTATGGGGGACTGATTATTTTTAAAAAGGAAGGTGGGGCAGGGGAGGAGGAGACAGAGAGGCAGACACACTACTCATTTTATTTTATTTGTCAGATTCCTCTAATAAGCATCTAGAGACAGGCCCTGGAGTGGCTTCACAGTAACTAGAAAGGCCACAAAAGAGTTAAAAAAACAACAACAACAAATGTTCACACTATTACTTAGTGCCATTTTCCTAAATAATCATAAAGTAATCTAAAAAAGTGTCACCTGACCAGCAGGCAGCATAAACATAAAACCCATAACAACAACAACAAAATGAAAATCATTTATTAACCAGTACAATCTAGTCAGCAGAATCAATTTTAAGCAACTACAACACATTGAAAAGGCACAAAGCATTCAATTCAGAAAAGACTGGGTATAAAAAGGACACTGTCAAAGAGCTAATGCTTTAAATCTGACTGTTCATCAATGATATGTTAGAATGATCTGGTAGGAAGAGAACTCAAACTTATAAACATACCAGTTTTATTGTGGTTTTGTTTGCAATTAAAGACTGAAAAGCAATGAATGAGATTTAATTACTTATTAGCCCTTAACGGTTTACAGTCACTCTGCAAAGATGTTTGACACTTTTAAAGTTGACAGAAATTAGTGTACCTATATCGTGACCTACAATCACTTAAAAGGAAGTCACTTAACAAAGCACCAGTTTAAAACCCTATTTTTGCTACTCCTTTTCTCCAAGCAAAGTTTGCAAAGATCATTACCTTTACAGTTTGTTGGTTAAATCTTGCTGGCATGAAGAACAAACCCTAACCTTAAATGGTATTTCAGACTGCAAAAAATAGGTGGGGTTTCTTATAAAAATAACTTCAACTTGTCTTAAAAAAAAATTCTAAGGCAAAATTATTTTAATAGTGTAGTGTAAAAAATAAGCTTGTTATTTAGCATTTAATAGTGTCCACTTAAAAGGTAACATTCAATTAATTAAACTGAGGAAAACTAAGTATTCTTACTTGTAATCGGTTTGTCAGTATGACTATTCCCAGAGTATTTTCTTCTGTTTTTACTTTATACATAAAAACACAAACACTTTATCTTAGTATTCAAACTAATGATTTTTTTAAAAATCCATAATTCTAGGACTTCAACTGTGCTTCTTTGGACAAATATTTATTCAAACAAAGAATTTTAATTCTTTTAAACTATTTTAATACCTACTAAAAATCTTTGGTGCATTTAAGGAAAACTGATTAGATTAACACATTTCTACACTTGATAAATTATTCAATTTACATATAAGTGCTAACTGCTATCAGCTAAAAAATTAATTTAAAACAATAAATTATGCTCATAAAATAAAAAATTCTGAATGAGGCTAACCTTAATTGCGAGATTCAAAATTTTAAGTACAGTTACAAAATTAATGGATTTTAGAGTTAATGGAACATTTGTCCAAATACTCCAAATTAAATATTACAAAAGGTTAACTGAAAAGAGTAGGCCTCATTTCATATTTTTTGTGCCAACTTCAACAACTTATATACATTCAGTTTGCCCAAATCCATGAGGTTTTCACAATTTTAAAATGTCCTATATTCTAGTTTTGGAAATTAGAGGCAGCAGATCTGTGTGTTTGTCCATCCACTGAGATAATTTCTTCTCAAGAATTATACTATCTACTTCTCAGACTGTTTAAAAAATTACATGAGAAAATGTAGTGCCTGGCACATAGTAAGCATTTATTAAAGCTAACGTATTTCTCTATTAGTAGCTCTGCCATTTTTAATGCTGGGAGCTTACCCTTTTCTTAACCTTGGATTCTTTATCTCTAAAATGGGAATATAGCATGTCTTTTCTCTTTCAGATTTGGTTATGAGGTTAAACGAGAACTGTGAAAGCATTTTATAAAAGAGTAAACCAGTATTCAAGTTTATCTACAATAATAACTAAATATAATTATATTTCACTATACATAAGAGATGTATTCCAGAAAAGTTTCTTACTGTAAACCAATTCCTATGATCAAATTATGTATTTATAGCATTAGGAAATTATTATTAAAAGAATCCTAAATACCTTCAAAAAAAAAAGTATTCTTTTCAGTGTGAAAATGCAACACCCTATTTCTTTCTTGCTACCAAGCATATAACATACCATACACAGACACATATATACCATTGCCTTTTTATAAGTCCGAACTTTTCTGCAATAGTTTATATATAAGGCAAGGGTGTACTTTCAGGTGTTAACTTCGTTTTGTTATAGCTTTTGAGTTGAAAGTCTTGCTTTTATGATAAGAATCAAAAATCATAAAGACATGTATTTTTAAAAGTTGATCTGAAAGACTAACAGACTAATAGTACCTCATACAGTCAAGTTCAATCACGTAAGTACCCCAGTATTGTAACATTTCCACACAAAAATAAAAGTGTTTTAAAAAAGAAGAATACATTAATTATATCTACTGGTCCTAGACTAATTACAACCAAACCTTGATAACTGAGGCAAAACTCAGGTTGGTTTTGTTACTTATATGAGCTCCTTTGGTTAACTGCCTCAATCTTAACATTTTTTTATTTCCACTAGTATGATGCCAATGTTCCTGTAAAGTACCTTCATTTCTTAAGTGCTTCAGCAAACAAGTTTCCCCATTAGTAAGTGGTTAAATTTTATTCATTAAAACTTCATAATTTTATTTGTGATTTTTTTTCACAAGGGCTGGGCCAGGCTTTACAGTTTACACAAAAAAAGTGCTTAAAGCAATTAGGAGTGTAAACAAAACTGAAATAAAAAACTCTTAAAATTGCTATTTTCCAGTAGTTTACATACAAATGACATGCTAATAATAAATCAACCCTGCCTATTCTAATCCTTCAAGCAGCTCTACTAGGAAACATCATCCTAGTATAAGTTTAAATTGACTTGAAAATATGGAAAGTGCACATCTTTAAAGGTATTTTGTGATTTTGACTTTTTCTTCAATTAATTTTTATCAGTGAGGTTTTTGCTCTGCTATTTCCTTTCACCAAGTCCTCAACTTTTGTCTCCTACAAAAATAAAAATCAAGGATAATTATAGACACTAGGCTTATGTGAAAAAGCAAAATAAAGATCTAGACTACATGTAAATCTGTATACAAGTAGTGGTTCCCTTTAATTAAAGTAAACATGGAGTTTAGTTAGACATAAACTTTATAATTTGGCACCTTTCCTAGGAAAGTTACATATGTAAAACCTAGGTTCTGTTTCCCAGAATTTCACTTGGCCAAAGTCAATGAGACCAACAGTAGCTTATAAATTAAATTTCATTCATTAGTTATAACTGCCCCTCCTTTAGTGAGATGAAGATATATGTTATGATGTACTGTTATTGTTTCTTAAATAAATGACAAAATATAAAAGGTGAACTTACCTTGAATGTTATCTGCTTAAAATGGTCATACTTTGCTTTTAATACATTTTCAACTTTGTATAATTTAATGCCTGCACATATGTTTGCACTTTGTATTCATAATAATTGAAGCATAGGCAAAAACCAAACATTTGAATAATTACTTCAATTCTATGTTTCATTTAACAAGCTAATCTTACATTAAGTTAGCTTTCTGGCTTTGAGTTTATCAAAAGACTAAAGGATTAATAACAACCTGAAATTATGGCCAGATTAAAAAAAAACACACACACACAAAAATATCCAAGACTTCCCTACAAATTTAGATTCCTAACTTCAAATTTTAAAAATGTAGAAGAAATGAATCTTAAGTTAGGATAAAAAGAGTTGCAGTTATCAGTGTACCCTTAGAATCTTTCATAAAGGCTACATGGTCCTTAAGCTTGTTTGAAAGATGCGGAAGGGAGAAAAGAGGACTGAAACTAAGAAGAATAAAAATGTCCACTGATGATTAAAAACAAAAACATAAAGTCAACAGCTAATAATATTGAAATATTTAAGGAACCATTAAAAATTAGCACTAAGTCATATTTAAAAATCACAAAAATGTTCATTTCAAATATTATGCCTAAAAATGTGTCCAAATATTTGCATGTTCAGTAAACAGAAATACATATTTTTCTTGATTTGAAATGGTTCTGAGGACTTGTGAAACTAGAGAAAATGAGAAAAATAGCAGCCTTACTAATTTAAAAGCTATCAGTCTAGGCTACCATTAGCACATAACAATCAAAAAAGTCTGTGGAATGTTTAGATTTACTCATGAATGATGCTCATTATTAGAAATACTTTGTACAGCAGTAGCATTATCAAGGCCTAGTAATGTTCCAAGATAAGACTGTTCTCTGGGGTCTAGCATCTGTTCAGGTCGTACTGGATGAACTATATTTGCAGGCTGAGGAGTAAGAGTATATTTTTCCAGAAAAGCTAAATCAGCTGCTCGGGGATAATCAGTTGATTGTGGCTGTGGTGACAAGATCTCATGAGAAGATGGCGGAAGCGTGGTTGTATGACGCACCAGATCGCTCTGAGTGTCAGGCATCTGAACTGGAACCAGCGTCACTGGAACACACACTTCGGCAGACACATTCTGTAACAGAGTCTTGGCTTCTGACTGATAAACTTTGGGCTGGTCCAGATATTGTTTTGTGTCTGTTTGAAAGATTTTATCATCAGATGAGTACTCTACTGGCAAGGATACAAGTTTTTCCTCAGAAGTACTCAGAGGATCGTCTGGAGATTTTATGCCATGAACATGGTCAATGTGGTATTTCAGCTTGTCTTTCCGCTTAAATGTCGCATTACAGTGCTGACAGTTGAAAGGCCGGGCATCAGAATGGATAACTAGGTGTTTTGTTAAAGTTTTCTTAATTCTAAAAGATTGATTGCAAATTTGACACTTGTATGGTTTTTCACCTGTATGAACAAAAATGAAATTAAAGTAAAATGCATTCAGTTGGTAAGACAATGATTTAAAGTAGCAAATTTTCCACATGAGTACTTACAAGAACTTAATAAAAGCAGTGATATTATATGCTATCACAAAATGGAGACAGTATAGTAAACGAGTAGACAATGGGCTCAAACACTATATTCAGGTTTGAATTCTAGCTGTACCACTTACCATCCAAACCTTGAGCAAGATACTCAGCTTCTAAGCATAGTCTCTTCATCAGTAATATGCAGTAACAACAATCACCTCAGAGATGGTGAATGGATTGGATGAGAAAACGTGTAGTGCTTAGAACTGTACTTGGCATAAGATATGTACTTGATGCACTCACAGCCTATTACTATTGCTTGTTTTTATTCCCACTATAGCCCCTAAAAAAGTTGTAAAACTGAAACATCTGATTTCTTCCCACCTAAGAAGGATAAAAATGAAAACAGCAACTCTGATGAACTGCGTTCTTAGAATCAAACTAGGAAGTAGTAATACCTAATGTCTAACCTGAGGTCAACATCAGGAGAGTGGATCAGGGTGAAGAACAAGGAAACTGAATTGGTTTTCAATTCCTCCTGTGTCAGGTTTCCACACTGTAGTTTTCCACACTGTAGTTTTCCTTTTTCTTTTTAATATGAAATATTATAAATTCATACGTTAGCCAGTGTGGTAGGCAGAATAATGACTTCCCAAAGATGACACGTTCTAGGAGGCAGTAAATATGTTACTTTCCATAGCAATAGGGACTTTGCAGATTAAGGATCTTGAAATGAGGAGATTAACTGGGTTATCCAGCCTGGCCCACTTTAAACACAGGAGACTTAAAAGTAGAAGATAACTGAAGAAGAAAGAATGCATCAGAGACATGAAACAAGAGAACTCAATCCCCTCATTGCTGGCTTTGAAAATGGGAAAAGGGGCCAAGACCCATGAAATATGGTGGCCTCCAAACCTGGGAAATACTCTCAACTTACAACAAGCAATAAAACTAGAACATGGGTCCTGGTCCTACAGCTCAAAGATGGTTTTATCACAACCCAACTGAGCAGGAAAAAGATTCTTCCCTAGAACCTCCATAAAGAAATGCAGCTCTATCAACATCTAGATTTTAGCCCATATCAGATTTCTCACCAACAGAGATCTAAGATCATACACAATTGTATTACTTAAGCCACCAAGGTTATGGTAATTTGCTATAGCAGGAAGAAAAAACAAATAAACCCAGACATACAATTGTACAACAAACATAAAGGCATATATTTTAAAACTAAATGAAAAGATTTTATATTGATTGTTATATGGGTTTGTTGCTATCACTGTTTTTTTTTTTACCCTTCCATTTAAAACAAAGCCAGTTCTCCTAGAAAATTAAAAGAACTGCATCTTCAAGTTGAGCCACTAATACCAAACAATTAATTATTCATTAAATATTTTTGTTTAATTGTTATTTTGTGGCCCATAAAAACTTTCAAATCCTACTACAGAAAACTTTCAAATCCTACTACTATAAAAAAATTTATACAGGCTGGGATGCTGGTTCCCGGTACTATGAGGTTTCTACTTGTTTTTGAACTAGTATCATGACTGATTTCACTAGAGAGGAAGTAAAACATGAAGTAAAACATTACATAAAGGGTTAAAATTCTTTAAAAGATAGTATTTGCAACTGTGTGTAGAACACACTATAGCCAACATTTGATTTCACCTGAAATACTAGAATCAGGGAAAATATTTTGAAAAAGGTATAAAATAATGTTCTGAAAAAAATTACACTTCTAAAATGCAAGAACTAGAAAGTTCTTTAAATCCTGTCATTAAAACCAGTCATGCCAGGAGTATTTTATAATTTAAAAAAAAAAAAATAAAAACTCTAATGAGCAGCCAACTTGACAATTAACTATTTAAAAAAATTAAAAAAAGAAAAAAATTATATAGCATAAATAAATAAATACAAACTCTAGCATAGCATTACTACACTACCAACAAGCATAGAATTTATTTTGAAAGATAAAAGTATTGGTTTTAAGTATTATCCTCTGGCACAGTATTAGCCATGAGTTTCTTAAGCACATTCATTAAAAAGCTTTTATAAATTACTTAATGTCATAGTCAATCAGTTCTACTGTCCCACAAATACTTTAAGGAAACTGGGACCAGGCATATTGCTTTGAGAAGTTTCTATAATCATTTTAAACAAATGTCATTTTTTCACAGAAGAAAATCAATTTAGGTTTGTAAGAAGACAAAGATCCACAAAGGAAATGTTAATGTTCTTATATCTAAAAAGCAAATTTGGGAGTGCTTACAAAGATACACAGCGAAAAGAGTCAATACTGTGGATTTAAGAAGGAATACTTATTGAAGGAACATTCTACAGCAAGGCAAATCTTTCTGTAGTGAAAGTACCTATTTGACAACAATGAACTCAAGTTGGGTCCATCTCAGGATCATAAATCAGAGACCTAAGGAAACAAAGGAAAGGTCTCCTGCAAGATACAGAGAAAGGAGTCTATTTTTTAAGAGTGGAAATAGATAAAACAATACTCAAATGTAGCATCTTTCCCAACTAAAATCATAGTAACTTATGAGTCTTTAGAATTAAAAATTGTCTTCCAATGGATCAGTTATGTTTAAACACTAAAAATTAGTATATGAAAATATAACTTGAGACCTTCCATTCAAACTTGATGGAGTAGTTTATATCACAACTATGTCTCTTGCTAGTGAAGAAGAAAAGGTAAAAGATTTTTTAAAACTCAAAAAATCTACTCTTTGGAGGCACTGAAGTACAAACAAGGCAGCCAAGACATAAGGGGCCAAGATTCTGGAGGCACAGAAAGGCATAGAGGTGTTTTCTTTCCTCAGTGCACTTTCAGATTTAGTGAAAATAAATCAATAAATCCTCTGGGTAGGGGAAAAATAAATAAAATAAATCCCCTGGGTATGGGGAACTAAGAGGCAAAGTGGCAACTGAGGGCTTGATGAGATTCCACAAGAATGGGAAGATAAAAGTTAGAGTTTGGGACTACCAAGATTTAAGGAGTCAAGAGCCTGGAAAGGAAAGAACAACAAAAATGAAAAAAATACTGGTATTTGCCAACTCCCAAGATGAACATTGGGATGATGTCTCTCTGGATGAAACACCTGGAAACTAGAGGCTGGATACTGAAGGGATGAAAAGCAAACCCAAGGGTACCGGGGAGATAAAGATTAGAGTTTAAGTCTCACCAGAATAATGATGAACTAGGAGAAAGGTAGATCAGAAATAGACAAGAACAGATCAATGCCATCTCATTCTATCTACTTGTGAGAAGAAAATTAAATATATCTGGGAAAGAATACAACTTCAAGAGCCTCTAGGGGTGCCTGAGTGGCTCAGTTGGTTAAGCGTCCGACTTCAGCTCAGGTCATGATCTCGCGGTTCATGGTTTTGAGTCCTGTATCAGGCTCTGTGCTGACAGCTAGCTCAGAGCCTGGAGCCTGTTTCAGATTCTGTGTCTCCCTCTCTCTCTGGCCCTCCCCTGCTCATGCTCTCTCTCTCTCTCAGAAATAAATAAAACATTAAAAAGATTTTTTTTAAAAAAGAGCCTCTACAATTTTTCATTTACAAAAATCGAAGGTTCATTTCAAAACGGTCAGACATGTCAAGAAACAGAACCAAATGACCAAATGCTGAGATGGGGGAGATAATAGATATTCCTAAAGATGAAGAGAAATTACATAAGACTGAAATATTAAGATGAATATGAGTAATATGTTTAAGAAAATACAGGAAAGGAGAATTTCACCACAGAATTGGAATCCATGGGAAAATGGAAATTCTGGAAGAGATGACTGAATAATTCAGTAGATAGATTGAACAGCATATTAGACACCACAGAAGAAATAATCAGTACAATGGAAAATAGATCTATAGAAATTATCTATGTGAAAGCACAAAGAGAAATAGATTGAAAATACAGAAAAAGCATGAGATCTTTATATAGAAGACAAAGTAACATATCTAACATACATAAACTGGAATCCTAGAAAGAGGAGAAGAGTTTTAAGAAGATCTGCTCTACACAAAAGACATCTCAAGTCACAGATGCAATTAAGTTCTACAAACTTCACAAAAGAAAAAAAAAAAGAAAAAAAACACATTTGTGCACACTAAAATAAAACTACTAAAAATCAAAGAGAAAAATCTTAAAAAGCGGCCAATTAAAAAGAGGCATTTCCTTTAAATGAGCAACAATAAGACTAACAGTATGCTTTTCAACAACAAAAGAAGTTCAAAGAGGGGAAAAAATGACACATTTAAAATGCAAGAAAATTAGCTGCTAATGTAAGTTATATAGTCAGGAAAAATATTTCTCCATAAAGTAAAATAAAATCATTTTCAGACAATTGAAACCTAAGAGAACTTGGTGCCTGCAGATATGCTCGAAGGGAGTTCCACACATGGAAGAAAAATGATTCCAGGAGGAAGAATGTTAATGCAGCCAGCAGTAAACAGTCAAGGGTACATATATGGTTACAAACAAACATTATGGGTTATTTAAAACAAACCAACAAATAACGTCTTATGTGGTTTAAAGTATATGTAGAATTAAAATGCAATGCATAAAGGGTGAGAGATAAGGGTGTTGTAAGGTTTTTCTGGGTTGTCTAGAAGTTGATAAAGAACTAACTTAAGGTAGACTAAAAATTTATGGATACAGATAGCAATCTTTACGGTGATTACTGACAAACAATGAAAGAACATACAACTGACAAGCACTAAGGGAAAAACGTGTAATAAAAATCCTTCATGATTTCAAGGAAGTGAAGACGAGAAAGAAAGCATCAAGGAAGAGGAGGGACAAATAGCATGATGACAGATTTAAACCCAAATAAATGAGTATTATGTAAAATTTAAATGACTAAACATCTCAATAAAAGATTATCATAACAGATAATAAAAATGATGCTCCAAAGACACAGCTTTAAATACAAGCCCATAGAAGGACTGAAAGTAAAAAGATAGAAAAAATATACATAAACATTATCCAAAAGACAACTGGTAAATCTTTATCCCAATATAAAGAGGAATATTTTATAATGCTAAAAAGTACCACTGGGCCAAAAGATATGGCAATCTGTACATATCTAATAACATAGCCTCAAAATAAATACAGCAAAAAATTAAAGAACTCAAAATGAAAAAGTATAATCTTCAATCATGAGGTCAGTATGAGATTTTAACGTAGATCTCTCAGTAACTTATAGAATAAGCACACGCAAAAAAATCAAGAATGTAGAATATTCAAATAATAACACATGTTCTCTGGTAAAAGTAGAATTAACCTAGACATCAGTAACATAAAAATAGTTAGAAAACCCCCGAATATTTAGGAATTGAGCAATACATTTCTAAATAAGCCATAAATGAGAGAATAAATCGGAACAGAGATTAGGAAATATTTTTTTTTTATTAATTTTTTTTTAATGTTTTATTTATTTCTAGGAGAGAGAGAGAGACAGCGTGAGCAGGGGAGGGTCAGAGAGAGAGGGAGTCACAGATTGAAACAGGCTCCAGGCTCTGAGCCGGCAGTCAGCACAGAGCCCGACGCGTGGCTCGAACCCACGAACCGCGAGATCATGACCTAAGCGAAAATCGGACGCTTAACCGACTAAGCCACCCAGGCGCCCCTAGGAAATATTTTAAATGATTTATAATGAAAACATGAAACAAAGTGTGGAATTGAAAGCAACATCTGAAGGGCAACTTAGCATATTAAATTACATACAATAAAAAAAGAAATGCTAAAATTATTAACAAGTTAGGCATCGATAAAAAAAAAAAAGCTAAGGAAAGACAAATTAAACCCAAATAAAATAGAAAAACAAAAAGCAGAAATGAAATAAAAACATGTATAAACAAAGGAAATATCAAAAAATCCTATAGTCAGTGAAAAGATACATAATAGGATACCTTGAATTCTGCAGATAGATTTCTTATTTTAGAGTTCTTTAAAAATTAAAAAAAATGATAGCTCTGTAACTGTTAAAGAATCTTTTTTTTTTAAGTTTTATTTATTTTGAAAGAAGCAGCAGGCTTCATACTATCAGTGTGAAGCCCAATATGGGGCTTGATCTCATGAATCATGAGATCATGATCTGAGCTGAAATCAAGAGTCAAGTGCTTAACCAACTGAGCCACCAGCCACCCCAAGAATCTTTGACTTAGTCTCTTCATAAAGAATAAGTTCAGAGGGATTTATCAGTGAATTCCTCCAAATATTGATGAGGAAAAAAATGTCAACTTTACATAAACTTATCCATTTCATTTAAAAAGACATATTATTTCCCAAATTATTTTTTGAGGCCAGCAAAGTCATAATAACAAAACCTGTCCGGGATATTATAAGGGGGAAAGAAGGGAATATGTCTAATTAACATAGACCAAAAAGAAAAGAAAAAGAAAAAAAAAGATACAAAATATAAGCAAATTAAATTCAACTATATAGTAACAAGGTAATACATGACCAATATGTGTTTATTTCAGGAATGTAAGATTTAAAGTTAAAAAAAAATCAATGTAATTGTCACATTATCAAAGGAAAAAGATCTGATCACCTCAATAACTACAGGAAAAAAATCTGACACCTATTCATGACACTCTAAATAAATTAGGAAAGGATGGTAATTTCTTTCTTTCTTTTTAATATTTATTTATTTTGGGAAAGCATATGCAGGGGAGGGGCAGAGAGAGGTGGACAGTGGACCCAAAGTGGGCTCTGCACTGACAAGCTGACAGCAGTGAGCCCAATGTGGGGTTCAAACTCATGTACTGTAATATCATGACCTGAGTCAAAGTTGGACACTCAACCACCTGAGCCACCCAGGGGCCTGTAGATAGATAGTAATTTGTTTATCTGATAAACAGTAGCTACAAAACATTGTATCTAATTATGAAATATTGAAAGCTTTTCCCTGGAGATTGAGAATAAGGCAAGATGTCCACTATAAGTATTTCTATTCATATACCACTGATGATGTCAACCAAAGCAATGGGCAGAGAGGGAGAAAAAAGGATTTAGAAAGAGAGAAATTAAATAATCACTATTCACAGATGGCCAGTTTGTAATCTTGGAAAATCTAAAAAGAACTTAAAACTATAGTAAAGTCATAGGATAAAAAGTCAATATACCAACTCAACTGCATTTCTATACATCAGAAATAAATACAATAAAATAAGAAATGCAATATAATTTTGTACAAAAACATCAAACTTCTACATATAAATCTAATGAAAATGTTTAAGATACCTGCACTAAAAACGATAACACCTTTTCTTTTAAGTAGGCTCCACGCTCAACACTGGGCTTGAAGTCATGACCCTGAGATCAAGAGTCATATGCTCCACTGGCTGAGCCAGCCAGGTGCGCCCCCACACTACAATATTGAGAAAAATTTAAAAGGACTTAAGTTAATGTAGGGACTGTTCACAGATTAATGATTCAATATTTATAGAGACAATCAATTAGGGAAAAACTGACTTATGTATTCAATGGGATTCCAATAAAATTCCCAGCAGATGTTTATGTTTAGAAATTAGTAAGTTGTTTCAAAATTTACATAAAAACATAAAGGAACAAGAATAATAAAGACACCAAAAAAGAACAAAGTTGGTAACTTATACTACCAGATATCAACAGCCATAATAATTTAAATGGCAAGTAGCAAGAAAGCAAGGACATACCGACAGTGCAGTAAAACAGAACAGAGCCCAGAGACAAACCACACAAATAGCATAACTTAATTTAAATCAAATATGCCAATGAAATGCTATAAGGAAAGGATGATCTTTCATCCTTATAAATGGTGCCGGGGTAACTAGGAAGCCACATGTAAAAAGAAAAAACAGAAAGAAACAAGTGAAAAAAGAACTTTGATCTTTACCTAACACTGAAAGACACCATTACTAGAGTGAAGAGACAGCCACAGAGTACAATAAATCTGCAATTTAGATATCCAACAATGGACTCATATCCAGAATATAGCTAGAACTCTAATAAGTCAATTAGAAAATGGGACACGTGGGTGGCTCAGTCATTTAAGTGTCTGACCTTGACTCACGTCACAATCTCACAGTTTGATTTTCAGTCCCACACTGGGCTCATAGACTGGAGCCTGCTTCAGATTCTGTGTCTTGCCCTCTCTCTGCCACTTCCCTGCTCATGCACTGTCTCTCTCTCTCTCAAGCATTTAAAAAAAAAAAAAAAAAGACAATCTAGTTTAAGAAAATCAGCAGAAGAATTAATCAGGTGTTCCATGAAAGAGGATATTCAAATGACCAGTAAGTATATAGGAAGGTGCTCAATATCATTACTTACCACAAAGATGCAAATTAAAGCCACACTGACACAGTGCTACATATTCATCATAATAACTTTAAAAAGGGCAGTATCAAGTGTTGGTAAAAACATGGAGCAACTGGAATTCTCATAAACCATATACTTACTGGTAGAAACTGGCACAACTACCTTGGAAAACTGTTCAGTAGTGTCTACTAAGTAGAACATATGCATATCCTATCAGCCAACAATCCCATGGCAGGGCATATACACAAGAGAAATAAATGCATTTGTGTTTGAAAAATCATAAACAAGAATTTTCAGAGCATTTTTATTCATAATAGATCTAAGTAAATACAAACCAAGGGCCCATCAAAGTTCAATGGTAAGTAAATTGTGGTATATTCATATGCAAATGAAAAGTAACAAACCACTTCCATGGATGAATCTCACGGACATCATACTGAGTGAAATAAACCAGGCAAAACAGAGTACATACTATATGATTCCATTTATATGAAGTTCAAACAGGCAAAACTAATTGGTGGTGATGTTAAGTCAAAATAATGATTATTTGGCAAGGAGTTTACTGATTGGGAGGGGCCAGAGAGGATACTTCTGAAATTCTGGTACTGTTCTATATACCCATCTGAGTGGTGGTTATGTGGATGTATTCATTCACAAAAATTCATTGAGCAGTTCATTACATTTTGGATACTTTACACACAGCTTAAAAAACTCTGCCAAGTCTAAAGTCAAGTCCTAAATTTACTAGCTTTAATGCCCGTTTAAAATAAATGCACTACATTTCAACAAGGCTACTGGTGACGAACAGATGTAATCACTACTCTCAGAATTACAACAAACAAAATACATAATGGATGAGAGTAAGCCCTTTATAAAAGAAAATCTTATATCTATATTCCAACCAATTTCTCTAATTGTGTGGTTTGAAAATACCAGATAGATCAGAGGTTAGTCACAGGAAAACATGATAAATTCATTCATTCAACAAATATATATTAAGCACCTACTATTTGCAAGTTCGGGACTAGGCACTAATCATAACTACTCATCTGAACCAATTAAGTGTACTGACCTGTCCAAAACTGAAACCAACCCATTAATTATACCTTGTCTAGAGAAAGAATATATTAACAGAAAAGGTCTATATAGAGTCTAATTAAGGGGATTCCAAAAACTAAGAATTTAGCAATTTAGGTAATGTACTAAATTAGGTATCCTGGCTAGGGAAAAATAATCTGGGAAGCAAATTTATTCTGGTCCCAAAAGAGGTACACAGTTACATGGGTAAAGATGACTCTGTATCCTTCACCATTTCCCTGATAAACCAATCCATAAAAATTACTACCTAATTTTAGTCTAGAACTACATCCAGCAATTTTTCTAATTAACAGATTTAGCAACTCTGCTTCTTTGCTTAGAGAAAAAGGATACCTTGGGTAGTACACTATTCATTTTGTAGAAGGTGAATAATAAGCTGACATTCTGGTGAATCTATTTCCAGTGATTATTATGAAGAACTCCTAAGAATACTTACAATCTTTGTGCATAGATATAAAAACGATTTTCTGGACCTCTAAAATGTCAGGAATGGACTTGGGAACATGGCAACCAGTTCATGGAACAGCCATACTGTGAAGTCCTGTCTGGGTAGCTTGCTGACCACTTTAGATTAGGAGCTGGCAAACTACCTCCCAAAAGCCGAATACAGCCTCTTGCCTATTTCTGCAAATAAAATGTTATTGGAACACGGGCATGTTAATTTGAATACACGTGGCAACAGTTGCTTTCATGCAACAAAAGCAGAGTTGAGTGGTTATGATAGAGACTGCCTGGCCCACAAAGCCTTAAATATTTATTATCTAGCCCTCTACCAAAAAAGTTTTCTGACTTCTGCTTTTGGTGACTTCTCACTGTCATTTCATAACTGCCATAATCTTTGCCTTAGTCTAAAATAGAGCTCATGTCCTCAATTTCCATCATAAGAACAACTTGTACCTAATTCCATCCTAGATATTTAGAAATGAAAACTCTACATTATCATTGGTCATCGACTAATTACTATAAATGAATGTTTTCAAAAAACTTAATGCAGTTATAAAGTTTCCTTATGAAGTTTCTCCTCTAAAATAATCCCTGCAGTTTTACAATTCTTAAATCATCAATGGTTGAATTAACTTTCTGGAAGTTCATCATTTCTTTCCAATCATGAGTTTAAGTTTGTTTTTTATAACTAATATGGAAGATATCATTAATATAGTTTCCTCATTGTATCCTATTTATGTACCCCCCAAATTATGACTTTTTCATTTGGAGGGAGCTGTAAATATTTTTAACAGCAGCACTGTATAAGTAATAAATTCTTTACTGCAATTCTTTGCTACTGAAATTGCCCAAATCCAGTGATTTCCCATTCTGATATTTACGCAATTATTTTTTTCTTCTAGAACATCAGCTTGACAAAATCCAAATAAATATAAAACAAAGTAGCCATAAATGCTACTATTAAAGAAGATCCTTCTAAAAAAAAGGAAAGCTTTAAAAATTGTTAATTTATGTGGGAAGTCAAACAAGGACTAAGACAACATATAAGAAAGAATTCAAAGTAGTCTGTATTTTAAAATATGGTAGCATTACCAATGGTGAAAAAAAGAAAGATTTAGTAAATAATATCCTTCGGGAAGTAGCTGAAGCAAATCATTCTACTATAACTACCTATAAATCACAACTCACTAAGTGAAAAGGAAAGTATACAATGGTAACTTGGTAAGCAAGACAATCAAATCATACTGGATTTATTCTTTTAAAAGAGAAGAAAAAAGAAAACTCTCTTCAGAGAGTTACACAGATATAGAAGAAACATAATCCTCCGTAAAACAGGGAAATCTGAGCTAAAAGTTGAGTAAATTTCCTATAGAAAAAAATTTTCCCGAACTCTACAAAATAATATTCAAAAGTACTGAAGCTTACAGAGAAAGTGCAGAATATTGCTCATTCATGACATCAACTTTAACATAAGTAAAAACTGTATGGGGAAAAGGCAAAAAAATTTAACTAAGAGCAACAATATTTAAATGTCCATATTTTACTTCTGAATAATGATACAAAGATATATGTAAAGTATCTATTAACTTTTACCTGAATGCGTCCGAAAATGCATTTCCAGACTTGATTTGCCTTTAAAAATTTTCTTACAAACATCACATTGATGAAATGTTGCTTTGTATCTAAGAAAAATAAAAAGCGTTGAGTTTTCAATATAACTTTAATAACATAATGAAAATTTGTTACAGCATTTGCAAAAATTATATATAGAATTCTCACATTAATAAAGCATACAACTCCAAAGGAAAGTGGAAATACTTTTTAAGTACCAATCTGGGTGGCTCAGTTGGTTAAATGTCTGACTTCTGCTCAGGTGATGATCTCAGGGTTAGTGAGATGAAGCCCCATGATGGGCTCTGTGCTGACAGCTCAGAGCCTAGAGCCTGCTTCGTGGATTCTGTCTCCCTCACCGTTCCCAAGTTCAAGCTCTGCACTGGGCTCTGTGCTCACAGCCCAGAGACTGGAGC
The DNA here is from genome assembly GCA_017311185.1 of Proteles cristata cristata. NCBI lineage: Eukaryota > Metazoa > Chordata > Mammalia > Carnivora > Hyaenidae > Proteles > Proteles cristata. The sequence continues at coordinate 43,861 of JAESUZ010001426.1, read as the reverse complement.
CTGCTTTAGATTCTGTCTCCCTCTCTCTCTGTCCCTCCCCTGCTCATTCACTCTCTCTCAAAAATAAAAAAATAAATATTTTTAAAAAATTTTAATAAAATTTGAATAAAAAGTACCAACCTTATCTCTGGTTCTTCCTCCTCCAATTATATTCAATGAATAAATCTATATAAAGAGGTCCTTGGGCTTTTTAACTTTAAACCACTTACTTCTAAGATTTAAATCACTGAACCTGTGTTATTATTATTTGCTATTAAAAAATATCAAAGGAGAAATTATAAGGACAGAAACAGATCAATGATGAGCTGAAGGAAGAAAAAGGAGTTGAATACAAAGGTATAGTGGTAATTTAGGGGTGACAGAACTATTCTATATCTTGACTCTGGTCATGATTACATGACTGCATGCACTTATCAAAATGTGCAGAACTACACACGAAAAAGAACAAATTTCTCTCTTTGTAAAGCATATCTTAATTTACAAAACAGACACTGAGGCTGAATGAAAAGAAACTGCAGGAATCTAAAAAATGCGCATTCATCAAAAGGGTGACACTACTCTAACTGGTTCATTTTATAACAATTATAATAACTATTATAAACTTGAGCTTAAAAATAAATTTTATGCCTAAATTAAAAAAAGAATGAGATACCAGTCCTTTATTTTTATTACAGATTAATAGACATAAAAAGCTGGTAAATTACTCAAAACCTAACTTATCAGGCAGTAAAGTGTAGTGCCTAAGAATATGTTTGAGTTAAATAGTCCTAGACTCCAATTTAATTGTGAGGATAGGGGCGCCTGGGTGGCTCAGTTGGTTAAGCGTCCAACTTTGGCTCAGGTCATAATCTCATGGTTTGTGGGTTCGAGTCCCGTATTGGGCTCTGTGCTGACAGCTCAGGGCCTGGAGCCTGTTTCAGATTCTATGTCTCCCCCTCTCTCTGACCCTCCCTTGCTCACACTATCTCTGTCTCTCTCAGAAATAAAACATTTAAAAAAATTGTGAGGATAAAGATATGTGTAAAATTATTAGCATTAAATTATAGTTATTAAAAGTCTATCATCTCACCTTGGAAGTAATTCATATCTAATTGAATACATAGCAAAATAATTAACTCAAAAAGGGGCTACTACGATGTTCTGTAAGACAGTTTGCTCTTAACATACTGAGTTTTACTGGGATGTTTAGCATATTGTTACAATATTCAATAATAGCAATGCCTAACATTTCAAATGCCATTCACACTTCAATTCATCCAACTCAACATTTACAGAGTGGCTACAAAAACTCTATGCAAGGCCCTGTCTTCTAAAAACTTAACTTCTACTTGATGAAACAAAGATTTAAACTCAGCAAAAGACCTGTAACCAGTATACTTGGTTTGTCCTATCCCATTCATATCCATGGTAAATACAAATAGAGATATAGACAGGGTCACCATAGGCACACACAGAAAGAAGCAGTGGTACCCAACTTGGGGCAATTTTGTCCCGCACGGGCATTTAGTAATGTCTGAAGACATTTTCCTTTTTCACAACTGGAGGTAGGTGGGTGCTACTGCCATCTAGTGGATAGAAGCCGGTAACCTACAATGCATAGGGCAGCTCCCCAACAAAGATCATTATCTGACCCAAAATGCCTATAGTGTTGTGGTGAAGAAATCTAGATCTATAAAAGGCAAGAAGAAACATTATAAAATAATGGGTGGGAGGAGGGGTGCTAACCTTCATCACTCCCCACATTGTTTCCTTGGATAATTTGCTTTTACGTATTCACATACAAATCTTGATACACACTCAGACTTCACTTCTGAGATTTAGACTTCTATTTACCTGTCAAATTCTATGTTTGAGCTTCTATTAAGCATCTCAAAGTCAATATATACCAAACAATTCATTGTCTCCTGTAAACTTGGTCCATCTTCTGTATTCTCTATCTCAGTGGCTAGTTTATCAACCACCCACTTGAAAAAAGGAATTATCCATGACTGCTCCCATTCTTTCAATAAAAAAAACTAAGCATTTTTCAAATAAGTATCTGCTACTGTTTATTATTAATTCTATCCCCTAGTTTAGGTCGTCACCATCTTTTTCCTAAATTCTAACAGCCTTCTAAAACTGGTTGATTTACTTGCCTCGATTTATCCACCACTAATCCAGCCTCTACACATCAATAAGAGTAATCTACCCCAAAAGAATCACCTTCTCTTTTAAAATATACAATGTCTTTTATCATATAGGAATAAGTACTGGTTCCATAAAATGATGTGTAAGGCTCCATATTCTAGATCCACTATTATCCAGCCCTAGTAGAGAGTGGAGCCCACAGGCACAGGCTCCGAAATTACCAAGGCCAGCAGATAGACACACAGGCCCTTGTGGCAGGGGGGGAATCCCAAAACTCTTTCACATGGCTTGCAAGATCAAAGGTATTTTCAAAATAATCCCATAACATTTATTTTCATTTCTCATTACATAGACATTTGCACTAATAATATATACAAAAGAAATGGTGGATAAAATTGCTGGTGCCTCAGCAATAAACAAGGTAGTGGTACCAAAGTAGTCATTGTGCTCTTTACCACCAGGCACTAACAGGAAAAAAAAAGGTGGCAAACGAGTGAGATTACAATTTTACTAACTTTCAACCTTTCAGAGTGCGTACTGTTCTCTGTGATGAAATGGGGAGGGCACAAGATGCACTTCTACAGCATACCGTTTAATGACTGTCTCAAAACAAAGTGAGTTGTGAGCTGAAGTTGCCACTTTCTTCATGAAATACCATTGTACTTGAAAGAATGAAAGACAAACCACAATTACAGACCTGAGTTTTTGGCAGATATTTTCATGAAAATTAAAGGAAGTAAACCTGTTGCATCAAGGGAAAAAATGACAATATTTGTCATCAATGATAAAGTCTGAGCTTTCAAGCTAGTAAAAAATTTTGGAGAACTTGCATCTGCCCTTGTGGTCTTGACAGCTTCCCAATACTCCTCTCTGAGAGGCTGGAAGCAAATGTTGATCCTGTATTGTGAAATGTGCTAACATTTAGAAAATTGGCATAACTTAGCGAACCCATATTTTTCAAAGGACAAATGCATCGTATTATTCCGTAGGTACAAAAAAAAAAAAAATTAGAGTACAAGAACAATGGACTGAATGTAACAGAGTATGAAAACTTCATTAATTTTGTTTCAGATTGCACCTTACAACTACCTTTAAGAAACTACCACTTGCTTAGTTTTGGTATAGTAGCAAAGACTAATATCCACAATTACCTAAGACTACTGCTATCATAATACTCTTCCTTTTACCAACTACATACAGAGTGAGGCTAGATTTTCTTCACTGACGTCAAACAAAATAACACATGGCAGTAGATACAATATTCCAGCTGTCTTCTATTAGGGCATCAGAGAGATTTACAAAAACGTAAAACATGCCACTCTTTTAGTATTTTTAATTTGTTTTGTTAAGTTGCTATTTTTTACAAAATTGCTTTTTATGTGAGCATGTGATGGGTATATTACTATTTTTAAGTGAATTAATAAACAAGGACTTCATTTTTTTCAATTGAATTTCTAACATGATTTACATAGTTTATTTAAACAATAATAATTTTTATATTTTTATATTATTATTTCTATAACAAGAGTTCCTGAGATACTGAATAATTTTTAAGGGTATAAAGGGGTTGAGAAAAAGTTACAGAATTTCTGGAGCAAGTGAGTGTGCAGTTCAATCTATTTTCCACCAACTGAAACACTCTATTGAAATTCTTATTTCCTTTTCTCTACAGCAGCATGTATATTTTTCTATCCCAGCGCTTGGCAGCATTCCTACTATCTAATGAACACAAGAATTCAAAGATTACAATGAATACATTCATTCAATGAGTGAATCACTGAACAAAATCAGTGAAAGAAACAATAGGTCAGTATATGAAAATGTAAGAAGTGACAGAAATCAACACTTCCTAATGTTCTTCGAAGTGGTCTGTCACTTACTATATTTAAAGATAATATATACATTTTGTTGATCATGATCAGTACTATAAACTACAACTACAGTTTCTTGGCAGCTTAGACCATGTGTATTATTTAGTATTTGTGTCAAACACCTAGTCCAAGAACATGGATTCTCTGAACATGTTTACACTTGACGACTAATCTCAGTTAAATCTGAATATCTAAATTATATTAAAAAGCTGGTATTCTAAAGAAAAAAGGAGACAAATGGAAAAACTGACTCTTAGGAAATAAACTGACAGTTACCAGAGAGAAGTGGGCAGGGGGGTAGGTGAAATAGATGAAGGGATTTAAGAGTACAATTATCATGATGAGCACTGAGTAATGCACAGAATTGTTGAGTACATCTGAACCTAATACAATATTGTATGTTAAGTATACTGAAATTTCTTTAAAAACTTGGTGTTCAGGACAGCATGTGCCTCCTTCAAATAAAATACCATTTTATTTTATTTATTTATTTTTAAATATATTTATTTTGGGTGGGAGGCAGGTGGGGTAGGAGAGAGAGGAGGGAGGGAAGGGGGAGACGGGGAGGGGGTGAGGGAGGGAGGGAGTGGGGAGAGGGGGAGAGAGGGAGGGAGGGAGGGAGGGGGAGAGAGATAACCTCAAGCAGGGCCCGCACTGCCAGCACAGAGTCCAACACAGGGCTCGGAACTGTGAAATTGTGACCTGAGCCAAAATCCAGAGTTGGAGGCTCAACTGACTGAGCCACGCAGGCACCCCTAAATACCATTTTAAACACTTAGTATGATTAAGAAGAAATCTAAATTCTGACTAGAAACATTTCCAGTAATAACTCTTATTAAGTATAATATATAGGCAGCACATATTTTTCGCTCAGAGCAACAGCAACCAAAGATAAATGAAAGGCCCGAAGAAGGCCAAGACTTTGTATTAGTTATTAACTTCAATATCTACTACCTCCTACCCTTGAGTCAACTGAAAACAAGTAAACAAAAATGTTTCCTTCAATTTCCCTGGGTCAACAGAGAAGCTATAGAAGAAAAAAAAGAGTTAGTTAACCTACCCCCAATTGAACAAAATAAACTATGAGACAACTTACAATTTTCATCCAAACTACACTTACCCAATGTAGTAATTATGAGAAACTGCTTTTTCACTTACTTTTGCCACACTTTCTCTCCCAGGTGTACACTTTTGTAATGAACAGTGAGATGATCCCTACGTCCAAAACACTTTCCACATTCTTCACACTGATGAGCCTTCTCACCTTAAAGACCCAAATACTTTGATTATAATATGCACTTCAGTTTTCTCCTCAGAAATAAATGACCAAACAACAGGATAATATAATAGGAAATAGACCAGAAAAGTAAAGCCACCCTTTATTCGGGGCTATATGCTTTACATTCCTTACTTAAGTACCTTTCTTCAATGAGTCGATGCTTATTTTCATGGATGTGAACCCTTTTCCCCACCTGCAGGAGTAATGAATAGCCTTTTTGCTAAAGACTTCAAATCTCACTTCTTAATGTAACAGAGTAAGATAAATGAAATGACTTCAAAACTCAGGAATTTTTTAGTAATATATGTCAAACACTTTAAATGAAAATACACTGAATCCACTTAAGGCTGTTTTGCTGTTTATAAAAAGGACCTGTACATTTTCAGATCTTTGTACTTTTTTAAAAACTTATTTTTCACATGTGGGAATTTCACACATTTGCAATGAGCCAAAATACAAATATGAATGAAAATTCTAGGTGAGTCCCATTTCTCATCTCTAATATTTGGTTATAAAGGCTTGGGCTTTAAAAATCACTCTTAACTTAATCCAGTATGCAATTAAGGCATATGATCTCTAGAATTAGGAATTTAGAATCCTCCTCCTAAAAATGAAAATGCAGAATTCCAGTGAAAAAGTCATCAGACTGTTAGCAACTCTCAAAAGTGCTGATTAACAACTGCAACTTGCAATCTCATTGGAATCATTTAAGAAAGTAATTATATGTGTTGCATGCTTCATATTTGGATTGCTAATAATAATAATAATCACCTGTTCTACTATGCTTATAGAGAGGGCTCTTTCCCATTATTGTACTCATAGAGTTGGCTCTCTCAGCTCTTCTTGAACATCAATCGGAGAGGAAAATATGAAAGAAAGCCCAGAATATAAAAATTATAAATATAGAATAAAGATCTGAAATTGATCAGGATTACTAAGATACTCTTTTCCAAAGATGGGGTTTCAAAAATTCACTATTAATGTTAACACTGAATTATAATTATTTACCTTCAAACATCTGTTTTGCTAACTTCTATCAAATCCAATAAAAATGAAAACTGTTATCTTGGCATCTCTCTTTACAGAAATGTCAATACCAATTTTTGCACATATCCATATAACATGCAAAATGCAAATTTTCAGAATTTGATTAAAACAAACTTCAAAATAATAGTCTGTAGTCATAAATGGCAACCAAATGATTAAAATTACAGTGGACAAAAACATGTCATAAAGTTGTGTCTCTTTCAGATGTTTTAAAAGAAAGTTTTCAGAACCAGCATTATTGATGGAGTGATCAGCATATATATTCCTAAAATTATTAAAATTATAGCCAACATAAACAAGATGTAGTAAGTCCTTTTCAGGTGCTTTTTTAAAGGACTTGTAAGCATCATCACAAAATACACCTTACCTGAATGTATTTTTTTGTGCTTTGTAAGGTGGTCATGACGAATAAATGTTTTCCCGCATTCATCACACTCATATCTTTTATCATCATGATGTACTCGCAAGTGAAGTCTATAAAGAAAAAAATTGAAGGCCATAAAAACTGGTGCCACCGAAGGGAAAATCTTGATTAAGTAAGGGAAACTGGGCTGTTTACTCAGCCACCCTCCTCCATTATTTGGTCCACATCTATGACCGTCAGTCTTTCCCACTCTCTCACTACCTGACTCCAGTGTTGCTACTCACTGCTTTCAAAAAGCACTTCAACATGTTAACATATACAATGTCTGGATGGCATTCTTTCCTGACTTTTTACATCCTAAATCTATTTCACTGAATGTACTAAATGTCTAGGGTTGTAATCTGACTGGGGGAGTTTCAGACATAGTAAAAGTAGGAATGAGTCAGAAGGATTTAGATAAATAGGGTTAAGTGACTTACACATATGATGCAGTAAATAATACAGCAAATTAATCTTATCCTGGATGACAAATACCACTTATAAATTGATAGATGAGAATTAAGTAAATTTTATATGTAATCCACTTGCTGACAGTTACATTTGCTACTTTTCTTCACACTAACCAAAGTGTGGTTCGTTTTACAGTCACCAAAAGACAGATTATAGAGGTTTAAAGTATTTAAATTCTTTTAACTTGAATTATTCTTATCCCCCTAATTCTCCATCTATATATATCCTAGTGAAATGAATAGTTTTCCCATTCAAGTTGCCAAAACAAGTACTGATTCCATAACTACGATCAGTAAAACTGACTGAACTACATCTAAAGGGAGCACATTCTGTTTAAAATTAAAAAGAGGTAAATAATAAATGAAAGTGTAAAAAAATGTTAGGAACACTAATAAAAATTTGAAATGTACATATATCTCAAAGTAGGTTGTCACCTATCATTTAGTCAGGAAAAAGCCAACTTTTCAGAAACTGCGAATGTGCTCAGGGATTCAGCTATAAAAACAATTACACAGGTTAAAACAAAACATACAGAAGACTTTCCAAAACTGATAATCTTAGAGTTTTCAATTCTGCTATATTTCACACCATTTCTTTGATAGTCAAAAGTGATGAAATTCACTAAGGTTAGAACACTAAGTTTGGAGCTTTAATGAATTTTAATTCAAAGAGAAGTAATGAAATAAACACTTAAATGACAGCGACTCAGATAGTAAAACATTTAGCAAACTTGATAATGAAGAAATATGTTAATATTTTGCACTACAGAAAGAAGACAATGTTAAAAGTTGTAATGTAGAGGGAAAGTCTTTAAGTAACGTTTTTTGCATAATTTTGTTTACGTGAGTACTAAGAAATGTTTTAATTCAACAATCAACTAATGCAATGACTTAAAAAAATAGAGAATTAAAACAGATATAATTTATCTTAATTAATACTGGGGAAAAAATGACTTGACTTACCTGTATGAACTTCCATGACGAAAACTTTGTCCACAAATACTACAAAGATGAGGTTTTTCTCCACTATGGATTCTCAAATGTTCTTTCAAAGTAGTCCTATATTTTAAAAATAAACATTTATCTTAAGTTTTTTAATGCAATATTTATATTAAACATAGATTTCCAGAAAACTTACTAGAAAGGTATTCAAGCTAAAGATACTATGACAATTCTCCCTTTCTCTTACAGTATTTTTGCTTTTTATGGAATTAATCTCATGAGCACATAAACATTCTTGTTTTGTCTCTCTTCTTAAAAAAGTTTTTTAACTTTGCCTTCTTTTGCCATTGGTTTACTCAAAGATTTACCTACACAGCTTAAGCAACTTTCAAGTACAATGAAAAATGCTCAATTGTCACTAATAAATTAGGTAAAACTGCTGTGAATTTTAGTGGAGAAAATTTAATAATATATAAGGAATCCAGTTTATTAGTAGTATTCCTTTCAAATGTGTGCTTGGTATCTGTTAAAAGAATGTTTTAAGCCAAAGAAATCTTTGTAGGTATTTGTGACTTCCAGATGCCAATGTGAAAAAGGGAAAGAGTATAAAGAGTACAATTGTTGCCACTTCTAAAGACTCCAGCCCTAGTGACCCTAGATGGGCTTGTTAAAATAAAAACAAGAGACCAGCCTTGAAAATCTCCTAAGCAGACAAAACCAGTTTAGTCATAAAAACAAAGCCTAATGTAGCTTATTTTGCAAGGATAACTTGACCTGGCTCATTTGTTTATGCCTCTGAAAAGCACAGGGAAAACTTAAGACTGTTTCCCAAGGTTTATACGGGGTAACCATTAACCAATTCTCTATCACTTAAGAACATTCTAATATCATAACCAACCACTGTGCAGGATAAGTGGTCACTGCTTTCTCATTACAGAAGCTGCATATAACAATATACGCCTGAGTCTTGTTCCATGTTTTGGTTTGAGTGCTCCTGGTTTGCAAACTGTCATTTCTGTGTGCACGATAAGCTTTTACTAATTACTACTTTGGTGATTCATTGATTTTTGTTATTTCTAAACTTTTGACAGGCTATTGTGTAACCATTGCTGCTCCAAATACATAGCTAGCGTTTCCTATACTTATAACACTCAGAGATTTCCTACATATGTAAAGCTGAATAAGGCTAGACACAGTTATTCTGGGAGGTAAGAAAGTAAAAGGCAATGTGTCTGCCCTTTGTAGGCTTTGACTGTCTCTACAACTTGGTTTTTATTTCAAGCCCACATCCAGTGAGCATGAGGGCTGAATATGAAATGAAGGTAGATCTATGCCAGTAGATGGTGCTCTTCTATAAGGCCCAGCAACACCTGACTCCTGCATTTGCAGGTGCTCCCAACTTTGTGGAAAATATCCCTAAAACTGTCCCTGCACCACTACCTATTAAGTTATTAAAAGTAAGAAGATGGAAGGTTGTTTTAGTTTTTGGTTTGTCTGCTTTTTGTTTTTATAGAAGGACCTTTAAGATAAAAAGAATTTATAATGCATAAAATAAACTATAATTTACCAGTCGATAAATGTAAGTTTTCATATAAATATACCATACTGATTTTCCTATTTTACCATATCGATTTGTTATTAAAAACCTTAGAAGTGTTTTTAAATTATGAAACTTTTGCATGCTGAAGAATATAAAATTTGTGCAGTGTTTAAAGAACAGTATTATTACATTTACATACAAAGTAAGACAAAGAATATTTCTATACCTTAGAATGCCTCCATGTTACACTCTGTTCTCTCAAATAACCATGTATGTCAACTATTCTCTCTCTTTTTTGTTTTACTACCTAGTAGTATATATCACTAAACAATATATTGTATATTTTTAAAGAACTGAGTAGTAAGCACAAATCTAGTAATACTGCCACTATTAGCTAAAGGGCCCATGAGATAATACGAACAGGGTTTCTGTATCAAAGTCTGGCTGCAGCTTGCCTATGCATTAGCAAGAGCCCTTTCCAGCGTGTCAGTGGGTAAAGTCATGTATAAATACCAGAAAACATAAGGGTCATCACTATCAGAGCATCTGACAATCTAGAGTGGATCAGGTACTGGAAGTCGGACAGAAATACATACAAAGTGAATAGGCTATTGTATATTATTTGCTTCTAAACTAACTATCTCTAATTCTCATGGATAGGTCAGAAAACATTTCTGTGAAATCAAGCAAATATCCTCAGTTAAATCAAGCAACAAGACATAAATATAATCATAGGAACTTCACTGGCATACAGGTACCATACAGTGTCAGAGTACAGAAAAGAATTTGAATCAGGGAGAAGGAAATGTGGAGTTGCTACTCAATGGGTATGAAGTTTCAGTTATGCAAGGTAGTAAATTCTAGAGGTTTGCTGTACAACATTGTGCCCACAGTTAATAATATTGTATCATGCACTTAAACATTTAGTAAGAGGGTAGATCTCATGTTAAAAGTTCTTACCACAGTAAATTAAAAGAAAAATACTTTGGGTCAGACCTACCCTAGCATTCTGACTCCTAGTTCTTAAAAGAGGGAACATAGTAGCAGGGATCTCAGCAAGGCCAAGCCCCAACGTGTCATGGGTCACTACTACTACTACTAGTGTGGGCTGACCACCCGTGGCACACATATGTTGCACATCTGACAACCTGGAAACTTCATTCACCATCCTCCTATGAATTCCTTTTGCCACTTTCCAGTATTAGAATTCCTATCTCCTGTAGCCCTCATCTTCCTCTTCATCAGTTTACTTTCTCATTCTGGTGAAGCATACATCTTAGCTGCTTCATGAGAAAGAGTACATCAAAGACTAACTTTTTGATATCATGAAAACTGTCTTTATGATCCTTAGGATTGATTATTAATTTAACTAAGAACAGAATTCTAGGCTGGAAATAATTTTCTTTCAGAATTTTGAAAGTATAACTGCATCATCTTATTTCTAGTATTGCTGTTCAGAGAGATGTCCAAGTAATTCTAATACGTAATTCAATATACGTAACTTTTTTCCCTAAAAATTAGAAGCATATAGAAGCTTCTCTTTTTTCCCCAGTGTTCTGAAATATCACAGCAATATAGATTGGAGTAGGTTTATTTTCATCTAATGTCCTAAGCATTTGATGAGTAATTTCAGTCTGGCAACTCATGTCCTTCAGTTCTGGGAAATTATCTTGAATTATTCAGTGATGATTTTTTTCCCTTGCTATTTTCGCTATTCATTCTTTCTTTCTGGACCTCTTGACTGATTCTCTAATGTTCTAATCCTTATTTCACATTTCTGTATTTTTGCTCTACCTTTTGGGAGACTGCCCTCAACTTTTTCTTCAATCCTTCCATTAGGGTGTTTACTTTGTCTATCATATTTTGAAATACTTTGAATGTGATTTGTTATGTCAGTGACTCTTTTATATAGCATCCTGTTCTTATGTAATGGATTCTTTATCTTCAACTTTATCTTCAATAGGATATCCAAAATAGTTGTTTAAATTCTTTTTTATTTTTTGGAAGTTTTCTTCTTTCTGGATAATATTTCCTTCAAGTTTTTTTTTTTTTTTTTCCCTTCCTGATTGTGTTGGAATCTAGCTTCCATGTTAAAGGTTTTCCTTCTCTGTTTTTTAATTCTTCTATCTGCCCATGATTAAGTGTGATAGACTAAAAAGTAGATGGGATGGTCAAAGAGTATGAGGGGGCCCTAATGACTATGCTTCACAATAGGTGATCTAGGTGTACTGTTTGTTAGGGAATGTATTTGCCCTTTGGTTTCTCAGATTTTCAGGGAATTGTTTTCTAATCTACTACCAGGGGAATAAAATCTAAAACCCAAGAGGTCAGAAGGGATAAGGCCGGGGGCTCACTGCTTTCAGAATTCAGAAAGCATTCATCATATAACAACATGGTATAGTCCAGTCCAGATATCTGCTGAGATGGGAGAGGAGTTGGTGTCCAGCAGCAATGGCCTGTGTGGGTGTCAGAAGAAAATCCGAATAATCTAACTTCTAAAGAAGTCTTTATTCCAGTGCTCCTTGTTCTGTCTCTCCTTCACTCTAGTTCCAGAGGCATCTGATACTGCCTGCTCCTATTCCTTCTGTGGATTCTCTGATGTAAACTATGTTCTCAACTTCTCCATCACCACTTTGGGATTTATCTTTCTTAGATCTGGTAAGTCAGTTACCACTCATTTATCTGCTTTCCAGCTTCCAAATCTCTGTTGTTCTTGTCATCGTTCTGTCTGTAGCTTACTATCTTTTAAATCAGTCAATAACCTTTAATGTAGTTTCTTACTAGAGTTTCAGAAAGAAATAAAATGGTACCTATGTTAAATTCACCATCTAAACCTACAGATTCTGACTTCCTATCATCTTCTACGACATTTTATGTAATTTCTTCTCATGTCCTTAAATTTCATAGTAAAGTATAATTCAAGTATCTCACATCTGGCATTACCTTAATCCTTCTAAACTGTATTTGTTAATTATTTGTATATAACAGTACCAGGGTTTTTCTAGGTGTGTAGATAATCCCTCACCTTTCTCGTACTGATTTTCCACAAATGAAGCAAGTCCATTTTCTCTTTCCACCGTGGGTACATTCTATATGGCGTTTCAAATTTCCAGTGTCATTAAACTGGCGACCACATATATCACATGGAAAAGGACCTAAAAAGGAAAGAATAGTGCACATTTTAAAGTTTAAGGAACCGATACTAAGTTAAATTTAATAAGCATGTTGTGAATGTATACCTACCACTGTAAGTGCATATATTATAAAACAATAAAGTTATTTACTTATAGTTTTATTTTCTCTTCTAGACTGTTTATTCCTAGAAGGCAAGTTACAGTCATCTCTATATGTTTAGAACTGAGTTTAGGGTGTGGCATCTAATATAATAAATGTTGAATAATGTAATAAATGGCCAATTCCTAGTTTGAAATCAGACTAAAGTAAAAAACGTTACATACCAGATTTCTGGAGAAAACAGGTACTGAGAAACTTTGGAAGAATAAACAAAGGACTCCAAAGAGTTCATAATCTGGAAATATATTGTTGTTCCTCAAAACCACACATTTTTAATGATGTTGCCTACACTGAAAATACTGTGGAATCTACTGTGAACTCTAATGAGAAATTAATCATGGCAGAACAATGGAAAGACAATGGCATTTGGACACTGCAATTCAGAAACACATGTATAAGCAAAATAGTTCAGTAGCCACGGTAGTTTTGGGGGAATTTCAACACGCTTTTGAGAGACGACCTCAAAATTATTAAGTATCTTCAACATATTCTTATTTCATCTTCCATTAGATCTGAGTCTTTTATTCATTTATTAACTCCGAGTAGTACTATGGAAAATCCCTCCATCTCCTCTTACACCCCTCTTCACCAAAAAAGGCTCCAAGAAGGTGGGAAAAAAGAGATTCAGCATATGCACAGAGATAAGAGATGAAGCAAATAAAGTGCCAAGATGAGTAGATTACAGCAAATGTAAGTTAGGCAGAGAGTGAAATAACTATGTGCGACTGAAGGCTCCAGCTGGGTGAAGAAAGAAAGCAGCACTCTCTTTCATGCTCAGTTACTTATCAGAGTTTTTCAAATGAAATACCTGCATTCTTTTCCCTACATTAGATATCCAGTTTTGCATTCAGTTAAACTTCCTTAAACTTCTGTTTATGAAGCTACACTGGGAAGTTACTAAAGCAGATTTTCATTCCAACTCTCTAAATAGGATGAAATTAGAAGATTTGACTTTAAAGTCTACTATAACTTTTATATTTATACATGGAGATACATTAAAAATGATTCTATTCCAGGGTGTCTGGGTGGCTCACTTGGTTAAGCATCTGACTCTTGACTTCAGCTCAAGTCATGATCTAGCAAGTTCGCAAGACTGAGCTCCATGTGAGGCAGAGCTTGCTTGGGATTCTGTCTCCCTCTCTCTCTGTCCCTCTCCTGCTTGCACTTTCTCTCAAAAATAAATAAATAAACATTAAAAAAATTCTTCTGTCCTGTTTAGACTGTATTTCTTAGATATTGCTCCCTCTGATTTATAGCATATATAATCCTAATGTAGGCAGTTTGAATATGACTTTGAATAACCTAAAGCAGTAATACTCATGTGTGTGGTATCTGGAACATCAGCATCAGGATCACCTGGGAACTTGTTAGAAGCAAATTCTTGGGCCACACCTCATACCTGAACCACTTAACTAACATACAGTATTCAAGTCAACAGAAACATAGAAATGGGATGTAAAAGAACTGTGTGTGTGTGTGTGTGTGTGTGTGTGTGTGTGAATACCTATGAAATATATATACTACATACTATAAATATTTACATATATAATATACATACATAAAACATGTACATACGTGGTTCTAGTTCAACCATCTTTTCAGGAATGCTTTCTTTAACAATTCTTATCAGTTCAAGAATCTGCCTGTATTCTTTTACTGACAGGAAATTACTGTGTGCAAGACAACTTACTTCGATGTAGAAGTTCCAATACTTTAAAAGATTTCTAAATTGAAACTAAGCCTATACCTTAGGATTTCCACCCAATGTTCTTAGAATGCCTATTTATTTACTAAATGATATATTTAACAAAAGCTGAAATAGAAAATCAGGAACAGAAAAAAAGTGGAAGTGAAAGCAAATATGATCACTATAAATATTATATTTTGCCATGAGGTTTCTGTAAGATGGGACAAAAAGGGATTACTTATGGTTTTCATCTCAAAAAGGAAGAAGCCCATCAATTCCCAAAGAGAAACTCTTTTTCTTGCAACTAATGTATAAAGAAATTTCTCACAGGCAACTTGCAATCATGAACATGCCTCCAATTATATTTCTGGTAATTATAAAATCTGCTTCATATGATGGCTTCTTAAAAATGCCAAGATGAAATCCTATGATAGATAACTTACTAAAGGCAATTCAAAAAAGGACTAAGCTACAAAAATAACCTTCCAGCATACACTAGTCTTATAGACTACAATTGTAAAGATTTAAGTGTTCCTTATTGCACGGTAGTCTTTAAAGTTTTCAAAGCCAGATGCTCTACCTTTCACAGACAAAATAGTTCAAGGTCCTTCAAAAGTTTTTCACAGGACATAATTTTAAGACCTCGTGTCACTATAATTACCCACCTCTTGAGAATGTACTTGTCAATATCCATCTTGAATGCAGTATCCAGAAATGAATTCGGTATTCCAGATGAATTTAAAATCAGTGAGATAATAACCTCCCTGATTCTGAACAATAGATTGTTATTAATATAGTTTAAAACTAGTGTTTTTTGTTAATCACATGGCATTATTGGTTCAGATTGTGCCTAAAAAGCTTCTGCTTTTAAGCCCATCTGTAAATAAAGAAGTTTGGATTCTGTACCATTTTACAGTTCTATAATCCCCATTATGACCTTGTAATTACTCTCAATTAATTTTAACTTAATTTGTTTCAACTTTTTGTATGCACAAAGATTTCTTCTTACATCTTTATTTTCTGGTGTATTAACTACACTTTGGAAGGTGGCCATACTCACCACTACAACACCATGCTGCAGAGCAAATGACCTCGACTTTGGATGATGATAATTCCCTATCAGTACTGACTCATAAATGCACCTCTGTACTACCATCTGGCACACAGGTTTCCACCTTGGCCATAAGCATTAGACAGAGGGTTTGTCAAATACAGTGCCAAATTCCACATACACTAAGTTAACTTTATTTCCTGAAAAAAATGAGTTTTTTCCAACAAAAATGTCTTATTCAAGCACTCACAGACCTATCCACCAATCAACTGTGAATATATGCAGTTTATGACTATAGACACATCTGCCATGAAAACAAAACATGAACATATTTACTCATCTCTAGGCACGGCAGCAAATCTAGTGTTCCTCCCAATTTGTCTGACTTCTTTCTGTTAAGAGGTTCAACAGCAGCAGGCTCCTCTAGCATGAGATGATAACCAATAACTACTATGACTACTTTTAGAAAAAGTAATTTGCTTACCCAGATGGAACTTTTCTTGATGCTTTAACCGTGCAAATCGTGATTTGAAATGTTCTTCACAATAGGTACACTTAAAAGGTTTATCTTGAGAATGCAGAATCATATGCTCCTCCAAGTGCGGTCTTCGAGTAAAAGATTTCTTACAAATCTAAAAGAAATGTACGCAAAACGTAAGGGACCCTGAATTAAAAATTAAAATACAAAGCTCATGATGAGAAAGAAACTCATGAATTCAAGCAGTTAAAGGGAAAAGGTCTCCCAATAGAAAAGTTAACCAAAGTAGCATCGCATTTTAATTATGTAGAAAAAAATGCCTTGGAGGAATTATAGTAAGAAATTATTTTAAATTCATAGTAAAGGCTGCTAAACTTCAACTCCTTACATTTCTAATAGGCTAATTTCTAGGATTACACAGTAACCTTAATATCTAATTCTAGCCAAGATTTCTAAAAATCCATTAAATTTATATTTTTAAATAACTTATATATCATGAATAGAAGGTTTTATTATTGTTGCCATACATTTAATCAGGAATAGGAGTAAGAAACTCCAGAAAAATAATTTAGAATTTCTCTCTTAAAGTTGTCGAAAGGAAGAGATACAGCTTTTTAAAGAAATCTGGCAGATACAAGATTTAAAAAGGGGGAGGTTAATGAAGGTTCATCACTGTAACAGATAAACCACTTTAGGGGATGCTGATAATGGGGAGAATAGGCATTTGTGGAGGCGGGGATATGGGAAATCACTATACTTTGCCCTGAATTATACTGTAAAACTTAAACTGCTCTAAAAAATAAAGCCTCAATTTTCTTTTACTACAAAAAGGCAGGGGGAAAAGGGGCTGCTGTAACAACAACAACAACAACAACAAATTTAGTAATATAGCATGTACTGTATACTAGGCACATGCTAAATAATCCATGATTTATTCTACTTAATTCTCACAATAGCCCTACGAGGTAGATATAATTATTATCACCATTTCACAGCTGAGTGTGATGAAACTTATTAAGAAGAAGAAACCAACTTATGTACATCCAAACAATTAGTGATTAACTTCAATTCCTAGAAGCTGAAATCAGAGAAATGGTGCAAATTCTGCTGTATAAATATACTGAAGCCTGAAAATAAGGAAGACAAATGACAGCTTGTGACTCCTTTAAACAATATTTACCTAAATAATGAAAAAGCACTTAAGGAAGAAGTGTGGTATGACAGATATCTAAAAATTATTTGCTATGACTGGAAAAACAGAAACTAATTCCCATTCCCTTAAATCTGACCTGACTATAGTGACTTGTGTGACCACCAGAATGTGTTAAAAATAATGCTCAATGACTTCTGCGGCTAGGCCTTAAAAACTCCTATCAGTTTTACCTAGGCTTCTTAGAGCTTAGCTGCCCTGCTAGAAAGAAGATCAAGTAGCTTCATGAAAAGACCAAAGTGGAAAAGAATCAAGGTCCCTAGCCAACCGTTCTTGCTAAGCTCCTTGCTGTCAGCCAACATCAGTTCCAGCCATGTGAGTGGCCCCAAAACACACCACACACAACCAGCCCATCTATATCAGATGAAAACAACTGAGCGAGTTCAGATGATACCATGTAGAACCGAATTACTAGCAAAGCTGTGCTCCAAATTTAGATTACAGACCCACAAAATAGTAGAATATAATAAAACAGTTGTTAAAGGCCACTGAGTTTTGAGACAGATAACTAGAAATGGAGGGAATATTCTAAACACTTTATGCTACTATTTATGTAATAATGTCAGTTTATATACACAACATAAGTATATGGTATGGTAGTTACACTAAAAATAAAAACTGGGGCCGCTGAGTGGCTCAGTCGGTTGAGCGTCTGACTCTTGGTTTCGGCTCAGGTCATGATCTCACGGTTCATGAGTTCAAGTCCTGCATCACGCTCCGTGCTGCCAGTGCAGAGCTACCTGGGATTCTCTCCTCCCGCCTCTCTCTGCCCCTCCCCCATGTTCTCAGTCTTTATCCCTCTCTCAAAATAAATAAGAATAAAAAAATTTTTTTTAAATAAATAAGAAATAAAAACTAAGATTTCCATCAGGTCCACCATCTAAATACTAACCCTTATAGGGTTTAATTTACAAATATTAAGATAGCTTTGTATAAAAGAAAGATTCTAAAAGTGAGATAAGCTAAGTTTATATTACCTTAAAATCTAATTACTTTCCCCAAAGGTAACATTACATTTATTTTGGTTTTCTACTACAAATTAAAACGTCTTACATCACATTTCCAACTTTCACTCTTGGTCTTCTTAATGGAGATAAATTCTTGTGCATTTTCAGGATGAAATCTGCAAGGAAAAAAAAAGACTATTAGGAAAAGATTATATTAGTTAAGTCAATATTCCATATGATCTGTCAACAGTGATTGTGAGAATCAAGCACTGATTCCTTTCATTAAGACACAAACACATGTAAACACCTTAAGAATACAGGTATCATTAACATTTAATAAACAAATGTATGCCTAAATTTATGCAGAAATAGTCCAAGAACAGTGTAATTATATTTTAAATACTTTCAGAAACCTAGCTATACACATATAATCTTCGGGGTAATTCACTTGATTTTTTTAATCCAAATTTTAGTAAATAACCTTTCTTAAAAATGGAACACTGTACTAAACATGCTTTCTCTCACAAACTTTTATACACTAAAGACAAAGTTGAGCATGAGGAATAAGTTTGCTACAGGTCTAAAAATATGGATTTTGAAAATATACTTGCCAAAACCCAAAATAAAAAACAGGATGACCAAAATGTTGTCTTAAACTTCTGTAGTTAAGTTCCTGTTTCAACATCAAAAAACTTCATCTTAATAGCAATAATAAAAAACATAAACTAACATTTGCTGCTCTTAATATATCTGTAATCCAATATATTTGCAATAAAAAATGTTTGCAAAATACTAAGTAAAGGAAGAATCGGAGACAAGCACTCCATAAATGTTTTCAGCTTACTCCATATTTAAATTAGAAGGCACAATAAAGTATACTATGGAAGCAAGATAATACTTGCCTCTTAACATGCTTGGCTAAAGTCTTCTTGCTTGCATGAAGTTTATTACAATAAGGGCACTTGTGCTCCTTCTTATGAAATTCTGTTTCATTACTGTGCTTCTTTCTGTGAACAGTTAGATTAGACTTTGTCGAATAGCGCTGGTGACAAATATCACACTCAAAGGGCTTCTCACCTGTGTGAACACGTGTGTGGCTCTCATATTTCCCTATAAAAAGAGAGAAACTAAAATTAAATTCATTATATTTGGCACAAAGTGACTGAAATTTGACAGTGCAATAAAATCTCATGATTAATAACATTTAATACACAAACCTACATACAAGACTAGAAAAAAGTTTGTTTTTTTTTTTTAAATTTTTTTTTTTATGTTTTATTTATTTCTAGGAGAGAGAGAGACGGCGTGAGCAGAGGAGGGTCAGAGAGAGAGGGAGTCACAGACCGAAAGAGGCTCCAAGCTCTGAGCAGGCAGTCAGCACAGAGCCTGACGCGGGGCTCGAACCCACAACCGCGAGATCATGACCTAAGCGAAAGTCGGAAGCTTAACCGACTAAGCCACCCAGGCGCCCCTAGAAAAAAGTTTTTATCTAAATACGGTATATATCTCTGATAAGCCTCAAGACTTACTTTTGGTCTCATTGTTTTCCTTGAAAACTTGGGTCATTAAAGAAAATTATTCATGTTTACACATTTTTTTAAATTGTTTTTTAATGTTTATTTTTGAGAGAGAGAGACAAAAAGAGAAGTGAGCAGTGAGAGGGGCAGAGAAAGAGAGGGAGACAGAATCTGAAGCAGGCTCCACACTCTGCGCTGTCAGCACAGAACCCAACGCGGGGCTCGAACCAATGAATCAAGAGATCACGACCTGGCCAAAGTCAGACACTTAACCGATAGAGCCACCCAAGTGCCTCTCACATTTATACATTTTAAAAACCAAGACTTTGGGTAAATTTGCTTAACATTCTGTTGGCAAATTACCTGAACTTAAAACTTTAAAATATATAGATGTATTTAAATGTTTATTTATTTTGAAAGAGCAGGAAGTGAGCATGAGCAGCAGAGGGGAACAGAGAAGCAGAGAGAGATCCCAAACAGGCTCCACAATGCGAGTGCAGAGCCCAGCACAGGTCTCAATCTCGTGAACCATGAGGTCGTGAAATGAACCAAAACCAAGAGTTGGGCGCTTAACCAACTGAGCCACCCAGGCGCCCCTAAAATATAAATTTTTTTAAATTTAAAATTGATCTTCAGCAAAAGATTTACTCATCCTTTAAGATTTACTATTTTTATTTTACTTTCACTATGTATATCCATGAATTGAAAGAAATGTTCAGATTTGATAGTCCTTTTAATAATATCTTAAAAGGAAAAATAATACGCTTATGTATCGTATATGATAGTTGTATCTCTCTTCCCACAGAAGGTAATCTGGAAAGGGTATGACAAATCTAGAAATCTCAATAAAACCTATACTTCATTACAACATATTCATATAGTATCTCTCCAACTCATAAGATATTAGAAATCAAATCACCTGTACTTGACGCATGCACAACACCAAAGTGCTGAAGCCAACACATGTGAGCAATATCAAACAAAGCAGGAAAAGGAAAAATAAACTGGTATCAGTGCACAGATACTGAGAATCATAGTAATGTGGGATTTGTATTATCTGAATACATACCTGAATTCTGTACAATGTTACAGGTTTCTCCAACAGAAAAAAATTTTTTTTTAAATCACGAAATTTTAACATGGACTTTACAGGAGAAAAAGTTATAATAAAAAATGAAATAAAAAGATTTTTTTGGCTTAATTTTTATTTTTATTCCTACTTAGACTAAAATTTTTTCACATCGTTATTTAGAACAGAAATTTCTAAAAATCCAGAGACAGAATAGCATCACAGGTAAGAGCACAGATCCTGGATCCATGCACCTAGATATGAATGCTGACTCTTTAAATAGCAGGCTATGTGACTTTAGACAAGCTGAAAAAATGGAGTGAAAGTATTTACTTTACAGGACTGTCACAGGCATAAATGAATTAATACACATTACAGCACTTCTAAAGGTGTCTGATAAAAGTTGACTCTTATTATTCTGTAATCAAAGTTGTGAATGTGCACATCTAGTAGCTTAGAAGAGAAATTACAAGTAATTCTTGGGGCACCTGGGTGGCTGTCTGTTAAGCATCCAACTTCAGCCTGAGTCATGATCTCACAGCTCGGGGGTTCGAGCCCCGCATCATGCTCCAAGCTGTCAGTACAGAGCCTGGAGCCTGCTTCGAATTCTGTGTCTCCTCTCTCTCTGCCCCTTCCCTGCTCATGCTCACTCTCTCTTAAAAATAAAGAAATTTCAAGGATTCTTTTGAGCAAAAAGCAAGAAAAGCAAGAAAAAATACTCTCAGTAAGAGGAGCAGTTTTCAATTAAAAGCTAGCTCTGCTTTGTCCTGCAAAATAAATGTATACATTTTTCTTCAGGCCAAAGCTGATATAAAAGTATAGCATTTCAGTCATATACTTAAAAAATATTCTATGTATATCATGGAAATCAGGAAAAAATCCAAAATATGCTAGGTGACTGAGAAAAAAAATAATCATAATTAATATTTTTTTAATGTTTATTTATTTTTGAGAGAGCAGAGGAGGGGTAGAGAGAGAGAGGTGGACAGAGGATCTGAAGTGAGCTCTATGCTGACAGCAGAGAGCCAGATGCAGGGCTCCGATTCATGAACCACAAGATCATGACCTGAGCTGAAGGCAGACTTAAGGGACTAAGTCACCCAGGCACCCCAATCATAATTATTTTTAAACTTCTCTGTACCTGTGTTTATTAATACTGCATGGGACTGTGAGAAGTACAGGAGTTAATATATATATAATGCTTAAAACATTCCTGCACATAGTAATAAGCACTTATAAAAATTAGTCACTACTATTATTATATGAATTATTAGTTACAGTGCAGATATGTAGATATACTTCAAATATAAATGTGGATAGAGCTAACTTATAAATATACATTATAACAGATCAAACTGGGTTTCAGCTCTCGGAGAACACTGGAAGAACTCGACTTTTTCCCCTTGCCATGCTTAAAATGGCCTAGTATCTCTGTTCTCTCTCTGCCACTGCTAGGACATACTCTCCATTTACACATGCGTATATACACTCTACCACCAATACTTCTGCTGTGTTCAAGGGATTAGATTTAACACTGGAATTTATTGGGGGAAATGTTCTTGTGTGTTACAAGGTGAAATCTGAAATGACTTTATATAGATGTCACAGATAAGTAGGTTTTATAGAACAAGAGTTATGCCATGTTATGGTTTAAGTCAGTGTTTTATAAACTAAAGTTCATTAGCGTTCATGAAATAAATTACTTGAGTTATGACTAGCGCTGGGGGGAAAAAAGAATAGAATAGAGTAGAAATATCAGAGTGTACTAACACAAGTTTTGATACACCTTTTTTTGCTTCAATTTATGTGTAAGTACATGTGTAAACATGCATATTGTATAATAATGTATGTATCCCTGACCTTGAACTATACCGAATACTAATTTATATTATTTTTTACAAGGAATCATCAGACCATTAGTGCTATAATATCTTCGGGAAAATGTTTTCTGAGTTGATCTTATTCTTTTTCTCTCATTATAGTATGGCATGCGTGATTAGATTCTCAACCTTTACTACACATCGATTAGATAAAGTAGAAAATCCAAACATTATCAATATGTACTAAAATCCCACAATTTTAATTTCAAAAATATTGAGGCCATTGCATGAAATTAAAAAGTTTTTCTTGACTGAGAAAGTTTTCACATTTCATTTTTATTGAACTTGCTTTTTAAAATTATATAAATGACACATACTTATAGAAAAAAATGTAAACAAACCAAGAGTATACAGTGCAATTTTTAAATGATTAGCTTATAAGTATATTTTTAGAACAGGCCAATTCTTAACTGGGCATTAACTGTGCATGTTTAGTTAAAAGACAACTTACCACTGGTACAGCCCCTCTGGAAAACAGTGTGGAGGTTCCTCAGGAAACTAACAATAGAACTCCCCTATGACCCAGCAATAGCACTGCTAGGAATTTACCCAAGGGATACAGAAATGCTGATGCATAGGAGCACATGTACCCCAATGTTCATAGCAGCACTCCCCACAATAGCTAAAACATGGAAAGAGCCTAAGTGTCCATCAATGGACGAATGGATCAAGAAGATGCGGTTTATCTATACGATGGAATACCACATGGCGATGAGAAAGAATGAAATCTGGCCATGTGTAGCAACATGGATGGACCTTGAGGGTGTTATCCTGAGCAAAATAAGTCAGTCAGGGAAGGACAAATATCATATGTGTGCACGTATAGGAGGATTAGGAGGAACTTAACAGAGGACCAAGGGGGAGAAGAAGGGCGGAAATGGTGGGGGAAAGGGAGAGAGGCAAACCATGAGAGACTCTTGAATGCTGACAAAAACTGAGGACTGATGGATGTGGGGGGGAGGAGGGATGGGCATGGAGGAGGACACTGTGGGGATGAGCACTGGGTGTTATGTGGAAACTAATTTGACAATAAACTATTTGTAAAAAAAAAAAAAATAAATGGAGAAAAATGGAAAAAAAAAAAAGACAACTTACCAACCCTCTAATGCTTAAATCTCATTTTTATACCCAAGTAAACAAGAGCAGCAACTTAATAAAATCTTAAGACACAAGAAAATTTTTTCACCAAATTTTGTATTTCCTATTAAAATGCCTTTGTTGGAAGGATGTTAATCATTAGTAGCATTTTCCCTTTAAATTAAAGAAATTCTTTCTTGCTTGCAAATACAAATTAAGTTACATGTAGTTGAATATTAAAACCATCAAAATAACAGTTAAATTAAAAATCATGGGGTGACTGGGTGGCTTCGTTGGTTAAGCATCCGACTTCGGCTCTGGTCATGATCTGGCGGTTCAGGAGTTCGAGCCACATGGTCAGGCTCTGTGCTGACAGTTCAGAGCCTGGAGCCAGCTTCAGATTCTGTGTCTCCTTCTCTGCCCCTCCCCTGATTGTGCTCTATCTTTGTCTCTCAAAAATAAATAAATGTTAAAAAAATTTTTTTAAAAATCTAAAGCACCTTTAACTATTAAAGTTCCATATTCCTACAGACCAGTAGAATTAAGATTTAACCAAGGGAAAAAAAAACTTAAACTAATAGAGCCAGTATTAAAAAAAATTCATTTAAATAAATGTATCAGAGTCCAAAGAGACCAATGAAAATATACAAATTTTAATGATTCATTATGACATTAAGAATCTTTAATGTGAAAAAAACCTTTTTTTGTTAAGTTACTAATTCAATTTTATGCATATTGGCATTGGCAAGGTCAGTTATCTCTATGGATTTGAATTTCTGAACAACAGAAAAAGATACAACTTCTGAGGAAACACTGAACCCATGAGAGTCAGGTAGATCTCCAGAGGCCAGTGGGGAAAAATTTTAATCTCCAAAGAAATTCCATATTTAAGAGATTTGGTAGCAGTGTGGGAGGTACTCAGTATAAATATAGTCATTATCTACATCTGTTTCTTCTTTTTTAATGGGGTGGGGGAAATTCAACAATAAATCAAAGTGTGCCTTTCAAATAAATTTTCAATGAAACATAGTATTCCTTCTGTGAATAATATACGTCAACCATTCCTGATTACCAAAAGAAAACACATAACATTAACAAATTTCATCCACAGAATTTTTTCTGAAAGGAATTTCTAAAGAAATTTTCACATGAAAAACTTGACCTTGTGTTTAAGAATTTATTATTCTCCCATATAGGTCATGCAAAATTACCATTGTCAGGTTTTATGAGCCGTTTTTACAAAGAGAAACATCGCCAAATTAGCTCATTATATATCTGATATTGCCAAATCTTCTATTGTTCTTTAAATTTATTCATATGGCATACTCTAAAGAATATATAACTAAGATACTTAACCTTAAAGTATAGTGTCACTGTTACAACTCTTCTCTTTTAAGAACAAACTATAATCTCTGTCAGGATGGTCTAGAGAGTCACATTTTTTAAAAAGTTGTGAAACATTTTTTACCTCTAGGAGATAGTAAATTTAATCCAAGGAAAGATTTCACTTCCCAGTAGGAACAATAAAAAAGATAAATTATCCAAATTTTCTCTTTCATCCCATCTGTCATCTTTTCCCTATTTTTGCCTCTTCACCCACTAGGTTTTTTCACCCACTTTACCCTTAAGGGGGAAAGGTCAAAGGACCCTTATCTGCATGAGAATAGACTAAGGAGGACAGCTGGTGGCCTAAGGAAAAATATAACTGGATCAGGAGTCCCACTCCAAGCAACTATTAAATGCATCAGAAAGGATAAAAGATCCAAAGTAATGGAATCAAATTAGTGGACTATATATTGTGGAACTAATGGTTCCAGTAGGTCCCTCAGCTTATTCATTATCATAACCCACTCCAAGACAGCAAAGTCAGAACCTTATAAAGAAGCCCAACTGGCTTCTTCGAAGTCCAAAGTTAAGTCAGGCATTCACCTTTCAATTGAGTTCAATTAAATAGCTTACTGAAAACTTGTTATTTGAAATGACCCTGGGTATCAAGAAAGAATAGTAACCAAAAGATACGAAAATTTCAGGCTTAAAATCTAATGAGAAATAAATAACCAAAAATCTAGGTAGACATTTTTAAATCACATAAGACTGTGGATGATACAAGGCTTAAACACTCCTTAAACTGGTTTTTGTTTTTGTTTTTTAAAGAGTAAACAGTATTTCTGGTAGACATGAGAAAGGAGAACATTTAAGAAACACAGGTCTTCTCCTAATACACAATTAAATTCTATGCATCACCCAGTCCACATAGTCTCTTTTCAGTGCAACTCTCTGATCTACCCTCATCCCACAGCTCATTCTCAATGCTACTCATCTTCCTAGTCCAAGCCTACAATATGCTTCTGGTCCTTTCAAATTTCAATCCCTGTACTGAAGCCAGCATGACCTTCCTAAAACTTCCATAGGCTATCATTTCCTTTGTCAAAGTTTTTTCAAGTTTCTGTCCCTCACTGGATAAAATCTAAACTCTTCTGTTATAGCATACAACCCATGCAAAATTTGACCTCTGCTTATGTGCCAATCTTCACCTCTTCATTTACAATACGCCTCCTTTGCCTACCTTGAAATCACCCACCCTCCAGCAATTTCCAGAACACAACATACCTCAATCTCTTCACACATGTTGGTCCTCTGTCTTATTTTCTAGTTCTCAGCTCAAATGCCACCTGCTCTATGAAATCTTTCCTGTTTCCTTTAGTCTTCTGTACTTTTCCTGATGAGATTAACTTCACTGCAGTATGACTGTGTTTTTGCATGTATTCATTACTTTTACATTCTTGAGAACACAGAATACATCATTTCATAGCTGTTTAGCAGTAGAAGACTTATTAGAGATACTCAGTA
Organism: Proteles cristata cristata; assembly: GCA_017311185.1. NCBI lineage: Eukaryota > Metazoa > Chordata > Mammalia > Carnivora > Hyaenidae > Proteles > Proteles cristata. The sequence goes on along the minus strand of JAESUZ010001426.1, from coordinate 17,122 downwards.
ACTATATTAGGTTAATGAACAATAAGCTAGCAACTAGTATTCCTTGAACACCTAAATTTCACACAGTATTCTAAATGATTCAAGACTATCCCATTTAATCCTCATAACAATCTCCACAAGAAGGTACTATTTGCATTATATTAGCATCATCCCACTCTACCTATGAGGAAACAAAAATACAGACAGGTTAAGCAACTTGCCCAAACCTGGATTCAAAAGTGCAGGCAGTTTGACATCACTGTAGCTCACGCTTTTTAAACTAGTATGATAGAGTCTCAATCCCAATCTCTCTCCCTCCCTTAGTCTTGGGGAAAGGCAAGCAGCCCCAATGATATTGAAACAAAAGAGAGGCATGGATAAAACAGGAGTATAATGTTAAATACATTCAGAAAAGTAGACTACAAGTATGTCTACAATGCGACCTAATGATTCTCACAATTATCTGGGCTTCCCTTGGTTAAAAAAGCTGCAAAGCATTTTCCTCTTAGTGTATCAGCAACTTAATCTTGAGCAGTATTTTCCCAAATTGTGTGCAAAGAACTGTAGTTCTGTTTTTGTGGGGTTTTTTTTGGATGTTAAAAGAAGTACCACTAAAGCATCTTATGGTAAAATTTGAGGAAATGCCAGGCTAAATAAAATTACCAAGTTTCTTTACCAGAGAAAATGACAGTTAATACCATGAATTACACAATATAGTTTTTCCAATTTTACTTGTACATAGACCTCCTCTCTCTTAAAGAGTATCACAGTGCTGTGTTCAATGGGACAGTTTGAGATAGAAGTACTGGGCCTACAATGCCTTGTGAACTGACCCCTGCTTACTCATCTCAAGTCAAATCAGGTCAAATTAAGGCAGAAGAGAGGAGGCATGTCCCAAGAACATAAAGTCTAAGAAGCAGAATCCATTGAAAAAAATAACATGTTCTCATGTTTCTCAATCCAGAAATATTCTCTTCTCTATGCCCCTCATAGCACTTGTTTACAGCCCTACGAGAACATTTATCCAGGCTGAGTTTAGCAAGTTCCTTACATTCCTATACTCTTCCAGTTGAGTTACCCAAGAAAAGTTATTTTATTCATGTTTGTACAGAGCCTCAAACACAGTAAAAACAGTAATAACTAATTATTAAACTGGATTGTCAAAAATATTCTGATTTGGAGATTCAAAGGCATAATAAAAAGCCAAAAAAAGATTGGCACTTACGTGATAGTGTGTAATGTCCCATATCTTGAGAGCAAATGATTATCAATACCTTATAAAATCAACTTCCACCTAACCCAATAACATAAGTAACTCAAAACTGCAAGATATACGGGGATATATTAAACCATAGAAGTAATTTCACAAGGTCAAACTGCACTTAAATGTTCCTTTTATCATTGTATGCGGTGGAACATATTTCACAATTTCATAACTATGATTTATACAGAAATAACTGCTGCAATTTAAAAGTGCACATTAGAACAGTTCCGGTACGATATCTCCAAATATTATTTAGCAAATATTAGACCTCTTGAAATTAAAGGTTCACTTAAGGTTAGAGACCACATTTCCTGCATATACTTTTCTAATAAAGGAAAAGTTGGTTTATTTGTGATTATAATAACCAAAGAATACTATTAATCAAGACATTTCCTAAAGTCTCTACCAACAGAATTAAATTATATCCAGTTCAGTTTTATCATTAACTATAAGCCTACATTGAAACATTCCAATTCCAACCAGTACTAGACAGTAGAGAAGTGAATATATTTCTAATTCAGATATTGCTACGTTCAAGAGGAAATAGTAGGCAAACTCCTAAATTTAATCTAATGTAATCTAATTCAATTTTCTATGACTTAAAAAAAGCACTTAGCTATGAAATGAACATATAAATCAAATCACTACATTCATAATTATTAATACTCTGTGGAGTTATTCCATACCAAATACTTGAACTAATGACCTGTCACCTTTTAATGGGACATGAGGAAGAGAAAATAAAGGCTAATAAAAAGACTTAAATTTCTTAGGCAAAAAACCCCCAAAACCTTAAATTCCTGAATCGAAAGAAATTTAAAATAACAGGATAAAATATGTAATGACTATCAAATACCCATCCTCATTAAATATTCCTTTTAAAAGTTACCTTCAAAGTTTAGTTTTTAATGATCACCTTTAAAATATCCAGAAAAGTACATTATTAGAGACAAAAAAACTTTCTTACCTATGCGGTCAAATGTTTTATCACATTTAGGACACTGCAGTATTTTCTTGTTGCTGTTCTGAATGACTACAGGAGTTAACCCCTCATGAATATTTCCTACAGAATCACCAGCCTCAGGTTCTTCTTCTGCATCATTCTGATCTTTTTCACTGTGTTCTTCAATGTCAGAGTATTCATCTGACATTTCCTCCTCTAGCTCATCTTCTTCAGCATTATATTCACTTCCAGGGTCCTCAGAATCATTTCTGTCGGACTTGTCCTTATCAAAAGTTTCTGGATTCAAATTGTCTGACCCATCACCACTTTCTTGTTCATCGTCACTGGTGTCATCAAACTTAACGGGACACTTCCGATTCCTTTTTGATCTCCTTGTGGAAAAACTTCTCTCCAGCATTTTTAACCCATGTTTTTTCCCTAATAAAAGGGACCTGTGGGTTTTAGCCAAATGATTCTCTAAAGACTTTTTGTAACAAAAATGTCTACTACAGAATTTACACTGATGATTATTTGATAGTCTTCCAGTTAATTCACTTAGTGTTTCTTCTGGTGATGACTTTTCAGACAACTCAGACTGAAAAGTGGCAATATTTTCATTATTTAGCAACTTAACTGCATCTATAATGTCCAGAAATTTTGCTGCCTCTAAAACAAGAGGTATTTCATATTTGTACACAAAAAATTCTGACGTGTAAAGAAATTCAAGCAAATGCTGAAAAACTGAGTGTGTTACGTGATCCAGGGTGACAACATCAGTGCTCGGATTTTTGCTCAAACACGCGTGAAAGTAACTACTGCCAACAGCAACGACAACTTTGTGTGCACTAAATTCTTTTCCTTCTACTATGATAAGTAAGTCACAGAAAGACGGTTGCTTCTGCCTATCATCGTTTAAATACTTCAGCAAATTCTTGTTATACTGCAAAGAGCTCAGAAGTTTTCTCTGATCTGGAGAGGGAGGAAGTTCCTGGTAACAGTGAAGAGCTTCAGGAGCTGGTCTTTCTGTGGAATGAGTATAGGTTACTTCGTCACACTCCACTGCAACATCTCCTTCTGAAGAATCTTTATGATAGCCTAGATGGATCTTCTCGTCAAGATTTGAAGTCACCTTTCTCCTCTTCTTCATTGCAGTACAACAATTTCAGAACAAGAAACTTCATAAGTGTCTTAAGGGATTTATGTAAAAACAACTAGATTGTCTTGGTTAACAGCTTCTGGAGGGGCGTGCCCGAGGGTTTCATGGTCTGCAAAAGAGTGAGAACCACGTAAAATAACTCTACGGCAAAGCAATCCTAAACCATTCACGGCATTCGTCTACTAATCGTTTCTCAATCAGAACTAAATTGTGATCAAGTCACAGCTTCGTGGCTGTGATTTTAGGGTGGAGAACGAGGAGGGCCGGGTTATAAAAGATAGCCAACAAAAGAATAATTTTAAAGGAAGCCAGAGCACACCTTTCATGCCTGATTCAAGAACGGGTGGAAAAAAAGGGCGAAAAAGGGAACGATCCTTCCAAGATCACTAAGGGTGCAGGTTGAGGCGGGCTACATTCATGGTTTCGGGGCGCTGGGGTGGTGACAATAAGGCCGTCGCGGCCGCGACATCCAGGTCTCTGCATTAACATGCATTTTTCCAGGGCGGGCAAGGCACACCTCCTCGGGGACAGGCAGCGTCCCGCGCCCAAAACCACCCGGCAGGAGACGGCCCCAGGAGGGGCGCAGAGCAGGACGAGCAGGGTCAACCAGAGGGACGACTAAAGGAAGCAGAAGAGCCTTCCCAGGCCCTGCCCAGGAGGGCACTGCGCTCGCCGACGGCGAACCCGCTACCCTTCCCACCCCAGTTTCCCTGGGCAAACGCCCCACAGATCCATTACCGGGAACCCAGGGCTCCCCCGCTGGCTCCCAGCCGCTGAGCTCCACTCTCGGCGCGCTCGCTCCAGCGCCTACCCACTTCCGGGTTCAGCCCCCACCTCACCCTCCCTCCCTCCGCTCCTTCCCCTCCCAGAGCCTCGCCGCCGCGGCAGCCACGGAACACGTCAACCGCGCGCGCAGCCTCCAAGCCTCCCGGAGAGACCGGCGCGCGGCCCAGCACCGACCACTGCGCATGTGCGCGCACCGGTCTATGCGCATGCTCTGTAAATTCTCCTTGCTCCCTGGAGGACTCTAGCTACGCCCCGAATCCGTTACTCCGGGTTTTCGCGGTGGTTTGGTGGCCTACTGTGATTGAACCAGTGGAAGCTTTGCAGGAAGCCTCGCTGGGGACTGGGGGGCGAGACTGTTGAGGAATTTAGTAGAAATTGGCAGAGGCACTGTAGCACAAATGGACTTCATCCTGATAGATTTAATAGTGTGGGCACCCACGCAGCAACGGACAGAAGCTAGTCTCAGCAAACACCCTACGTCTAAAGAACAGACGTTGTCATTTCGTGGGTTTTTGTTTTTTCTGCTTTAAACAGGTTAAACTGCTAACGCGGTTGCTCCTAAAATTATTGTTCAACTTCTTAATGAACACGGAAAACACTGAAAAATGTACATGTAAGTATACAGCTGTTAGGACAGGAAACGAAGCCAAAACAGAAAGTCCCTAAGAACAACCTTTTGGAACCAGTACCTAAGACTTCGCATTTCTAACAGTGATGCTGATATTTCTGGTCTGAGGACCACATTTTCAGTAGCAAGGTCCTAGATCATGTGACTTTACAGACAAGGAAAATAAGGCAGAGGCTGAGGCTAAGTACGATAACCAGATTGGTGACCCCACTCCGTCTATCAGCCCACCACAGGGCATAGCTGGAACCTAGAAGGGCTGTCGCTTTCGGTGGAAGAACTGAGGGAGGTGAAGGGGAGTTTCTCCTGTGAAAAGATGGAAACTTGAGTGACTCAGTTTTTCTTGTGATTTGAAAATAGTTAAAGCTTTTAATGAAAATTCCTACCAAAACCACACATGAATTATGGACAAGAATTCCTATCACCTGGTAACTCATCCCACAAAAACCAGTCATGTAAAATGAGAGTAAATAAAAAACAAGAGAGTAAAAGAGCTGTAAGAACAGTATCTGTAGGCTTTGGTTGCACAAAAGCCTGAAGATATGGGATTCCTCAAAAACAAATATATTTAAAATATTTTTTAAAATAAAGAATTCAAAGGAAAAAACAAATTATTAAAAATAACCAAGCAGACTAGTAATTTAGAAAGGAAAGCTATCATTAAATTAGTACTTAATACCCTGAATATAGATTGAAATGTATAAATATGAATTAAAACAGAAGATTAAAACAGGATAGAAAATGAATATGTCCAAAGAAATGAAAAAAGAAAACTTTAGTGAACTATAAGAAACAATAGAGCAGAAATCTGTATATTAGACTACTTAAGTAGAGAAATTTCTGGCAAAAAAAGAGGAAATGCAAATATAAACCCAAGAGTTTATTTTCTTAACGCTTTTCTAAATCCTGTTGAATGCATATGCTGTTACTGTTAACAGAGTTACATTCAGATGAGTTTTTAGAATTTACCTTAAAAATTTCGAAAAACATTTCATCATTAATAATGTCTGTCTATGCAAAACTGTTTAGCTGTTCTGATGGAGTTTGCTAGTCTTTAACCTGTTACTTCCTGCATGCTTAACTGAATGAGCAGTAAGTAAATCTGTCTGATGAACAACCAAATCTGGGAAATGTAGAGAGAGTATAACAATGCTATAGTGATTAAAAGAATGGATATTATCCTCTAATAAAATATCAACCTGTACTTTAAAAATTGACAGAACTGAAATGAGACAAATCTAAATTCACATAATAACTTACAGTAACTGATTAGATCAGAAGATAAAGTTACTAAGAAGTATATCATTTCTTAAAAAATTGACGTAAATGACCCACATGAAATAGTGCATCTAACAGCTACAGTATACATATGGAGTACTTATAAAAACTGATCATGTTTAAAAAAATTAATCAGGTATAAAGCCATAAAGCAATTATCAACATATTTCAAAGAAATGCAATAAGATTATTGGTGGATAGCAACAATAATAATAATTTAAAATTTTCCATATGGTGGAAAGTAATATAACTTCCAAGTTACCTATGAGTCAAGGAATAACAATGGAAATTACCACATAGTTTCAACTGAATAAGATTAAAAAGCTGAAAATTAATGAGCCTCTAAGTTCTCAAGAAGTTAAGAGTTAGAAGAGTAAACTGAAAATAAAGAAAAGCAAGAAAAAGGATAAAATAGGAGTTAATGAAAAAGAAAGGAAGCATAGTTACAGAGCAGCAAAGCCAAATGTTAGTTCTTTCAGGGGAAAAAAAACCAACATTGATAAGCCTGTAGCAAAAATGACTTAAAAATATATATACCCATATCATAAAGAAGACATGATACATTCTACAATTATTAAAAGTTAATAAGAATTTTATTCCAATAAATTCAACAATATAAAATGGACAGATTATTCACAAACCAAAACTTATTATTTTAAGAGACATAAAATTTGATACATTACCAGGAAGAATATGAACCACAAAGGAAGGAACAAATAACATGAGGTATGAAGAAAGGTATTATTACAGATTCTTTTAATCACACTAAAAAGATAATAAGGTACTATAAGCAATTTATAACAAATTTCAAACTTGATATAAAATAGACATATTCCTAGGAAAACATAAATGATCACAATTGAATCATATAATGGTTTAACAGTCTTATTTTTAGTAAATTTATTTAAAAAGTCTTCCCACAGATAAGAACCCAGACAGTAAATTCTATCATTTAAGGAAGAAATATTACCAATTTTATACAATTCTTCTAAAGAATGTATTTAAAAGGAGGAAGGAAGTAATTTCTACCTTATATGATGAGGCCAGCATGATGATAATATCAAAACCTGAGAAGGACAGTGCAGAAAATGATAATTACAGGTCAAATTCACTCAAAAACATAGGTGCCACTATCTTAAACAAAACCAACAAAACAACAACAAAACAACAACAAAATCCAAATGTTGTGTATGTGTGTTGTGTGTACATGTGTGGGTAGTGGGAGAGTAAGGGAGGGAGAAAGAGTTACAATGCAACCAAATTGGATTTAATACAGGAATGCAAGAATTGTTTAATTTTGTAAATAAACTAATGTAATTCTAAAAAACTATTGACCATCTCAATAAGTGCAGGAAAATATTTGATAAATTTAACACATAGTCAAGACTTTAAAAAAATCTTGGGGGGCCTGGATGGCTTAGTCAGTTGAGCATCTAACTCTTAATTTCAGCAATGGTCATGATCTCAGGATCCTGGGATTGAGCCCTGGGTTGTGGGCACAGAGCCTGCTTGGGATTTTCTCTCTCTCTCTCTCTCTCTCTCTCTCCCTCTCTCTCTCCCTATTTCCTATCTCTCTCCAAAAAGTGTAAAAAAATAAAAACAAAACAATAAAAACTCAAACTGAAAATGAAAATATCTTAGTACGATAAAGGGAATCTACCAAAAACAAAGACCAAATACTGTACTTGACCAAAAACTGAAGATTTCCAAGGGAGATTGAGAATGCACGAATAATGCCTTTTGTCATTACTTTAACTTGTTATGTTAATGGAGGTCATTATCATGGATAAGAAATAAAAGATAAGGCTTGGAATGGAAGAATAAAATTATTATTTACTGAAGACATGATTAGACATTTAGAGGGAAAAAACCATGCCTACACTGTTAGTTCATACAATAAAATTGTAGAACACAAAGTTAATATGCAAAATAAAAAAATATACTACACGAGTTGTGATGGATGATTATATTGGTCAACATGGGCAAATGTTGATCAACCCTCTAGATGTTGCTGTGAGGGTTAGTTTTTAGATGTGATTAACATTCATATCCATGGACTTTATGTAAAGTAAATATCCTCCATAATATAGATGAATCTGTTAAAGAAAAATTCCTCACACTTGTTAAAGAATGGTAAGGCTGACTTTATTCAGAGGGTCTACTACAAAGGGGTTTTGTGGTAGGGAGAGAGATTTGCCTCAATTCCAAACACAAGGAAAAGTGGGAATTTATAGTCTAGGAGCAGACTTGGGGAGGAGGCATGTCAGTAGATGGAAAATTATTAAGAGGAAACATCAGGACCAAGTGGTGGATTCTTGCTAACCTGACATAATAGGATTCTCGCTAAAGGCAAGCCATCACCTAGGATGTGATGAAGGATGTGGAACAAGATAAAAGTAAGGGGGAGGGATTCTGGCTAAACTGAGCTAGTAAGTTCTCAAAAGTCAGGACCTAGTTGAGAAAGAGCTTAGAGGAGTCTGATTAAAGTTTGGTCAAAGAGGGTATCTTTGTTAGACCTCATGTAATCAGTTGAAGGCCTTACGAACAAAGACTGAACTTTCCTAAAGAAGGAATACTCGCTAAGACTTCAGTGTAGAAACTGCCTAATTTTTCAGCGTACTGCCCTGAGGTATTTGGACTCAAGCCTGGAACATCAGCTATTACCTGACTTTCTAGTCTACAGGCCTGCCCTATGGATTTCAGACTTACCGGCCCCCACAGTCAAACATGTAAATGAATTTCTTAAACCATATATTTCTATCTATCTTATTGGTTCTTTTGCTCTGGATGACCTTGATCAATATACCAGCAGTGAACAACAAGGAAATAAAAAACTTAAAAATAATGCCTTTAAATTTCCTCACTTATGTAGTATCAACTGCCGTCTCTCTAGAAGAGACGTCTGTCAGAAGTTTTTGTCAGAGGAAGTATCTGGTGGGGCAAGGGCCCATGAGGAAAGAACAGAGACAGAAAGCCACAGAAGAAATGAAACCTACACTCTCCAGAATCTCAGAATCTCTTTCCTGTGTATTCCTTTTGCTGTTCTGTCATGGTCTTAAGTCAACATCCTTTAGCAGACTGTTACACAAGTTTATCTGAGAAAGTGAAAATGTTGCTCTTCTTTTATTCATTGAATATCCATTGAATAACAAATTTGTACCGAGAATGTAACATTTTAGGTAAACTTGATTATAAAAAGATGTTTTTCAACTGCATTAAAAATATGAAATATCAGGGCACCTGGGTGGTTCAGTCAGTTACGTGTTTGACTCTTGATCTCAGCTCAGATCATGATCTTATGGTTCATGAAACTGAGCCCTGTATTGGGCTCTGCACTGACAGTGTGGAGTCTGCTTGGGATTCTCTCTCTTTCCCTCTCTCTCTATCCTTCCCCTGTTCTCTCTCTCTCTTTCTCAAAACAAATAAATATACTTAAAAAATATAAAATACCTAGGAACCAATCCAATGAGTTATGTTCAAGACCTTTATACATAATTCTCTACAACAGGGCTGACAATTTCTTCTGTATAGGCCACATTAAATATTTTAAGTTTGTGAGCTATAGATAGTTTTTATCTCATTTTGTTCTCCATTTTCTTGAAAACTCTTTAAAATGTAAATTTTGGGGGTGCTTTAAGGTAGCTCAGTTGGTTAAGCATCCAATTTTTGGTTTCAGCTTGGGTCATGATCTCATAGTTCATGGGATCAAGCCCTGCATCAGGCTCTGTGCTGATAACATGAAACCTCTTTGTGAATCTCTCTCACCCATTCTCTCTGCCCCTCCCCTGCTTGCTCATGCTTTCTCTCTCTCAAAATAAATTAAAAAAAAAACTTTAAAATAAAATAAATAAAATAAATTAAAATAAAATGTAAAATTTAATCATATCTCATTGACCTACAGAATAAGCCATGGGCTGGGTTTAACCTATTGGCCATTGTTTTTGAGCCCTTCTCCTAAAACACATCTCAGAGAAATTAAAGAAGATCTAATAATTGAAGGAAGATGCCATATCCATAGATTGGAAGAATCAATATTGTAAAAATAGAAACTGTCTAGAAATTGAACTATAAATTCAAAGATATCATTAAATTGGATTCCATTAATATTAAAAAAAATTCTTTTCAAAACATAAGAAAATAAAAAGGCAATTCACAGGTTAGGGGAAGATATTTAAAAACATACCTGGCTAAGGACTTATATCCAAAATGTAAAAAGAACTTTTATAACTAGTGAGAAGGAAAAATATACATAAAATGGGCAAATGAGCAAAATATATGGACGTTTCATGAAAGAAAAGAAACACATAAAAGATCTTTCTTATTTTTATATTGCATCTTAAAGAAGATACTAATTATAATCACAGTGAAATCCCACTATATATCCATTAGAATCATTAACCTTGTAAAGACTAATGATATGAAGTGTTGGTCATGATGTGGATCAACCAGAAATATCATACACTTCTGGAAAATAGTTGAGCAATTTCAAAAAATGTTAAACTTACACATACCGTATAAGCTGGCAATTCCATCTTTATCCAAAGGGAAACAAAGCATTTTATCCACAAAGTCTTATATACACAATTTCATAGCAACTTTATAATAGCAAAAATGGGAATTATCCAACAATACATTAGAAAAATCATTCACCACAATCAAGTGGGATTTATTTGTGAGAAGCAAGGGTGGTTCAATATTGAAATCAATGTGATAGATTCCATCAATGAGAAAAAGGATAAAACCCATATGATCATTTCAACAGATGCATAAAAAGCAATGGACATAGTATAACATCCATTCAAGATAAAACCCTAAACAAAGTAGGTTTTAAGGGAATATACCTCCACATAATAAAAGTCATACATGAAAAACCCACAGGAATATCATAGTCATTGGGGAAAAACTTAGAGGTTTTTGCCAAAGATCAAAAACAAGACAAGGATGTCCAGTCTCACCACTTTTATTTAACATAGTACTGGAATTTGTCACCACAACAATCAGACAAGAAAAAGAAATAAAAGGCATCAAAATTGGTAAGGAAGAAGTAAAACTATTTGCAGATGACATGATACTATATGTGGAAAGCCCTACAGACTCCACCAAAAGACTGTTAGAATTGGTTAAATAATTTAGTAAGATCACAGAATATAAAATCAATATACAGAAATCTGTTACATCTCTATGCACAAATAATGAAGTAGCAGAAAGAAATTAAGAAAAGAATCTCATTTACAATTACACCAAAAATAATGAAATATCTAGGAATAAATTTAGCCAAAGAGGTGAAATACTGGTACTCCAAAAACTATGAAACATTGATGAAAGGAATTGAAGATGACACAAATAAATGGAAAAACATTTCATGCTCATGGATTGGAAGAACAAATATTGTTAAAATGGCAATACTACCCAAAACAATCTACCCATTCAATGCAATCCCTATTAAAATACTAAGAGCACTTTTCACAGAATCAGAGCAAATAATCCTAAAATTTGTACGGAACCAAAAAAAGGCCTTGAACAGCTAAAGCAGTCTTGAAAAAGAACAAAACAGGAGGATCACAATCCCAGATACCAAGACACACTGCAAAGCTATAGTAATCAAAGCAGTATGATACTGGCACACACAAAAAAAGACACATAGATCAATAGAACAGAATAGAGCACACAGAAATAAACCCTCACTTATATGGTCAATAAATCTTTGACAAAGAAGGCAAGCATATGCAATGGGAAAAAGCCTCTTCAACAAATGGTGCTGGAAAAATTGGATAGTTACATGCAAAAGAATGACACTGAACCAGGGTGCCCGAGTGGCTCAGTCAGTTGAGCATCCGACTTTGGCTCAGGTCATGATCTCACGGTTCTCGTGGGTTTGAGCCCTGCGTTCAGGCTCTGTGCTGAATGCTTGCTCAGAGCCTGGAGTCTATTGGATTCTGTGTCTCCTTCTCTCTCTGCCCCTTCCTGCTCACACTCTATCTTACTCTGTCTCTTAAAAGTCAATAAATGTAAAAAAAATTAAAAGAATGAAACTGGACCACTTTCTTACACCATACACAAAATTAAACTCAAAATTAAGGACATGAATGTGAGGCATGAAACCATAAACATAATAGAAGAGAAAATAGGCAGTCATTTCTTTGACACTGACTATAGCAACATTTTTCTAGATACGTCTCCAGAGGCAAGAGAAACAAAACCAAAAATAAACTATTGGGACTGCATCAAAATAAAAAGCTTCTACACAGCCAAGGAAACAATGAACAAAACAAAAGATAGCCTACTGAATGGAAGAAGATATTCGCAAATGACATATCCAATAAAGGGTTAGTACCCAAAATGTATAAAGAACTTCTACAACTCAACACCAGAAAAACCAAATAAATCCAATTTTTAAAAAATGAGCAGAACACATGTACAGACATTTCTCCAAAGAAAACATCCAGATGGCCAACAGATACATTTATAAAATTCTCAATATCACTCATCTTCAGGGAAATACAAATCAAAGCTACAATGAGATATCACCTCACACCTGTCAAAACGGCTACAATCAAAAACACAAGAAACAGCAAGTGTTAATGAGGATGTAGAGAAAGAGGGACCCTCATATACTGTTGGTGGGAATGTAAACTGATGCAGCCACTGTGGAAAACAGTACAGATGTTTCTCTAAAAATTGACAAAAAAACTACTATATGACCTAGTAATTCCACTACTAGGAATTTACCCCAAGAAAATTGAAACATTAATTCCAGAAGATATATGCACCTCTAAGTTTATTGCAGTATTATTTACAATTATTTATTATTTATAATTATTTACAATTGCAAAATTATGGAGCAGTCCAAGTGTTCATCAATAGATGAATGGATAAAGAAGAATGGTGTGTATATCCAATGGAATATTTTTCAACCATAAAAAGAATGAGATCTTGCTATGTACAGCAACATGGGTGGATCTAGAAAGTATCATGCTAAGTGAAATAAGTCAGTCATAGAAAGACAAATACCATATGATTTCACTCATGTGGAATTTAAGAAACAAAACAAATGTAAAAGGAAAAGAGACAAATAAATAAAAGAACCATCTTAAACTGATGGTTACCAGAGGGGAGGTGGGAGGGAAGAGGGGCAAAATACATGAAGGAGATTAAGAGTATACTTATCACTGAGTAATATATGTAATTGTTGCATTACCTAAAACTAATATAACACTGTATGTTAACTATAGTGGAATTAAAATTTTTTTTAAAAACTGAAATTAATCCAAAGGTCCAACAACAGGTGACTTCATAAACAAATTGTATATTCAAAATATAGAATACTATTACTTGACAATAAAAAAGAACAAACTAATGATAAAGGCAATAATATAGATGAGTCTGAAAGCAACTATATTGAATAGAAGACAAAATGAATATATTCTAAAAATTTATTTTATCAAAATTCTAGAAACTGCACATTATAAATACAGGAAGCCAATCGGTTTGTTACTTGGTGACAGCAGGTACGGTCGGTTTGTAAGAGATCAAAATAGGATGCAAAAGAAAACTTTTGTTCATTCTTTCGATTGTAGTGATGGTTTCACTAGTGTACACATGTGTTATATCTAATCAAATTATACACTTTAAATGCATGCAGAGTATTGCATGATAATTAATCCAAAATGAAGTCATTAAAAAAAGAATGTCACACAAATACATGAATAGAGACATACAAATAAACAACAGAAAAACAGAAAGCCCAAAGATTCAAATTCACAGATGAATTTAGTATATAGAAAAGTTTAGTAAAGACTTTTTCAAGTCTATGAAAAAAGATAGACTGTCAATTAGAATAGGTCAAGAGGTGAGCATCAAAAATAAAAGTAAGTTGTATATAAACTCCTGAACAGATCAAGATAAATTCCAAACAGATAAAAAATGTCAATATAAATATTGAAACCATAAAAGTACTATAACAACACACACACAAACTTCTATTAACAGTAAAATGGGGAAGGTCACTTTAATCATGAAGCAGAATGCAGAAGCAATTCAGGGATAAAATTTTTCAGTCAACTATATAAACTTTAAAAAAATTGAATGGGGTTGTTCTAGTATTAATAATGGTGTATTAAGTAGCTCAAACCAATTCTCCCACTGTGAACATCTAGGACAAAACAGTTTTAACCAAAGCTTCTATTTTGAATGCATGGGACAACTATCAAAGTCATGTGTGAGGAACTGTGAGGTCATGATCTGCAAGAAAAAGAAGCTCAAAGAGATGATTCTGTCATTTGTGGGAGCTACTCCCTCAAAGCAGTTACTGACTGAAAAGCAACACCTGGAAAGCTGATATGATGAGTAGAACTTGACAGACTCATGAAGCAAAGAGATAAAATTTGAAATTTAAAGATCACTAAAAAACCAAGTGCTTTAGTAAACACCCCAGGTTTTCAACTGGGACTCTAAAAGGCCTAGCCTAGGAGTAAAACTGTATCAAAGGTAGACTGAATCACTGGACTAAAAGACCTTAATATTTTAAAATTCCTTATTTGAGAAAGGTAATCTGGAATTGCTTCTTCTCTCAGCCTATTGGCCAGAAGCAAAACTAAATTCAATTTCAATTAAGATGACATCATCCAGACTCTTGTCAATTTTTAATATACAGCATCAAATCAAACACCCACGAAAGGATGTTTCTAAAAAGGAAGAGACAAGGAGACAAAACAGTTCTACAAGAGATCAAGAAAATGGACTTATTGGACCAAGACAGCAACAAAGAAACTATAAGTAATATGTTCAAGAAACTGGTAGACAATGTTGAATATTTTAAAAAAGAAATGGAAATTAACTAGAAATTCTAGAATAAGAATACAAATGATACAATTAAAAACAATGGATGGATTTAACCTGAGATTAGAAAGAGCTAAAGAGAAACCACTGAAATAATAGATAAATCAGAAGAAATATCCAAAATAAAACACAGACACCAAGAATGAATAATACAGAAAAGAGAAAAAAAAATGAAACACATGAAAAGACCAATGTAAATCTTACTAGAGCTGCAGAAGGAGAGGAAAACAAGAATGAAGAAGAGGTGTTAAAAGATAAAGGCTGAGAATGTCCCACTGATGGAAGAGATCAAGCTAGAGATTTAAGAAACACTTGGAACTCATTCAGAATAAATTAAAAAAATAAATAAATTGGACATGTCACATTAAAAATACTGAAAATCGGGGGCGCCTGGGTGGCTTAGTCGGTTAAGCGTCTGACTTTCGCTTAGGTCATGATCTTGCGGTTCGTGGGTTCGAGCCCCGCGTCGGGCTCTGTGCTGACTGCCAGCGCGGAGCCTGGAGCCTATTTCAGAGTCTGTATCTCCCTCTCTCTCTGCCCCTCCGCTGCTCATGCTGCCCCTCTCTCTCTAGCTCCTAGAAATAAAAATATTAAAAAAATTAAAAAATTTAAAAAAATACTGAAAATCGGAAATAAGAAAAAAAAAAATCTTAAAAGCATCCAGAACAACAGCCAAAAAAAAGGTGTTGGCATTACAGGAACAAAATTAGACCAAGAGCCGACTTCTCAGTGGAAACCTTAGATTCCAAAAGACGTAATAACATGTTAATAATGCTAAAATAAAATAACTGCCAAGCTAGAATTATATATCCAGTGAACGAATTCTTCATATAAGAAGCAAAATAAAAACTGGTTGGAGTACACCAATCTCGTGAGAATTTGTAAACTGCAGACTCATTGTTACAGAAATACCAAATGGAGGGTTTTAGGCAAAGAAGAAAAATGATCATAGAGGATACAAAATGTAATGAGGGAAAGAATAAAAAGCAACATGAGTAAATGCAAATAAATATTGACTCTGAAAACAATAAGACAGTAATGATTTGGGATTAACAAAATAATAACAGAAAAGGCAAGATGCACTGAATGGAATTAAGAGTTTCTTAAGTTCTGTGTTGTCCAACATATATTAAAAGTTCTAGTTTATATACAACTAAATAGCTCAAGGATATTTGTTATAATCTCTGGGGTAACTACTAAAATCAAAATTAAAAGAATATTTGATAAACAAGCTAATAGAGAAGGGAAATTGAACACTGAAACAAGAATCCAAAAGAAGAAAAGAAAGAAGAGGAAAAGAAACAGAGCATGCAGAAAAATAGATAAATATAGTAAAGTGATAGATTTAAAACCAAATGTAATAATTATTTAACTACATATTGACCAAATCATATTTAAAAAGACAATGACTGACAGACTGAATTTTAAAAGAGACCAAAACTTGCTAGATTACTAGAGACAAATTTAAATATAAATTTAAAGAAAGTTAAAAATAAATATTTGGAAAATGATACATTTTACAAATACTAATCAAGATACACTAGTATGCTTATATTAATATCAGACAAAGTAAACTTTAACACAAGACGAGTTACTTGAGATAGGAGATTTCATAATTATACAATTTGCAATCCACGGAGAAGACAGCAATTCTGAATATGTATGCCTATAAGAAATTATCCATGTATTTTATATATTCATACACTTTTATTTTTCCATCCACATGTGTATGTATGATTGCTATCTTATATGCTGCTAAAAAGATAAGTTTACTATTATATAATATTTTATACATTATTATATATAACATTATTAGATATTTATTAATGGCAAAAAGGAAACTTAAAAACCCCAAATATCTGGAAATGCATTAATAAATGGGTAGCTCATAAGTGAAAAGGTCATAGATAAAAGAAAATAATCACAGTGAATATTAGAAAATATTCGGAACTGAATAATTATAAAAAATGCATATCAAAACAAGTGAGATACAGCTAAAATAATATTTAGAGGGCAATTTTAACTTTTTTTGTTTTTCTACATTTTAACTTTTTTTTTAAATGTTTTATTTATTTTTAGGAGAGAGAGAGAGACAGCGTGAGCAGGGGAGGGTCAGAGAGAGAGGGAGTCACAGGCTGAAACAGGCTCCAGGCTCTGAGCCGGCAGTCAGCACAGAGCCCGATGCGGGGCTCGAACCCACGAACCGCGAGATCATGACCCTAGCGAAAGTCGGACGCTTAACGGACTAAGCCA